>CM038670.1:400588060-401188060 GCA_021605145.1 Aegilops bicornis | reverse complement strand
AGTTTTAGAGTCTGCGGGGCCACCAGGTGGGGACAACCCACCTGGGCGCGTCTGGGAGGGCTGGTGCGCACAGGTGGGTTGTGCCCACCCAGTGCCTCCCTCTGGTGGCTCTTGGCTCTAGAAATTCTCATTTATTGTGTAAAAAATCCTTGCAAAGTTTCGTTCCATTCCGAGAACTTTCATTTCTGCACAAAAACAACACCATGGTAGTTCTACTGAAAATAGCATCAGTCCGGGATTAGTTTCATTCAAATCATGCAAATTAGAGTCCAAAACAAAAGGAAAAGCGTAAGGAAAAGTAGATATGTTGGAGACGTGTCAACTCCCCCAAGCTTAAACATTTGCTTGTCCTCAAGCAATTCAGTTGATAAACTGAAAGTGAAAAAGGAAAAAACTTACGAACTCTTTTGCTCTTGTTTGCATAAATAAGTTGAAACAGCACCCAGGTTTTTAGCCAACATTATAACTAACCATGCCAACAATAACTCTTAAAAATTATATTAACTCATATCAATGACATAATCAACTAGCGAGCAATAATAAGACATCTCAAACAGCAACACGTTATCAAAACAACCATGATATAATATGACAATAGTGGTATCTCGTTAGCCCTTTCTGAGACCGCAAAACATAAATGCAGAGCACCTCCAAAGTTCAAGAAGCGACTAAACATTATAATTCATGGTAGAAAAGATCTAGTCATGATGCACCCAACATTAGCTACACACAATGCATCGGCATGACAGCAGTGCTATCAGGTTCTGGCACTTATTTTAGAAGGTGATGACACAATATAAAAGTAAACAGAAAGTCCCTTCGCAGAGGGAAGCAGTGATTTGCAGAGGTGCCAGAGCTCAAGTTTTTAAAGCAGAGGTAAATGATATTTTGAGACATGCGCCCTTCTCATTTACTTCACAACTATCAGTTATCAATATCTTCCATTCTAAGCACGCTAGTGGCGGTTCCCAAGCGATAAAAGTAAAGGTTTACTCCCCCTCCACCATCAATCACACTCCACGGCTTGTCCGAAACAACGGGTGCTGTCCATACCAACAATAGTTCCGGGGGAGTTTTGTTTAATTATTTGCATTTTTGAGTTCGGGACTGGGAATCCCTATTACCGCCCTTTTCTCGTGCGATGGCGAGTGAATAAACACTCGGCCTGAGAATAACCCGCTTAGCATGGAGGATACCGACCACCTCCTGTCGTTCCATGAACAATCCAGACACACACAAAAAAGGATATTTATTTGAAGTTTTTAGAGGTGGCACATGCAAATTTACTTAGGACGGCAGGGTAATACCGCATATAGGTAGGTATGGTGGACTCATCTGGAATAACTTGGGTTCAAGGTTTTTGATGTACAAGAAAAATTCCCACTTAGTACAGGCGAAGGTTAGCAAATAGGTTGAGAAGCGGCCAGCTAGAGAGCAACAACGGCATGAACATGCATTATGCATAAGTAACATTGGACACTAGGATGAGTAGGATATGAACACCATGCACAAAAATATCATAGAGGCTATGTTGGTTTTGATTCAACTACATCCATGAACATGTGCAAAGTCAAGCCACTCGAACATTTAGAGGACGATACCATATCATCATACTACATCACAATCATTTTAATGCAATGTTAATATCCAAGATAAAACATTATCCACTCCTAGCTACTTATGCATGGCATGAGAAACTATAATCTCTAATTGTCATTGCAAACATGTTTAATCATAATGGGCTGAATCATGGATACTAGGCATTTACAAAAACAGAACAAGTCGAGTTCATACTCGTTTCTCTCTGCCATGGCCAGTTCATCGAATATCGTCGTTATTGCCTTTCACTTGCACGACCGAACGATATGAAAATAATAATAGTGCAAGAGTGCTGTGGACTAAGCTGGAATCTGCAAACATTTTATTCAATAGGAGAAGACAAGGTAATATGGGCTCTTTGTTAGATCAACAATTATGCAAATGAGAGCCACTCAACATTTTCATCGTGGTCTTCTCCTTGGTACGACTTGAATAAAGAGAAAAGTAATTCAGAGAAACACATTGAAATATTTTTGGAGTTTTTGGTTTTCTTGAACAAGCAAATAAAAGGGAAAAACAAGGAGAAAAACTATTTACACAGGAAAGCTCCCAACAAGAAGAAGAAGAACAAGGAAATCTTTCTGGGTTTTCTTTTTAGTGCTACAATTAAGCATGCATAGAAAGTAAACTAACTACCACTAAATTTTTTTGGTTTTTCTAAGGCTTTTCAAACACACAAGAAGAAAGCAAGAAAATAAATTTAAGCATGGATAATACAATGAAAAAGACTGAACACCGACAACTGGAATGATGTGTAAACATGAATGTAATGTCGGTGAGAAACACGTACTCCCCCAAGCTTAGGCTTTTGGCCTAGCTTGGTAAGTAGTCAGTAGCCTGGATAGTAGTCGGGGTGCTGAGGAGCGGGCATCCATCGATCCCACAGCTGAGGCTCCTCCTCTGCTGCAGTCTGGTCGTTTCGGTAGGTGATGATATCTGCAGGCATAATCCTATATCCGTCCCTGGCAACAGGATCAAACAAAGCTGGTGCATGCAATGGGATAATATCATGAGTGCTCACACTGAAAACCAAGTTATACGAAATAGGGATGTTAGGGAAATCTCATGCAATAAAATGGTGGTGTTAGTAGGCTAGCGATCTAGGTAGACCTTGGTCAAAGGATAATCATGAAGGCGTATCTCAACATTAAAGCGAGCCGCCAAGCGAGTAGCAAAAATACCAACATGTATTTTACCCTTGGACTTATTAATGTGGAGGCGACGTGCCACAATAACTCCCAAGCTATAAGTGTTGTCACCCTCTAGTGCACGATGTAAAACAGCAAGATTTAGTGAACTCAGTGCACCCACCTTATCTCTAGCAAGCAAGCATTTTGAAATGAAAAGAGCAAAATAATGAACAACAGGAAAACGCAAGCTAGCGGCAATTATACTCGACACCCCTCTCTCATCACCCACTATCAGAGTACGATAAAAGCATTCGAACTCTTCAAGTCTTGGCTCTACTAAACTACCATGAGAAGGAAGGAAGTATATTTCAAAAAAATCAGTAAGTGGTATCTGATGGGGTTCAACATATAAATTAAACTGCACTTCAGGGGGATTATTCCTAGGGAGGTAATTAAAACTTTGAACAAAGATGTTTGTGAGGAGATGATATTGTTCACATTCAGCTGCGATGAAGTCGGTGAGGCCGGCATTAGCCGCATATTGTGTAAACTCTTCAAGGATTCTAGCCTCTTCCATGAACGGGGTATGCGGCCATTCGCACGGCCGTACTTCAACCGACTTCCGGGGATGGAGATCACTATCAGATGACTCCCCAATAACTCCCTTGGAGTTCTTCTTGGAAGCAAATTTCCTAAAGATATTCATCCTTTTCCTATGAACAATAATTCTGAAATTTTTCGTCCACAAAATTTTTCTCAATAAAACTTGACAAGATTGATAGCAACTACTCATAGGGATACATAGAGGCCATAGCAAGCATTCAAACTACTTAGAACTCTTCAACATGCCAGCTCATCTACAGCAGCACCAAGAGTAGCTAATTATTCAAAATATAAACCACTAAAACAAAAACTAATTGGACAAACGGAGGAGTCACATACCATGCAACAATCACCAAGCGGTTTCGAAAGCAGACTTGAGCAAAGAGATCGAAATCCACGGGTTTGAGAGCAAGAACACGAGAGAGAGAGAGAGAGTGAGCAATGGTGAATTTTTTCTGGACGTAGGTGATGATGTGGTGTAAAGGGACAAGTGAGGGGGCCTACGTAGGGACCACAACCCACAAGGGCGCGCCTGGGTGTTCTGGGGCGCCCATGTGGGTTGTGCCCACCTGGTGCACCTCCCTTTGATATTATTTGCACCAGAAATTCTTAAATATTCAGAAAAACCGTATTAAATTTTTGGAGCATTCTGAGAACTTTTATTTTTGGGTCATTTTTTATTGCATGGGAAATTCAGAAAACAGACAAAACATGGCATTTTATTTTATTTAACTAATAAAAACAGTAAACAAAAGGGAGGGAAAGAAGGTAGTGCTCACTAAATTCATCAACTTCATACCTCTAAAAATGATCCATTAATAAAGTTGATCAGGTCTTATTAACAACCACTTTCGATTAGCATGAAATCGAAGAACTTCCGTAAATCACTAAGTTACCTCAACGGGGATACGAATATCCCAAAAAATAAGAAAATTTCATATTTC
This sequence comes from Aegilops bicornis, assembly GCA_021605145.1. Taxonomy (NCBI): domain Eukaryota; kingdom Viridiplantae; phylum Streptophyta; class Magnoliopsida; order Poales; family Poaceae; genus Aegilops; species Aegilops bicornis. Next base: position 401,183,784 of record CM038670.1, on the reverse strand, counting down.
TTTTTGACAGTAGGTAGAGGTAGTTGAAAACTTCCAATAATGATTGTCGGAGATTTTTGAATAACATTAATACAATTCACTTGGAAGTGCACCGTATGCTCATTACCACTGATATGAAAAGTGACCTTGCTTTTATTGTAATCAATAATAGCCCCAGCAGTATTCAAGAAGGGTCTACCAAGGATAATCGACATGTTGTCGTCCTTGGGCATCTCAAGTATAACAAAGTCAGTAAAAATAGTAACATTAGCAACATCAACTGCCACATCCTCACAAATATCGATAGGTATGGCAGTTGATTTATCAGCCATTTGCAAAGATATTTCAGTAGGTGTGAGTTTATTCAAATCAAGTCTTTTATATCAAGAGAAGGGCATAACACTAACACCAGCTCCTAAATCACATAGAGTAGTTTTCACATAATTCTTTTTGATGGAGCAAGGTATAGTTGGTATTCCCGGATCTCCAAGTTTCTTAGGTACTCCATATTTAAAAGTATAATTAGCAAGCATGGTGGAGATTTTAGCTTCCGGTATTTTTCTCTTATTGGTGATGATGTCTTTCAAATACTTTGCATAAGGAGGCATTTTAAGGATATCAGTCAAGCGGGTACACAAAAATACTGGCCTCGGCATTTCAGCAAAGTTCAAATTGTTCATCGTCTTTCTTTTTAGTTTACTTGGGTGGAAAAGGCATAGGTTTTTGAACCCACGGTTCTCTTTATTTACCGTGTTTTCTAGCAATAAAATCTCTTTTATCATATCGTGTATTCTTGGGTTGTGGGTGTGACGCCCGGATAATTAGGCTACAGTAATCCCATGTTAATGATGCCACGTCACCACTGTTACTGTTGTTAATCTCGCGTTAGTTCAAAACCGATTCAAATTCAAATTTGAATTTAAGTCAAACAATAAAAGTTTCCAAACATTAAAACTAAAATGCTCTAAACGTGTCAAATATTTCATGAGTAATTATGGTGAAGAAACCATACTTTTATATAATGCTTTAATACTCCAAAGTGATTTAAATGGTAACAAAAACAATTAAGTAAATGCTTCTTTTCAAATAATAAAACTCTAAACTAATTTATTTCGGGGTAAAACTTTTATGTCGGTGGGTGGTCCTGAAACATTATTTTAGGAGTTGTTATCATATTTTACTAAACTAAAATTAAAGTGTATCTATAATAAAACAGTAAAGAAAAACAAATCGAAAACAAAAGAAAGATAAGAAGAGATGTAAGAAGGAGAGAGGGAGCCCACCTGCCGGACCAGTTGGCCCAAGGCCCACTTAACTCCTTCTTAACCCTAGCCTGCGCCAACCCCCACTCTCTCTCGCTCGATTCCCTCCCCATCTTCCTCGCGCCGCCACACACTCAGCGGCGAGGGCCCTCGTGCCCGAACCCCCCTCGCAACCTCTCCTCTCAAGTGCTCCCCTGCGGCTCTCCGGTGCACCTCAAAGGGACGGGGCCTTGAGTGCCGTTTGGCAATGAGGCAACCACCGCACCGTTGGTCTTTTTCGCTCGTTCTGGATCAGGCACGACCCCGCCGACGCCACGACATCATCGCCGTCCCCGGTCGCCGGAGCCGCCCCCTCATCTACCTCCTCCTCGTCGGACGCCTCGTCATCCTCTTCCCCGTACTCGTCGTGTTCCGCCCGCACATCGCAGCGCCTTCCCGCCGTTGCAGATGCTTCTGCTGCCGCCCCGACCCCTCCCCCTACTCGATGCAGCTCAGGCGCGGCTCTACCCGCGCCACCACGCCGCGCCCGCTGCCCGCTTTCGGCCTTGACGCTCTCACCCATGAGCTGCAGCCTTGATTGCTCTTCCTCTGCTCCTCCCTCTCACCAGCTCTGCCTGCTGCTCCTTGCTAGCGCTGCTGCCGCCCACAGCCGTTCAGCTCACCGCCCACCCCCGTGTGCGCCTCCTACTCGCCGATCGATGCGCCGCCTCGGCGGGCACTTGGCAGCGGCGCCACGCCTCATGGCTGGGTGGCGCCCTATCGAGTGGCGCCCGATGCCCATCGCTTTGCTTCGCCCGCACCCACATCCGTTAGCGCCCGTCCCGTTAAGCCATCTGGGCCACTTCCAAACGGGGCCCACTGCCCAGAATGTTAAAAAAATGATGAAAGTGAAATTAGTAAAATTATTAATTTATTCATTTATTAATTGGTGAATTAATTTAGTTTAACTAAACTAACTAAAATTAGTTAATCTAATCAAGTAATGTAACGAATTAACCTGTTTAGTTAATCTCAGTCAATGGGCCCACGTCGCCATTGGGTGGTATTAGGATCTTTTATTCCTCGTCTATACTCTGGGACTCTGATCTCTCTACTATTCGGGTTAAATGAATTTGCTAACTCTCACATTAGGATCTCGTGATCGCATCCACCCGGAGAGCCCCTTATTACCGATGACCGCCTGCTGCACTAGAGGATTTAGAATATACTCTCTGATGTTCTCTCGAGACTTTGTGCCCGTTGCCTTTTCAATTCCCTACCATCGAAATATCCCTATGGATAAATACATGCACTTGTCCTTCCTACTTTTATTCCCACTTGATCTTGTTATTACAAGATAACCTGAAATTCTCTCTATTGATCTGAGAATATCTTGTGCCTACTGCCTTGCAGTTCTTTGCCACAGGAATACCCCTACAAATAAATCCTCGCACTTGTCGATTATTCGCTCACCCCCAGTTGTTCATGTGTTTCACAAAAGTCTTTGAAATACCATTCGATCTTCTGAAAATCCTCAGCAACCTATTGCTCTGGAATTTCTTGTTTGCTTTCATTATGATTAATCCCATAAGTCTGGTAATCTTATTTGCATCCTTTGTCATTATCATTTGAGTCCGTTGATTCAATATGTTGCGAATGCTTGCAATCCTCAATCAGATCCCAGAATTCATCCTTCCGGCTCCGACGCCATTTTTAAACATGAGCTGGGTCTCGACCAATCAAGTTGACGTTGATTTTAACCCCCTATGTCTATTCGGCTATCCATCTTTGATCAGAGCGTCTGCTTCTGATCCTTCGTTTTGGAAATCATAATTCCTTTGTTATCTAAGCATCGAATTATTTGGATGTTCTATAATCTGATTTATTTGCATCCTTTCTTCCTTTGATTGAGTATCGATACTCACATCAGCCCCGTTGTGGACCGCCATACCCATTGCCGGGTTATTATCTGACAGTGTCCTTCACAACCAAAATTCTTATGAGTTCTTTACACGATACATAATGCCTTTGCTAAATTGTATCCTCTACTTTTGTCAACCATGCTCTACTTTTGAGCTTGATTTATTTACTCCTGAAGTTCATGGTATATGTTCTAAGAAGCCCCGATGGGTTGAACCTATGCCTTCCTTAATCTGTGTGAACTCGAAAGTTTTCACAGGTCATACTCCTCTGGTAGTTCACCAGGTAGGTTTTGACACTAAAATCATTTTTATCTAGAGCAGTGAATGAAAGGTTATGCATTGAAGAAGTGGGAGTCGACCTTGAACTTTGTGTTCATGCCCATGGACACGATGTAGATCTTATCATTAAAGCTTCTCTTAAATTAATTACTCCCTTGGTATAAGTTCTTATATCCTGGATCCGGCCTTTTGCAATCGTGGTTTCGACCATGTTCTCCTGTAAATACCTTTTCTCGTGCAAGTTTAAGAACTTGTCTTCTGCAGAGCAATACCCTAGCCCAACCTCTATTTTGATCTACCTTTGAGTATTACCCCCTGGTATCTCGAGGATATCAACCGATTGCACTACATCTTATGCATTTCTGATGAAGTAGTGCCTTTCCCCGTCTTAGTCACTTCACGGGTTCTGGGTTGTCATCAACCGAGAACACCGATTTGTGAACCGATTCCGCATTCCGGTTCGATAACCCTAAGTAATTTTCATTGCTTATGAGTTTAATAATCCTTCAAGTCATTCCTAGCCTAATCGGCTATATCATTATTGTGCTAAATTTTAACGGTGCTACCTGGTCCTTCTTCTCGAAGCACAAATTTCGACGGTGAGCTAATCTTACGTCGATCTTCCTTGTCATATCATTTCTCCTTGAACAGCAAACTGGATTTCGAGTTTGTGTCGTACCCATGGTGGCAATAACCTTTTGCTTCATAATTCATTTGACTTGATGTCATCGCCGTTCGATTACATCTTCATGAAATCTCTCGACAAATGTGTTGTGATAATCATCAGCATTCTGAGCTCTTCCAGGATATCAATTGAATTCAAGATGAGAAATACCATCCTTGCCCTCGATGAATTGTGTTATCATCGACCACTTTATTGCCTTACGTTCAACACAAACTTGTTCGTGTTTGGTGTTATACCTTGAGTTCATTGTTATCCAACATTTGTTCTTCTTTACCTTGGAGTATTAACATCTGTTATGTCAAGAATGTCGTGAGAATTTCTCCACCTCTTGAGAATTCTTGATATATTATTACTTCTCGCCATCTCCGTTCATTCCTTGGTCCCTCCCTGTTGTTTCTAACTGGAATACGGACAACTAGACTATGATGTGTGAATTCAAAACTTCTAGCAACCCTATTGTTTGAAGTTAATGGTCGATATTTCATTCTTAGACCATCGGTTATCGAATCACCATTCTAATATTGATCATGCTACCTAAGTCCATGTTTCGGGTGCACCTTTCAACCAATGTTTAACTAGGTATGTTTTCCTCGAGCATACCTCATTATATCATTTGATCTGACAAATGTTATCTCTTTGTTCACATGATTGTGGAAATCCATCTTTTGGATATCTCGATGAATTGTCGTTTAGTTCATCAGCCACCCCCTCATCCTCTCCTTGATCTAATGATGAACTCTGGTTTCAGAACTCGCTTCCCTAGATCATTCCCGAGAATCTTATAACGACTTCTCGTCAATTCGTGTCGCACCTTTTTGTCTCAGGATCTTGAGTCTGAGATACCCTGACACCAATCAGATCCGAATCTCGGTCAGATATGATGGTTGGAATATATTTCCAAGAGTTATAATAATGGTCTTTATGTGACCCGGTAAGGTGATGTCGAGCCTAGCACACCTGGCCAGAGGCCCTATTGTTATAGATTCCTTTTCAGCAAGGTTATCCATTCTTCCATGAGGAAATTGTAAGACTTATTATATAAGTTGTTTCCCATGGATCCTTTGTATCCAAAGTCTGACCTTTGCTTAAAGACCATGCCAATTGTCGGGGATATACCCCGCGGTGTAAACCGGCCGGAAATTAACCCGGCCGGACTTGGCGGTTTATTTGAGGTCCCGCTGGCACTTGGCGATATTCATCTGGTGACCCGCCCAGACCTGGCAATTTACCAGCAACCCGCCAGGACGTTGTAACTCACTGATGACCCATGGACGGGTCGAGGGAGCGACAAGACCAGTGGCCCGTCTGGCGGTTCATGAAGGCAGTTCAACTATTGTGGGCGGTTTAAGAGGAAAGGCATGAGGAATATTTACCTTACAAGGAGTTAAGACCAGGACTTGTATCCGGTTTGCATTAGAGATAGACTAGTCCTAATCCTAATAGGACTCCACATGTAACCCGCCCTTCAACATATATAAGGAGGCGGGGCTCCCAAAGAGGGGGCGACAAGCAAGAAGAAACAATCTTAGGGCTAGACACAAAGAGGAGAGCCGGTTCTGGCGACTCCTCGTGATGATAATGAGACCTAGCCTCAAACAGCATGTAGGGTTTTTACCGGATGATGTTTCCGGGGCCCACTGTCTAAATCCCTGCCTTGTGTTGCGTCTCTCGATTCCGCTCAACCCCTCTCAAGCTACCACATAGATGCGTTGGCCTCGCGACTAAGTCCTCACACTAAGGACATCTGCCGTGACAAAACCACGACAGTTGGCGCCCACCGTAAATTTGGCGCCGCGGTGGTGTTGAGTTCTTGGAGGGATGTATTTGAGGATTGAGAAGTTCGCGATGTGTTGGATGAAAAAGAACCGGCGCAGAAGGCGTCGATGCGATCAAAGCAACATATACAGGATTTAAGATCAAGAGAAAATTAAGGTTGCGTCTAGGCGCGCGTACCTGACCGGATGACCCGTCTCGAGGCCAGGTTAATTTTGCTGCCGCAACAAGTCGAAGTCTCGTGTCGTAAATCAATTGGTACGAGATACGAGATGCTGTCGCCGAGTCCGACAGATTTGTGACTCCGTGTCCGTTGTAAATCCAATTTGGAGGTCTATTTTCCTGCGTTTAAACTACACGTCTTGTCGAAGACGGGTTACTCGAATAGTTGTTGCTCCCAAGGGTAAATCATGGCGTGAGGCAAAGCTAGCAGCGTGTCGTCGCCAAATCGAGGAATTATCACTGCTGCTACTTTTTTCTGTCCTGAAGACCGAGTCAAATCCAGAGAATCCCCAAGCACTTCTACTAGTACTATAAAAAAGGATAGTACTGTTTGAGTACTAGTAGATCAGGAAAAGAACAAAGGAAATTATTAGATGAAGCTGCGCTTTCGTCCAAGCATCAAATCAGGGTTAGTACTAAGTACTAATGACCGGTTTAGTGCTCACGTGAAGGCATTGGAAAAACTTGACACAACAATCAATTGGGAATAAAACCTCCACGACTTGAAGGAGGACTCCAGGGGACATCAATCGAAGTTGCTGCTACTATTTACTCCGGAGAAAGATCAAACACGGGCGACTACTCCCGTCGAGATCGGTCTAGTAATACTACTATTCGTCGGGAAGCTAACCCGGTATGCGTCACGAACTCGGGCGACTCTTGCTGCCTTTGTGGAGTCGCCAGGCCCGCTCCAAACCATCGTGGTCCAAGCCGCCTTTCGCCCGGCGTGTCGAGCCTCTGCCGTGGCCGCAAATCAAATCCGAACAGATAATCAATTTTTTTTCTGCAGTTGTTTGTCGTCAAGGCTGACAGGAATTGTGCTACACTATCGTCGCGGGAGCTTTGCCACCTTGGCCAAACTGCTATCAGCATGTGAAAATACCAGGTGCTATTTATCCTATTTTAAACACGTATTAATTCATCCGATCAACACTACTTTGCCCTGTTGTGTTTTATATGCAGGAGAATTATTCGCCACAAAGTGGCATTATACATGGAGATGGAGGCGTGCCAACATTATTTGGCACGGGTGGTCGCCCTTACTCAACGGACCCGGCGCCGGAATTCTGGTACCTTGACCGACTCGCCCGACCGCACTGCCTTACAACGCCACAGACAACTCGCCCGTCCGCCCTTGCGGCCGGTTCACGTGTTCGTGCTGGCTTACAAACATCGCGGCCGACTCACCCGTTCGCGCCGGTTTACCATGCAGCGGCCAGTTCACCCGTGAGCGACTTCAACTTCACCTAGCGATCATCAATTTCATGGCGGATTATTTCCGGCTGGCACATCGGTGATATCCATCTAAAATATATTATATTGGTACATATTATTTTTTGTCAAAGAGCGGTTTATCTTTGTCTTGATACGCAACATTGTTGATGCAGGACAAATTGTTCCTTGCATCAAAACGGCGTGGTTAAGAAATCGCCCGTCGCGCCCGGTTTACAACGCGCGGCCGACTCATCTGTCGATGCGACCTACGATCTGCGGTCATCTTTGCTGTCCGTCTCTCGCGGCTGGTCTACATCAACATACCGAGCCGCACCGTCTACATGAGCTGTTTGTTGGATATGAGCAAGTCACGGCTTGGGTAGCCGATTTTCTTTCAAATTGGAGGCAAATTATCGTCAGCAAGTAAATACGCCTTTGGATGGTTCAATAAGCGAGCACACAAGTCGCCGCCATTACGATTCTGGTTAACTTCAAAACGCCGGTTGGAAGGAACCATTGGCCGAGATTCTTGACACGGCTCACGGGACCATTTATAACCCGCCGGATCACCTCAACCTTCTGTGGATTCACATTGTTCTATCAGCACCAATGATATGAAAGTTATGCCGGTTTACATCACGGTCAAATATGGAGAGTTTCAAGCCAACTCCTCGAGTCACCTTGAGACTCGGGGGCTACGATGACATGACTCAGCAAATCTTGCCGGTTTTAGCAAATTTAAAGACCCCAGAACGATGGAGGGAAAGATAACCCAGTCCTGGAGGATCCTGTTATATTGATAAAAACTTAAAGGCCGTCAGAAAATTTCCGGCTTAGAAAGTATATGACAGTTACAAAATCCAGACTCAATGAAGAGGTCCAGGGTCATCAGAAAGGATTCCGGTTTAAAATCCGGTTCAAAGAAAGTCAGTCTCACTGAAGCTCTCAAATATCTGGTTTACAATCCGGTTCAAGGGAAATCTGTCTCTGACAAGGCTCTGAAGCTCTAAAAATCCGGTTTAAAAAATGTCCGGTTCAAAAAGGAATTAGCTTCTCGCAAGTTCGAGTTTAAAGGCCATCAGAAAATTTCCGACTGAAAATGAAGATTCCGGTTTAAAATCCGGTTCAAGGGAAAGATGTCTCCCACAAAGCTTTGAAGCTCTCGATATCCGGTTCAAAATCCCGGTTCAAGAAGGATTTATCTCTTACAAATAAGTTAAAAGGTGCCAAAGAGGACTGCTGCCATGATGCGCGGTTCAAACATGGGTATCATGCCTTATTGGCTTATCATATTATTGATCACTTGGGGGCTTGGTCGTATACGAACCATAGTCACACCTCTTGATCGGCTCAATGCCACAACATCACTTGGGGGCTTGGTCGTATCCGAACCATAGCCACGCCTCTTGATCGGCCTAGTGCCACAATATAACTTGGGGGCTTGGTTGTGTCCGAACCAATGCAACACCTTTTGATAGGCGAAAGCCACCAGATCACTTGGGGACATGGTCAAGTCTGAACCAACACGCCTCTTGATCGGCCTAAGGCCATAGAGTCACTTAGGGGCTTGGTCGAACCCGAACCATTGCCACGCCACTTGATCGGCATAATGCCACGGTTTCAGTTGGGGACCTGGCTGACTTGAACCATAGCTACACCTTATTGGGAGCTTGGTCGTGTCCGACCATGGTAACACCATCTGATCGGCTCAGTAAAGCCTCATTTGCAATGGTTTATTTTGCCTTTGCTTGAATTATGTTCTTTTTTGCTAAAGAACTTTTACTTCTATTGCGTTTTTAAACCGACATTGTTAATCCAGTTCAAACTATCAATTACAAATTGGCGGAACACGGTCAAATCCTAATCCGGAGACTATCTGCCCGGTTTGATTTTATGTTACCATCTTATTATGGAGTAAACCGGTGTTCATTAACCCGGCTTGACTTTCAATTACAAATTGTCGATTACATGATCAAATCATAATCCGGAGACTATCCGCCCGATGCGGTTTGACTACGAGTCGCCGATTATATATGGTTAAACCGGTGTTTATCACAACCCGATACGATTTTATCATAAACCGCACGATATGAAAGGAGTTATCATTACTCAAGATTGGGGTTATCACCCTTACTACAAAAGTTGGTAAACCAATGATGTGATTCAAGGTCACAGGAATGATATAATTCATAGAATATTCTTAAGTGCAGCCTTGGTTATAAACCTGGGTTATATGTTGGGCATTATGACCCTTCCGGCGGTAAACCGCCAGGACACTTTAAACTTGTTGTATGCAGAGACAGGTTGAATAAAGCAGGATGATAAATTATCCGGTGTTTATTAAACCGGCCTGGCTTTAAGACGATAAGTCGTCAGTATATGATGAGAAATTATCCGGTGTTTGTTAACCCGGCCTGGCTTTGGACTATAAGTCGCCATTACATATTTGGATTGCGCCATTGGAATCATGCGCTTATAAATCATTGGGTTATATTATTCAAATAGCCAAACTTGGCTGAATTTTCATTATGATATTGAATGAATAAGGTTTTTCATACCAGATTATATTATCTTGAATAGCCAACATGGCTAGATTTTTATTATGGTTATCAATAACCAATATTATGATTGAGGTTTTCAAAGTCGCTTCAACAAGAATGGCTATTATTTCATCAATGGGTATGATTTATTCTACAATGGAGGGAATAGTCCCGAGTCGGCGCAGCTTACGACCCGGCACTTGGGGGCTACATTGTTTAAGTTGAGATTATATCAAATATGCAAGTCTCATGTCGCTGCAAGCATGCACCATGACACTTGGGGGCTAATGCAAATTCATTATTATTAGTCTTATTGAAGACCCGACTCATCACATCATAATGAGCCGGCCCTTGGGGGCTACACATCATTGCTCAAATCTACATGATTATACCTACAAAGTCCCTGCTCATTATTGCATAATGACCCGGCCCTTGAGGGCTACACTGGTTGAAGTTTTTATGAGTATAAGACAATTACAAGTCCTGTGTTCTTTGCAAGCATGACAACCCGACACTTGGGGGCTACATAGTATGGAGTATTCAGGTTTTACTAGTCCTTTGGGATGAACAACATGGATTTCTTTGAAAGTGGCAGTATTTATATTGAAGCAAAGTCTTAAGCCACCACTTTGTTCTGCTCAAAGACTTGGGGGCTACAGGTATTATATTATTATCGAAGAAATATTTTCAAATTCTCTGATTGAGCAAACTAGGTTGACCCAGCGTCACCAATCATTATGACCCTATGGCTGCAACCCGGCGTCATTAATAATCATGAACCGGCGTTGGCAACAATCATGAACTGGTGTCTGCAACAATCATGACTCGAAATTATCAAGTTTTTATAACCCGACAGTCTTTGGCAATGATAAAAACCGGCAAATTCTGCATCTTCAAACCGGTTGAATATCAGATGAGTATTTCAAGACCAATTTTCTTAAACCGGCGCTTTGGAAGCCGACTCAAGTGGATTATTCTTCACAATATTTTTTTCTATAAGAAGCCAGCATCAGCAATTTGAGTATGAAGCTGGTTATTGACCCGGATTTTCTAGAAGGAGGAAATGACAAAGGACTTAAGAAGCGATCGGTGCGGTCTACAAGAATTCTTAACCCGGAGCACAACCTGCCAAATTTGTTACGGTGTTTATTTTGCAGCATAAGTTTACCATGGATAAATCCAAGCTAAACTTGGGGGCTAATGTCGAGGATATACCTTGGTGTAAACCGGCCGGAAATTAACCCGGCGGACTTGGTGGTTTATTTGAGGTCGGCGGCACTTGGCGATATTCATCGGTGACCCGCCCGGACACGGCAATTTACCAAAGAACTCCGCTAGGGACGTTGTAACTCACTGGTGACCCGGACGGGTCGGAGGAGCGACAAGACCGGTGGCCCGTCTGGCGGTTCATGAAGGCAGGTTCAACTATTGTGGGCGGTTTAAGAGGAAAGGCATGAGGAATATTTACCTTGCAAGGAGTTAAGACCAGGACTTGTATCCGGTTTGCATTAGAGATAGACTAGTCCTAATCCTAATAGGACTCCACATGTAACCCGCCCCTTCAACATATATAAGGAGGGGCAGGGCTCCCCAAAGAGGGGGGGGGGGCGACAAGCAAGAAGAAACAATCTTAGGGCTAGACACAAAGAGGAGAGCCAGTTTACGACGACTCCCTCGTGATGATAATGAGACCTAGCCTCAAACAGCATGTAGGGTTTTTACCGGATTATGTTTCCGGGGCCCAAGCTGTCTAAATCCCTGTCTTGTGTTGCGTCTCTTGATTCCGCTCAACCCCTCTCAAGCTACCACATAGATGCGTTGGCCTCGCGACTAAGTCCTCACACTAAGGACATCTGTCGTGACAAAACCACGACACCAATGCTACCTCGAAGCATGTCTGTGGTACTCCGATTTTCAATAAGAGCATTTGAAGAACAATGCTAAATTTTCTTTGTCCATTATCCAAATACCGTTGTTTGGGTAATTTCATGAAATTCCTCCACCTTACCTGAATAGTTTTCTACTTTCTATCCTGTCATGGATATCATGCTCCGCTTGTCCTTGGGAAGGATATACCCCTGAATAATGTGTTTAAACACATTTTCCTTTCCATTGTTCTATTTAATATGATGATCACATTTTCCTTTCCATTGATTTGTTTAATCTTCCTCGTGATCCATATGATCTAAGAAGTAATATTCTTCTGCTTATGTAAGCACCTTGGTGTACAACCGTGTCAGTAAGACCCTGTTGCATTTGTTGATGACATCCCGGTAGCCACCGATGGACGAGAACTTTGCCTATTGGTCCGACTCATTTCTCACCCTTGGTACCGACGTTGTTGCCGACATAACTGACATGCTACCCTCTGACATGCCTTGCTTGCATGATCACGCAAGACGTCTCCACCCTTCCAACTTTTAACCCACATGGTGGGCTCATAACCCACAGTTCCACAAGATCGAAACCTGGCTCTCCTGTACCCCTTTTGTCAAAGTTATTCCTCGTTCTTGACTTCGTATGTAATTCACGAGCCACCTTCCAAGATATCATCAATTCTGGTATCAAACACAAAACTTATTCCCATTGCTCTGGAATCAGACATCGAACGATTGCCTATCCGTTTGGAGCTTCTCATGGAACCTTCTTACTTTGCTCTCGATATCTTCTTAAGTTTCAATTCGAGAGATACTTATGCTTCTTCCCCTGAGTTAACCGTCCGATGCTCAATTTTGTTAGAATCTGTCCTTATAGAGTTTTTCACCTCTTATCCTTTCGTAAGTACGGTGAATATCCTGAAGGAAGAACCATAACTTCATCATGATGCATTGATGCATAGGAACGGAGACATCAACGCTATGGATCGACCTCTTCGAGGAGAGCAACCAAAGACAAGAAGATTCGTTAGACTTTCGTAACCAGAGCTTCCCCTCTTACACCCCTCTTAAATCTCGGGACGAGATTTCTAGTAGTGGAGGAGAATTGTGACGCCCGGATAATTAGGCTACAGTAATCCCACGTTAATGATGCCAGGTCACCACTGTTACTGTTGTTAATCTCGCATTCATCAAAACCGATTCAAATTCAAATTTGAATTTAAGTCAAACAATAAAAGTTTCCAAACATTAAAACTAAAATGCTCTAAACGTGTCAAATATTTCATGAGTAATTATGGTGAAGAAACCATACTTTTATATAATGCTTTAATACTCCAAAGTGATTTAAATGGTAACAAAAACAATTAAGTAAATGCCTCTTTTCAAATAATAAAACTCTAAACTAATTTATTTCGGGGTAAAACTTTTATGTCAGTGGGTGGTCCTGAAACATTATTTTAGGAGTTGTTATCATATTTTACTAACTAAAATTAAAGTGTATCTATAATAAAATAGTAAAGAAAAACAAATCAAAAACAAAAGAAAGATAAGATGAGATGTAAGAAGGAGAGAGGGATCCCAACTGCCGGACCAGTTGGCCCAAGGCCCACCTAACTCCCTCTTAACCCTAGCCTGCGCCGACCCCCACTCTCTCTCGCTCGATTCCCTCCCCATCTTCCTCGCGCCGCCACACACTCAGCGGTGAGGGCCCACGTGCTCGAACCCCCCTCGCAACCTCTCCTCTCCAATGCTCCCCTGCGGCTCTCCGGTGCTCCTCAGGCGGGATGCAGGTGCCGTTCGTCGGTGAGGCAACCACCGCGTCGTTGGTCTTCTTCGCTCGTTCTGGATCGGGCACGACCTCGCCGACGCCACGACGTCATCGCTGTCCCCGGTCGCCGGAGCCGCCCCCTCGTCTACCTCCACCTCGTCGGATGCCTCGTCATCCTCTTCCCCGCCGGCGCCATCGAGTCTCGCCGCCCCCTCCGCTCTCCAACGCTAGTGAGGGCCGCGCCCTCCCCCTCTCCTCTCTGCCCTTGCACACACGGTCGCGCCCGGTCCCCGTACTTGTCGTGCTCCGCCCGCACATCGCAGCGCCTCCTCGCCGTAGCAGCTGCTTCTGCTGCCGCCGCGACCCCTCCCCCTGCTCGCTGCAGTTCAGGCGCGGCTCTACCCGTGCCACCATGCCGCGCCCGGCTGCCCCCGCTCGAGCGCGCACGCTCTCACCCGCGAGCTGCAGCCGCTAGTTGCTCTTCCTCTAATTCTCCCTCTCACCCGCTCTGCCTGCTGCTCCCTGCCAGCGCTGCTGCCTCCCACAGCCGTTCAGCTCACCGCCGCAGCCCCCCTGCGGCCAACGCGCCTCCTGCTCGTCGGTCCGGTCGCCACCTCCGGCCGGGCACTTGGCCGCCGGCGCCACGCCCCTCGGCTCGCTGGACGAGCGCCCTATTGGGCTGGCGCCCAGTGCCCATCGCCTGCTCGCCCGCACCCACACCCGTTAGCGCCCGTCCCGTTAAGCCCTCTGGGCCACTTCCAAACGGGGCCCACTACCTAGAATGTTAAAAAATGATGAAAGTGAAATTAGTAAAATTATTAATTAATTTATTTATTAATTAGTGAATTAATTTAGTTTAACTAAACTAACTAAGATTGGTTAATCTAATCAAGTAGTGTAACTAATTAACCTGTTTAGTTAATCTTAGTCAATGACACGTGGGTCCCACTGGACCCACAGGTCAGATTTGACCCAGTCAACCACACTATTGACTGATGACCTCAGCATTGCATCATCATGACATCAGCAGACACTATTTTGGATAATGTTAGATTTAAATAAATAAATAAAATTCAGAAAATGATTAATACTTTAGAAAAACATAGAAAATAATCCGTAACTCGGATGGAAAAACTTTGTACATGAAAGTTGCTCAGAACGACGAGACGAATCCGAATACGCAGCTCGCTCGTCCGCCACACATCCCTAGCATAGCAAACACACAACTTTCCCCCTTCGGTTCATCTGTCCGAAAATGCGAAACATCGGGGATATTTCCCGGATGTTTCTCCCCATCGTCGGTATCACTTCCTATCGCGTTAGGGCATACCTAGCACCACGTATTGCCATGTTATGCTTTGTGATGCTTTGATTGGTCTGTTATTTATTGTGTTCCACTCCGTTACTCCTTTTTGGTAGACCCCGAGACCGCTGCCGGTACCCCTGTGATCGACTACATCGACGACGAACCCTTCTTGCCAGAGCAACCAGGCAATCCCCCCTTTGATCACCATATATCTCCTATCTTATCCTGATGCATAGCCTGTCCTTGCTACTATTGTTGTTACCTTTACCTGCAATCCTAAATGCTTAGTATAGGATGCTAGTATTCCATCAGTGGCCCTACATTCTTGTCCGTCTGCCATGCTATACTATAGGACCGTGATCACTCGGGAGGTGATCACGGGTATATACTATATACTTTATACATGATACATGTGGTGACTAAAGTCGGGTCGGCTTGTGGAGCACCCGCGAGTGATTCATGGATTGGGGGCTGAATGGACCTTTGTCCCAACGGCCCTCTGTGTGGATCTTTGTGGCAGAGCGATAGGGCAGGTTGAGACCGGCTAGGTGAGAGGTGGGCCTGGCCCTGGTCGGTGTCCGCGGTTACATCCTTAACATGCTTAACGAGATCTTGGTATTTGATCTGAGTCTGGCCATTTGGTCTATACGCACTAACCAACTACGTGGGAAAGATATGGGCACTCGACGTCGTGGTATCAGCCGAAGCCTTCGTGACGTCAGCGACTGAGCTGCGCGCACCAGATTGGACCGCGTAACGTGACTTCCTTTGTAATGGAGGTTGCTAGGTCTGCTTTCGGCTGCCCACACAACATGCAGGTGTGCTAAGGGCGATGGGCCCAGACCCCTGTGCGCTTAGGTTTAGACTGGCGTGCTGACCGCTCTGTTGGCCTAGGTGGGGCTGCGACGTGTTGATCTTCCGGCGGGCGTGACCCGAAAAGTGTGTCCGCCAAATGGGATCGGCGTGTTGGGTTATGTGGTGCACCCTGCAGTGAAGTTTATCTATTTGAATAGCCTTGATCTTGATAACAGGGGCGACTTGGAGTTGTACCTTGACCTTATGACAACTAGAACCGGATACTTAATAAAACACACCCTTCCAAGTGCCAGATATAACCCGGTGATCACTCTCTAACAGGGCGACGAGGAGGGGATCGCCGGGTAGGATTATGCTACACGATGCGACTTGGTGAACTTACCATCTACTCTCTTCTACATGATGCAAGATGGAGGTGGCTTGATGCGTAGTCTTCGACAAGATTAGCTATCCCCCTCTTATTCTGGCATTCTACAGTTCAGTCCACCGATATGGCCCTTTACACATATACCCATGCATATGTAGTGTAGTACTTTGGATGAGTACTCACGGTTGCTTTTCTCCCCTTTTTTCCCCGTTCCCTTCTACCTGGTTGCCGCAACCAGATGCTGGAGTCCAGGAGCTAGACACCACCGTCGACGACGACTCCTACTACACTGGAGGTGCCTACTACTACGTGCAGCCCGCTGTCGACGACCAGGAGTAGTTTAGGAGGATCCCAGGCAGGAGGCCTGCGCCTATTTCGATCTGTATCCCAGTTTGTGCTAGCCTTCTTAAGGAAAACTTGTTTAACTTATGTCTCTACTCAGATATTGTTGCTTCCGCTGAATCGTCTATGATCGAGCACTTGTATTCGGTCCCTCGAGGCCCCTGGCTTGTATTATGATGCTTGTATGACTTATTTATGTTTTAGAGTTGTGTTGTGATATCTTCCCGTGAGTCCCTGATTTTGATCGTACACGTTTGCGTGCATGATTAGTGTATGATTGAATCGGGGGCGTCACAGTGGGTTATCAAGATCAACAGCTGGTTCTATTTCAATATCATTATCTGGTTCTTTTTCATTGTTTGGTTGAGTATCTTCATGAACATCAGTGTTATCTTTTTCATTATCACTAGGTGAATGTTCATTACCAGATTGAGTTTCTGCATCAGAAATAGAAACTTCATTATCATTATCAGGAGTTTTTTCTACTTCAGGTTCACTAGAAGCATGCAAAGTCCTATCATTTTTCTTTTTCTTCTTCTTTTAGAAGGACTAGGTGAAGTGGTGTTGTTCCTTCGTGAATTTTGTTCAATTCTTTTTGGGTGTCCCTCAAGATAAAGTGGTTCCTGAGTCATTTTACCTCCTCTAGTTGCTACTCAAACAACAAATTCACTTATGTTGTTATTCATTTCATCAAGCAATTCCCTTTGAGATTTAGCAACTTGTTCTAACTGGGTTTGTACCATAGAAGCATGCTTTCCCACACCTCCAACAATTCTAAATAAAAAGTCACTCAAGCGAGCAATAATATCAGAATTGTATTTTAATTGTTTCATAACATTGGCATTGAAGTGATCTTGTTTCCTAATGTAGTTTTCAAACTCATAAAGGCATTGGCTAGGGTGCATATTGTGAGGATTGTCATTACCATTGAATTTCGTTAAAGAATTTACCTCTACCTCCTTAGGCAGTGGTGGTGTATTAAGCCCATGTATTTCTTCAATAGGAGGTAAATTTTTGACATCCTCAGCTTTAATACATTTTTCCTTCATAGATTTCTTTGCCTATTGCATATATTCAGGACTGAGATATAATATACCCCTCTTCTTCGGAGTGGGTTTAGGCGGTGGATTAGGAAGAGTCCAATCATCATAATTTTTCAATATGTTATTAAATAATTCTTCAGCTTGCCCAACAGTTCGTTCCCTGAAAATACAACCAGCACAACTATCTACGAAATCCCTAGAAGCATCGGTTAGTCCATTATAGAAGATATCAAGTATTTCATTTTTCTTAAGAGGATGATCAGGCAAAGCATTAAGTAACTGGCAAAGCCTTCCCCAAGCTTGTGGGAGACTCTCTTCTTCAGTTTGCACAAAGTCAAATATTTCCTATAAGGCAGCGTGTTTCTTATGAGTAGGAAAATATTTTTCAGAGAAGTAATAATCATATCCCGGGGACTACGCACATGACCAGGAGCAAGAGTCTTGTACCAAGCTTTAGCATCACCCTTTAATGAGAATGGAAATAATTTGAGAATATAATAATAGCAAGTTTTCTCATCATGAGTAAAAAGGGTGGCTATGTCATTCAACTTAGTAAAATGTGCCACAACAGTTTTCATAACCATGGAAAGGATCATATTCAACCAAAGTAATTAACTCTTGGTCGACAAAGAATTCATAATCCTTATCATCAATAAAGATAGGTGAGGTAGCAAACTTAGGATCATATTGCATTCTAGCATTCAGAGATTTTTTTATACTTGCATAATAATTTCTCTAGATCATCTCTATCCTTACAAGAAAGAATATCTCTAGTTGTCTCCTCATTCATAACATAACCTTCCGGTACCTTAGGAAATTCATATCTATGAAGGCTAGTTCTAGCAGGTGTTTCAGGAGTTTCAATTTCAAGCTCATCATCAGATTCAACAACATCATGTTGTATTACTCTAGCAATTTGTTCATCAAGAAATTCACCTAGTGGCACATCATCATCATCAAGCAAGGTACTAGCATCATCATAAGTATCATTCATAGCAGAAGTAGCATCATCAATAACTTGCGACATATCAGGATTAATAGCATGTGGTGGTGTTGCAAGTTTACTTATAACAGAAGGTGAATCGAAAGCAGAACTGGATGGCAATTCCTTACCTCCCGTCGTCTTATAGGGATAAATCTTAGTCTTAGCATCCTTCAGATTCTTCATAGTGATAAATTGATAATAATACCAAGTGACTCAACAAATACAGCTATACTCCCCGGCAACGGCGCCAGAAAAGAGCTGGATGTCTACTATGCAACTTTATTCTTGTAGACTCGTGTTGGGCATCCAAGCGTAGAGTTTTGTAGGACAGTAGCAATTTTCCCTCAAGTGGATGACCTAAGGTTTATCAATCCATGGGAGGCATAGGATGAAGATAGTCTCTCTCAAACGAGCCTACAACCAAATACAAGAAATCTGTTGTGTCCCCAACACACCCAATACAATGGAAAATTGTATAGGTGCACTAGGTCGGCGAGGAGATGGTGATAGAAGTGTAATATTGATGGTAGAAATATATTTTTATAATCTGATTAAATGAAAACAGAAAGGTAACAAATAGCAAACGGTCACAAAAACGGTAATGTAATGCTTGAAAATGAGGCCTAGGGTCCATACTTTCGTTAGTGCAACCTCTTGCTAGTGCTAATATAATTGGATCATATAACCACCCCTCAAAGTGCGATGAAGAATCACTCCAAAGTTCCTATCTAGCGGAGAACATAAGAAGAAATTATTTGTAGGCTACGAAACCACCTCGAAGCTATTCTTTCCAATCGATCTATCCAAGAGTTCGTACTAAAATAACACCAAATAATTTCAGATTCATAATACTCAATCCAACACAAAGAACCTCAAAGAGTGCCCCAAGATTTCTACCGGAGAAATAAAAGACGAGAACGTGCATCAACCCCTATGCATTTATTACCCCAATGTCACCGCGGGAATCTGCGAGTTGAATGCCAAAACACATATCAAGTGAATCA
Organism: Aegilops bicornis; assembly: GCA_021605145.1. Classification (NCBI taxonomy): domain Eukaryota; kingdom Viridiplantae; phylum Streptophyta; class Magnoliopsida; order Poales; family Poaceae; genus Aegilops; species Aegilops bicornis. The sequence goes on along the minus strand of CM038670.1, from coordinate 401,164,420 downwards.
ATACGACACCCCATTGTCACCAAGAGTATTCATATGCAAGACATATATCAATTGTTCTCAAATCCATAAAAGTACTCAATCCGATAACAAAGAAATCTCAAAGGGAAAAACTCAATTCATCACTACAAGATAGAGAGGGGAAATCACCATATGATCCAACTATATTAACAAAGCCTGCGATACATCAAGATCGTGACATCTCAAGAACATGAGAGAGAGAGAGATTAAACACATAGCTACTGGTATAAACCCTCAGCCCCGAGGGTGGACTACTCCCTCCTCATCGTGGTGGCCGCCGGGATGATGAAGATAGCCACCGAAATTGATTCCCCCCTCCGGTAGGGTGCCGGAACGGGATCTAGATTGGTTTTCGGTGGCTACAGAGCCTTGCGGTGGCGGAACATCTGATCTAGGTTAACCCCGAGGGTTTTTGGAATATTTGGGATTTTATAGGGTAAAGAGGGGTGCGGAGAATGCCGAGGTGGGCACAACCACACTGGCGCTCAGGGCCCCAGGCGCCACAGTGGGTTGTGCTCTTAGGGCACCTCCTAGGTGCTGCTCTAGCCCACTGGTGGTCTTCTGGTTCCTAAAAAATCCACAAAAAGTTTCGCGGTGTTTGGACTCTGTTTGATATTGATTTCCTGCGATGTAAAAAACAAGCAAAAAAGAACAACTGGCACTGGGCACTTGGTCAATAGGTTAGTCCCAAAAAATGATATAAAGTTGCTATAAAATGATTGTAGAACATCCAAGAATGATAATAAAACAGCATGAATACTTCATAAGTTACAGATACATTATAGACGTATCAGGAGGCAACGGAATGCATCGTGTTCATCAGCAGCCAACCAGCTTGGACGAAACAGCCGAAACGGGGTCTGGCGTACAATAGTACGAAGGAAACAGCCTTCTGTTCGAGTGTGTATGGTCAAAGCTGGGTCCTGTTGATCGGGAGGGGTGTGGCGTACCGAAAAACGGAGGAAACGGACTTGTGTTGGAGCGCCTACGGTCAAAACGGGGGTCCTGTTCATCAGGAGGTGTGTGGCGTGCCGCAAAACGGGACTCCATGTGGTCATGTTCATCCACCGTCTACTGCCTCGCTCTAGCTGCCATGGGCTACTGTTCATCCACCGTCGACTTCCTCCAGCCTCAAGCAGCTACTGTTCATCCATGGGCTACTATTCATCCAGCCTCCACTGGCTACTGTTCAACTAGCCCTCCACGGGGTCCTGTTCATCCAGCCTCCACCGGCTACTGTTCAACCAGTCCTCCACGGGGTCCTGTTCATCCACCCCCAATCGTCTCGGGTGTGTGGCGGCCTCCTCTCGATTGGGGTCATGTTCATCTAGTGGCAACGACCTCTACTGGGTCCTGTTCATCCAACCCCCACTAGGAACTATTCATCCAACCTCCAAAAATGGTCATTGTTCATCAAGAGGCAGGTTTGATCAGCTTCAGTTAGCAGAAGTAGCCAAGGAATCGCTCGGGTTCAGTTAATAGCCAGGGATCGATCGCTCGAGTTCAGTAACATAGCTAGTGCAATCGCTCGGGTTCAGCAAGTGAACGCCTCGCTCGGGTTCAGTTAGAGCCCAATGACTTGCACACACGCACGTACGTGTACGAGAGAAACGTGCAAACCACAGTGCATCGCTTGGCCCCGACCACCCAGCGTAACCGGGAACTCCTCGATATTTTCCTCGCGCTCGCTTCTACCATGATTTTTTCCGTCATGGACGGCCCAAAGAATGTCACGCAGGTGCGTCCCTAGCCTGCCCAGGACGAAAAGCCCATTTTCTGTCATGATTTTTTGACATAGAAGTAGGATCCCACCACATCTATGATGATACGTGGTTTTTTCACAATTATCGTCATAGAAGTGTCATAGGCATGACAGAGAAAAATTCCGTTCGGGCCAAAATGTGTCATAGAAGTGTCATAGCAAGGGTCATTAAGCATTGCCTCAAGATTGAAAGGCTTTGCTCCACCAAAAGGCGGCTTACCATTACCGTTGCGACACTGGTTTTTATGCCCAGTTTTGGTGTTAGCCACTAGATCTGACCCGCCATCGGGGTGTCTCCGATTACGACCATTACCCTGGTTGTTGCCATTATTCCCTGTCATATTCTGCTATTGACCCTTACCATTGCCGTTCTTCTTGCCCTTGTTAGATTTCTCATCATCACAGTTGGGGTCCATTTTGTTATCGGAGTCTACATACTTAGTGAGAGCCACCATGAGGTCTCCCATGTCATTGCAATAACGCTTGAGCCGCCCGAGCTTCTGCTTAAGGGGGACAAACTGACAATTCTTCTCTAAGATCAGAACTGCTTAACCCGCCGTAATACTGTTAGACGAGTGAATAATAGCGGGGACCCGCCGGACCCAATGGTTGGCCGACTCATATCACGCTTCATGCAATGATCCAGATCAACAATCTCAGAGGCTGCTTGCATGTCCCATGGTTTTTTTTTTTTGATGAAACGCGCCTTTAACTCGGCCCATGAGTTAATAGAATTGGGCGGAAAACCCTTCAACCACGTGCGGGCAGGCCCTTCCAGCATCATGGTGAAATACTTAGCACAAACATCATCACTGACGTCTAACATCTCCATAGCTAACTCATAACTCTCAATCCAAGCTTCTGGAGGGAGGTCTGCTGTTGAGGGAGTCCTGGATCAAGGGGTACCCGGGCGACTAAGCTATGTGATATGGGCCAGACTGGTAGGCCGTGAAGATACAAGATAGAAGGCCTTCCCCCGTGTCCGGATGGGACTCTCCTTTGCATGGATGGCAAGCTTGGCGTTCGGATGTATAGTTTCCTTTCTCTGTAAACCGACTCTGTACAACCCTAGGCCCCTTCGGTGTCTATATAAACCGGAGGGTTTAGTCCGTAGAGGCTAAGACAAATCATACAGGCTAGACATCTAGGGTTTAGCCATTACGATCTCGAGGTAGATCAACTCTTGTAACCCCTATACTAATCAAAATCAGTCAAGCAGGAAGTAGGGTATTACCTCCATTAAGAAGGCCCGAACCTGGGTAAAACATTGTGTTCCCTGCCTCCTGTTACCTTCGATCCTCAGATGCATAGTTCGGGACCCCCTACATGAGATCGACCGGTTTGAAACCGACATTGGTGCTTTCATTGAGAGTTCCACCGTGCCGTCGACAGAAGGTTTGATGGCTCGATCGATCATCTACAATGATGCCGTTTTGAGGGAGACTTTCCTCCCCGGCCAAATTTTCGTATTCGGCGGCTTCGCACTGTGCGCCAACTCGATTGGCCATCTTGAGCAGATCGACAACTACGCCCCTGGTCATCAGATCAGTTTTGGAAATCTGAACTATGTTGCTGATATGCTAGGAGACTTGATCTTCAAAGGGTTCGCGGCCCCAACCACCACTCTGGCCTTAGATCCGGAGCAGACTACCATGTCCGAAGATGGGAGTTTAGAGCCCGCCAGACTTTCTGCAATTATGGAGCTCAGTACCGGAGATCCGGAGGGGACTGCGTCATTGGCAAACCCGGAGTCGAACCAAGCTCCCCTTGTCACTAAAAAGCCGGACTCTCCCCCGAACTCCAGATCCGAACTCTTGAAGTCCGTAGCAAGCAAGCATGGCCAGGAGGCTCTCACCCCAGCTAGCCCCACGGACTCTCGCTTCCCTATCCAAACCTCGCTTTTAAATGAGGCTCTGGACTTAATGCGATCCCTCGCCATTACAGAGGAATCGCTTCCGAATTACGCCCAACCGGGAGTAGGGGCTGAGAGCGGGGAATTTCACGTCCCACCCACCACCCACTTCATAGCCACTGTCGAAGATTTAACCGACATGTTGGACTACGCCTCCGAAGACATCGACAACATGCACGACGATACCGGAGACGAACAAGGCCAAGACCCGCCGTTTACCGGACATTGGACGACCACCTTCACATATGACGTGTATATGGTGGACACACCCAAAGAGGATGACGGCGACGACAGGAAGGATCCGGTTGAGGACAAGCCTGCTGAAGCACCTCCAAAGCATCGACGTCAGCGGCGCCGCTCAAAATTGCGTCACAGAAAAGACAGCAATACCGACACCGGAGATAATGACACTCCGGAGAACGCCGAAGACCCAGAAGCCCCCATCAAACCAACATCCGAACATGATGATTGGGAGGAGGGGCAAGTTAACCCCGATGATCCGGTCGGGAACGAGGAATCGGAGGATAGTAACTATCCATCGATCTCCGAGGATGATGTGAGCCTCGACGACGAAGACTTCATCGTACCAGAGGAACCCCTCGAGCAGGAGCGCTTCAAGCGCCGGCTAATCGCCACTGCGAGAAGCCTAAAAAAGAAGCAGCACCAGCTTCAAGCCGAACAGGATACGCTCAATGATAGATGGACTAAAGTCCTGGCAGCCGAAGAATACAGCCTCAAACGCCCAACAAAGAGCTAACCGATGCGCAAGCTACTACCACAATTTGACAACGAGGCTCTTGAGCCAATACTGCCAAAGTATAAAGCTACAGACGAACCTAACCGACCACCACATGGGAGGGACAGAGCGGCCACTTACGCCGAACATCAGCCCACACCTCCCCGCCGTAGAGGCAAAGAGGTAGCAGCTACGGGCTACACCTATGACCTATGTAAGGACCTGTACAATAGAGCCGGTCAGACCAGATCAATCTACTAATCAAGGGGGCGTGCTCCAATGCGAGAAGACGGTTATCAGGCCTGGCGTGGCAAGCACAACCTCACCCGAGCCGAAAACCGCATACGGACTTCATCCGAACTGCGTCGTGACATCGCCTGATATAGAGGCGTCGCACACCCCTTATGCATCACTGATGAGGTAATGGAGCACCAGTTCCCAGAAGGGTATAAACCCGTGAACATTGAATCATACGATGGAAAGACAGATCCCGTAGTATGGATTGAAGATTTTCTTCTCCATATCCACATGGCTCTCGGTGATGATCTCCATGCCATCAAGTCCCTCCCGCTAAAATTAAAGGGACCAGCTTGGCACTGGCTGAACAGCCTCCCAGAAAACTCCATTGGTAGCTAGAACAATTTGGAAGATGCCGTTAGAGACAACTTCCAAGGTACCTATGTTCGGCCCCCAGATGCCAATGACCTCAGTCACATAGTCCAGCAACCCGGAGAGTCAGCCTGGAAACTCTAGACTAGGTTCTTAATTAAAAAGAACCAAAATGTCGATTGTCCGGACGCCGAAGCCCTTGCGACCTTTAAGCACAGCGTCCGTGACGAGTGGCTCGCCCGACACCTCGGCCAAGAAAAACCGAAGTCTATGGTAGCTCTCACCACACTCATGGCCCGCTTTTGCGCGGGAGAAGATAGATGGTTAGCTCGTAGAAGCAAAAGCACCAATGACCCTGGCACCTCTGAAGCCAGAGATGTCAATGGCAAGCCGCGACGCAACAAACAAAAGCGTCGAAGCAACAATGAAGATACCGAAGACACGGAGATCAACGCCGGATTCAGTGGCTCTAAACCCGATCAGCGGAAGAAGCCATTCAAAGGAAATAAAGATGGTCCATCTAGTTTGGACAGAATGCTCGATCGGCCTTGCCAGATCCATGGCACCCCTGACAAGCCTGCCAATCATACCAACAGAAATTGGTGGGTCTTTAAACAGGCCGGTAAGCTAAACACCGAACACAAGGGGAAAGGGCCGCCCAGTGAGGACGACGATGAAGAGCCTCGCCCACTGAACACAGGGGGACAGAAGAAATTTCCCACCAAGGTAAAAACAGTAAATACGATATATGTTACACATATCCCCAAGAGGGAGCGCAAGCGCGCACTAAGGGACGTATATGCCATAGAGCTAGCCGCCCCAAGATTCAACCCATGGTCAGCCTGTCCGATCACTTTCGATCGTAGAGATCATCCGTCCAGTATTCGTCATGGAGGTTCGGTAGCATTGATCCTCGATCCAATTGGCCCCAAGATTCAGTATCTCACGCGAGTCCTTATGGACGGCGGCAGCAGCCTTAACCTGCTTTATGAGGACACTGTCTGCAAAATGGGCACCGATGTGTTAAGAATCAAGCCCACTAAAACCACCTTTAAAGGAGTAATACCTGGTGTAGAAGCCCGCTGCACGGGCTCAATAACATTGCAAGTGGTCTTCGGTTCGCCAGATAACTTCCAAAGTGAAGACTTGATCTTCGACGTCGTCCCTTTCCGCAGTGGTTAACACGCATTGCTCGGGAAAACTGCCTTCGCCCGCTTCAATGCAGTCCCGCATTTTTCTTACTTAAATCTCAAAATGCCTGGACCCCGCGGAGTTATTACAGTTATTAATGGAAACATGGAGCACTCCCTCCGCACTGAAGAGCATACCGCGGCCCTCGCAGCCAAAGTACAGGGTGGCCTTATTGAGCCGAAAACTAAATCGACAGTCAAGCCCTCGGACACTGTCAAACGAGTTTGGTCTACCCTGCAGAATGGCTGTCCGGCTCGTCCAGAGCTAGATTAGCAATTCGGCCTCCGTCCAAGCCCCAACCTGATAGAGGCATACGTACTACGCGTACATAAATACACACTAAAGATACCATGGGCAAGGATGGCGGCATACTAAAAATAAAGTCCACGGTACGGCTCGACCCTATCCGGAGCTTCATATTTTTTCACCTTTTTCTTTTTATTTTTATTTTTCAGGTTCTTTACACTTTTCAATGATACCAAGGGCCCCTTTCCAGGCCCCTTATGTATACTTGATCGTTGATCCTCTCAAAGGATCATACACCAAGGTGAAAAGTGGCACAGACGTGCGACAGAGTGTCCAAAAGATCTTCAAGATCATCTTTCCTCTTTAGGACCTGTATACAGCTTTCCCTTGTTCTCGGCATGTAAAATAGCCTTGATGCTTATGGTATCTTCTGTACAAATACGTTTTGATGTACCAATCAGACTATAATGGAAACAGTTTCGCCCAACCTTGTTTGGTACTGGGTTATTTCTTAATCTGTCTTCCCCCTTTACGTCAGATTGGCATATCCACCTCGGCACGACTTAAATCGCCAGGGGCTCTATTCAGCCATATATATTTTCGAAAACAGAAAGTCTGAACACTCTCAGAGTATACTTCGGCGTCCCGAATACTGCATCATATGCATCGGCTCGGAATCATGTCTTTGGTCAATAGCTAGGTTGCCCGGCTCCTGTGTTTGATACCATACGTTCCGCTTATTCGGCTAAGGTAGTAAAGGGAGAACTACTGTGATTGTGTTTCTGGTTCGCCTAGTCAAGCACCTCAGTAGAGAAAGCCGAAAACTGACTGTCACGATGCGGCGAGAGTTGGTCAGCAATTTGGCGACTTACTAAATCTCTAGCGATTTCTTCCGTATTACACGAAGGACTGGCTCTTTTCACTCACGCGCTGAAGGCATCCAAGTTCGGATAGCCGCATACGCACCAGGGGCTATCTTAGAGTCCCATTGTCAAACTCCTATGGCTAAGTGAGGGTGATAAAGCTGCATAGTCAGATTGCCTGGTTTGCCGCACTGACACCTCCTTTACGGACCAAGACATTGGGTCAAGTGTGGTCATGTGCTATTCCAAACACCCCCGTAGTATCTACATGGGGGCTGAAGCCGATGACTGGTAAACTCTCAAGAACTAAAAACGGCCGCACAGGAGGAAAAATACTTTAATATAAAAGGCACAAATATATTACAAAAGCCTTGGTTTATAATACATCGTCCGGGTAGTTCGGATACATTTATTCGAACATGATATCCTTCGAGCATTGACCCTCTATCAAACGGGCACCCTCTAGGACGTCTTCGAAATAGCGCTCCGGCTTGCGGTGGTCCTTGCCTCCTAGCGGGCCCTCGACTGCCACGACGACGGCCTTCATTTTCGCCCAGTGCATCTTGACACGGGCAAAGGCCGTCCGCGCACCTTCTATAGATGACGATCGCTTGACCGCGTCAATTCGGGGCAGCGCGTCGACGAGTCGCTGCACCAAGCCGAAATAACTACTTGGAATGGGTTCGGTCGGCCATAGCCGGACTATGACGTCCCTCATGGCCAATCCAGATATCCTATGCATCTCGGCCCACTGCACCATCCGGTCATTCAACAGTGCTGGGCGCTCCTGCACCGCGAACTGTGACCAAAATAGCTTCTCCGTCGTGTGCCCCTCCTGGGCCCGGAAGAACTGCGCGGCGTCGGCGGCACTCTTCGAAAGATCCGCAAAGGCATCTAGAGCACTTCACAGTTGAGTGAGTAGGGCATACTTCTGATTGCCGAATTTACTCTGTAAGAGAAAGGGCTTACCAGCCGCTATCAATTCGGCCTTCTTGATCTCCTCACGCGCTGCTCAGGATTCGGCCAACGCCTCCTTGGCCTGTCCTTGGCAAGGTCGGTCGCCTGGGCTTTATTCTTCTCCTCTAGGGACTCGCACTTGCTGGCAGCGTCCTTGAGTGCTTGCTCCACTCCGGTCACCCGCTCCTCGTACTTCAAGTCCGCGGCCGCTTTGTTCATCCCTGCCTGCTCCTTGGCTTGGGCAAGTTCACCCCTGAGATTCTCGACCGCAGAAGCAGTGCCTGCAACCATACACATAGCAGCGCCCGAGCTTTAACTTAGAGTATGCATATCAATACAGGCATGAACGAGATATTCTGAAACATACCTTGCACTTAATCAAACCTCCTGTTGATCCGGAAGAGATCCTCATCAGCCAGCCCCAGCTTACGCTTAAGCTCGGATACTTCGGCGGCCTGGGCGGTTGCCGCTAAAAGTAAAGCCTGCTTCTCAACATAGAAAATTACAGTATCTCCTGCGAATACTATCGATCCTCTGTTCTCCCCTTTTCAAAAGACGAACAGAGTCTCAGGGGCTACTCTCTATATACAAGCATATTTTTCATATGAAAAGCGGTCAGGCATATTTTTCATTTGAAAAGCGGTCAGGCATATTTTTCATATGAAAAGCGGTCATGAATATTACATCGCATACCTTGAAGCCTTTTGGCAGGCTAGTGAAGGCTTTGTGTAGCCCGCTCTTGGAGGACTGAACCTTTTCAACCGCCACACCCATCAAGGTGCGGTGCTCCTCCACGATGGAAGCACGTTGAAGTGCCTCCATCAATGTGTTCGGTGCCTCCGGATTAGTGGAGGTCGCCACTGGAGTTGGCGCTCCCCCTCCCTTGAAGGGGGTCGCTTATTCGGTTCCGGAGCCACATGGGTTTCCGGAACGGTGTTCGGCTGGGGGCCGGACTGGTCAAGGCCCCCGCCGCTGGTCTCCATGGGGATTACTCCCCTCGTGTTCTCGGCAGCCAAGGCATTATCTTCTGGCGCCGTTTTGTCGGCCTCCCGTACCGCTCCGTTGCCCAGAGAGGCCCTTCGGGACAATACTTCGGTGTCGTCCGTGGCGATAGGCGGGGAGGCTCGCGGAGGCGACTCGCTCTCCATCATCCCCGGATCCAAAGAATTCCCCTCCGATGATTGTTGGAGAGATCACGGGCCGGACTGCGCCATACAATGCGTTAAATTACAATCATAAAGATTGGCACATGAATGGCACCCTCGTATACTTACGATGAGGCGAGGGGCTTCGGCCGGGGGCGCCACTCGGGGATGGCTTCAGCATCCGAATCCGAGCCATCCGGGAGGGATATTTTCCCCCTCTTGGGGTGCCTCTGCCTATGGGTCCACAGAGGCCACCCTTTTCTTCGTCCTCCCCTTAGGGGGGGGGGATTGCTTTCTTCCTCCTCCTCTTCATCTTCATCTTCCTCATGGAAGGAATGAGTTTTGGTCTCTCCGGACACCGCGTTCGAAGTACCTTTATGGCAGAGACCACCTTTCGCCTCATTGCTCTTCTTCTTGGCCTTTTTCTTCGGCGCTTGATAGGGCGCCGGGACCAGCATCCTCATTAGCAAAGGATCGGCTAGGTTTTCAGGGAGTGGAGCCGGACACCAAATCCGCTCCGCCTTCTTTGTCCAGCCCTGTTTACGGGATGGAATTCTCAGTGCACCCCCTTTGATTGATGAACTAAGTTATGTTCGGAAATTTAGCACTTACCGGGGAGGTCGGATGATTGCAGTCGAGACCGATGTCCTCGGATGCCTCTTGCCACGACTTTTGAGTTTGAAGAGCAGCTTCCAGATCGCTTCATGTGTCGTGCCAAAGAATCGCTGCAGAGTCCGCGGCCCTTCCGGATTGAACTCCCACATGCGGAGAGGCCGGTGTTGGCAGGGAAGGGTTTGGCAGATGAGCATCACCTGGATCACATCAGTGAGGCTGGTGTCCATCTCTATGATACTTTTGATGCGCTTTTGTAGCATCAACACATCGTCGGATGATCCCCAGTCCAGACCCTTGTTGGTCCATGACGCAAGCCGCAGCGGGGGTCCAGATCTGAAAGCTGTAGCAGCCGCCAACTTGGTGCCGCAGGGTTCGGTGATGTAGAACCACTCCTGCTACCATGTCTTGGCGGTCTCCACAAAGGCCCCTCTGGTCCAGATACAATTGCGGGGTTCTCACCATGGCGCTGCCACAATCCGCGTGCTGCCCGTCGACCACCTTCGGCTTCATGTTGAAATCCTTGAGCCACATGCCGAAATGTGGGGGGATGCGGAGGAATGCCTCACAGACGACGATGAATGCCGAGATGTGGAGGAAGGAGTTCGGGGCTAGATCATGAAAATCTAGCCCGTGATAGAACATGAGACCACGAACAATGGGGTGGAGGGGAAACCCTAGTCCGCGGAGGAAGTGAGGGATGAACACAACCCTCTCACCGGGCCCTGGAGTGGGGATGACTTGGTCTTTTGCAGGGAGCATGTGTGTGATTTCCGCTGTCAAGTACCTCGCCTCACGGATCTCCTTGATGTCCTTCTCCGTCATGGAGGAGGCCACCCACTTGCCTTGAGATCCGGATCCGGACATGGCTAGAGTGTTTGGCGGTGATAGAGGCAAAGGTGTCCCGATGTTTCGATAAGATGGTGGCTATCTTTTTCTGTGGGAGTCGACCTTGACGATCCAACTACGAACGTGCGAGACGCCGCGCCTTAGCAATCGCTAAACCAACTTTCGAGGGTTATTGACCACGCCGGAGCACGATCAACCTGACCACGAGGGCCTGTTTCCTGCGAGCAAACGAAGAACAAGCAAGAAACTGAGATTGCAATATGGATATTGCGAATATAAGAGGAAAGCTTTACTAATGAAGGTGGGGTTCTGTGACGCCTTGGTCTGGTCATTGAACACAAACGAAGTACGCGAAGTTGCAGCTATGGCAAACTTTTAATCTAAACAAAATCCAAAGTCTAAACGATGCCCTAAGGGTTGTATATATGGAGGAAGAGGGGGGAATTTCGTGGCCCTTGGGGAAGGGGTCCTAAACCAACCCTATCTCTTGTTTCCCCACACATACGGACTCTAAAAACAGCATGTACTTATGTATTTCGAAATTACATGGGCCTGGACCAACAATAAGGTGACGCAGCACCTAGAATAGCCTCTGGACGAAGTTTATGAAGTGGAATCATGTATATTTTGTCCAAGGCTTCATGCACTCATTATGGTGGCTTCAAAGTCCTGAAATCATCACTTGTAACTCCGTTCTTGTTCCCCTTGCGCATGCCATCAACTCCATGCTTGTTCTTGCTCTAATGTTCATCCCTCTTATCCATGTCAGGCCCTTCATTTGTAAGCAAAACAAATGTATCCAATTTAGGCAGCATCATATTCTCATGAACATTAGAATCATTACCAAGAAACGAAAGTACCTGATAATTTAATTGGCGTGCGCGAGCTCTAGTAATTGGCCTAGTATATGTAGTAGTAGGGGTTGTGGGTGTAACAATGGTATTGATGTCCTCATCATCCACCCCTTCTTGAAATGAAGTCATCCTCGAAGGAAGCTCATCTTCCTCACACAAATATGGCTTCAAATCTGCAATGTTAAAAGTGGGACTAACCCCAAAATCTCCAGGCAGCTCAAGTTTATATGCATTATCATTTATTTTCTCTAACACCTTAAAAGGACCATCAGCACGTGGCATTAGCTTTGATTTGCGCAAATTAGGAAATCTATCCTTACGCAAATGTAACCAAACAAGATCTCCAGGTGCAAAGACAACATGTTTTCTACCCTTATCTCCAGCAAGTTTATATTTAGTATTCATACGCTCAATGTTTTTCTTAGTTAACTCATGCATTTTTAAAATCAATTCAGCACGCTCTTTAGCATCAAAATTAACCTTCTCCGAAGATGGAAGAGGCAACAAATCAATAGGTGCACTAGGTAGGAAACCATACACAATTTCAAAAGGGCACATCTTAGTAGTAGAATGCAATGAACGATTATAAGCAAATTCAATATGAGGCAAGCATTCTTCCCACATTTTCTTATTATTCTTCAAAACAGCCCTAAGCATAGTAGACAATGTTCTATTGACTACTTCAGTTTGTCCATCAGTTTGGGGGTGACAAAGTAGTACTAAAAAGTAGTTTAGTCCCCAACTTAGCCCATAAACATCTCCAAAAGTGGCTAAGGAATTTAGTATCACGATCTGAAACAATAGTATTTGGCACACCATGCAAGCGAATAATTTCCCGAAAGAACAAATCAGCAACATTAACAGCATCATCGCTTTTATGACATGGTATAAAGTGTGCCATTTTCGAAAATCTATCCACGACAACAAATATGCTATCCCTCCCCTTCTTTGTTCGAGGTAAACCTAAAACAATGTCCATAGATATATCCTCCCAGGGAACACTAGGTACAGGCAAAGGCATATATAAACCATGAGGATTGAGTCGTGACTTAGCTTTTTGACATGTAGTGCAGCGAGCAACAAAACGCTGAACATTCCGTCTCATCTTTGGCCAAAAGAAATGTGTAGCAAGTACATCCTCTGTCTTCTTCACGCCAAAGTGTCCCATTAATCCTCCTCCATGCACCTCCTGCAACAACAAAAGACGAACAGAGCTAGCAGGAATGCATAGCTTGTTAGCACGGAACACAAAGCCATCATTAATTACGATACTCTTCCATGTTCTTGCTTCTTTACAATTCTGCAATACATCTTTAAAATCAGCATCATGCACATATTGATCTTTGATAGTCTCCAAACCAAATATTTTGAAGACAAGTTGTGAAAGTATAGTATAGCGACGAGACAAAGCATCAGCAATAACATTTTCTTTACCCTTCTTGTGTTTAATGACATAAGGGAAAGTCTCAATGAATTCAACCATTTAGCATGTCTACGATTCAGTTTAGCTTGACTTTTAATATGTTTCAAAGATTCATGATCAGAATGTATAACAAATTCTTTGGGCCATAAATAATGTTGAAATGTCTCTAAAGTCCGAACAAGAGCATATAATTCTTTATCATAAGTAGAATAGTTCAGACTAGGCCCACTCAATTTTTCAGAAAAGTATGCAACAGGTTTGCCATCTTGTAATAACACACCTCCTAATCCAATGCCACTAGCATCACATTCAAGCTCAAAAGTCTTATTAAAATCAGGAAGTTTGAGTAAAGGAGCATGTGTCAACTTATCTTTCAATACCGTGAAGGCTTCTTCCTGTGCGGTACCCCAAACAAGAGGCACATCCTTCTTTGTAAGCTCATTGAGAGGTGCAACAATGATGCTAAAATCTCTCACAAAACGCCTATAGAAATGAGCGAGTCCAAGAAAACTCCTCACTTGTGTGACCGTTTTGGGCTGCGGCCAACTCTCAATAACTTCAATCTTGGCTTTATCAACTTCAATTCCCTGTGGAGTAACAACATAGCCAAGAAAAGATACTTGGTCGGTGCAAAAGGTGCACTTCCCAAGGTTACCAAACAAATGTGCATCACGTAGAGCAATAAAAACAGCACGTAAATGTTCCAAATGTTCTTCCAACGATTTGCTATAAATCAGTATATCATCAAAATAGAGTACCACAAATCATTCAATGAAAGCACGTAAAACTTCGTTCATTAGTCTCATGAAAGTACTAGGTGCATTAGTTAACCCAAAAGGCATGACTAACCACTCATATATACCAAACTTATTTTTAAATGTTGTTTTCCATTCATCTCCCAATTTCATACGAATTTGATGGTATCCACTACGCAAATCAATTTTGGAGAATATTGTAGAGCCACTCAATTCATCAAGCATATCATCTAGCCTAGGAATAGGATGATGATAACGAATAGTAATATTATTAATGCCTCTACAATCAACACACATACGTGACGTACCATCCTTTTTAGGCACTAGTATAATAGGAACAGCACAAGGACTAAGAGATTCGCGTATATAACCTTTGTCGAGCAGCTCCTGTACTTGACGCATAATCTCCTTCGTCTCCTCTGGATTGGTACGGTATGGTGCACGGTTGGGTAGCGATGCACCAGGAATTAAGTCAATTTGATGCTCAATCCCTCGAATAGGTGGTAATCCCGGTGGCACGTCTTGTGGGAAGGCGTCGTGAACTCCTGCAAAATGTTAGTGACAGCAGGGGGCAAAGAGGAAGGCACGTCCTCGAATGAAAATAATGCCTCTTTGCACACAAAAGCATAGCAAACAGATTTGCTAAAATCTAGCTCATCAATATCAGATTTGGTGGCAAGAAAACATGCACTTTCCAATTTAATTTCAGAAGCAACACTAGATGGTTTATTATTAGGCTTCATTTGTTTCTCAAATTCTTTTGCCACAATCTGATTTTCACTCTTATTTTTCTCCTGTTTTGCTTTATTAGCTCTATTAATATCATCTTTCAAAATGGAACCAAGAGTCATAGGAAGCATAATATTTTTATCCTTATGAACAAGAGTATACTGATTATTTCTACCATGGTGTACATAATTTTTATCAAATTGCCTTGGTCTACCAAGTAATAAGGAACATGCTTGCATAGGTACCACATCACAATCAACATAATCAGCATATGTAGAGATACTAAAATGCACACGAACAGTACGTGTTACCTTAACCTTGCTGCTGTTGTTGAACCATTGGATGTAGTAAGCATGTGGTTGTGGTCTTGTGGTGAGAGATAGCTTCTCCACCATCTCCATGCTAGCCAAGTTGTTCCAGCTCCCTCCATCTATGATGACGCGAATAGAACGTTACTTCACAACTCCCTTTGTATGGAACAAATTATGCCTCTGATTTTGTTCAACTTGTGTAACCTGCACACTCAAAACACGTTGAGCAACTAAACATTCATACACTGTCGGCATCTTCCAGCCATGCATTGCGTCTCATGATCAGAATCATCTCCATCGTGTTCTTCATGTGTAATAAGAGCCAAAGTCTCCTCATCATAGTCACTAGCGGACACATACCCACCATCCTCAGTAGCAATCATCACACGCTGAGATTTGCATTCTCTCGCAAAATGTCATCTTCCCTTACAACGACGACAAATAATATCACGTGTGTGCCCTGTTGATGCCATGGAAGAAGAAGAGCTCTGCGCAGGCCTAGCAGGTGTGCTCTTGGCAGAGAGTGGTGGTTGTGCCTGCTTTCTTGTATCACGGCTAGAGGTGGCACCTGATGGAGGTGATGGTGCAGTGGAAGTAGAGGATGCACGTGGTGTCCATGATGAAGGTCGACCTGCAGAAAAGTTAGGTCGCGCCAATGCCTGTTAATCCTGCACTTCACGTTCAGCTTTACAAGCAAGATGGACTAAACGAGTGATATAATTATACTCCTTATACTCTAGAATGGTCTGAATCTCTCTATTTAATCCACCCATAAAACGTGGAAGCATAGCTTCATTCTCCTTCAAAATACCACACCTAATCATGCCAGTTTGTAATTCTTGATAATATTCTTCTACTGAATAGTTTCCTTGTCTTAAACGCTACAATTTTTGAATTAATTCACGTTGATAATATGGTGGAACCCAACGAGTACACATAGCAGTTTTCAAAGCAGCCCAAGTAGCTGGAATAGGATATAATCTACAATGTTCAGACCACCAAACACATGCAAAGCTAGTGAAAGCACAAACAATGACGAGAACACGTCTCTCCTCATGATATTGTAAACATGTAAATCGTTGTTCACTTTTGAACTCCCAAGTAAGATATATATCAGGAACATATCTACCCTCAAATGGTGGAATATTCAATTTCAGTAGGGAGATGGTCATGATCTCGTACCTGAGGGAGAGCCCTACCATTGCCATTATTTGCATGTGGACGGCACAGTCGTTGTGGTCTTTGGTGGTTGCACGTAGTTCTGATTTTGATCAACCTCATCCTCGCAATCTCCCGCATAATCATCCTCCTCCACATCGCCAGCAGGAGCCACATAAGTATCAACGGCTGACACCAGCAGTTTGGCGGTGAAGAGGGACACGGCTCGCTTCGGCGGAGGGTTGTTGTGACGTGGAGGTAGTCGTCGTTATTCTTTGTTATTGTTGCAGAGGTGCGGCAGGTGCAGCCGGTGGTGGAAGACACACAAGGCAGTTCATTAAATCTGTTATCGAGCTTTGTTTGAGCGTCTTCTCGAGGCCGATGATCTTATCCATGGCCTCTTCAAAATTGTTCAACACATCTTGCACCTGTTCAGTCATCATTTGTTGAAACTTATCATGAAGCTCCTTGTTCGTTAAGTTCTCCCAGTCAATCTCGTCGGCTTGTGATCCTGGCATGGTTAGCAGCAATAGAAACACACAAGAATATGATCCTACAGACTACTAACAAGTGGTGGTGGTTGTGGGTGTCACAAATCCGTCAAGCAAATCTCAAATTCTTACCAGTTCTTACCCAGCAGCAGGCGGTGATTGGCAACCGATGTAGTCAAAACTCAAAGCTTGGATAGAGCGATTACGGGGAGAGTCAAGCATACGATGTAGATGTATGTGGATCTGGGAAGGCTTATAATATGGTAGCAAAAGGGTCAGCAATAATCAATTCAGAGATGCAAAGTTGAATAAACACTCAACGACTGATCTTGTCTTTGGTCCTAGGCTAGACCGTGCTAGAGACGCGAGCCTAGAACACTAACAAAATCACGGCGCTGCACGCAAACAAGGGAGGAGCACACTCTCAATTTTTTTCTCTTTTTTTCCTTTTTTGCACTATTTTTTCCTCTCTTTTTTTGCTCCGCAACAATTTTTTTCGAAAAAGTCTACAAATGGCCTAAAAACTGCCTAGCCAGAATTTTCCAGACTTAGTTTTTTTTAACTGGAACTATTTTTTGACTGCGGGTAACACGGAAGTTTGGGAGTCCTTATCTGTCACGACTCGGAGTATGGCGTGATCTGGAAATCCAAAACAGAGTAACAAAATACTGGACTCGGAATAGGACTAGTGGCGGAGATGAATCCGGTGTAACTCGGACTGGTGGCGGAGATGAACCTGGTGGAACTCGGACTGGTGGCGGATATATGTTGGCGTATATGGACTCAGATTGGCGGTGAATATGTGGAGGTGGTATATGGCAGCGGTAATGAAGTTGGTGCGATGGTGGTATATGGCAGCAGCGACGTGACAACCTGTGAACAGAACTCGAAACTCTAAAGGACTAGACGCTAAGACCAGCAACTTGACACGACGATGGAACCGCAAATTCAACAAAGCAAATACAGAAAAGATTATGCAAAGGCTCAGATTGGTTCGGATAGGATGAACTAACCCTAATTTTTTTGGCTTTTTCGTTGACTATAGGTATGAAGAACAGACTCGATCTAAACTACGAAAACTGTAAAATCTCACCGAGCAACCTGGAAATCTAATACCACTTGATAGAGGCAAAGGTGTCCCAATATTTTGATGAGATGGTGGCTATCGTTTTCTGTGGGAGTCGACCTTGACGATCCGACTACGAACGTGCGAGACGTCGCACCTTAGCAATCGCTAAACCAACTTCCGAGGGTTATTGACCACGCCGGAGCATGATCAACCTGACCACGAGGGCTTGTTTCCTGCGAGCAAACAAAGAACAAACAAGAAACTAAGATTGCAATCTGGATATTGCGAATATAAGAGGAAAGCTTTATTAATGAAGGTGGGGTTATGTGACGCCTTAGTGCAGTCGTTGAACACAAACGAAGTACGCGAAGTTGCAGCTATGGCAAACTTTTAATCTAAACAAAACCCAAAGTCTAAACGATGCCCTAAGGGCTGTATATATGGATGAAGAGGGGGAATTTCGTGGCCCTTGGGGAAGGGGTCCGAAACCAACCCTATCTCTTGTTTCCCCACACATACGGACTCTAAAAACCGCCTATACTTATGTATTTTGAAATTACATGGGCCTGGCCCAATAATAAGGTGACGCAACACCTAGAATAGCCTCTGGACGAAGTTTATGAAGTGGCATCTTGTATATTTCGTCCAAGGCTTCATGCACTCATTATGGTGGCTTCAAAGTCCTGAAATCATCACTTGTAACTCCGTTCTTGTTCCCCTTGCGCATGCCATCAACTCCATGCTTGTTCTTGCTCCAATGTTCATCCCTCTTATCCATGCCAGGCCCTTCATTTGTAAGCAAAACAAATGTATCCAATTTAGGCAGCATCATATTCTCTAGAATCATTACCAAGAAACGAAAGTACCTGATAATTTAATTGGCGTGCGCGAGCTCTAGTAATTGGTCTAGTATATGTAGTAGTAGGGGCTGTGGGTGTAACAATGGTATTGATGTCCTCATCAGGCGGTGGTTGAAAAGATTGAAGCTTTAGCGCTGGAGCTCGAGGATGGGAAGGCTGAGGAAGAAGAAGGCATGGGGTAAAAAGATGGGTCCTTATCCTCTTATTAAGGCAGTGGATATCAAGCGCCCCCTTACGAGCCGTAAAACTTGCCTATTCCCAAGGGGTCATGCAAACGGCACGGTGAGATTACCCAAACCCGTATTGATGAGAATCCCACAATAAGGGGACATGATCTCTGCTTTGACAAGACGTGTTAATGAAGACCGTGCCTCGAAACGCGAAACGGGAGGCTAAAAAAAGGTTCGAAATAATAATAAGGCCAGGCATAATGTCTCGCCGAAAAAGCTGTCAGTGGACATGGCTTATTTTGTTTAAGTATTTTACCCTTGTGGTTCAGGGTTGTAACTGTTATATAGAGCCGGATATAGTTCTCTTGTTCAAGTGCTATGGAGTATTCGGAAGAGGAACCCGCCTTGCAATGCCGAAGAAAATCTGCGCACCGGACACATCGTCATTGAAGCCTGGTTCAGGGGCTACTGAGGGAGTCCTGGATCAGGGGGTCCTCGGGCGTCCGGGCTATGTGATATGGGTCGGACTGGTGGGCTGTGCAGATACAAGATAGAAGGCCTTCCCCCGTGTCCGGATGGGACTCTCCTTTGCGTGGATGGCAAGCTTGGCGTTCGGATGTATAGTTACCTTTCTTTGTAACTGACTATGTACAACCTTAGGCCCCTCTGGTGTCTATATAAACCGGAGGGTTTAGTCCGTAAATGCTAAGACAAATCATACAGGCTAGACAACTAGGGTTTAGCCATTACGATCTCGAGGTAGATCAACTCTTGTAACCCCTATACTCATCAAAGTCAATCAAGCAGGAAGTAGGGTATTACCTCCATTAAGAGGGCCCGAACCTAGGTAAAACATCGTGTCCCCTGCCCCCTGTTACCTTCGATCCTCAGGCGCACAGTTCGGGACCCCCTACCCGAGATCGGCTAGTTTTGACACTAACAACTGTATAATTAGGTATCTTGTAAGGACCCTTAAAATCTTTGGGAAAATGCTCATACGCAAAGCCAATACCAGACACGGCACCTCGAGACTCCTAGTGCTCAACCTGACCTCAGCTGAAGTTGAAGGTATCACAGGGGGCGACTCATAATCTCCCTGGTTTGCTGCTTCTGCCTCTTGGTGGGCCCTGGCAGTGTTCATGAGCGCTTGAGACGCACTTCAAGGATCGGACGTGTTCCGGCATCGTTCACTGCTGGAGACTGCGGGCGACTCAATACGCCGGCTATAACTATGACTCGGGAGGGGAGTCGAGTGCACACGATCACGGCTGTAGGAATAAGCCGCTTGTTGTGCGATGGCTGTCTATAAAAGCTCCACCGCATTCCAGGTTTCAACTGCGACTGGTGACTGACCGGTGGTCGGGATCGCCGCCAGCCGGGTTGCTACTGCTAACATGTTATCCACTGGGTTAGAAAAGTGTCCGGGTGGCGTCAAAACACGTTGAGGCGGTGTCTGATTGTGGGTGGTTTAGGCGCCCGCTCCTCCCTCCGAGCTAGCTCAGGCCGGTGAGGTTGAGCTGCTGCCCGATTCCCTGGCATATCTGTGTTTAACTGAGGGTTCACCCGCGCATCTGGAGTGCTTGGACATGCCCCTGGTGTGTTAAATAGATTCATGGGCTCTTAATGCAAGGGCAGGCGCGTCTGGTGCCTCCTACGAAGAACTGCATTGGAAGCGTTCTGATCTAGACTTAGATGCCAAGCTTCTACCTTCGCGCTCTGACTCAGCCCCAATCTGAGCCCGTCGTTGCCATCCTGATATTTTCTGCATTGATATCCTCCTGGGCCTTGGTCATCTGATCCTTAAGCCTCGCGATCTCCGCATTGCGTTCTTTTTGGTTTTCGGCTGTGACCTCGGTCCCCATCAAAGTCGTTAATTCATTCATCAACTCCAAGAAAGTCTGAGCCCGCGTCCTGGCTGAGCCGGAACCTGAGGGGTCAATCGCTGCTGCTCCAGCCGCCATGTTGTCAAGAGCCGGAGTCGTGCCTACCATGAAGATGGCGGTGACACGTCACCAAAGTATCTATAATTTTTTATTGTTCCATGCTATTATATTATCTATTTTGGATGTTTTATATGAATTAATATGCCATTTTATATATTTTTGGGACTAACCTATTAACCTAGGACCCAGTGCAAGTTTCTGTATTTCCTTGTTTTTGATTTTTACAAAAAAGGAATATCAAACAAAGTCCAAACGGAATAAAACTTTATGATGATTTTTCTTGGACCAGAAGACATCCACGGAGCTGGGAGACGGGGTCAGAAGATGGCCGAGGAGGCCAGAAGCCTGCCAGGCATGCCCTAGGGGGGCGCCCTAAGGGCTTGTGGGCCCCTTGGGACTCCTCAACCCTAGTTCTTGCGCTATAAAATCCCAAATATTCCCAAATCACCAGAAGCGTCCACCAAAATACTTCTCGGCCGCCGCAAGCCTCTATTCCTATGAGATCCCATCTAGGGCCTTTTCCGGCATCCTGCTGGAGGGGGATTCAATCAGGGAGGGCATCTACATCAACCTTATTGCCCTTCCGATGAAGCATTGCCCTTGTCCCCTTGAGATGTGGTGCAAACTTCGCTGGTGCATCCAAGCCCCGTGATATGATACGCTCTTTCACACATAAGCCACCTTGTATCTTCCTCAAAACAGCCACCATACCTACCTATTATGGCAATTACATAGCCATTCTGAGATATATAGCCATGCAACTTCCACCGTTCCGTTTTATTATGACACATATCATTATTTTCATATTGCTTTGCATGATCATATAGTTGGCATAGTATTTGTGGCTTGGCCACCGTTCATATTTTTTTATACATGTCACGATATTTCATTGCATCCCGGTACACCGCTGGAGGCATTCATATAGAGTCATATTTTTGTTCCATTATTGAGTTGTAAGTAAATACAAGTGTGATGATCATCATTATTGGAGCATTGTCCCATGTGAGGAAAGGATTATGGAGACTGTGATTCCCTTAAAAGTTGGGATGAGACTCTGGACTAAAATAAAAAGAGTCCAAAGAGCTCAAAATAAAAAAAAAGATCAAAGAGCCCAAAAAGAAAAATAAATAGAAAAAAAGGAAAAAAAGAGAGAGAGAGAGAAGGGACAATGTTACTGTCCTTTTCCACACTTGTGCTTCAAAGTAGCCCCATTTCATTCATGATAGAGAGTCTCCTATGTTGTCACTTTCATATATTACTAGTGATAATTTTTCGTTATAGAACTTGGCTTGTATATTCCAATGATGGGCTTCCTCAAATGCCCTAGGTGTTCATGAGCAAGCACGTTGGATGCACACCCACTTCGTTTTATTTTGAGCTTTCATACACTTATAGCTCTAGTGCATCCGTTGCATGGCAGTCCCAACTCCTTGCATTGGCATCAATGGGCATCTCCATAGCCCGTTGATTAGCCTCGTCAATGTGAGTCTTTCTCCCTTTTTGTCTTCTCCACACAACCTCCAACATCATATTCTATTCCACCCATAGTGCTATATCCATGGCTCACGCTCATATATTGTGTGAGAGTTGAAAAAGCTGAAGCGCGCTAAAAAGTATGAAACAATTGATTGGCTTGTCATCGGGGTTGTGCATGATAAATACTTTGTTTTAAGAAGATGGAGCATGACAAGAATGTATGATTTTAGGGATAACTTTCTCTAGCCATGATATTTTGAAAAGGCATGATTGCTTTTTAGTATACTTGGAGTACTATTGTTTTATGTCAATATTAAACTTTTGTTTTGAATATTACGGATCTGAATATTCATACCACATAAAGAAAGATTACATGATAAACATGTTAGGTAGCATTCCACATCAGAAATTCTATTTTTATTATTTACCTACTTGAGGACGAGCAGGAATTAAGCTTGGGGATGCTTGATACGTCTCCAACGTATATATAATTTTTTATTGTTCCACGCTATTAGATTATCCATCTTGGATGTTTTCTATGCGTTATTATGCTATTTTATATCATTTTTTGGACTAACTTACTAACCTAGTGCCAAGTGCCAGTTGGGAGGAAAACGAATCGACATCTCGATGTGATACAACCCTTTCCATTTTCGTTGGGAAAGAACAACAAAGTCCATCCGAACCCTCCACTGAAGAAATAAGAGGAGAGCAAAGCGCTAATGGCGCTGCTTTTTCCTTGTTTTTGCCTTTACAGAAAATCAATACCAAAAGGAACAAAAAAATTTAACGATTTTGCATGGACCAGAAGACACCCTAGAAGGTTCGTTAGGAGGCCAGACGGTCCACGAGAGAGCCACAAGCTCGAAGGGCGCACTCTAGGGGGGGCGTCCTAAGCTTGTGGGCCCCCCGTGGCACTTCCAACCCTAATTCTTCTTCTATAAACACCCAAATATTCCCCCAGAGGGTACTCCAAAAATAATTTTCCGCCGCCACAAGTTTCTGTCCTCATGAGATCCCATCTGGAGGCCTTTTCTGCTACTCTGCTGGAGAGGGATTCGATCATCGAGGGCTTCTACATCAACCTTGATGCCCTTCCAATGATGTGTGAGTAGTTTACCATAGACCTATGGGTCCATAGCTAGTAGCTAGATGGCTTATTCTCTCTCTTTGATCATTAATACAATGTTCTCCTTGATGTTCTTGGAGATCTATTTGATGTAATCTTCTTTTTGCGATGCATTTGTTGAGATCCGATGAATTGTGGGTTTATGATCAGATTATCTATGAATAATATTTGAGTCTTCTCTGAACTTTTTTATGCATGATTAAGATAGCTTTGTATTTCTCTCCGATCTATTGATTTGGTTTGGCCAACTAGATTGATTTTTATTGCAATGGGAGAGGTGCTTTATGGGTTCAACCTTGCAGTGCTTATTCCCAGTGACAGAAAGGGACATGACATGTATTTGTATTGTTGCCATTAAGGATAAAAATATGGGGTTTGTTCATATTGATTTGGTCTATCCCTCTACATCATGTCATCTTGCTTAAGGCGTTACTCTGTTCTTGTTAACTTAATACACTAGATGCATCTTTGGATAGCGGTCGATGTGTGGAGTAATAGTAGTAGATGCAGGCAGGAGTCGGTCTACTTTTCACAGACGCTATGCCTATATTCATGATCATTGCCTTAGATATCGTCATAGCTATGCGCTTTTCTATCAATTGATCAACAATAATTTGTTTACCCATCATATGCTTTCATTCAAGGGAGAAGCCTCTAGTAAAAACTATGGCCCCCGGGTCTATTTTTATCTTATTATTTTCATACCTATAAGGTCAAAAATAAATTGCAGCAAGGTATTTTTGGGTTTTTAGTTTTACAGATCTGAAAATAATATGATAAGAATAGACCCCGGGGCCATAGTTTTCACTAGAGGCTTCTCTCTTGAACGAAAGCAAATGACGGATAAACAAATTACTGTTGAGGAATTGATAGAAAAGTGCATAGTTATGACGATATCTAAGGAAATGATCATGAATATAGGCATCACGTCCGTGACAAGTAGACCGACTCCTGCCTGCATCTACTACTATTACTCCACACATCAACCGCTATCCAGCATGCATATAGTGTATTAAGTTCATGGAGAAACGGAGTAATGCAATAAGAACGATGACATGATGTAGACAAGATCTATTCATGTAGGAATAGACCCCATCTTGTTATCCTTAATAGCAATGATTAATACGTGTCTTGTTGCCCCTTCTGTCACTGGGAAAGAACACCGCACGATCGAACCCATCATTAAGTTAACAAGAATGGAGTAACACCTTAAGCAAGATGACATGATGTAGAGGGATAGATCCAATCAATATGAACAAACCCCATCTTTTTATCCTTAATGTCAACAATACAAATACATGTCATGTCCCCTTCTGACACTGGGTATGAGTAGTGCAAGATTGAACCCAATACAAATCACATCTCCCATTGCAAGAAAAATCAATCTAGTCGGCCAAACCAAATCAATAGATCAGAGGCAAATACAAAGCTATCTTAATCATGCATAAAAGAGTTCAGAGAAGACTCAAATAATATTCATAATAATCTGATCATAAACACACAATCCATCGGATCTCAACAAACGCATTGGAAAAGAAGATTACATCGAATAGATCTCCAAGAACATCTAGGAGAACATTGTATTGAAGATCAAAGAGAGGGAATAAGTCATCTAGCTACTTGATATGGACCCGTAGGTATGTGGTAAACTACTCACACATCATCGGATGGGAAACAATGTTGATGTAGAGGCCCTCCATGATCAAATCCCCCTCCGGCAGAGTACCGGAACAAGTCGACAGATGGGATCTCACTAGGACAGAAACTTGCGGTGGCGGAAAAGTATTTTTTGGTGTGCCCTATGGTATAGGGGGAATATTTGGGTACTTATGGAGATGAGATTAGGGTTGGAGGAGCATCAGGGGGCCCACAACCCTGGGGGCACGCCTCTCGAGCTTGTCGCCAACTGGTGCCCCCTCTGGCCCCCTCCCGAAGGATCCTAGGTGTCTTCTGGTCCAAGAAAAATCCTCAAAAAGTTTTGTTTCATTTGGACTCCGTTTGGTATTGATTTTCTGTAAAAGACAAAAACAAAAAAACAGCAACTGGCACATGGCACTAGGTTAATAGGTTTGTCACAAAAAATGATATAAAATAGCATAATGATGCATATAAAACATCCAAGATGGATAATATAGTAGCATGGAACAATAAAAAAATTATAGATATGTTGGAGACGTATCAAGCATCCCCAAGCTTAATTTCTGCTCGTCCTCGAGTAGGTAACCGATAAAAATAGAATTTTTTATGTGGAAGGCTACCTAACATGTTCATCATGTAATCTTTCTTTATGTGGCATAAATATTCATATCCATAAGATTCAAAACAAGAGTTTAATATTTACATAAAAACAATAATACTTCAAGCATACTAAAAAGTAATCATGTCTTCTCAAAATATCATGGCTAAAGAAATTTATCCCTACAAAATCATATAATAATGTCATGATCTATCTTCTTAACACAAAATATTTATCATGCACAACCCAGATGACAAGCCAAGAAATTGGTTCATACTATTTAATGCTCTTCATCCTTTTCAACTTTCACACAATACATGAGCGTGAGCCATGGCTATAGCACTATGGGTGGAATAGAATATGATGGTGGAGCTGTGTGGAGAAGACAAAAAGGAGAAAGTCTCACATCGACGAGGCTAATCAATGGGCTATAGAGATGCCCATCAATTGATGTAAATGCAAGGAGTAGGGATTGCCATGAAATGGATGCACTAGAGCTATAAGTGTATGACATCTCAAAACAAAACTAAGTGGGTGTGCATCCAACTTGCTTGCTTACGAAGACCTAGGGCTTTTGAGGAAGCTCATCGTTGGAATATACATTTATAATGAGAAATTCCCTCTAGAAACATATGAGACGCTCTATCATCAACAGCATGGTGCTACTTTGAAGCGCAAGTGTGGAAAAGGATAGTAACATTGTCCCTTCTCTATTTTTCTCTCATTTTTTACTTATCTCTTTTTTCCTTTTTGGGCTCTTTGGCCTCTTTTTTCAGGCTCTTCGGCCTCTTTTTATTTATTTAAGTCCGGAGTCTCATCTCGATTTGTTGGGAAATCATAGTATCCATCATCTTTCCTCACATGGGACAATGCTCTAATAATGCTGATCATCACACTTTTATTTACTTACAACTCAAGAATTACAACTCGATACTAGAACAAAGATATGACTCGATATGAATGCCTCCTGCGGTGCACCGGGATGTGCAATGATCGAGCGTGACATGTATAAAAAATATGAATGGTGGCCAAGCCACAAATACTATGCCAACTATATGATCACGCGAAGCAATATGACAATGATGGTATGTGTCATAATAAAACGAAACGGTGGAAGTTGCATGGCAATATATCTCAGAATTACTATGGAAATGCCATAATAGGTAGGTAGATGGCTGTTTTGAGGAAGATATAAGGTGGCTTATGTGTGAAGGAGCATATCATAGCATGGGGTTTGGATGCACCGATGAAGTTTTCACCAACTCTCAAGGTGAGAAAGGGCAATGCACGGTACCGAAGAGGCTAGCAATGGTGGAAGGGTGACAGTGCGTATAATCCATGGACTCAACATTAGTCATATAGAACTCACAAACTTATTCCAAAGGTTTATTAGCCCTCAAAGCAAATTACTACTATGCATGATCTTAGGGGGATAGATTGATAGGAAACGACCATCGCTCGTCTTTGACCACTACTCATAAGGAAGACAATCAAAATAAATTGTGCTCTAACTTCATCGCATAACGAGAGACCATACGTGTGCTTAGGGAATCACAAACCTTAACACAAATATTCTTCCTAAACCAAATTACTCACTAGCATGACTATAATATCAACATCTTTATATCTCAAAATAAATGCAAGGAATCAAACTTCTCATATATTCAATGATCTTCATGGGAGTTTTTACTTTATCCCTCTTGAATACCTTATCATAGTAGGACTAAATTCATAACCCAAGAAAATTTCCATACTATTTATAAGACTCTCAAAATAATATAAGTGAAGTACGAGAGTTCATCAATTTATTCAAAATAAAACCACCACTGTGCTCTAAAAAGACATAAGTGAATCATTAGAGTAACTACCTAGCTCAAAAGATATAAGTGAAGCACATAGAGTATTCTAATAAATTAACAATTAATGTGCGTCCCTCTCAAAAGGTGTGTACAGCAAGGATGATTGTGGCAAACTAAAAAGAAAAGACTCATATAATAAAAGAAGCTCCAAGTAAAACACATGTCATGGGGTGAATAAAAATATAGCCTCAAGTAATTTACCGATGGATCGTAGACAAAAGAGGGGATGCCATCTGGGGTATCCCCAAGCTTAGATGCTTGGTTATTCTTGAGTATTACCTTGGGGTGCCTTGGTCATCCCTAAGCTTAGGATCTTGCCACTCCTTATTCCGTAGTCCATCGAAACTGCACCCAAAACTTGAAAACTTCACAACACAGAACTCAATAGAAAACTCGTGAGATCCGATAGTGAGACAAAGCAAATAACCACTTTTAGTTATTGTTCTAAAATCATTCCAATTTTATATTTGTGCTATATCTACTGTAGTATAACTTCTCCATGGCTCATACCCCCCGATACTACCCATAGATTCAGCAAAATAAGCAAACAACACAATGAAAACAGAATCTGTCAATAACAGAACAGTCTGTAGTAATCTGGACTTTAGCCAAACTTCTATAACTCCAAAAATTCTAAAAACTTAGGACAACATGGGCAATTTGTATATAAATAAAGTGGAAAAATTCATAATTTTTCGTCTCTCCAGTGATTTTTAACAATTCTTCTACTGGACTTAAAAGTTTCTGTTTTTTCACAGAATCAAATCAATAATCTTCCAAACCATCCCAAAGGACTTACTTGGCACAAACACTAACTAAAACACTAAAGCACAATCATAACAGAATCATAATTGCATATTAATTAAAAAAGACAGAAGCAAAAACACACACACACACACACACACACACACACATATATATATATATATATATATATATATATATAATTGGGCTGCCTCCCAACAAGCGCTATTGTTTTACGCCCTTAGCTAGGCATATTGCATAGATCTAGGTATTGTAGTAAGAGTGAGGAAAATCATCCATGCTCATATCATATTCCCTCCTTCGGGCACCGAGCTTTCTTTGTGGTAAGCAAAAATAATCAAAGGGGCTAAATTTAATAGAATACGGATCTATAAGATGAAGTTTAAGAGGAGGAGGTTCCTCCTTTGGCCCTTTATGTGTGATCACTATTTCTTCATTATAGACATTCCTTTGATTGTAGTTCCTAAGCCTTTCCTTAAGAACATGACCTAGCACGTTATTTTGCATAGCAAAATTATCATTGAGTTCAGAAATCTTGTCAATCAAAATAGTTGGAGGAACCATTTTCCTTAGGTTTTCATTGTAAGCAGCATAATCTGGAGATTGTAATCTCCTTATCTCTTCTTGATTAAAAATGAGCTCCTCTATAGGAGGGCAACCACCATTAATATTGCAATGAGCAAGGATTTCACTACCTTCTTTCATGATATGCCCAAATTCATAATCTAGAAATATAGTTGTAACACGCTTAACGGAAATTCATGAATATTAGAAAATTCTAAGAAGATACTTTGTATGCAAGGATGCATGTGAACAAATTGTCCTTCAAGTTCAACTATAAGCAAAGAGATAGCATCCACAGGACTAGAAGTTCTGTTAAGAATTGAACCTCCTAGCATAGGTAATGTATCGGCACAAGTAAAGAAATCTTGGATAACACCTTTTCCAATAATATTACCGTTACCTACATAGAGCTTTTTAGTGTGCATGACAGTAGGTTCTTCCTCATGAGGATCATCATTAGCAAAATCATCAAATTTTCCCTCAAGATTATTACTAGTTTTTCAATGGTAACCTCCCCAGATTCAGACGTGATGGCAAAGCAAGCAATCTAGCACACAAGCAAATAAAAAGCAAACAAAAAGACAAAAGGAAAGAAGGCGAATAAAAAGGCAAATATTTTTGTGTTTTCCTGAAAATGTTTTAGAAGTGGGGGGGGGGGGAGGAAAATGAGAGGCAAATGGCGAATAATGTAAATGCAAGAGATGAGAGTTTATGATGGGTACTTGATGTCGCTTGAACTACATCGGTATTTCCCCAAAGAGGAAGGGATGATGCAACTCAACTATGGTAGGTATTCAATCCAGTAGGAGAACCAAGCAACACTATGCAAACGGTACCTGCACAAAAAGAACAAATACCTGCAACCCGACGCTTATGAGGGGTTGTCAATCAATCTTACGGGAAACAGCTTAGGAAATTGTCAAGTTGAGGGATAAAATTGTCATAGATTGGATAAATGGATCTCCATAAAACGCGAAATAAAATAAGTAACGGAAAATTGCAGCAAGGTATTTTTGGGTTTTTGGAGTAATAGATCTGAAAATAAAAGCAAATAAAAATAGATCTCAAAGACAAATAATAGATCGGAAAGCAAATATGATAATGAATAGACCCAGGGGCCATAGATTGCACTAGTGGCTTCTCTCAAGAAATAGCACACGGTGGGTAAACAAATTACTGTTCGGCAATTGATAAAACTTCAAATAATCATGGCGATATCCAGGCAATGATCAATATATAGGCATCACGTCCAAGATTAGTAGACCAACTCCTGCCTGCATCTACTACTATTACTCCACACATCGACCGCTATCCAGCATGCATCTAGTGTATTAAGTTCATGGAGAAACGGAGTATTGCAATAAGAACGATAACATGATGTAGACTAGATCTATTCTTGTAGGAATAGACCCCATCTTGTTATCCTTAATAGCAACAATCAATATGTGTCTTGTTGCCCCTTCTGTCACTGGGAAAGAACACCGCACGATCGAACCCATCACAAAGCACCTCTTCCCATGGCATGAAAAATTGTTCTAGTCAGCCTAACTAAACCAAAGATTTAAAGAAGAAATATGAGGCTATAAATAATCATGTATATAAGAGATCAATGATGACTCAAATAAATTTCATGGATAAAATATATTTGCTCATAAACTCAAAGTTCATCGGATCTGAACAAACACACCACAATTTTTTTTGCATCAAACAGATCTCCAAGAGACCATTGTATTGAGAATCAAAAGAGAGAGAGAGGAAGCGATCTAGCTAGTGCATACCTACCCGTAGGTTTACAATGAACTACTCACGTATCATCAGAGAGGCACCAATGAGGATGAGGAACCCCTCCATGATGGTGTTTAGATTGCTCGTGGTTTTGGAACTTGCGGCGGCTAGAATTGTGTTTCATCGACTTCCCTAGGGTTTTAGGAATTTTTGGGTATTTATAGGGTGAAGAGGCGGTGCGAGAGGCCACCGACGTGGACACAACCCACCAGGATGCGCCTGGGCCTCTAGGCGCGCCCATGTGGGTTGTGCCCCCTTCCCCTCTCATACTTCTTTGGCCCATGTTGTTCCTTCTGGTCCAGAAAAATTCTCCAAAAAGTTTTGCTGCATTTGGACTCCGTTTGGTATTGATATTTGGCGAAGTAAAAAAACAAGCAAAAAACAACAACTGGCATTGGGCATTGTGCCAATAGGTTAGTCCCAAAAAATGATATAAAGTTGCTATAAAATGATTGTGAAACATCCAAGAATGATAATATAACAACATGGAACAATCAAAAATTATAGATAAGTTGGAGACATATTAGCATCGCCAAGCTTAATTCCTACTCGTCCTTGAGTAGGTAAATGATAAAAACAGAATTTTTGATGTGAAATACTGCCTAGCATGTTCATCACATATTTTCTTTTGTTTTGTAGCATGGACATTTGGACTTCAATGTGGTTCAAAGCAATAGGCTAGTTTTGACATGAAGATTTCAATACTCAAGCATATCAACAAGCAACCATGTCTTTCAAAATATCAACACTAAAGCAAGTTATCCCTAACCCATCATGCTCAATCATTGATCCATTCATGAAACACACTCGCATATTAGCTACACCCAATGCTCAAGTACGATCATAGTGCCCTTAGTTGGTGATTTATAATAGAAGATGGAGACCCAAATAAAAATAAAAATTGCACAAAGTAAATAGAAATGCCCTTCATAGAGGGGGGTAGGGATTTGTAGAGGTGCTAGAGCTCAAAGCTTAAATTGAGAGATAAAGTTTTTGAGAGGCATACTTTTCCCGTCAACGAAAACAACCGAGTAATTCCCAACACTTTCCATGCTAGATATATCATAGGCGGTTCCCAAACAGAAAATAAAGTTTATTCCTTTATCCACCATTCTTTCACATTCCATGGCTAGCCATATCCACGGGTGCCTTCCATACCAACACTTTCCAAGGAATTTATTATTTGACAATATAAAGTAAATTTCTTTTTCATTTCGGGACTGGGCATCCCTATTACCGTCGTACTCTCGTGCAATAAGTGAATAAACACTCATCTTGAGAATAACACATCTAGCATGGAAAATATTGGCCAACCCCTGCCACTTCCTGAGAGGTATGAGCACACAAAAAGGATATTTATTTTGAAAATTAGAGATGGCACATACAAATTTGCTTAGAATGGCACGAGAATACCGCATATAGGTAGGTATGGTGGACTCATATGGCAAAACTGGGTTCAATGATTTTGGATTCACAAGTAGTATCTTGACTTACTACAACTGAGTGCTAGCAAATAGATTGAGAAGCAACCAACCAAGAAATGAAAAATCACATAGATGAGCATTAAGCATAATAACACCCAATAATGCACCAAAAGTAGGATGTAATTTCATTGCATAACTATTGACTTTCGTGCTTGCATAGGGAATCACAAACCTTAACACCAATATTCTTACTAAAGCATAATTACTCATGTTGTGGGAAACCACGGCCACCTATGGGGCCATGAGCCCCTTTGTGGTTCGGTAGGGGAATGGCCACGTTGCACAAAGAGCGGAGAAGCGTAACACCACATGACAGAGATCACACGGGAAATTTTACCGAGGTTCGGGCCGCCGCGAGGCATAAAACCCTACTCCTGCTTTGGTGGATTGATAGTGGATTTTGGTGGAGAATGCTTTCGCTCTTGCGCGGCAGGGTTGCCTCGGGGCGAGAGCGGCTACGCGCGTATGGATATGCGAGGGTCCGAATCCTCTCTACGGTTGCCACGTGCCTCCTTTTATAGAACAAGGGGTCACCATAGTGGCAAATCAGTCATTACACAGTGATTAGATAGCAAACAGTGCTATCATACCTAACTCTGCAGGCGGACAGAGCGCATTAAATGAGTCGCTTAGTGTCACATCAGAACATGCCCGGCAAGCCTTGCCGGGCTGTTTTGCCAGCTTCGCTCCTGCTTGCCTAACACGTCTCAGGACGGGTGTCATTTGGAGGTTTTTTCCATAGGATGTGGCTGCCATGTGGCAAGAAGCAGTCACTTAGGGGCTTGACACTGCACTGATCTATGACTTGCGTCGCTGTGAGGTGGAGCGGTGAAGCTTTGGCGGGGCAGTCTGCCCTTGCTGTGTCTGGCAGTCCTGTCGGGGTGGTCTGGTGGCTTGTCTTTTGGGCAACATCGTCCTCCCCAGGCTCGCCTGTCTGGCAAGGGAGGTTTTTCCCTTAGCGATATCTTGTTTCTCCAGCTTGACTTGGTCTTGTTGATCCGCATTTTGGTTCTTCAAAGAACTGGTCTCCAGCGTTTGGTCTGATCTTGGGTGCTGCAATCCTGTCCTTAGGCCTGTGCACAGTCTGGGCAGCAGACCCAGGGTTTTTTGCACCGACGGGAGCCCCCGGGCCTAGCCCGAACGCGTTGTCGAGCGTCGTCGGGGTAGTCCCTAACTAGTGCATAGGCAGGAGTGTAGCGGTGACTCACTCTTTGAGATCTTCTTTGCTTCTTCATTAACCTGAGCCCAGTTCAGTTTCCGGCTCTCCCGTGCGTCGTGTAACGCCAATTGTAGTGGGGCCACTCTTGGAATGGCTCATGAATGACTTTAATGCATGACGAGTAACTGCCAATTCACTCTTCCCGCCACGCTCTTCTCCTTAGCCACATATGTTGCATGCATTGAGTGGGGTAGGTAACGGAGGCGCGTGGTGCAGGAGAGCTTCAAGGCAGGGGCCCGGTCTTCTTGGATTGGTGGAGGAGGACGGTGGTTACCCGCCGGGATATCATCCCCCAGCCCTAGCCCGCCTATAAAAGGAGGGGTGTGGGAGGAGTGGGAGTTCCCATCCATACACCTCACCTCGTACATCCTCTGCTTTCTTCTGGGTATGTCGAGTGGGAGAGCCCGGGGCCAGACCCCGGGCCCTAGCTTGGGGTCGGGGATATGGAATACTTGCGCCGTCGCTTGGAGAGTAGGTGAAGGATGCGGTCATGCCTATGCTGGGGTATGATCCTTTTCCTGGCTTCATGCAGGGTCAATGGGAGTGAGCGGGCGACATGGTGGTAGCACCAGAGGTGGCGACTCTGGTGTGCTCGTCACCGCGCCGCCCGTGGCTTCAATCTTAGTGAGGGAACGATGCAAACGACACCATGTCGTGGCCCATAATGGACGACGGGCGTGGTAGTGGATTGTGTCTTATTCCCTCTTCTTGGGGTATTGTTCGTCCAGCGCACAGTCGGGCTTCTTGTCCTATGCATGCTTCTTCAAAAGGCGGTGGTTTTCTATCTTTGGGTCGTTGGGGGACGACCATGCTCTCTGTAGAGCCGCCCGAAGCGCCTGGTGTCCGTCCTGGCCACCGCGGTGGGGGATTCGAGTAACGCTGGTGAGGAAGGCGGCGGCAACCCACGACGCCGTCAAGAACGGGGACGACCGTTCCGACAAGGCATGCTTACCAGTGGCACCATCGACACTGGATGGGCTTCCGGCAGCGCCACTATCTGCACCGACCCTCTGGTTTCTTCCTCCCAGCCCGGGGGCGGTGCCATCCTGATCCTGGGGAGGCACCGAATCCCAGCCAGGCCCTCCCTCCGTCTTCTTCATCTCCCCCTGTAGTTTTGAAGAAGGGGAGAACATAGTGAAGGAATCACGGGCTTTTTATCATTTTTTTAACCTAAAATATGTGGGAACTTGCCAAATTTTAGTTTGAATTATGTAATCTATTTAATCCATGTTTGTGTTCTGTAAGGTCTATACATGTTTGATCAACATATTAATGAAAAAGATAAACCTTGCCGAAGATCCGTGCATGGAATATGTCCATGCAGAGGTGGGATGCCTCTATACTTTTAAGTAAACAAGTTTCCCCCAGCAGGCTATGCTGTCGGTACCCTCAGTTTGTTGCCGCGGAGTTAGGCCTACCGGGCACAAATCGTAAAGAGGGACCAGCCCCCCACCAGTCCTTTAACCCCAAAGGCCATTGCGACCATCCTGATCGAAGCAACGTTCGGGTCAAGGGATGGGAGCACCTAAGTTTCAAAGGCAGCGATGTTTCCTTATGCACAAGTCCCTACTTACAGAACACGTATGGATAAGAGAACAAACTTATCTGTTTGGCTTGCCGGGGATCACGATGTAGGCTCGTCTTCTCATCTCCTCTTTGGTACCAAGTCCATGGCAGGAGCCTGTAGTTTATGCAGATGAAAACGATGCCAGATGCGATCTTATCTACATGGACATGCAATGCTCATGGTATGCTTATGCATGCATGCAATTTGTCAGCCCCCCCAACGCTTCATTTATTTCTCTGTTGCACAGGGTCTACGCTTGGCTTTGTACAAGGGGTTACATGCAACTGAGGCAAAGCCTTTACAAAAGGGGGCTGCCGGGCATGACCCGACAGCCGCGCCTTACGGGTAGAACTTGCGGAGATGCTCAATATTCCATGAGTTATGCAACTTAATGCCATCTCCGATGTCCAGACGGACTGCGCTAGGTCTGGTGACTCGTACTACCTGGTAAGGGCCTTCCCACTTTGGCGTCAACTTGTTTGCACCCTTGGCAGACTGAACGTGCCTAAGGAAGAGGTCGCCTTTCTCAAAACACTGGGCGTGAACCCTGCGGCTGTGACAGCGACGCAAGGCTTGCTGGTAGCATGCATCACGCATAGCAGCCCGGACATTGTCCTCGAGAAGCATAGCATCGTCACGCTGGTGCTATTCCTAGGGCACTTCATCATAGGCAAGCACTCGAGGTGACCCATGGCTACTACCTCAAAGGAGACATTGTGCGTACTCAGGTATCAAGGAGTTAGCCATGGAGACGCCAAGGAGCAAGGAGAATCCGAAGAGGAAGATGGACGTGAAGACGGAGAAGGAAAAGGGCTAAGCCAGCAGAAGCCCGGACGATCCGGACCGCCGTCCGGACGATCCGGCCTCAGCCCAGATGATCTGGACCCCGGCCCGGACGATCCGGCTAAAGTGCCCAACAACACCCGATGCTTCAACATGAAGCCGGATCATCCGGACCCAGGCCCGGATCATCCGGCCACACCCGAACGTCCGGACCAGTACCCAGACATCCGGCCCTGCCGCAGCTGCTCCAACACATCCGGATCATCCGGACGCCGACCCGGATCATCCGGACCCCCTAAGCCCGGATCATCTGGACCAACTCCCGGATCATCCGGCCACCGCCTGCATGCGTGACTTGGGCCGATGCCCGTGTACCCGTTTCGTCCCCTCACTTACCCCTTTGCCCCTTGGGCTATAAATAGACCTCCTCCTCCCCATTTTTAGGGTTAGCAAAGTAGTAGCTCATTAGAGATTGAGCTTTGCTCATCCATATCGGATCGTCTCCTCGAGAGTGACCGCGACCCCTCTCCAGAGAAGATCCCCTTGGATTCAAGTGTAACACCCCGGATGTAACTTTCCATATTTCTAACTCCAACTCTTGCCATTTTCGGCATTGTGATATGATATTCCCTCCGTGGTTGGGTTTTTCTTCATTTTTGCATTTTTTCCATGTCATGCATTTCATATCATGTCATCACGTGCATCTCATTTGCATACGTGTTCGTCCTATGATTCCGAGCATCTTCCCCGTTGTCCGTTTTGCAATCCGGCACTCCTATCTCCCTCGGCGGCCCCTTTTACATTTTTCCGTGAGCGGGTACTAAACTTTCTCGGAATGGACCGAGGTTTGTCAAGTGGCCTTGGTACACCACGGTAGACCACTGTCAAGTTTCGGGTCATTTGGAGCTCGTTTGGTACTCCAACGGTTAACCGCACTCTCGCAAAGGCCTCTTTTAAGTTGCAGCCCAACACCCCTCCAAAATAGCCCAATAACCCATCTAAGTCACTTCCATGCTCTCCGTCGTCGGATCACGATCGTGTGGGCGAAAACTACACCTCATTTGGAGCTTCCTAACTCCTTCTACCTATAAAAACACCCCCCCCCCATTTCCAAATCTCGGGTCTTCTTCTCCCCTAACCCTAGAAAAACTCCACCCGCCGCGGACAAAATCCGGGCAGCGGGCGTGTCCGCTCGCTCCGCCGGACCAACCCGCCCGTCGCCACGTGTCCCGGGCCGCGCCCGCCGCCGCTGCCCCCAGCCGCGGCCCATGCCCAGCTGCCGCCCGCCCGCAGGCGCGCCCTCCGCCCGACGCGGCCTCCCTCGTCGTCCGCCTCCGCGCCTCGCCGGCCGCCTCGCCCGCGCCTCCCGTCGCCCGTCCGGCCGCGCGCGCCGCGCCGATTCTTGGCCCGGCCGTGCCGGCCCCCTCGCAAACATCCTCCCCGGCCGGCCCCGCCTCCTCTCCGCCACACCGCCGGCTCCCTCCTCCGGCGAACCTCGGGGATCCGGCCAGATCCGATCCAAACAACGAACGGTTGACATCTTCTTCCCCACCCCCCCCCCCCCCCCCCCCCCCGAAAATCGCCCGTCTTTTATTCTGTGATAATTTGTTGCATTCTCATCATGCCATAACTTTGCACCCGTTGCCCCGTTTCGGGCGTGTAGCATACCGAAATGTTCGCCTCAAAGATTAGATCATTTCATTCCATTGCATCATTTTCATTTGAGCTCATCTTGTTGCCCAAAATTCTGTTAGAAGAGGGCTATGTGACGTTAGTTTCTGTTTCTTAACTGAACATGTACTTTTGTCATTTTTGCCATAATTGATGTGTGCATCCTATGATCTTGAGTCCTACATGTGTTTTGTAATATGACATGCCATCTTTACAGGGATTTATTCCATGTATTTTTGTGATCTTTGTGGTGACTAGCACAAGCATGCAAACTAGGCTTCATGATGTTGCTGATTTCAGCCCCTGTTTTGCTGATATTTTTATGCGATGTTAACTTGATGCTACCGAGAGATCCATGCATATTTTGAGATACTTCAGTAAGGATGTTTTGAACATATGGTTATGCTCTATCCATCCATGCCCTTGTTTGAAATTATGGAGTGCCATAGCTTGAGTCAATCGAGCTCTACTTTTGCTATAAAATGTTTCCTGGCAGATTGTTTACATGTTATTCAATTTTGCCAAGGTTGTTGTAGTTGATCCGTGTATGATATGATGTTGTTCTTGCCATGTATATATTCTATGCCATGTCTTATTGATGTATGTGTTCTTAGTTTATCATGTCATGCTCTGTAGTGAGTGCATCGAGCTCTTAAACATGCCTACTTGTTATCTGCTTTTGTCATGCCCTGTTGCTGAATCTGTTAACGAAACTTGCTATGTTTACGTGGGTGCCATCATACTTTCTGATCATTTTTGGCTTATGGTCAGTAAGGGACTTTTGTTCTATGATTTGAGTAGATTCATGCTACGCCTTGTTTCGCTATTATAAGTTCCTGTAGCATGTCGTTTGCTTGGTCTGAACATTGCTTCCTGATGCTGTTTCTGCCATGTTCAGTATTCACTAAGTCTCTGCAGCTGATATATTTTGCACTTTTTCCATGCTTGTTTGGACCTGTTATGTTGTGATTTAGCCGTAGCTCAGTGTTCATCTTTTGTCAAGCATCTTGAGTAGATCACTGTCATATGCTTTTCTGGTACGTTTGTGTGCAGTAGTTTAATTTCTTGTTGCTTGCTAAGTGGTATCATGCTGTTAATGGAAGATTTGTGCCATTCTTGTTTTGCTTGTCATTTGCAAACCGTGCATCCGATTCCGGTGATCTTTATATCGATTTCAACCGAAATCAGCTCACCTTTCCAGCGGCATACTTGGTTTGCCAAGTTTATACCTGGTTCATCACTTTCCTTCCGGAGCACGCATACGCATTGCATATCACATCTCGCATATCATGCCATGTATTGCATCATGTTGC
Source organism: Aegilops bicornis (assembly GCA_021605145.1). Lineage (NCBI taxonomy): Eukaryota > Viridiplantae > Streptophyta > Magnoliopsida > Poales > Poaceae > Aegilops > Aegilops bicornis. The sequence goes on along the minus strand of CM038670.1, from coordinate 401,125,906 downwards.
TTGGGCATTGCACCGTGATTTATTGCCGTTCCATTGTTTGTGTTCTTGCCTTGGGTAGAGCCGGGAGACGAGTATGTGAACGAGGAACCTGTTGAGAACGCTTACGAGGATCAAGCTTTCAACAACTTTGAGAACCTTGTAGGCAAGATGACCATACCCTCGAAATCACTTCTATCTTTGCTTGCTAGATGCTCGCTCTTTTGCTATGCCTATGCTATGATGCCTATCACTTGCTATATCATTCCACCCATGTTGCCATGTCAAACCTCTAACCATCCTTTCCTAGCAAACCGTTGATTGGCTATGTTACCACTTTGCTTAGCCCCCTCTTATAGCGTTGTTAGTTGCAGGTGAAGATGAAGTTTGTTCCTTGTTGGAACATGGAGATGTTGTTCCTTGTTGGAACATGTTTACTTGTTGGGGATATCACAATATATCTTCTATAATTAATGCATCTATATACTTGGTAAAGGGTGGAAGACTCGGCCTTATGCCTGGTGTTTTGTTCCACTCTTGCCGCCCTAGTTTTCGTCATACCGGTGTTATGTTCCTTGATTTCGCGTTCCTTACGGTTGGGTGATTTTTGGGACCCCCTTGACAGTTCGCTTTGAATAAGACTCCTCCAAAGAAGGCCCAGCTTTGGTTTTAACTTTTGCCACCTAAGCATTTTTCCCCCGTTTTCGCGAGCCCGAGGGTCATCTTTTATTTTAACCCCCCCTGTGACCAAGTGTTCTTCGAAAGGCCGGGTCTGAATCGAAATCCAAGGGGGCCACCACGGGAAACTTCGAGGCTTGGTTTTACTCGTAGCTAGTCTCATCCGGATGTGCCACGAGAACGAGATATGTGCAGCTCCTATCGGGATTTGTCGGCACAATCGGGCGGCTTTGCTGGTCTTGTTTTATTGCTTTGTCGAAATGTCCTGTAGTCCGGGATTCCGAGATCGATCGGGTCTTCAGTAGAAGGAATATCCTTCGTTGACCGTGAGAGCTTATTATGGGCTAAGTTGGGACACCCCTGCAGGGTATTATCTTTCAAAAACCATGCCCGCGGTTATGAGGCAGATGGGAATTTGTTAATGTCCGGTTGTAAAAAAACCCGAAGTTGACCTTAATCAATACACATCAACCGCGTGTGTAACCGTGATGGTCTCTTCTCGGCGGAGTCCGAGAAGTGAACACGGTGTTGGAGTTATGTTTGACGTAAGTAGTTCAGGATCACTTCTTGATCGCTATTAGCTTCACGACCGCGCCTTGCTTCTCTTCTCGCTCTCTTTTGCGAATGTAGCCACCATACATGCTAGTCGCTTGCTGCAGCTCCACCTCACAACTCTGTCCTTCCTATAAGCTTAAATAGTCTTGATCTCGCAGGTGTGAGATTGCTGAGTCCCCGTGACTCACAGATTCTACCAAAAGCGATTGCAGTGCCGGCGATGCCGGTGCGATTGGCGCAACCGAGCTCAAGTGGGAGTTCGACGAGGAACGTGGTCGTTACTATGTGTCTTTTCCTGATGATCAGTAGTGGTGCCCAGTTGGGACGATCGGGGATCTGTTTAGCATTTGGGGTATCTTATTTTATTTTGGTTCCGTAGTCGGACCTTGAGTGTAATCTGAATGATGGATGTTTATTTATGTATTGAGTGAAGTGGCATTGTAAGCCAACTATGTATCTCTTTCCCTTATGTATTACATGGGTTGTGTGAAGATTACCTCACTTGCGGCATTGCTTTCAATGCGGTTATGCCTCTAAGTCGTGCCCGACACGTGGGAGATATAGCCGCATCGAGTGCGTTACAAGTTGGTAATCGTGAGCCATCCCGACTTAGGAGCCCCTCGCTTGATTGTTTCTTTGGCGTTGTTGAGTCTAGAACAAAAATGTTTGGAGTCTTAGGATTATATATATCGGAGAGTAGGATTCTTTTTACTCCCCAGTCCCTTCGTCGCTCTGGTGAGGTCTCCTGACGTAGAAGTTTTGACTCTCCTCTCCTCAAATTTCACTAAAAAAAATTTTTAGGATCACGCGGGTATCTTGGGATCGTTCCGATGGTTTTGTGACGAGAACATTGTTCTTGGTGCCTCCTGACATTTAGGGGTTGTGGCAGTGTCCCGGGGAGTTGAGCTCCGAGGTGTTGTCGTCACAATTTTATCGTTGCGATTACGGAATACACGAGATTTGCGACATCGAAATCTCTTTTGTGCAGTTGTTGGTGAGATAACCCGATAACTTGATCTGGGCGAGCTCGGGAGTATTGCCATGACTTCGTATAACGGATGCTTTTCAAGGTCGAGGTACCACGATTTCGAAGGTTTCTTGGTTATGTGTTGACGGATGGATACAGCTGGATCTAGGTATTGTTAGTTTGGGTGATATATTTTGTGTCCCATATATCCCCAACACCAGATTGCATAACCAGAGAGTTTCGGGAGTTTATAGGTGGGATTCAAGTAGCTCCTAGCATTTCTTCCCGCAGATATTTGGTTTGTGATTGGGTAATCCTTATGAATTATTTGTTCCAGTCGTACCTTGTTATTTTCTTCATCAACCCTTTATCAAGTGGCTTCTCACCTTAATGGACGTGTGATGTTAGCTTTTGGAATTCATTCGTTCATCCTTGTTCGAATGTTTTTTTTGTGAAGACTATATGTTGCAATTTCTATCCGTTGATTCAACTTGTCCGTACATCTCATCAAAGTGCTAACGGATGTCACCCTCTTGAGGATGGCTCCGCCAACGCGTACGAATCCGGATCGCAATGATGAGAGTCGATCGAACCCTCCACCTCCACCTCCGCCTACGGAGGCATGGCAAGCTATCATGGCAGCCACCAATGCCAATGCTCAGATGATTTTGCAACTCTTGCAAGAGCGTACCCAAGGGCAAGGCAATCAAGGAAATCAAGGTCAAGGCAACAACCAGCCGCACTTTGCTACCCTCAATCAGTTCCTCGCTAATCGGTAAGTCTTTCGGTTTACGTGTCGAGGCCACAGACGCCGACGATTGGCTTGTGGACATCTGCAAACATTTTGAATGTAGCAATGTCGGACACGAGGACTTTGTCAAGTTTGCTTCGTTTCAACTCAAGGACCAAGCTGCAGAGTGGTTCCAAAGCAATACAAAGATTCGAGAGGAGGTCGTGTTGTTACAGGGATGAGTTCCGCGAGACTTCAAAGCTCACCACATTAGAAAAGTGTTGTTGAGAGCAAGCGTGAGGAGTTCCGCAATCTCAAGCAAGGCAACATGTATGTGTATCAATACAATATCCAGTTCGAAACTCGCTCGCTTTGCTAAGCAAGACGTCCACGATGAAAAGAGTATGATCTATCAATTCGGAGGTGGTCTCGGAGAAGATCTGCAATTAGCTCTCGTGCTTTTTGAGCGAGAAAAGTATGATGAATTCTACAACATGGTAATCAAGCAAGAAGCTGCCCAGCTCAAATGTGAGGCTTCTAAGAAGAGAATCAGGGATGCAGATTCAGTCTTCTTCTTCCTATCAAGTGGCAGCTAAGCGTGAAGTTCTACCTTCCTCCTCCTCCGCTCATCGGCCTTATCGCCAGGTGGTTGTGGATCTTCCCACCCGCCCAACCCAAAGCTATCGTAACAAGTCTAATTCTCAAGCTCCAAGGTCAAATGCTCCTTATCACCGTCCGGCTCTCGGAGGTGACTTGCAACAAATGTCGTGAGAAAGGTCACTATGCGAACAAGTGCTTCAACCAGAGGCGCCTTCCGCCTCCTCCTGTGAAATCTTCCGGCAATGCGGTGGTCAAGCATAATCCCAAGTCCGCAAAGGTGAATATGATGAATGCAGCATAAGCGAAGGATTCTTCCGATGTGATAATGGGTAATCTCTCGATTAATGATATTCTGTAGAAGTCTTATTTGATCTTTGGTGCATCGCATTCTTTCATGTCATATCCTTTTGCATGAAGCACAATGTTGACATGAGATTTTGTCAAAGTTATGCAAGTTGTTTCTCCCGGAAAGCTTATGACTTCTAGTTTGATTGCTCCCGATGTCTCTATCAAGATGGGCGATTATAGATTTACAGCTAAACCAATTGTCCTTGGTGACTCGGATATTGATCTTATTCTTGGGATGGATCGGCTTTCTCAAAGACAAAGCTCGGCTTGATTGTGCTGCCAGGAAATTCAATTGACTCACTCTTCTAATGATGTGATCATCTATGCCGCTCGTGATGAAACCATTCGGTTGTTTTCTCTCAATGAGAAGGGCGAATTGGATGCTATCTCTCGAGATTCGGTCGTTTGTGAGTATCAAGATGTCTTTCGAAGAGCTTCCAGAATGCCTCCTCACCGCCGCTTGAGTTCGTTATCGATCTTGAGCCCGGCATCGAACCCGCTTTGCAAGCGTCCATACAAGCTTGGACCTAATGAGCTGAAGGAATTGAAGAAGCAGCTCGATGAACAAGAGCGTCTGGGTTTGATCAGACCGAGTTCATCTCCTTGGGGTTGTGGTGTTCTTTTTGTCCAAAAGAAGGATGGCACGGACCGACTTTGTGTCGATTACCGTCCATTGAATAAGAAGACAATCAAGAACAAGTATCCACTTCCCAACATCAATGAGCTTTTCGAGCAACTCAAAGGTGCTAAAGTGTTCTCTAAGCTTGACCTTCGTATGGGTTATCATCAAATTCGCATTCGTGAACAAGATATTCCCAAGACAGCATTAGAACAAGCTTTGGTTCTTATGAATATCTTGTCATGTCTTTCGGCCTTGTCAATGCTCCTCCAACATTCTCTCGAATGATGAACTTCATCTTCAACCCCTACACCAATGAATTCGTCTTGGTCTATCTCGATGATATTTTGGTCTTCTCCAAGAATAAGAAGGATCATGCCAAACATTTGCGAGTGGTGCTAGACAAGCTCGAGAGCATCAATTCTATGCGAAGTTTTCCAAATGTGAATTTTGGCTTGATGAGGTTCTTTACCTTGGTCATATCATCTCCGCCAAGGGCATCATTGTTAATCCCGAGAAGGTGTCTGCAGTTGTGAATTGGGAACCTCCTCGAATGTCAAGCGCCTTCATAGCTTTTCTTGGTCTTGCAAGCTATTGTCAAGATTCGTTGAGAACTTCTCTAAGATTGCAAAGCCTCTTTCCAACCTCCTCCGAAGCATGTGAAGTATGTCCGGTCTCCCGAGTGTGGCGTTGCTTTCAATACTCTCAAAGAGAAACTTCGTCACAGCTCTGCCTTGACTCCTCTGATGAATCCAAGCCATTCAAGTTTTTGTGATGCTTCTCTTCAAGGTCTCGGTCTTTGTGTTAATGCAAGAGAAGAGAGTTGTGGCCTATACCTCTCGCTAAATGAAGCCCAACGAAAAGAACTACCCCACTCACGATCTTGAGTTGGCGGCAGTTGTCCATGCATTGATAACATGGAGACATCTCTTGTTGGGAAGGAAAGTGGACATTTTCACCGATCACAAGAGTCTCAAGTATATCTTCACTCAACCCAACCTCAATCTCAGGCAAACTCGATGGGTCGAAATGATTCAAGAGTACAACCCAAGTATTGAATATACTCGGCAAGGCCAATGTGATTGCAGATGCTTTGAGCAGGAAGGCTTATTGCAACAGCTTAATTCTCAAGCCCTTCCAACCGGATCTCTGTGAAGCTTTCGCAAGCTGAATCTTCAAGTTGTTCCTCAATGCTTTCTTGCCAACATCATAGTCTCTCCTACTTTGGAAGACCAAATTCGTGAGGCTCAACTCATGGATACCATGGTGAAAAAGGTGAAACGTGGTATCGACAAGGGCATTTCCAAGTACAAGTGCTTCCACATTGATGACAAAGATACTCTTTTCTTCGAGGACCGGATTGTGGTTCCTAAGGGTGATCTACGTAAAGTCATTATGAACGAGGCACACAATTCCCTTCTATCCATTCATCCTGGAAGTACGAAGATGTACCATGACCTCAAGCAGTCATATTGGTGGACTCGAATGAAGCGAGAAATAGCTCAATTCGTGAATGAGTGTGATGTCTGCAGAAGAGTGAAAGCAGAACACCAAAGACCAGCTGGTCTCCTCCAACCTCTTGCTATTCCAGAATGGAAGTTTGATCATATTGAAATGGACTTCGTGACTGGATTTCCAAAGTCCAAGCATGGAAATGATGCTATTTTCGTTGTCATTGACAAGCTTACTAAAGTGGCTCATTTTCTTCCAATCAAAGACTCTATCACAGCAGAGCTTTCGGTTGGCGAGCTATACACATCCAGGATTGTCTCCTTGCACGGCATTCCACAAGTGATCTCTTGAGACCGTGGCAGCATCTTTACCTCCAAGTTCGGGATTCTTTTCGAAGGCCATGGGCACTAACATTCGCTTTCAAAGACAGCTTTCCATCCTCAAACAAGTAGCCAAGTCGAGCGAGTCAATCAAATCCTTGAAGACATGCTCAGGGCTTGTGTCATTTCCTTCGATATGAAGTGGGAAGATTGTCTTCCATATGCCGAGTTCTCCTACAACAACAGCTTCCAAGCGAGTTCGGGCAAGGCCCCATTCGAAATTCTCTATGGCGTAAAAGTGTCGTACTCCTCTCAATTGGTCCGAGACAGGTGAACGCCAACTTCTTGGCCACGACTTGATCACGAAGTCAAGAAATGTGCAAAGTCATTCGTGAGAATCTCAAAGCCGCGCAATCGCGCTTTTAAGAGCTATTATGATGACAAGCACCGTGATGTGGCTTTTGAAATCAGAGACCATGTCTATCTCCGCGTCTCTCCAATGAAAGGCACTCGTCGCTTCGGTATCAAAGGGAAGCTTGCCCCTAGATACGTGGGTCATTTCAAGATAATTGGCAAAAGAGGCGATCTCGCCTATCAACTTGAGCTTCCGTCCAACTTCGCGAATGTGCACGATGTGTTTCACGTGTCACAGCTTCGCAAGTGCTTCAAGACTCCTGAACGCACTATCAACTTCGAAGAAATTGACCTCCAAGAAGATCTCTCTTATCATGAGCATCATGTTGCTATTCTTGAAGAAACCGAGCGCAAGACTCGCAACAAGTCAATCAAATTCCTGAAAGTGAAGTGGTCACACCATTCCGACCGAGAAGCCACCTGGGAGCGCGAGGATCACCTCCGTTCCGAATATCCGGAGTTCTTTCAGTCCTAGATCTAGGGACGAGATCCTCTTGTAGTGGTGGAGTGTTGTAACACAACGGATGTAAATTTCCATATTTTTAACTCAAACTATTGCCATTTTCGGCATTGTGATATGATATTCCTCCGTGGTTGGGTTTTTCTTCATTTTGCATTTTGTCCATGTCATGCATTTCATATCATGTCATCATGTCATCTCATTTGCATACGTGTTCGTCTTATGATTCCGAGCATCTTCCCGTTGTCCGCTTTTGCAATCCAGGCACTCCTATGTCCCCGGCGTCCCCTTTTACATTTTTCCGTGAGCGGGTACTAAACTTTCTCGGAATGGACCGAGGTTTGTCAAGTGGCCTTGGTACACCACCGTAGACCACTGTCAAGTTTCGGGTCATTTGGAGCTCGTTTGGTACTCCAACGGTTAACCGCACTCTCGCAAAGGCCTCCTTTAAGTTGCAGCCCAGCACCCCTCCAAAATAGCCCAGTAACCCATCTAAGTCACTTCCATGCTCTCCGTCGTCGGATCACGATCGTGTGGGCGAAAACTACACCTCATTTGGAGCTTCCTAGCTCCTTCTACCTATAAAAACACACCCCCATTTCCAAATCTTGGGTCTTCTTCTCCCCTAACCCTAGAAAAACTCCACCCGCCGCCGCCGGACAAAAATCCGGGCAGCGGACGTGTCCGCCCGCTCCGCCGGACCAACCCGCCGTCGCCACGTGTCCCGGGAACGCCCCGCCGCCGACCGCTGGCCCATCTCGGCCCGACCGCGGCCCACCAGCCGACCGCCGCCCGCCCAGCTGGCGCCCTCCGCCGGCCGCCTCGCCTCGTCGTCGCCTCACTCCGCCGCGCCCGCCGCCGCCTCCGCCCGCCGCCTCCCGTCGCCCGTCCGGCCGGCGCCGCCATTCGCGATGCGTGGCCGCCCCCCCTCGCCGACATCCTCCCTGGCCGGCCCCACCTCCTCTCCGCCGCCCCGCCGGCTCCCTCCTCCGGCGAACCTCGGAGATCCGGCTAAGTCTTTTATTCTGTTATAATTTGTTGCATTCTCATCATGCCATAAATTTGCACCCGCGGCTCCGTTTCGGGCGTGTAGCATACCGAAATGTTCGTCCGGAAGAGTAGATCATTTCATACCATTGCATAATTTTCATTTGGGCTCATCTTGTTGCCCGAAATGCTGTTAGAAGAGGGGATATGTGATGTTAGTTTCTGTTTCTTAACTGAACATGCACTTTTATCATTTTTGCCATGATTGATGTGTGCATCCTATGATCTTGAGTCCTACATGTGTTTTGTAATATGCCATGCCATATTTATAGGGGTGTATGCCATGTATTTTTGTGATCTCTGTGGTGACTAGCACAAGCATGCAAACTAGGCTTCATGATGTTGCTGATTTCAGCCCCTGTTTTGCTGATATTTTTATGCCATGTTAACTTGATGCTACCGAGAGATCCATGCATATTTTGAGATAGGGTTCCAGACGCAGTGGGTAGATATAGGCAGGGGGAACGCTGGAGGGCCGTCGGATGGCCGCCACGGCGACGGTCGGCAAAGGAGCAGTGCATCGGCATCGCCACGATCCCCCGTGAGCAGGGGAGGGGGAGGCAGGCGCTTGGCGGCCTGGTGGTTAGGTGGGCCAAGTGGCCGAGGGGAGGGGTTGTCTGCTTTTTTTGTTTAATTACTTTTTGTTATTTACCTTTCACTGTTTTAATTAATTTCCACAATACTTTAGTTTAGTTAAAATACAAAAGTAGTTTCTAAATTAGTATTACTATTTATACCTCTGCCACAAAAAGTTTCACTCACAACTAAAATAGTTTAATAGTCTATAAATTAAGAAAGGCACTTATTTAATTGTTTAAGCTACTGTTTTATTTATTTTAGAGCTTGTAAACACTTTATCAAAGTTTGCTTTCTCCACCACAATTACCTATGCAATATTTGGTTCACTTCGAACATTTTAGTTTTAATATTTGAAAACTTTTATTGTTTGCTTGATTTGAATTTTGAATTAGAATCGGTTTCAACCTAACGCGAGATTAGCAACCATAACCGAGGTGACATGGCATCGTTATCGTGGGATTACTGTAGCTTAATTATCCCAAGGCGTCACAATTCTCCTCCACTACAAGAAATCTCGTCCGAGATTTAAGAGGTAGTGTAGGGGGGAAGGGATTTGGTTACGAAATTCTAACGGATCTTCTTGGTCTTGGTTGCTCTTCTCGGACAGGTCGATCCATTACATTGACGTCTTCATTTCTCTTTTTCAGGTCATCATGGTGAAGTCGTCCTTTTCTTCGGGAACTCCAACATACTTACGAATAGGTAGGGGGCAGCTCGGCTACGTCAAAATGCTGATGAGGGAAACAATCTGGGGGTTAACCCATGAAGGAGCATAAGAGTATCTCTCGATTTGAACATATAAAATACATCGAGAGTAAGGTATGAAGGTACAGTAAGAGGTTCCAAGCGGGTAGATAGTTGCTCAAGTCTGAACCAGAGTAAGAAAGGGGGTTCAGAGCAGCGAGAGTAAGTATTGCGTCTGATACCAGAATAGAGCACTAGGAAGGTGGCCCGTGAATTAAATACGAAGCCAGGTGCAAAGGATACATTAGAATCCGGGTTATAAAGAAGAGTCAGATTTCGATCCAGTGGACCTGTGGGTTATGGGCCCACCATGTGGGTTGAAAGTAGGAAGGGTGGTGACATCTTGCACAACCGCGGCGGGGAGGCATGTCAGTGGATAGCTTGTCTGCTATGTCGGCAACAATGTCGGTACCAAGGACGAGGAATGAAGAGAACCATTTTCCTGCTCGTTGAACGAGGCGGACCAATAGCCAAGTTTCTCGTCCATCGGTGGCTACCGGAATGTCATCAACAATAGTAACAGTGGTCTTACTAGCAGTGGTACAACGAGGTGTTTACATAAGCAGGAAATATTATCGCTTATATAATTTGGATCACAAGGAGGTTTAAACAAACCAATGGAAAGGAAAAGTGATTATCAGGTTTAAACAGAACAATGGAAAGGAAAATGTGTATACACACATATTTCAAGGGTATATCCTTCCCAAGGACAAGCAGAGCATGATATCCATGACAGTATATAATGTAGAAAACCCTTTAGGCAAGGGGAGAGAGATTTCATGATATTATCCCGACAACGGTGTTTGGATAATTGAGCAAGAAATATTTAGCATTGGGCTTCAAATGCTCTTATAGGAAATCGGAGTACCACAGACATGCTTCGAGATAGCATTGACATGGTCTTCAAGCAAGGGTCAGACTTTGGATACAAGAAGGATTCATCAGGAACCACTTGCAGAATAAGTCTTACAATTTCCTCAGGGAAGAATGGATAACCTTGCTAATAAGGAAACTATAATAGCAGGTCATCCGGCCAGCTGTGCTGGGCATGCCATCACCTTACCGGGTCATAAAAGACGGTGTTATAGCTCTTGGATGAATGTTCCAACCATCATATCTGACCGAGATCCAGATCTGATCGGTGTTAGGATACCTCAGACTTAGGATGGCTGAGAAGAAAGGTGCAACACAATTTGTCGAGATGACATTGTAAGATTCTCGAGAATTGAACTATGGAAGCGAGTTCCAAAACAAGAGCTCATCATTTAACCAAGAATAGGATGAGAGTGTGGCTGATGAACTAAACGACAATTCATCGAGATTTCCAAAAGATGGATTTCTGCAATCATGTGAACAAAGAGATCACATTTGTCAGATCCAATGATGTAAGGGGATATGCTCGAGGAAAACATACCCAATTTAAACATTGGTTGAAAGGTGCACCCGAAATATGGGCTGGGTTGCACGACCAATGTCAGAATGGTGATTCAATAATCAATAGTATAAGAATGAACGGCCGGCCATTATCTTCAAAGCAATAGGGTTGCTAGAAGGGCCGAATGCAAACAGCACCGTTCACTTGTTGGAATCAACACGGGGACCAAGAAAGAATTGTGATGGTGATAAGTATCACTTGTATCAAGAATTCCCCAGAGGTGGTGAAATTCTTACGACATTCTTGACATAAAAGATGGTAATACTCCAAGGCAGAACACAACATTAGCTGGAGAGCAAGTTGTATTCATAATGTGGACAAGTCGCGATGAAAGGAAGTCAAGGGTGTTGTCGATGATAATAAAAATCATCAAGGGCAAGGAGGTTATTTCTCATCATGAGCACAGTTGACATCTCGAAGAAGTCAAAGTGTTGAAGGTGATCCGACACATTTGTCGGGAGGTTTCAAGAGGATGCAATCAAAACACAACGGCAACGAGCAAGGAAATGACGAAGTGGCAAGTTATAGGATCAATATATAAGATGCAAGCTCGAAACCAAAGTTGCCTTTCAAGACAAGCAACATGATGTTGAAAACTCGACGTAAGTCGTGCTCACACACTGAAGGACTCGTGCACCAGAGAAGGACGAGGTAGCACAGTTAAAGATAGCAAGACCAGGATGCAACCGATAGTCTAGGAATGACCAAATTGGGTTCAGAATTTCCCAGTAAAAATACTAAGGGTATTTGATTTGTAGTGCGGAATAATTTCACTAGACGGTGTCCTCGGTTGACAACAACCCAGAACCCATAGAGTGATTACGACAAGGAAAGACATTACTTCAACAAGGTTAGTAAGATGTGGTGCAATGGCAAGACATCTTTGAGATACCAGGGGGTAGTACTCGAAGGTAGAACATGATAGAAGTAGAACCGGGTCATTGACCTATGACAATAGATACTTCAACCTTGCCAAAAATAGACGAGGCACTGGATTGAACTCCCATCAGAGATATCAGATCAGAACAGCATGGTCGGAACCATAACTGTAAGGAATCAATTTCAAGAATACCAAGGAATCATACAGCTGGATAATCATTTTGCAAGAAGCTTCGAGACGGTCTACATCATTTTCATGGGCATGAACACAAGGTTCAAGGTCGACTCCCACTTCTTTAATGCATATCATTTCATTCACATCTCGCTTTGATAAAACTGTAGTGTTGGAATTTTATCTGGTAGAACACCGGAAGAGTATGACTTGTGAAAACATTCGGGTTCTCACGGATTAGGGGAAGGCATAGGTTCAACCCATCGGGCATCTTAGTAACATATACCACAAGTTTCAAAAGTAAATACACAAGCTCGGAAGCAGGGCATGGTTGGCCAAGAAGAGGATACAATTTACCAAAGGCATTATGTATCAGGGGAAGGACTCACAGGGTTATTCAATATGAAGGACACTGTCGGATAAAATCCAACAAAGGAACTAACGTGAGCATCGGTACTTAACTAGAGGAAGAAGAATGCAAGGAGATCAGATTATAGAAACAACTGACTAACTCAATTGTCAAGGCAAAGGAATTATGATTTCCAAATCAAGTGGTCAGAAGCAATGCTCTGATTAGGGATGGATAAGTTGAATAGCCTTAGGGTACAATCAACGACAATTGGATTGGACGAGAACCAATTCCAGTTAAAAGGATGGCAACTCAGCCGGAAAGGTAATTTATAAGGATCAATGATGATTGCGTGTATTCGCAAACATATTGAGTCAACAGACTCAAAATGATAATGACAAGGAACGTCAATAAGACTACGAGACTTATGGGATTAACCATAATGCAAGCAAGCAAGAATTTCAAGAGCAAAAGGCTCCAGAGGATTTTCGGAAGATCGAATAGTATTTTGAAGACTTTTGTGAAACACATGAACAACTGGGGATGAGCGGATACTCGGTAAGTGCGAGAATTATCCGTAGGGGTATTCATGTAGCAAAGAACTCCAAGGCAATAGGCACAAAGTATTCTTGGAACATTAGAGAGAATTTTGGGGTATCTTGTAATAACAAGATCAACTGGGAATAAAAGTAAGAACGACAGGTGTAAGTATTTATCCATAGGGATGTTTCGGCGGTAGGGAATTGCAAAACCGACAGGCACAAGGTCTCGAGAGAATATCGGAGAGTATCTTCAAATTCTTCTGGTTCACGGAGCAATCACCTGTAGTGAGGGGTTCTCCGGGAGGAAGTAGTAACGAGATCCTAAAGTTAGATTTTAGTAAATTCATTAAAACCGAATAGGGGAGAGATTAGAGTCCCAGAGTTAAGATCGAGGAGTAAAAGATCCTAGTACCACCCAAATGGCGACGTGGGCCCGTAAGGCACACAGCCATGTTAGTAAAAGTTTTGTAAGGTCTAGACTCGACTTCGGCCAAGGAGTATGGAAGGGGGATTCCTACAGGCAGTCGGCTCTGATACCAACTTGTGACGCCCCCGATTCAATCGTACACTAATCATACACGCAAACGGTAATACGATCAAGATCGAGGACTCACGGAAGATATCACAACACAACTCTAAAAATAAAATAAGTCATACAAGCATCATAATACATGCCAGGCCTCGAGGGCTCGAATACAAGTGCTCGATCATAGGCAGTCGATGGAAGCAACAATATCTGAGTACGGACATAAGTTAAACAAGATGCCATAAGATGGCTAGCACAAACTAGGATACAGATCGAAGAGGCGCAGGCCTCCTGCACAGGATCCTCCTAATCTACTCCCCGGTCGTCGCCAGCAAGCACGTAGTAGTAGGCACCTCACGGGGTAGTCGTCATCGGCGGTGGCGTCGCTCCTGGGCTCCATCGTGCAGTCGCAGCAACCGAGTAGAGATAGGGGAAAAGGGGAACAAGGCAACCGTGAGTACTCATCCAAAGTACTCGCAAGCAAGGAGCCGCACTACATATGCATTGATATATGTGTAAAGGGCCATATCAAGGGTGAATCAGAAAGCCGTAATAAGAGGGGGATAGCTAGTCTTATCGAAGACTACGCTTCTGGTCACCTCCGTCTTGCAACAGGTAGAAGAGGGTAGGTTGAAGTCCTCCAAGTAGCATCGTATAGCATAATCCTACCCGGCGATCCCCTCCTCGTAACCCTGAGAGAGAGCGACCACCGGGTTATATCTGGCACTTGGAAGGGTGTGTTTTATTAAGTATCCGGTTCTAGTTGCCATAAGGTCAAGGTACAACTCCAAGTCGCCCCTGTTATCAAGATCACGGCTATTCGAATAGATTAAACTTCCCTGCAGGGGTGCACCACATAACCCAACACGCTTGATCCCATTTGGCCGGACACACTTTCCTGGGTCATGCCCGGCCGTGGAAGACCAACACGTCGCAGCCCCACCTAGGCACAATAGAGAGGCCAGCACGCCGGTCTAAACCTAAGCGCATTGTGGGTCCGGGGCCCATCGCCCATAGCACACCAAGACGCTATGCGACGTCTGTCGAAAGCGGAACTAGCCCCCTTAATACAAGAGCAGGCTTACGTTCCAATCCGGCGTGCGCCACTCAGTCGCTGGCGTCACGAAGTGCTTCGGCTGATACTACGACATCGGGATACCCATAACTACTCCCACGTAGATGGTTAGCGCGTATAGACCAAATGGCCAGACTCAGATCAAATACCCAGATCTCGTTAAACGTGTTAAGTATCCGCGAACGCCGACCAGGGCCAGGCCCACCTCTCTCCTAGGTGGTCTCAACCTGCCTGCCGCCTCCGCCACAAAGTATCGATCGGGGGGCCGGGAACCCAGACCCACCTCTACCGGGATGGAGCCACTGTCCTTTCAGCCCCATCTCCTAACAGTATCACAGTAATGTAATAGTGTAAAGTATATAGTATATGCCCGTGATCACCTCAAGTGATCACAGCCCAAAGAGTATAGCATGGCGCACAGACAAGAGTGTAGGGCCACCGATGGAACACTAGCATCCTATAGTAAGCGTGAGGATAGCGGTAAAGGTAACAACAAAGAGTAGCAAGGACAAAGCTATGCAAAGAAGATAGGATTAACCGAAAGCAGTAACATGCTACACTACTCTAATGCAAGCAGTATAGAGAAGAATAGGCGATATCTGGTGATCAAGGGGGGGGGGCTTGCCTGATTGCTCTGGCAAGAAGGAGGGGTCGTCAACTCCGTAGTCGAACGGGGCGGCAGCAGCGTCGGTCTCGTAGTCTACCGGAGAGAAGAGGGGGAAGAAACAATGAATACAATGCAAACAGATGCATAACGATGCATGACAAAGCAATGTGTGATGCTAGGCGTGCCCTAACGCGGTATGAGGTGATAACGGTGAAGGGGGGAAACATCCGGGAAAGTATTCCCGGTGTTTCGCGTTTTCGGACAGATGAACCAGAGGGGGAAAGTTGCGAGTTCGATAGGTTAGGGGTGTGTGGCGGACGAACGGACTGCATATCCGGATTCGTCTCTTCGTTCTGAGCAACTTTTGGGTACAAAGTATTTTCATCCGACATACGGATTATTTATATTATTTTCCCAAATTTTAAATGATTTTCTAGAATTCTAATAATTCAAATTAAAAGCAAAATATACTTTTGTCACTGGTGCTTCTCTAGCCCATTTGTATGACAATGGGGCATGGGGTTAGGTTGACCAGTCAAAGGTTGACAGGTCAATATATGAATAGTAGAAGTGGGTCCCGTGTGTCATTCCATTTACTTTAATTAGATGATTTTAGTTGTTTTATTTAGGCAGTTGGGCCCAAGGCGTCATCGACTACTAGTAGTAGGATAGCACTAATAAGAATCTAGTTAGGCCATATGGTAATGGCACTAGCCAAACACATTGTGTGGCTGCACGTGAAGCTCACGCACAAGCACATACATAATCTCTTGGCGGCCATGGCCAAGCATCATCGTGACACCTAGCAGCAGATTTGAGCAGCAGCGGCATGAGCAGCGCCACGCCGCAGCGTGCACGCCTGGCGATGGCGGCGGCGGCAGCAGCAACAACGACGCAAGGAGCAAAGACAGCGGCGAAGTGGCGCTGGCGACGACGGCGCGGCGGTTATGCTGCCGCGAGGTGGGCGTCGCAGGGCACGACCAGGAAGGCAATGGCGCGGCGAGCACGCTGACGAGCAGCGGCGAGATAGCGTAAGTTGTAGCCGGTGTTCTCGCACTCTCGCCGCTCGAAATCGCAGCGTTTTCTTCTCTTCTACCTATTTGCCGTTACGGCAACACGTTCTTCCGGCCTACCGGACACGTTTGAGCTAATGGCCGCACCATTCCATGGGAGCGAACACTGCAACACTAGCTACTACATGCGAGAAAACAAAGACTACGAGCACGCATAAGAATGACTCCTTGTACATTTTTATTCGGCCGAAACTGAAAAAAATCGACACTTGGGTTAATCAAGAAGGAAGCCAGACGATTCAATGTCTAACAGCAGCGCTGTGGTAATCGGGCGATAGCGACGGGAGCAATAGGGGCCACGGCAGCGATGGCGGTTACAGCGCCAGCGCAGCAGCGTTGCAAGGCAGAAGCGGGCGGCCGTGGGCAGGTGCACACGCCGAGGGGCGAATCGGGCGGCCGAGACGGGGGAAAAAGCACGGCCACGACGAGCTCGTGGCCATGGCGGACGTGGCTTCGCCTCGAGCAGGCGACGAATCTGACGGCGGATCCGCACGGGAAGGAGAGGGAATGGTTGGGTGCCTCACCGAGGAGGCACACGATGGCCCGTTGGTGGCTTAGGAGCAGCAGAACGGCGACAATCGTCGCGACGCGCCCGGTGACCGTAGGTTGAAGACGACGACGAATCCGGCGATGTAGGGGCTCCCACCAAGCACTCGAGGGTGTGCACGACGCAGCAGCGGTGACGGAGCTGATGGTCCAGCTCCTAGGCGCTGTGGTCGACGGTGCCCGCGTGGGACGAAGTCGAGGCATGGCGATGGCGGCGCGGTTGGGGAGCGGAGGGAGAGGAGGGCGACGCGAGGGAATGGGGAGGGCCGCTAGGGTTCCGCACGCATGGGTAGATATATGTGGGGAACGCCGAGGGCCGCTTGATGGCCGCCACGGCGACGGGCCGGCAGCAGTGGCATCGGCATCGCTTGACGATCCCCGTGAACAGGGGAGGGGGAGGCAAAGGCGCTTGGGCCGGCCTAGTGGTTAGGTGGGCCAAGTGGCCGAGGGGAGGGGTTGTCTCGTTTTTTGTTTAATTACTTTTTGTTATTTACCTTTCACTGTTTTAATTAATTTCCACAATACTTTATTTTAGTTAAAATACAAAAGTAGTTTCTAAATTAGTATTACTATTTATACCTTTGCCACAAAAAGTTTCACTCACAACTAAAATAGTTTAATAGTCTATAAATTAAGAAAGGCACTTATTTAATTGTTTAAGCTACTTTTTTATTTATTTTAGAGCTTGTAAACACTTTATCAAAGTTTGGTTTCTCCACCACAATTACCTATGCAATATTTGGTTCACTTCGAACATTTTAGTTTTAATATTTGAAACCTTTTATTGTTTGCTTGATTTGAATTTTGAATTAGAATTGGTTTCAACCTAACGCGAGATTAGCAACCATAACCGAGGTGACGTGGCATCGTTACCGTGGGATTACTGTAGCTTAATTATCCGGGCGTCACAGCTTGGCCCCTCGCGAGGGTCTTGAGTGGTTGATGTTGAAGTTGGGGCATACCAGGTCGTCAATGGAGCCACGTCATGGGCTGCAGTCAGGCAAGTCTGGGTACCCCGTTCCCAGAACACCGACAGTAGCCCCTCGGCCCAAGGCACGCTCGAACTTGGGTTCGAGGTGAAGCCAAGGGCAAGTGCGGAGTGCCGCGGGCCCTAACCGCCTGCAGCCTCGGTTGACGCGTGGCGATTGAAGGGACGTGGGTGTCTTCACTTCCCCAAGCTGCCTCGGCAACCGCTCGACTGGACGAGGCTCTGCTGCATGCAGAGAAAAATATCATTGCATCGGATCGTGAAGGTCAACGGTTGGTCTCCCTCTGGCTATAAATGAGGGGAGGGGCAGAGCCCCCCTCGCTCATCCCCATCGTCTTGCCGCCCGCTCCTTCTTCTTCTTTCTTGTCTTGCCATCTTGCTGTAGTTCTCATGGCGCCGATGATGAAATTCTCCGCCGCCGAGAAGGGGAAAAGCCCCCAAGGAGGGACCTAGCTCGCCGCCGCCCAAGAGAGGGCGAGGCCGACCCCACAAGCACGCTGTGACCCCTGCGGTGGCTCTTTAGGGGCGCAGGCGCACTTCTTCGGGGGCCGGTGTCGCTTTAGTCGTCCGCGGCGGCGCTTCTTCTCGAGGCGGGAGCCGCCAAAGGCGAGGCAGCTCCTGCGATGAGGCGAGGCGTTCCATGGTTGCCGGGCCTCCCCGACTGCGCTTCCACTCGGCGGAGGTGCTCCCGGAGTTCGTTATGTGGTCGGAGAGGCCGGCCGGCACCTGGCTCCCACTCCCACGCTTCCTTGTGGGTGAGCTATCGGTCGCGAGGCTTGACGGCCTCTGGCTTCAGGCTGACGGCTACTGCAGCAAGGCTTCGTGGGTTGGTGTCGAGGTTACTGCTGCCGGGAACGTGTCCTTAGCCCACGGCTGGCTGGCGTTTGCCCGTGCGCGCGGCCTGGGCAGGCGGTGCACCCTCCACTTCAAGTATGATGGCCCCGCGACTCTCTATGTAAGGGTATTTGGGGAAGACAGCCGCCGCACAGGATGCCGCCTTGAAGACGGCAGCGGCGACTATGAGCATGGCCTTGATGACAGCCGCGACGACGCCGAGGGTGAGCTTGCCCTTGGCGATGGCCGCGCTTCCTATAGCTACGACCAGCCCCCACGCCGCCAGCTCGCCTCAGGGAAGGTGGCGAGGCGTCCTGTCACCGTGCTTCAGTGAAGCGGGAGGAAGGCTCGGACTGAGCCCAGGGCCTTTGGAGCCACGCTTGGGGGGCTGCTACGGTCGTGTTGGCTGCTTTTGTTTAACCTTTCCTTTCTCCTGCATTTTGAAAAAAGTAGAGGGCCCTGCTGGGGTGTGTAATGAACTATGGTACTTATGCCACCATGCTTATTGTTCTGATTTTATGTCGTGATAATCATGTTTCAAGTAATTGCGGTAGGATAACTTAGCTTGACAAGCTCGCGGTAGTTCCCCACCTCACGAGGGCGCACCCTTCGGCATCTGGTGAATCCCCCTTGTTGCGGACTCAGGAGCCGTTGGCCTCAGGAGACATCATAAAGCTGCAGAGTTGTTAGAAAGTTTGACGGGTGCCTTGTTCTTCCTTGCGCGAACCCTCGGGCATGGCTAGTCATTTCTTAGTGCACCGCGTCGTGCTACCCGGGAGGCATGGACTTAAGAGGGTGCACATACCCACGAGCTCATTTGAGGCCGCCTCGCGAAGATCAAGGAAGCCGAACCTCTGGGGAGACAGGGCTTCGGCGAGGTATGTTCGCGGCGCCGTGAACCCAACACATGCACACACCTATCCAGCCCCCACGCGAGGAGGAGCGACGGGCAACTGTCGCTCTCCCTGAACCAGGATAAAAGGTGAGCGAAGCGAAAAGAGAAAAACCAACTTGGCAATCGAGAAACGCTAGAACTCCAAATTCCATTAAGAAGTTTTAAACCAGCTACAGAAAGCAAGTAAATGAACAGCCGCCTTTGGCACCTAGTCTAGTCTTCTCACCAGCGCGGAGCTAAGTGTTGCCACTAGGACATGGGAGGGAGGCCCCGTGAGGCCCGCAGGCGACACTTAGGAGACTCCGGGGCGTGTACAGCCCCACTCATTATTATGCCAGAGTGTCACGAGAGGAGACTTTCATAGGCGCGGGGCCTTGCTTCAAGGGTAGAACGTCCGGAGGTGCTGGATGTTCCAGGCGTTCAGGATGGGGATCCCGTCCTGTGTCTCCAGGCGCGTGGCGCCAAGCCTGGAGACACGGGTGATCCTGAACAGGCCCTCCCACATGGGTGAGAGCTTATGCGGCCCCTCCATGGAGAGCACCTGATGTAGGGTGGAACCCTAGATGGCTGGTCTTTCACGAAAGGAGCGGATCCCTACGAAGAACGCGAAGAACACGAGGGGAAACACGAGGGGAACACGAGAGAAATCACTCAACCAACAAGAATAAATCACACATGCGCTAGATCGATGAACACAAAGGTGAGATACAAGATCCAAAGTCAACAAAGGACGATACAAAGGTAACCGGTTCTTCTCCGTGAGGAGGTCTTGATGGGGGTCTTCTCCGTGAGGAGGTCTTGAATCCAAGGTGGATCTTCTCCGTAGAAGGGTCGCAGTCTCTCTCGTGGAGTAGATCCGATATGGATGAGCAAAGCTCTATCTCTAAATGAGCTAATCCTATGCTAACCCTAGAAAGAGGAAGGGGATGGAGTATATATAGTCTAGGGGGCAAAGAGGTACATGGGCTTCGGCCCTTTACTGTGCGCAGATAGGCGGAGCCGGATGTCCGTGCGTCGGGCCGGATGTCCGGGGCTTCGGAAGGGGCCGGATGTCCGGGCTAAGGGGCCGGATGTCCGGGCTGACTGTGAAAGCTTCTGTAGGTTCTAGTGCGTGCCGTCGGATTTCTAGGCTTCTGGCTGGATGTCCCGGCGCGGGCCGGATGTCCAGGCTAGGGCCGGATGTCCGGGGCCTGTAGATGTTGGGCGGCTAGGATGCGGCTGTAGTAGATGTCTCCAGCGGCCGGATGTCCGGGGCTGGGGCCGGATGTCCGGGCCCTGGAGCTGTCTTCTTCTCCTTCCGGCGGTTCTCTTCATCCGTGAACTTGGCGGCTTGTCCGTCTTCACGTGCATCCTCGGGAGGTTCCTCTTGACACCTAATCATGCATAGCATATCGGACTTAGGTAGTAGCCATGTCTCGAGTGGATCATATGTGCTATCACTAAGGAAGGAAGTCACCTTGTTCTCGAGAGCTCTAGCTCGTGCTCGTGTCATAGGTCCTCTTGGCTCTTGATGAGATGATGGTAGGTCCATGGGGATGATCATGGGATGCTCTGCATCATCTCCCCTCCCTTGGGAAAGATCCAACCTCGGATCGAAATCCTCATCACCATGGTACGGGGAGAGATATTCGATGTTGAAGATGTCGCTCACGGAATACTTGTCGCGTGGGATGTCGATCTTGTATGCGTTGTTGTTGTAGCGTGCAAGCACCTTGAAGGGTCCATCGGCTCGTGGTAGAAGTTTGGACTTGCGCTCGTTGGGGAAGCGGTCCTTGCAAAGGTGTAGCCACACAAGATCTCCAACATTGAATATAATGGGTTGCTTGTTGACGTTGAGCTTGGTCGCGAGTCGTTGAACTTGGTGCTCGATAGTGTGCCTTGTATCTTCATGCATCTTCTTGAGGTAATTGACTCAGGCACTCGCGTCCATGTTTGTGCGCTCTTGTAGCGGTAGAGGTAGAATGTCCAATGGTGACAATGGGTTGAAGCCATAGACGACCTCGAAGGGGGACTTGCCGGTAGTCGAATGTCTTGCACGATTGTAGGCGTACTCGGCGATAGGTAGGCACTCCTCCCACTCCTTGATGTTCTTCTTTATCAACACGCGTAGTAGAGTGGAGAGTGTGCGGTTCGTCACCTCCGTTTGTCCGTTGGTTTGTGGATGGTATGCTGAAGAGAACAAAAGCTTGATTCCGAGCTTGGCGCGCAAGGTCTTCCAAAAGTAACTCAAGAACTTGACGTCGCGGACCGAGATAATCGTCTTTGGCACTCCATGAAGTCGCAAGATTTCCCTACAAAACAAATTTGCAACATGTGAAGCATCGTATATCTTGTTGCAAGGAATGAAATGTGCCATTTTGGAGAATCGGTCCACAACAACAAAAACGGAATCTTTGTCATTTCTAGTTCTAGGCAAACCAAGCACAAAATCCATGCTAATATCTTCCCATGGTTGATATGGAATTGGAAGTGGCATGTTGATGCGGAGCATCCCATGATCATCCCCATGGACCTACCATCGTCTCATCAAGAGCCAAGAGAACCTATGACACGAGCACGAGCTAGAGCTCTCGAGAACGAGGTGACTTCCTTCCTTAGTGATATCACATATGATCCACTCGAGATATGGCTACTACCTAAGTTCGATATGCTATGCATGATTAGGTGTCAAGAGGAACCTCCCAAGGATGCACGTGAAGACGGACAAGCCGCCAAGTTCACGGATGAAGAGAACCGCCGGAAGGAGAAGAAGACAGCTCTAGGGCCCGGACATCCGGCCCCAGCCCCGGACATCCGGCCGCTGGAGACATCTACTACAACAGCATCCAGCCACCCAACATCTACAGGCCCCGAACATCCGGTCCCAGCCCGGACATCCGGCCCGAGCCCGGAAATCCGACCAAAAGCCCGAAAATCCGGCGCCACGCACCAGAACCTACAGAAGCTTTCGCCGCCAGCCCGGACATCCGGCCCCCTAGCCCGGACATCCGGCCCCTCCCGATGCCCCGGACATCCGGCCCCTCCCGATGCCCCGGACATTCGGCCCGACGCTCGGACATCCGGCTCCGCCTGTCTGCGCACAGTAAAGGGCCGAAGCCCATGTACCTCTTCGCCCCCCTAGACTATGTATACTCCATCCCCTTCCTCTTTCTAGGGTTAGAATTGGTTTAGATCATAGTTGAGATAGAGCTTTGCTCATCCATTATGGATCTCCTCCTCGAGAGAGACTGCGGCCCCTCTTAGGAGAAGATCACCTTGGATTCAAGTCCCCCTCTTGAGTGGCCCCCATCAAGACCTCCTCACGGAGAAGAACCGGTTACCGTTTGTATCGTCCGTTGTTGACTTTGGATCTTGTATCTCACCATTGTGATCATCGATCTAGCGCATGTGTGATCTATTCTTGTTGGTTGAGTGATTTCCCTCGTGTTCCCCTCGTGCTTCCCCTTGTGTTCATCGCGTTCTTCGTAGGGATCTGCTCCTTTCGTGAAAGATCGACCATCTGGGGTTCCACCCTACATCATCTTGGTATCATGAGCCATGTTGATCACGATTTCGGAGCCCCCTCTCTTTGTTTTCTACTTTGATTTTGTTGTTTTTCGTCCTAATCCAAAAATTGCCGCACAAAAATAGCCCCAATTTTTTTTGTCGGGGTCATTGCTTCCGATAAACTTGGGCATGGTGAACTTTAGCTTGCCATATCATTGCTCTTCATTGTGTTGGGGTCGGGGATGATGAGGCCCATGTCGGTGAGGACTGGCAATCTCATGTTGCTCTTGGTGAGGAGGGTTGTCTTCCTCATGTTCCTCTTGGCGAGGAGGGTTGTCGACCTCATGTTTCTCTTGGCGAGGAAGGGGTCCATTGTCTTCTTGCTCTCAATGGACCTGACATGCTTGTCTCGCTTGAGGAGGAGCTTGTCGATCTTGACGAGGAGGTTGTTGATCTTGACGAGGAGCTTGTCAATGCACACGTGCTTGGTAAATTCTTTCTTGAGCTTCGTCGCGAAGTGCTTCTTGATGTAGTCGAGCTTGTCGGCCTCGATTGGCTACGGCACGACTTGAGTCATGAAGGGCACGTTGTGCCTCAAGTGCTTGAGCTTCACGTAGTTGTTGTTCTTGGCGTTGCGCCTCGGCGTCTTGTGCATCTTGATGTTGTCCCGCTCGTTCCTCTTGTTCTTGTTGTCGTTGGCGTTGCCGTTCTTGTGCTTGTGCGAATGCAGCTTGGTTTTAACGATGTCGATGTCCTTGAGAGTCGGTGTCGTGTAGAGGATTGCGATTAGCTTGACGGTCTTGACGCGCGGCACGATGAAGAGTATTCAATGTCGGTGTACTTGAACTGGAGATGGTATCTTCGGAGTGACGACTTGAGCGGCTCCGTCTTGAAGAGGACGAAATTGTAGAAGAGCAGACCATCATGATTCGGATATCTTCTTTGAGGGAACTCATGGATGTGTCTAAATAGTCTCTTGTACGTTGCTCGGATTGTCGTAGGTCGGTGGCGAGATTATCGATGCAGTCGCCCAAAGCAAGTTGTTCTTGATGCAAAGCCCGATGTGCACCAAATAGTTGAATCTTGGTGACATAGGATGACATGTCGTCGTCTTGCTCCAAGAAGAGTGAGTTTGTAGAAGTACTTGGCCTATCCATCATTCCAAACAAAGATATGTGGGTGGGAGAAAGAGAAGAACCAATACCAAATGTACCTTGACCGATGTTGAAAATGGATCAAAGATCACTCCAATGTGTAGCAAGGAAATAGCACAATTGGTACCAATTCTTGTCGGTTCTCACACCTACACAAGTAAAAGCTTATGGTGGAGCTCGGTTAGGATGGTGGCACAAAATTTGATGCAATTGTAAGTGAGACTCAATAATGTTGGAAAAGATTCACAAATTTGCAAATGCAACAAGTAGACCAATAGCAAGATATGGTACACGGAAACACACACGCAAATAGATAATGTGGGGTTATACAACCAAGGGTGAGACAAAATGTGGAATCCACCAAGATGCTCTTGTTGCACAACACTAGAGAGACGCTAGCACGATTGCACAATAGGCGGATACGAACTTGTGCACAACCTACTAAGCAAAAATGCAACGGCTTCTATCCCAAGTATGCTATATGTATGATGTTCCTATGCTTTGATCCAAGATGATTGGGTATGACAATCTTAATGTTGTATGATGCTATGGTTCTTGCTTATAAGCTCTTTGCTTATCTTTCCTCTTTTGCTTAAAAGCTTGTTTGGCTCTTTGTTGTTTGAGCTCTTTTCTCATGCAATGCTTCACGAACCAAGATAGCAATTGTGTATGTGAAGACAACTTTGTGACACAAGATATGATACCAAGATATGCAACACAATGATGGTATGGATTCTATGGGAAGTATGATCACTAATGTGCACAAGTCACGTTGCCGGCAATACTCAAAGGCTAGTCTCGATGGGTAAGTGACGCAAAAGTAAGGCTATGGGGTTATCAATGCAAATGCAAGAGAGTATGATGATATCACTATACCAAAGTGATACCAAGGTGAGGTTGATACCACAATTGTGATGTAGCCATTCGTAGTAGTCCTTGGCGAAGATGAGCGGTGGTGATATTGATGCCGAACCATACCTAGATAGCCGAAACACAAAAGGACACGGAAACCACAACTCAAATTCTCAAAGCAAAATGGGTAAAAATTGTCGGAGTTGGTAGTGGGAAAGGCTATGGTGGTGCTATGCGGAAGTGGTAGACGTATGCGGAAGTGTATGTGGGTACCGGGACAAAGTTTGGCGAGAGTTAGGCGGTAAATGGAGTGGAGGATGGAAGTGATGCTGTCAGGGGCCGGATGTCTGGGCTGATGGCCGAATGTCCGGGTCGGGCCGGATGTCCGAGCTGTCGGGCTGGATGTCTGGGCTCGGGATCCGTGGACGAACTTTAAGAACACTGCATGGAGAGGTCAAATCCGGGGAAAATTCGAAAGATTTTGTGGATGGAATTGGGGGAAAAGATGGGGAAAAGCTAGATCTACCTGCAACAGATGAAATCCGTGGATCAAATCCAACAAAACATCATCACACCAACAAATCACAAAAAAAATTGGGGCTATTTTTGTGGGGCAATTTTCGGATTAGGACGAAAAACAACAAAATCAAACTAGAAAACAAAGAGAGGGGGCTCTGAAATCGTGATCAACGTGGCTCATGATACCAAGATGATGTAGGGTGGAACCCTAGATGGCCGATCTTTCATGAAAGGAGCGGATCCCTACGAAGAACGCGATGAACACAAGGGGAAACACGAGGGAAACATGAGGGGAACACGAGGGAAATCACTCAACCAACAAGAATAGATCACACATGCGCTAGATCGATGATCACAAAGGTGAGATACAAGATCCAAAGTCAACAATAGACGATACAAACGGTAACCGGTTCTTCTCCATGAGGAGGTTTTGATGGGGGCCACCCTAGAGGGGGTCTTGAATCCAAGGTGATCTTCTCCTAAGAGGGGCCGCAGTCTCTCTCGAGGAGGAGATCTGTAATGGATGAGCAAAGCTCTATCTCAACTATGAGCTAAACCAATGCTAACCCTAGAAAGAGGAAGGGGATGGAGTATATATAGTCTAGGGGGGCGAAGAGGTACATGGGCTTCGGCCCTTTACTGTGCGCAGACAGGCGGAGCCGGATGTCCGGGCGTCGGGCCGAATGTCCGGGGCTTCGGGAGGGGCCGGATGTCCTGGCTGGTGGCGAAAGCTTCTGTAGGTTCTGGTGCGTGGCGCCGGATTTCCGGGCTTTTGGCCGGATTTCCGGGCTCGGGCCGGATGTCCGGGCTGGGACCGGATGTCCGGGGCCTGTAGATGTTGGGCGATCGATGCTTTGTAGTAGATGTCTCCAGTGGCCGGATGTCCGGGGCTGGGGCCGGATTACCGAGCCCTGAAGCTGTCTTCTTCTCCTTCCGGCGGTTCTCTTCATCCGTGAACTTGGCGGCTTGTCCGTCTTCACGTGCATCCTTGGGAGGTTCCTCTTGACACCTAATCATGCATTGCATATCGGACTTAGGTAGTAGCCATGTATCGAGTGGATCATATGTGATATCACTAAGGAAGGAAGTCACGCTCGTTCTCGAGAGCTCTAGCTCGTGCTCGTGTCATAGGTCCTCTTGGCTCTTGATGAGACGATGGTAGGTCCATGGGGATGATCATGGGATGCTCCGCATCATTTCCCCTCCCTTGGGAAAGATCCGACCTCAGATCGAAATTCTCATCACCATGGTACGGGGAGAGATCTTTGATGTTGAAGATGTCTCTCACGGAATACTTGTCGCGTGGGATGTCGATCTTGTATGCGTTGTTGCTGTAGCGTGCAAGCACCTTGAAGTGTCCATCAGCTCGGGGTAGTAGATTGGACTTGCGTTCATTGGGGAAGCGATCCTTGCGAAGGTGTAGCCACACAAGATCTCCAACATTGAACATCATGGGTTGCTTGTTGATGTTGAGCTTGGTCGCGGGTCGTTGTACTTGGCGCTCGATGGTGTTCCTTGTATCTTCATGCATTTTCTTGAGGAAGTTGACTCAGGCACTCGCGTCCATGTTTGTGCGCTCTTGTAGCGGTAGAGGTAGAATGTCCAATGGTGACAATGGGTTGAAGCCATAGACGACCTCGAAGGGGGACTTGCCGATAGTCGAATGTGTTGCACGATTGTAGGCGTACTCGGTGATAGGTAGGCACTCCTCCCACTCCTTGATGTTCTTCTTTATCAACACGCGTAGTAGGGTGGAGAGCGTGTGGTTAGTCACCTCCGTTTGGCCGT
Organism: Aegilops bicornis; assembly: GCA_021605145.1. Taxonomy (NCBI): domain Eukaryota; kingdom Viridiplantae; phylum Streptophyta; class Magnoliopsida; order Poales; family Poaceae; genus Aegilops; species Aegilops bicornis. The sequence goes on along the minus strand of CM038670.1, from coordinate 401,098,697 downwards.
CGGTTTGTGGATGGTATGCCGAAGAGAACAAGAGCTTGATTCCGAGCTTGGCGCACAAGGTCTTCCAAAAGTAACTCAAGAACTCGACGTCGCGGTCCGATACAATCGTCTTTGGCACTCCATGAAGGCGCAAGATTTCCCTACAAAACAAATTTGCAACATGTGAAGCATCGTCTATCTTGTTGCAAGGAATGAAATGGGCCATTTTGGAGAAACGGTCCACAACAACAAGAACGGAATCCTTGCCATTTCGAGTTCTGGGAAAACCAAGCACAAAATCCATGCTAATATCTTCCCATGGTTGATATGGAATTGGAAGTGGCATATAGAGGCCATGAGATTGGGCTTTAGACTTAGCTTTGCGACATGTAGAGCATCAGTTGGTGAAGCGATTGACGTCGCGAAACATCTTAGGCCAAAATTAGTTCTTGGAGAGCGTGGCGAATGTCTTGTCGCGTCCAAAACGTCCCATTAGTCCACCTCCATGGGATTCCTGCAAAAGCAACAAGCGAAGAGAGGACTCGGGGATGCAAAATTTGTTAGCTCTCATAAGATATCCATCTTTGATGTACCATCGATCCCAAGAATTATGCGTCAAACACTTGGCATAGGGAATAGCAAATGTAGGATCATGCTCATACAAGTCTTTTATGTGCTCAAAACCAATGACATTCAATTCAAGTTGAGTAACAAGCATGCATATACGGGAAAGCGCATCCGCCACAACATTTTCCTTACCTTTAATGTACTTGATGACATAAGGAAATGACTCAATAAATTCACTCCACTTAGCATGACGCTTGTTCAACTTAGTTTGACCCTTAAGGTATTTAAGTGTTTCATGGTCGGTATGGATGATGAACTCATGAGGGCGAAGGTAATGTTCCCATTCATGCAAAACTCGAACTAAAGCATATAGCTCTTTGTCATAGATGGGGTAATTGAGTTGCGCTCCGGAGAGTTTCTCACTAAAGTATGCAATGGGGTGCTTCTCTTGTGTTAACACACCTCATATGCCATTACCACTAGCATCGCAATGAATTTTGAAAGGTTTGTCAAAGTTGGGTAATCCAAGCACGGGAGCATGAGTAAGTAAATTCTTAATCTCATTGAAAGCGATATCTTGGGATGTTCCCCAAACAAACGGTGCATTTCTCTTACTGAAAGCATGCAAAGGTGAAGCAATGGTGCTAAAATCCTTCACAAATCTACGGTAGAAACCGGCTAAACCAAGAAAACTACGCACTTGTTGCAAATTGGTTGGTTGGGGCCAAGTTTTAATAGCATTTATCTTAGATTCGTCAACATGAACACCCTTAGAAGATACTACAAAACCCAAGAAAACAAGCTTATCAACACCAAATAGGCATTTTTCCATATTAGCATAAAGTTGCTTTTTTCAAAGAGTTTGTAGCACGGTGCGAAGGTGGGTGACATGTTCTTTGAGAGATTTGCTAAACACAAGGATAACATCAAAGTAGACAACAACAAATTCACCAATGTAAGGGTGAACACATAATGCATAAGACGCATGAAAGTACCGGGTGCTTCCGATAAACCCATAGGCATGAACAACCACTCATATAGACCAAACTTTGTTTTGAAAGCGGTCTTCCATTCATCACCCTCTTGTATGCAGATATGATAGTAACCACTTTTAAGATCAATTTTAGAAAAAATAGTGGCACCGCTAAGCTCATCAAGCATATCATCGAGGCGTGGAATGGGGTACCTATATCGAACGGTGATAGCATTGATAGGTCTACAATCGGAGCACATGCGAAAGCTACCGTCTCGTTTTGGGACAAGAATGACCGGTACGGCACAAGGACTCAAACTTTAAGCACATGTCCATGGTCTATGAGATGTTGTACTTGCCTTTGTATTTCTTTGGTTTCTTCGGGATTGACGCGGTAGGGGGCTTTGTTTGGAAGTGGCGCTCCGGGGATGAGGTCGATTCGGTGCTCAATGCCTTGTAGTGGAGGTAGACCCGGAGGTAGCTCATCGGGGAAAACATCTTGGAATTCCTGCAATAAAGAAGATAACACCAAAGGTAGATTGTGAGAGTTGTCAGTTTTTGGTGCCTCGTCCTTGCACAATAGGACATAGTGTAGGACACTTGATGGGTTCTCACACACTTCTCTCATCTCACGTTTGGTGGCAAAGAGAACTAAGTTTTTCTTGTCGCTCATCATGTAGGCACTCAATTTGGGCTTGTGGCGCTCACTCTCTTTTTGGTGGTTTGCTCTCTCACTATTCTCTCCACGATGGGTGTTTTGCTTGTCGGCGAGCACTTGGCTTGGAGACATAGGATGTAGCACAAATTCCTTCCCTTTCATCTTGAAGCTATAGTGATTTGTACGCCCATTGTGAATGACACCTCGGTCAAATTGCCATGGCCGTCCAAGAAGGAGGTGGCACACGGTCATCGGAAGGACATCACACTCCAAAGTGTCTTCATAGGTGCCGATCTTGAAAGATACTTGTACTCTATGCTCTACTTGGATGGTGCCGGTGTCGCTTAGCCATTGAACCTTGTAGGGGTGAGGGTGCTTCATCTTGACCAATTGGAGTTTGGAGCATAGTTCTTCACTTGCTAAGTTATGGCAACTATCTCCATCGATGATGACCTTGACGGACCGTCCATTGATGCTGGCCTTTGTGTGGAAGACATGGCATCTTTGATCTTCGTCTTGTTGATGTTGAAGAGTCAAGACCTTAGAGACAACAAGAGCGGGACTTGAATCTTCATCACAAAAGACTTGATCATCTTCATCTTCATTGTTCACTTGTCGGTGCATGGCCACTTGCTCAAGAGCTTCCATTTCTCCTTCACTCATGGAGTCGTAGGTTCCCTCATCGTTGAGGATCATGGTGTGCTTGTTTGTGCACTCGGACTTGTGGCCTCGGCCTCCGCATGTGAAACATTTGATTTAACTTGTCTTGATGGTCTCATCGGTTGGAGTAGATGATGATGAAGCTTTCGGCTTGAAGTTGCTTGTAGTAGGAGGACGACTTGAGCTTGTCAAAGCTTTCTTGTAGCTTGACTTGTCGCCGTTGCTTATAGATGGCTTGGTTGAGGTAGAAGGTGTTGGAGTCGTCGAAGCTTGATTGTTGGAGAAGCCGTAGGATTTGGATGAGAACTTGGCATACTTGAAGTCATCTTGTACTTGTCGTTCCGCTTTGGTAGCTTGATGCACTAGCTCGATGAGGTTCGAGTATGGTTGGAAGTCGGCAATCTTCTTGATAGGGTGATTGAGTCCATTCAAGAAACGTCCATAGTTTGCTCATCATCTTCTTTGACATTCGCTCGTATCATGGCAATCTCCATTTCCTTGTAGTACTCTTCAACGCTCTTGGTTCCTTGCTTGAGTTGTTGAAGTTTCTTGAAGAGGTCGTGGTTGTAGTAGTTTGGCATGAATCGTGCTCTCGTGACATCCTTCATTTGCGTCCAACTGGTGATTGGTGGTTCACCTCTAGCCGCTCGGCGCTCAATGACTTGTTCCCACCAAATGAGGATGTAGTCTTGGAATTCAAGGGCTGCCATTGCGATCTTCTTCTCTTCTTCGTAGTTGTGCAAGCGGAAGATTTTGTCAACCTTCAATGCCCATGATATGTACTCTTCGGGGTCATTGCTTCCGGTAAACTTGGGCATGGTGAACTTTAGCTTGCCATATCGTTGCTCTTCATTGTGTTGGGGTCGGGGATGATGATGCCCATGTCGGTGAGGATGGCAATCTCATGTTGCTCTTGGTGAGGAGGGTTGTCTTCCTCATGTTGCTCTTGGCGAGGAGGGTTGTCGACCTCATGTTGCTCTTGGCGAGGACGGGGTCCATTGTCTTCTTGCTCTCGATGGACTTGACGTGCTTGTCTCGCTTGAGGAGGAGCTTGTCGATGCACACGTGCTTGGTAAATTCTTTCTTGAGCTTCATCGCGAAGTGCTTCTCGATGTAGTCGAGCTTGTCGGCCTCGATTGGCTACGGCACGACTTGAGTCATGAAGGGCACGTTGCGCCTCAAGTTCTTGAGCTTCACGTAGTTGTTGTTCTTGGCGTTGCGCCTCGGCGTCTTGTGCATCTTGATGTTGTCGCGCTCGCTCCTCTTGTTCTTGTTGTTGTTGGCGTTTCCGTTCTTGTGCTTGTGCGAATGCAGCTTGGTTTTGACGATGCCGATTTTCTTGAGAGTCGGTGTCGTGTAGAGGATTGCGATTAGCTTGACGGTCTTGATGCGCGGCATGACGAAGAGTATTCGATGTCAGTGTACTTGAACCGGAGAGGGTGTCATCGGAGTGACGACTTGAGCGGCTCCATCTTGAAGAGGACAAAGTTGTAGAAGAGCGAACCATCATGGTTCGGATATCTTCTTCGAGGGAACTCATGGATGTGTCGAAATAGTCTCTTATACGTTGCTCGGATTGTCGTAGGTCGGTGGCGAGATTGTCGATGTGGTCGCCCAAAGCAAGTTGTTCTTGATGCAAAGCCCGGTGTGCACCAAATAGTTGAGTCTTGGTGACGTAGGATTACATGTCGTCGTCTTGCTCCAAGAAGAGTGGGTTGGTAGAAGTACTTGGCCTATCCATCATTCCAAACAAAGATATGTGAGTGGGAGAAAGAGAATAACCAATACCAAATGTACCTTGACCGAATTTGAAAATGGATCAAAGATCACTCCAATGTGTAGAAAGGAAATAGCACAATTAGTACCAATTCTTGTCGGTTCTCACACCTACACACATAAAAGCTTATGGTGGAGCTCGGTTAGGATGGTGGCACAAAATTTGATGCAATTTTAAGTGAGACTCAATAATGTTGGAAAAGATCCACAAATTTGCAAATGCAACAAGTAGACCAATAGCAAGATATGGTACACGGAAACACACACGCAAATAGATAATGTGGGGTTATGCAACCAAGGGTGAACCAAAATGTGGAATCCACCAAGATGCTCTTGTTGCACAAGACTAGAGAGACGCTAGCACGATTGCACAATAGGCGGATACGAACTTGTGCACAACCTACTAAGCAAAAATGCAACGAATTCTATCCCAGGCATGCTATATGTATGATGTTCCTATGCTTTGATCCAAGATGATCGAGTATGACAATCTTAATGTTGTATGATGCTATGGTTCTTGCTTATAAGCTCTTTGCTTATCTTTCCTCTTTTGCTTAAATGCTTTTTTGGCTCTTTGTTATTTGAGCTCTTTTCTCATGCAATGCTTCACGAACCAAGATAGCAATTGTGTATGCGAAGACAACTTTGTGACACAAGATATGATACCAAGATATGCAACACGATGATGGTATGGATGCTATGGGAAGTATGATCACTAATGTGCACAAGTCACGTTGCCGGCAATACTCAAAGGCTAGTCTCGATGGGTAACTGACGTAAAAGTAAGGCTATGGGGTTATCAATGCAAATGCAAGAGAGTATGATGATATCACGATACCAAAGTGATACCAAGGTGAGGTTCATACCACAATTGTGATGTAGCCGTTCGTAGTAGTCCTTGGCGAAGATGAGCGGTGGTGATGTTGATGCCGAACCGTACCTAGATAGCCGAAACACAAAAGGACACGGAAACCACAACTCAAATTCTCAAACAAAAATGGGTCAAAATTGTTGGAGTTGGTAGCGGGAAAGGCTATGGTGGTGCTATGCGGAAATGGTGGAGGTATGCAGAAGTGTATATGGGTATCGGGACAAAGTTTGGCGAGAGTTAGGCGGTAAACGGAGTGGAGGATGGAAGTGATGTTGTCAGGGGCCGGATGTCCATGCTGATGGCCGGATGTCTGGGTCGAGCCGGATGTCCGGGCTGTCGGGCCGGATGTCCGAGCTCAGGATCCGTGGACGAACTCGAAGAACACCACGTGGAGAGGTCAAATCCGGAGCAAAATTTGGAAGAGTTTGGATGGAATTGGGGGAAAAGATGGGGAAAAGCTAGATCTACCTGCAACACACGAAATCCGCGGATCAAATCCAACAAAAGATCATCACACCAACAAATCACAAAACAAATTTGGGGCTATTTTTGTGGGGCAATTTTCGGATTAGGACGAGAAACAACAAAGTCAAACTAGAAACAAAGAGAGGGGGCTGGCAAAATTCGGAAGATTTTGTGGATGGAACTGGGGGAAAAGATGGGGAAACGCTAGATCTACCTGCAACACACGAAATCCGCGGATCAAATCCAACAAAACATCATCACACCAACAAATCACAAAAAAAATTGGGGCTATTTTTGTGGGGCAATTTTCGGATTAGGACGAAAAACAACAAAATCAAACTAGAAAACAAAGAGAGGGGCTCCGAAATCGTGATCAACGTGGCTCTGATACCAAGATGATGTAGGGTGGAACCCTAGATGGCCGATCTTTCACGAAAGGAGCGGATCCCTACGAAGAACGCGATCAACACGAGGGGAAACACGAGGGAAACACGAGGGGAACACGAGAGAAATCACTCAACCAACAAGAATAGATCACACATGCGCTAGATCGATGAACACAAAGGTGAGATACAAGATCCAAAGTCAACAACAGACAATACAAACGGTAACCGGTTCTTCTCCGTGAGGAGGTCTTGATGGGGGCCACCCAAGAGGGGGTCTTGAATCCAAGGTGATCTTCTCCAAAGAGGGGCCGCAGTCTCTCTCGAGGAGGAGATCCGTAATGGATGAGCAAAGCTCTATCTCGACTATGAGCTAAACCAATGCTAACCCTAGAAAGAGGAAGGGGATGGAGTATATATAGTCTAGGGGGGCGAAGAGGTACATGGGCTTCGGCCCTTTACTGTGCGCAGACAGGCGGAGCCGGATGTCCGGGGCTTCCGGAGGGGTCGGATGTCCGGGCTAGGGGGGCGGATGTCCGGGCTGGCGGCGAAAGTTTCTGTAGGTTCTGGTGCGTGGCGCCGGATTTCTGGGCTTTTGGCCGGATTTCTGGGCTCGGGCCGGATGTCCGGGCTAGGACCGGATGTCCGGGGCCTGTAGATGTTGGGCGGCTGGGATGCTGCTATAGTAGATGTCTCCAGCGGCCGGATGTCCGGGGCTGGGGCCGGATGTCCGGGCCCTGGAGTTGTCTTCTTCTCCTTCTGGCGGTTCTTTTCATCCGTGAGCTTGGTGGCTTGTCCGTCTTCACGTGCATCCTTGGGAGGTTCCTCTTGACACCTAATCATGCATAGCATATCGGACTTAGTTAGTAGCCATGTCTCGAGTGGATCATATGTGATATCACTAAGGAATGAAGTCACCTCGTTCTCGAGAGCTCTAGCTCGTGTTCGTGTCTTAGGTCCTCTTGGCTCTTGATGAGATGATGGTAGGTCCATGGGGATGATCATGGGATGATGCGGATCATCCCATGATCATCCCCAATGAGTTTCGTGGGGATAATTGATTCTTCCCCATAGACTAGGGAGAAGGGAGTCTCCCAGTAGCTCGATTTGGTGTCGTTCTGAGGGACCAAAGAACCACCGGCAGCTTGTCATCCATCGTCTGCCACACTTCTGTTGCTTATCAAATGTTCTTGTCTTGAGTGCTCGCAACACTTCAGCTTTCGCCCTCTCAGCTTGCCCATTGCTCCTAGGATGTGCAACAGAGGCAAATGAGATTTTCTTCCGAGGGCATTAACATATTGCATGAAGGCATGGCTCGTGAATTGGGTGCCGTTGTCAGTGATGATCCGGGATGGGACTCCGAAGCGGCACACCAATCCTTTTAAGAACTTGATAGCTGACTAAGCAGTCACCTTTCTCACGGCTTCTACTTCCGGCCAAACGAACAAGAATTCAAAGCCCCCGGTAGCACGGGGCAAATGGACTAGGATATCGAGCTCCGATACCAAAAACGGCCATGACAAAGGGATTCTGTCAGATTTCAGATTCCGCAGACCCTTGAGAGATTCAAACTCTGGGGTGCGTGCGAAGAACTCAACCTCCCCAGTCTGCCTAATCGCCGATCTCACAGCCTAGCTCGTCAAACTCAAAGGAAAAGGGGACTCGGCAGTTTACCCAAGTTCGGGCCACCTTGCGGTGTAAAACCCTACTCCCGCTTTGTGGTTGATTGGCCTCGGAAGGCTGAGGATGAACTAGTACAGTGGGCGAACAACCTCAGGAGGTGTGTTCTTGAGGTCAAGTAAGCTGGTGAGCTGGTCCGGGTGGAATGGATCTGATCCCCCTCTATGGTGGTGGCTAGGTCCTATTTATAGTGGTCTTGGTCCTCTTCCCAAATGAAGGCGGGAAGGGATCCCACAATGGCCAAATTCGAAGGGAGACAATTAGTACGTCTTATCCTGACAAAAGTAGTCTTTGCCTGCAAAAGCCTCTGGTTGTGATGCTGCAGTGGGATCGGTGATGACCTCCGTCCTGCCATCCTGGCGGTCTTGGTTTTGCTGCACGGGAATGGAAACCTTTGGCTGATGGGACTCCGCGCCTGCGCTTGCCCCTTTAGCACCAAAGAGGAAACTGGTATTGCGCCAGCTGGCGCCCGCCTGGCCTTGGTCGTCATGGCTCACGTCATCTGAGCCTCGCAAGGTGAGACTTGCATAGAGATCTCCGACCCTCGGGAGCCAGCTTGAGGATGTTGCTCCTCGTGGAGGTCTTGGTGTCGACCGCCTCGCGAGGGTTGAGTTGTCGATAGCGAAGCTGGGCCGTACCAGGCCGTCGATGGAGCCACGCCGTGGGCCGCAGGCAGGCAAGTTTGGGTACCCCCATTCCCAGAATGCCGACAGTAGCCCCCAGGCCCAAGGCGCGCTCGGACTTGGCTTCGAGGCAAAGCCAAAGTGCAAGTGCGGAGCGCCGTGGACCCTAACCACCTGTGTCCTTGGTCGACGCGTGGTGATTGATGGGACGTGGGCATCTCCGTTTCCCCATGCTGCCATGGCAACCGTTCGACTTGACGAGTCCTTGCTGCACGCAGAGAGAAATCATCATTGCATGGGATCGTGGAGGCCGACGGTTGGCCTCCCTCCAGCTATAAATGAGGGGAGGGGAGGAGCCCCCCTCGCTCATCTCCATCTTCTCATTGCCTGTTCCTCCTTCTTCCTCCTTGTTACCCCGTCTAGCCGTAGCATCCATGGTGCCGACGAGGAGGTTCTCCGTCACCGAGAAGGGGAAGACCCCCAAGGAGGGGCCGGGTTCGTCGCCGCCCAAGATAGGCCGTGACCGTCCCCGCAAGTATGCCGCGACCCCGGCGGCAGCCCCTCGAGGGCACTGGTGCACTCCTTCGGGGGCCGGCATCACTTTGGGCAGCCGCAGCGGCACTTCTTCACGTGGTGGGGGCCGCCGAGGACGGGGAAGCACCTGCGATGAGGGGAGGCGCGCCGTGGTTGCCCGGCCTCCTCAGCCGCTCTTCCACTCGGCGAATGTGCCCCGGAGTTCGTCGTTTCATCGGAGAGGCCTGCCAACACCTGGCTCCAGCTTCCATGCTTCTTTGCTGGCGAGCTGCCGGCCGTGGGGCTTGACGGCTTCTGGCTGCAGGCTGGCGGCTGCTGTAGCAGAGCCTCATGGGCTGGGGTCGAGGTCATCGCCGCAGGCAACGTGGCCTTGACCCGCGGTTGGCAGGCATTTGCCCATGCACGAGGCCTGAGCGGAAGGTGCACCCTCCACTTCAGGTACGACGGCCTCGCGACCCTCTACGTGAGGGTGTTCAGGGTAGACGGCCGCCGCGCGGGGTGCTGCCCAGAAGACGACAATGGCGACGATGAGCTTGGCCTTGATGATGGCTGCGACGGCGACGAGGGTGAGCTTTCCCTTGGCGATGGTCATGCTTCCTTCAGCAGCGGCGGCTCCTCCTCGGGCGAGAGTACCAGTAGCAGCGGCTACGACCAACCGCCACGTCGCCGAGCTCGCACCGGGGAAGGCGATGGGTCGTCTTGTCGCTGTGCTCCGGTGAAGCGGGAGGAGGGCTCGGACTGAGCCCGCGGCTGCCGTAGCCTGGCTTCAGGAGCTGTTGCGGTCATGCGGGCCACTTTTGTTGAGCCTTTCCTTTCTCCTGCATTTTAAAAAAGTAGATGGCCCCGCTGGGGTGTGTAATGAACTATGGCACTTATGCCACTATTCTATGATTATTATCTTGATCCTATGCCGTGATATGTAGGTTCCGAGTAGGTGCGGTTAGGGTAACTTAGCTCGATATGCTTGCGACAGCTTCCCACCTCGCGAGGACGTGACCTTCGATATCTGGCGGAGCTCCCCTCCTGGCGACTCAAGAGCCGTCGGCCTCAGGAGTTGTTGTAGAGCTGCAGAGTTGTTAGAAATCTTGACGAGGCATCTCGTTCTTCCTTACGGGAGCCTCCAGGCGGGGGCAGTTGTGGCTCAGTGCACCGTGTCGTGCTGCCCAGGGGGCACGGACTTAAGAGAGTGCGCACGCCCATGGGCTCATTTGAGAGCGTCTCATGAGGATTAAAGAAGCCGAGGCTTCGGCGAGGTGTGTTTGCGGTGCCGGTGAACCCAAACGTACACACCTGCCTAGCCCCCACATGCGGGACGCGTGAGGAGGAGCGACAGGTAACTGCCGCTCTTCCTGGGTCAAGACTGAGAGGCGAGCGAAGTAAGAGGAGAAAAATTCCAACTTGGCGAACAAAAAACGCGAAAAGTCCAAATTCCATTAAGAAGTTGCAAACCAGCTACAGAAAGCAAGCTAAAGAATAGCCGCGTCCGGCACCAAGACTAGTCTTCTCACCAGCGTGGAGCTAAGTGCTGCCACTAGGATGTGGGAGGGAGCCCCCGTGAGGCCCACGGGCGACACGCAGGAGACTCCGGGGCGTGTACAGCCCTACTCATTATTACGAGAGAGTGTCACGAGCGGAGACCTTCACAGGCACGGGGCCTTGCTTCATTGGTAGAACTTCTGGAGGTGCTGGATGTTCCAGGCGTTCTGGATGGGGATCCCGCCCTGTGTCTCCAGGCGCGCGGCGCCAGGCCTGGAGACACGGGTGATCCTGAACGGGCCCTCCCACACGGGTGAGAGCTTATGCAGCCCCTCCCTGGAGAGCACCCGCCTCGGGACGAGATCACCCACCTCGAGCATCCTGGAGCGCATGCTGCGACAGTGGTACCGCCGCAGCACCTGCTGGTACTTCGCGGCTCGGAGCGAGGCTTGGCGACGACGTTCCTCCCCAAGCACGAGGTACATCCCCCGCGAGGCGTCCTGGCGTGCCTCGTGAAACGCCAAGACCCACGCGGAGCGATTCCTGAACTCGTGAGGGACAACCGCTTCAGCTCCGTAGAAAAGGCAGAACGGAGTTTCGCCCGTCGGCTTGGTCGTGGTGGAGCGGATGGACCACAACACGGACTTGAGCTCATCGAGCCAGCCCCTGCCGCAGACCTCGAGCTTCTTCAAGAAGGTTCTTGCCTTGAGGCCTCTTAGGACCTTCGCATTAGCGCGCTCGGCCTGGCCATTGCTCCTTGGGTGTGCCACTGAAGCGTACAATATCTGCATTCCAAGGTTAGCACAATATGTTTTGAAAAGGTTGCTAGTGAATTGCGAGCCGTTATCGATGATGATGCAATTGGGAACCCCGAACTGGCTCACGAGGCCCTTGATGAACTTGACTGTCGAACCGACTGGGATGGCGTGGACGGCCTCCACCTCCGCCCACTTGGTGAACTTTTCGATGGCGACATAGAGGTAGCGGTAGCACCCAGGCGCTCGAGGGAACGGACCCAGGATGTCCAGCCCCCAGACCACAAATGGCCATGAGGGCGGGATGGTTTGGAGGCCCTGAGCAGGCTGGTGGATCTGCTAGGCATGGAATTGGCAGGCTTCACAGGATCTCACCAGCTCAGTGGCATCATTGAGCGTCGTGGGCCAGTAGAACCCAGTGCGGAACGCCTTGCCAACGAGGGTGCGCGATGACGAGTGATGTCCACAGTCCCCACCATGTATGTCAGCAAGCAGCTCGTGTCCCTGCTCCCTGGAGATGCACCACAGAGAGACGTCTTTTGGCCGCTTTCGATAAAGCTCACCATCCTGGATTTAGTATGCAGTGGCCTAGCGAACTACACGCTCCGCATCTTCCTCCTTCTCTGGCAGGGTCCCCTGAAGCCAGTACGCCTTGAACTCCTCAGCCAGCCCCCCTCCTGAGGCTCGAGGGCGAGGAGCAGGCGAGCTCCCGAGGCTGCGCCGCAAGCTGGGGCACTAGTCGTAGGGGCTCTGGGGAGGTTCTCCTGAGGTGGTGCTGATTCCACGGCAGGGGGGGGGGGGGCTGCTGACGGCTTGAAGAGCCGTTCCTCGAAGACGCCTAGCTCCTAAGGCAGTCGTCGGGATGCTCTCTTAGCAACGTTGCCCGCCTACTTGTTTGTGCCTCGTGGCACATACTGCAATTCCAAGCCCAAGAATCATTTTTCCATTTTGCATACCTCCTCCAAGTATGCTTCCATGTGCTCGTCCTTCGGCATGTACTCTTTGTTGGAGAAGTTGATGAGGAGCTGGGAGTCACCCTTGATGGTGAGGCGCTTCACTCCCAAGGCTGCCGCGACCTTGAGCCCGGCGATTAGGCCTTCATACTCTGCGATGTTGTTGGAGACCTTCTCGCCTCGCTGGAAGCAGAGTTGTACGGCGTGGTAGAGCTTGTCGTGGGTGGGCAAGATGAGGACGGCTTCAGCCCCCGCGCCCTGACGTGCAAACGCGCCGTAGAAGTACATGACCCAGCCGTGTGGCGCCTCATCTCCGGGCAGGAGAGAACGGTCCTCGCGTACTTCACGACCTGGGACGTCGGCCCATTCTGCCACGAAATCTGCGAGGGCCGCGCCCTTGATGACCCTGGTGGTGCTAAACTCCAGAGGGAATGCCTGCAGCTCAATTTTCCATGCTGCGACCCTTCCTGCAGCATTGGGGCTCCCGAGCACCCTCTCCAGCGGGTAAGCCGAGACAACCTTGACGGGGTGCCCTTGGAAGTAGTGGCGCAGCTTCTGGGAGGTGACAAGGAGCGCAAGCAAGAGCTTTCACGGTATGGGGTATCGTGCCTGCACATCGCGCAGCACCGTGCTAACGAAGTACACTGGGTGCTCGACGAGAGCAGAAGTATTGGTGGCGCCTTGCACCTCCTGAGGTTGTTTAGCCTTGGGAGCTGGGTCGTTTGTCGGGGCAGCCGGGGCCTCAGGAGCACCGCCCTGAGGAGTTTGGTCATCTTTTGGGGTAGCCGAGGCCTCAGGAGCACCGTCCTGAAGCCGCTGCGCTTCAATCGGTTGCTGAGTGTTGTTCTGCTTGCCCTTGGCCGGGCGCTCCTCCCGGACCGCCACTAGCACTGCGCTAGCCAAGTGAGGCGTGGCGGCCAAGTAGAGCACTAGGGGCTCGAGGGGGCGTGGCGCTACCATCAACGGTGGGCTGGTGAGGTACTTCTTGAGGTCTTGGAACGCTGCATCGGCCTCCGGAGTCCACTTGATTGGTCCTTTCTTTTTCATCAGCTTGAAGAATGGGAGGGTGCGTTCTCCCAGCTTGGAGATGAACGCCCTAGCAAGGTCACACAGCCTGCCAGCTTCTGCATCTCCTTGAGGGTTTGTGGCGGGCTCATCCTTTCTATCGCCTTGACTTTCTTTGGGATGGCCTCGATTCCCCTGTGCGACACCAGAAAAGCCAATAGCTTGCCAGAGGGAACAACAAACACACACTTTTCCGGGTTAAGCCTGATGAAGACATGACTACCTTGGATACGACAAAAAATATTGCATACATGCATATTTGTTAGGTGATTTCTAGTGCAAACTATTCAATAATCTATTTATGTTATCTAGAACAAAAATACTTCACACACTTTTGTGTTTTGTCTAATTGCAGGTGTATGGGACATTTGTACAATACACATATGAAGATAGGGCAAAAGGAAAAGTTTAGGTTCTGTTCAAAATGTCCTCTCACGTCACTTTTGGGCCAAGAGAAGATAGAGTCCAAGTCTCTCACGTTCTAGATTCAGATTCGGACTGCATAGACATACCTAACTCAAAATGGTAACAACTTTTTCATACGAACTCCGAATTGGGTGATTCTTTTTCTGTTGGAAAGTAGATTTTGTCCTCTTTCCAACCCAATTGGATTCACCTTTAAATGTGTCCGGAGCGTTGAGATATGGACGAAACAATCTGACGCTGCACCAGAATCCGAGTCAAACAACAAGTCCAAAGGTGTTGCATCACCTCCACTTGGGCCCATGAGCCTTGTACGACATAGGGTTGATTTTAGGCTGCCTTGGGACGTCCTCCCACCTCCTTGGCCGCCACCCATTGCTCCTATATAAGTAGATTCATCTAGTAGCTTTTTTCCTTGGGATTTGTTTAGTTAAAAGTTAGCCATTGCAACTTCGTACTTGCCGTTTGTGTCCAACGACCAGACCAAGACCGCTTACGGATCCCCACCATTATCAATACTTCATATATATTCACAATATTCAGATTGCTTTATCACATTCTTGCTCGTACTTCGATTGCTTGCAGGAATAGACCTTCGTGGTCAGGCTGACCGTGCTTCTGGCATTGTCAGTAACCTCAGGAGATTGGTTTAGCGATTGCTAAGGCGCAATGTCGTGCATGTTTGTAGTCGGCTCGTCAAAGTCGTCTCCACCAAATCGATAGTTATCATCTTATCGAAAGATCGGGACACCCCGCCTCTATCAAGTGGTAAAAGTTTTCAGGTTGCTCGGTGAGAATTTCCAGTTATCCCTAGATTAGATTTATTTTCTTACCTATTGTCCAAGAAAAAGCCACAAAAAAGTTAGATCTATTGATCCTTTGTCCTATCCATTCTGAGCCTTTGCAATTTTCTTTTCATTGTTTGCATTATTGAATTATCGCTTGCATCGTCGTGTCGAGTTGCTGGTCTTAGTGTCTAGTTCGTTTAGAGTTTCGAGTTATGTTCATATTAGTCATGTCGCCGCTGCATCGTTATCCCTTCCGCTGTCCACCACCCATCCATCAATTTGCACAACGTGCTACCCATCCTTCATTGTCATAATCATAGTTCAGATCGTTCACATCTTTGCTTGATCCAATCTGCATTTTATCTAGTTTGTTTTGAAAAAAAAAGATAAAAAAGTAAAAAAAAGAGTCAGAGAAAAAAAAGGAGAGAAACAAAAATAAAAAAGTGTGAGGAAAAAAAGAGAGAAGAAAAAATAAACAAAATTCGGATCTATCTATACTCAATCTCGTTGTTGAATTCGGATTGGAATCTGTTTTGTGCACTGTTCAGTAAAACAGGCATAACTTCCTGATACGAAGTCCGTTTTGGCTCCATGAGTACTCATATGAAAGCTATCGGCTAGCCGCATATAAATAGTTGCAGAAGCATGTTCAATATTTGGTACCTCAAAATCAGCTTCTAAATAGGTCTTTTTGCCCTCCGAAGTTCACGAACACAGCTTATTCCAGTTTTTCAGGTCAGATTTAGAATTCTTTGACTCCTCATATCAATTCAGAATTGAGTGATTATTTTTGCATTGGAAAGCTTGTGTTAGTAGCATTCTTTGAAAAAATTTATCAAAAAATTGGCTCAAACTTTTCAAGAGAAAGTTGGAGAAAGAGTTGTTGTATATCCTGCTTGGCAGTTGTTTTTCGTCATTATCTTTACTGCCGTTGTGATCTTCACTTATATCTTCCTATCCAGAGATACTTAGTATCCTTCATTGATGCTAGTTGTGCTACGTCGTGACCTCATTAGTGTTGTAGGCTCGCGTCTCTAGTATGGTCTAGCCTAGGACCAGCACAGTACAGTCGTTGAGCGTTTATTCAACATTGCATCTCTGAATTGAATATTGCTAATATCTTGGTACCATATATAGCCAACCCATCTCCACATATTTCTGCACCATGTATACGTACGTTCCCCTGGCAATCTCATTACACAATCTTCAGAGTTATTTGACACCGATGGTTGCCTGTCACCACCTGCTGCTTGGTAAGAACTTGTAAGGTATTGATATTTGCTTTACTGTGAGCGCTTTACCACCACATCCTAGTAGTTCCGAGGAACATTATTCTTGTTTCTACTAATCATGATAGGATCTAGAGTCAATTCATGGGATTTGTCGATCGTGGGAGACGTGCCATCACCTATGCAAATACCACAACCGTCACGAGAGGTGCACAAACATCCAAATGCACATGATCAGGTTAATGTTTCTATACCACTATTTAATGGCCGTTTTAGACCTACTTTATATATTGAATGGGAGTTTGACATAAATAATATATTTGCTTCCAATAATTTTGATGTACGTAAAAAAGTTAAGGTTGCGGTTGGTTCTTTCACTGGTTATGTTGTAGTTTGGTGGAGTGAATATTGTCGGTTACACCCTAATGATATACCTACTACTTGGGATGATTTGAAACTTGCCATGCGACATACATTCGTTCCCGCTTATTATACTCGTGACATGATTACAAAGTTGCAACATTTAAAACAAGGTAGTGACACCGTAACGAAATATTATGATACTTTACAAACTACCTTGCTGCATTCCTCTTTATAAGAAAGTGAAGAAGATTTTATGGATAGATTTTGGGGAGGATTAAATCATGAAATTCAGGAGATACTAATTCATGAAGAGTGTTATCCGATGGACCATTTGTGTCATCTTGCTTGCAAAGCTGAACAGGAAATAAAACGACGTGTTGCCCACAAGGAGAACAAGCGCGAGATGCACATTCCAAGAGTTGATACGGTTGTCCCTTCAACTACTAGGCATACTATGACAACCACATCGGTTGTTGTGAGGACTACATCACCTCCACCATGTGACACATCATCACCAAGAGTGCCTACATCATCTGAGTTGATCATAAGAGGTAATGACAAAGGTACTAATCTTCCACCTCCACATGAGTATGATGAATGTCCTGTCAATTTAAGTGCACCATGCGGTGAGCTTCCCACTACTTTGATCACACCACCTACTATAGAGGACTATGTTGATGATTTGACTTGGCCATGTGATCAAACAATTTTTAGTGAACCCATTGAATTAACTATCGATGCAAAAGAATCAAGTGAATCATGGAATAAATCAGATTTGAATCAAATATGTTGGAAAATAATTGTGCCAATGTTTAATCATTTTGATATGACCTCTAATCTTGGTGATGGTTCATCAATGTTGGGATGGTTTAATGATAAGCATTGTCAATCTTTTGATATGAATAAGAGCTTCACTTATATGTGCAAACTGAGTTGCAATATTTTCATGCCTTTGACTTCTTGTGATAATATATTGGCTTTTCATTTCACGACTTTTGAACGATGCT
The DNA here is from genome assembly GCA_021605145.1 of Aegilops bicornis. NCBI lineage: Eukaryota > Viridiplantae > Streptophyta > Magnoliopsida > Poales > Poaceae > Aegilops > Aegilops bicornis. The sequence continues at coordinate 401,081,469 of CM038670.1, read as the reverse complement.
CTTGTATAACAGTGTCACATGTGCACCAAACGAGTTTAGTAAAAACGGATGACATATACATATACAACGTGTACACCTTGTCTCTTTTGATTTCAGATTAAGCAACACCGAGGACGGATTTGGTTTCAAGAAGGGGAGGATGATGAGGACATGACTACCTTGGATACGACCAAAAATATTGCATACATGCATATTTGTTAGGTGATTTCTAGTGCAAACTATTCAATAATCTTTTTATGTTATCCAGAACAAAAATACTTCACACACTTTTGTGTTTTGTCTAATTGCAGGTGTATGGGACATTCGTACAATCCACATATGAAGATAGGGCAAAAGGAGAAGTTTAGGTTCTGTTCAAAAAGTCCTCTCACGTCACTTTTGGGACAAAAGAAGATAGAGTCCAGGTCTCTCACGTTCTAGATTCAGATTCGGACTGCACAGACATACCTGACTCAAGACGCCAACAACTTTTTCATACGGACTCCGAATTGCGTGATTCTTTTTTTGTTGGAAAGTAGATTTCGTCCTCTTTCCAATCCAATTGGATTCACCTTTAAATTCGTCCGGATCATTGAGATATGGACGAAACAATCTGACGCTGCAGCAGAATCCGAGTCAAACAACAAGTCCAAAGGTGTTGCATCACCTCCACTTGGGTCCATGAGCCTTGTACGACCTAGGGTTGGTTTTAGGCTGCCTTGGGACATCCTCCCACCTCCTTGGCCGCCACCCCTTACTCCTATATAAGTAGATTCATCTAGTAGCTTTTTCCTTGGGATTTGTTTAGTTAAAAGTTAGCCATTGCAACTTCACAGCATTTCGCTTTGTGTCCAACGACCTGACCAAGACCGCTTACGGATCCCAACCATTATCAATACTTTATATATATTCGCAATATTCAGATTAATTTATCATATTCTTGCTCGTTCTTTGATTGTTTGCAGGAATAGACCTTCGTGGTCAGGCTGACCGTGCTTCCGGCATCGTCAGTAACCTCAGGAGATTGGTTTAGCGATTGATAAGGCGCAATGTCGTGCACGTTTGTAGTCGGATCATCAAAGTCGTCTCCACCAAATCGATAGTTATCATCTCATCGAAAGATCGGGACACGCCGCCTCTATTAAAGCCACAGATCCACCTTGCGCAGACTGGCAAATGTCTGCTCCAGGAGTTCGATGAGGGTCCTTGCATCCCGAGACTTCACCGCTATGTCGTCGACGTAAGCCTCGGCATTCCTCCCAAGTTGCTAGCCCAGAGCGATGTGCATCAGCCGCTGGAAGGTTGCACCGGTGTTATGCAGCCCAAACAGCATGCAGGTGTAGCAATACACCCCGCATGGGGTCAGGAAGGTTGTCTTCTAAACATCTTGCACCGCCATCTTGATTTGGTGGTAGCCCGAGAAGGTGTCCAGAAAGCACAACAGGTCACACTCGGTGGTGGAGTCGATGATATGATCAATGCGCGCGAGCGGAAAGGCGTCTTGAGGGCAAGCCTTGTTGAGGTTGGTGAAATCAACGCACATGCGCTCCTTCCCACCTTTCTTGGGGACGACGACCGGGTTTTCCAGCCATTCCGGGTACTGCACCTCCCGAATGACACCAGCATCCTGCAGCTTGCGAGTCTCTTGGATGATGAATGCTTGCTTCTCTGTGGACTGTCGTCGCGCCTTCTGCTTTACTCGGCGCACGTTGGAGCACACCCTCAGGTGATGCTTGATTATTCCCCTTGGGATCCCAACCAGATCCTTGGGCTCCCACGTGAATACTTCCTTGTTGGCGCGTAAGAAGCTGACCAACGCCCTTTCTTGATCTGGGGGGAGCCCAGCACCTATGGTGAAGGTGGCACCCGATGCTCCGTCTTCATCAACTGGCACTTGCTTCGTCTCGGCACGATCTTGGGAGAACAACTTTTTCTTCTTTGCTGGTGCAGCCCCGGGGCCTTTGGGGCTCCTTCCTCACTTGGTTGGGCGGCCGCCGTGGCCTTGAAGGCGAGCTTGAGGGCCAACAACGCTTCCTTGGTGTCTCCTACCGCGGTGAGGACGCCGCTGCTCCCCGACATCTTCATGAGGTTGTAGGCAGGGTGAGTTGCTGCCATGAACTTGGCCAAGGCCGGGTACCCGAGGATGGCAGTGTACGGGAGGTTGATGTGGGCGATGTCGAAGTGGATAATGTCGGTGCAGTAGTTGTCGCGGGTGCCGAAGGTGACGGGGAGGTGGATCTGCCTCAGGGGGCAGGTGGAGCCGTCGACGACTCCGGAGAAAGGCTTGGTGGGGCAGAGCCAGCCATGCGGCCCGTGAAGCAAGCCGAATGCCTCCACAGAGAGCACATTGAGGCCGGCTCCGCCGACGATGAGGGTCTTGGTGCCCGCCACGTTGCAGATGGTGGGGGTGCAGAGAATCGGGAGTGTGCTGGCACCTGTGTAGTCGTGGGGTGATCCCCTGAATCGAAGGTGAGGTTAGCTTTAGGCGCCGCCTAGCCCGGGGGAGTTCCCTGTTGTACACGGGCGGCACCCACTTGGCGAAAGAACTGCTTGACATGGCAGTCCGAGGGCGGCGCCTGTGAACCACCAAGGAGGGCTGCTACGACGTGAGGTACTGGCGCGACGAAGCGCGCGATGAAGAGGCCGCGCAGCTCCTCCCAGGAGGCCACTGAAGACCCTGGCAAGTTGAGCAGCAAGGCATGCGGCGCTCCCACGAGGGCCCTAGGGTGCCAGTTGGCCATGACCTTGTCGTCGCCGCCGGCCGCTCAAACTGCCTCCTTGTATGCTTGGAGGAAATCCGCCGGATCTGCCGTGTCGTCGTAATAGGGTGGCAACTCCGGTCTGAACTTGGGTGGCCACTGCACCCGCCGTTGGGAGGGGTGAAAGCTCGGAGGCCCTCGGCTCCTCCGAAGGCGCGCGTCGATCCTGTCGATGGAGGGGCGTCCGCCATGAGAGCCGACAGCGGAGCACAGCGGACAGAGTGGCGGATCTTCGACACACCCCTACCTGGCGCGCTAAATGTCGAATTTTGGGTTCCGCAGACCCTTTAGAGGTTAGGACTCTGGGGTGCGTGCGAAGAACTGAACCTCCCCAGTCTGCCTACTCACCGATCTCACAGCCTAGCTCGTCAAACTCAAAGGAAAAGGGGACACGACAGTTTACCCAGGTTCGGGCCACCTTGCGGTGTAAAACCCTACTCCTGCTTTGTCGTAGATTGGCCTCGGAAGGCTGAGGATGAACTAGTAAAGTGGGAGAACCACCTCAGGAGGTGTGCTCTTAAGCTCAAGTAAGCTGGTGAGCTGGTCCGGGTGGAATGGATCCAATCCCCGTCTATGGTGGTGGCTAGGTCCTATTTTTAGTGGCCTTGGTCCTCTTCCCAAATGAAGGCGGGAAGGGATCCCACAGCGGCCAAATTCGAAGGGAGACAACTAGTACGTCTGGTCTTGACAAAAGTAGTCTTCGCCTGTAAAAGCCTCTGGTTGCAACGCCACGGTGGGCTTGGTGATGACCTCCGTCCTGCCGTCCTGGCGGTCTTGGTCTTGTTGCACGGGAATGGAAACCTTTGGTTGATTCCTCGGGACTTCGCGCCTGTGCTTGCCCTTTAGCACCGAAGAGGAAACTGGTACACTGCACCTGCTGGCGCCCGCCTAGCCTTGGTCTCTTAATGGCTCACGTCATCTGAGCCTCGCAAGGTGAGACTTGCATAAAGATCTACGCCCCTCGGGAGCTAGCCTGAGGAGGCTGCTCCTCGTGGAGGTCTTGTTGTCGTCCGCCTCGCGAGGCATGGACCCTCGCGAGGTTCTTGAGTTGTCGATAGCGAAGCTGGGCCATATTAGGCCATTGATGGAGCCACGCTGTGGGCCGCAGGCAGGCAAGTCTGGGTACCCCCGTGCCCATAATGCCGACAAATTGTCTGAAGAGCTTGGGCAGCCAGATGGATATTCTTGGAATGGAACTGGCAGGATTCACATTTGGTGACTAGCTTGACCGCATCTTGGAGGGCTGTGGGCCAATAGAATCCTTGCTGGAATGCTTTCCCAACCATAGCCCTTGATCCAATGTGGGAGCCGCACATGCCTTTGTGTATTTCTGTTAGCAAGTCCTTTCCTTGTTCCCGGCAAATGCACTTCAATTTCATAGTGTTGGGCCTTCTTCTGTATAGGATGTCATCGATGAACTGATACATACTGGCCCTCCGGGCTACTCTTTCAGCTTCTTCTTGCTCTTAGGAAGTTATCCTATTTGGAGGAAATGAACTATGTGCCACACCCAAGTTGGAGCATGGGGCTCGGCAATGAAGACTAGCGTCACCTCCTCCTTTCTGGGAGCGCCCCCTTGACAATGGGGACCAGTGGTCTGGTGGGAGGGGGTAGCTAAGCACCTGAAGGGGAGGCCTGGAAGAGGAGGAAACTGGACTCCGGCAAGACTCTCCCAGTAGAGCCTCTCGAGGCTCCTGACAGAGAGCTTGACAGGCTCCCGACAAAGAGCTTGACCGTTCCCGTCAAGCTCTCTGTCGGGAGCCTCGAGAGGCTCTACTGGGAGAGGCTTGCCAGAGTCCAGTTTCCTCCTCTTCCAGGCCATTGTTGTCGGGGATACGGAGAGCTGAGTTAGATGGAGAACAAAAGTTTCTGGTTCCATAAGGAGCTTTTGCACAGCGCACTTTGACAGATGATCAGCAATGTTGTTTACCGCACGAGGTACATGCTTTATTTGTAATCTGTCAAAGCGCTCCTCCAGCTTTCTCACTTCCTCAAATTATGCCTCCATCAATGGACTTTGGTAATCCTTGTTGACTTGTCTCACCACGAGTTGTGAGTCTCCGCGGATGATCAACTTCTTGATTCCCAACTCCGTTGCAATCCTGAGCCCGACAAGGAGCCCTTCGTACTCGGCAGTGTTATTGGTCGCTTTCTTCCGGGGAAAATGCATCTGGACGACGTACTTCAGGTGCTCTCCGGTGTGAGCAACTTGAAGCACGCTAGCTCATGCACCTTGCAGGGAGAAAGCACCATCAAAATACATAATCCATTCTTGGGGCACTTCCTTGCCAGGAATAACTATCTCCAATACTTCTTCAGCGGGGGTTGGCATCCATTCTGCAATAAACTCCGTCAATACTCTACTCTAGATTGTTGATGTGCTTTCAAACTTTAAACAAAAGCTGGATAACTCCAATGCCCACTCCACTATCCTGCCGATAGCCTCAGGGTTTCGGAGTATCCGTTGCAAAGGAAAGCGGGTGACAACCGCGATCTCGTGTGCTTGGAAGTAGTGGTGCAGTTTCCTTGAGGCCATGACAAGGCCAAAAATCAACTTTTGCACACCAGAATACCTGGATCTAGCCCCCTGCAACAGGGAGATGACGAAGTATACTGGGCGCTGCACCACCTTCTTCCTTGTCGCGTCCTTGGAGTTGCCTCCACTACCGTGCTCTCCTTTGTCTTGATCTACGTCTGGCCTTGCCGATTTATGCTCACTCTCTCCCCTGGAAGGGACACTGGCTAAGGCTGCTGCTTCTTCCACTTCCTGCTGCGCCACTAGTGCTTCACTAACCACTTGATTAGTTGCCGCCAAGTACAGCAGCAACAACTCTTCTGGAACCAAAGCGGGCACAGAGGACAAGTAGATCTTCAAATCTTACAGTGTTGAATTTGCCTCCAGAGTCCACTTCATGGGTCCTGCCTTCTTTAAGATTTTGAAGAACGGAAAGGCGCGCTCGGCAGACTTAGAGCTAAATCTGCTAAGTGGTCAACACACCCAGTCAAATGCCTCACATCCTTCGTTGTCTTGGGTGCCTGAATCTGCTCGATAGCCTCGATCTTATCGGGGTTGCCCTCTATCCCGCAGTGGGACACAAAGAAACCAAGTAGCTTGCCGGAGGGAATGCCAAACACACACTTCTCCGGGTTCATCTTCAAGTTGATCTTGCGCATATTAGCAAGCGTCTCTTCTAAGGCCTGGATGAGGGTCGATCTGTCCTTGGTCTTGACCACAATATCATCCATATAAGCTTCAATGTTTCTGTGCAATTGTGCCTCAAAACCAATCTGGACTGCCCTTGCAAAAATGGATATGGTTCTCTTCAACCCGTGATGAGGACATGACTACCTTGGATACGACCAAAAATATTGCATACATGCATATTTGTCAGGTGATTTCTAGTGCAAACTATTCAATAATCTATTTATGTTATCCAGAACAAAAATACTTCACACACTTTTGTGTTTCGTCTAATTGCAGGTGTATGGGACATTTGTACAATCCACATATGAAGATAAGGCAAAAGGAGAAGTTTAGGTTCTGTTCAAAATGTCCTCTCACGTCACTTTTGGGCCAAGAGAAGATAGAGTCCAAGTCTCTCACGTTCTGGATTCAGATTCGGACTGCACAGACATATCTGACTCAAAATGCCAACAACGTTTTCATACGGACTTAGAATTGGGTGATTCTTTTTTTGTTGGAAAGTAGATTTCGTCCTCCTTCCAACCCAATTGGATTCACCTTTAAATTCTTCCGGAGCATTGAGATATGGACGAAACAATCTGACGCTGCACCAGAATCCGAGTCAAACAACAAGTCCAAAGGTGTTGCATCACCTCCACTTGGGCCCATGAGCCTTGTACGACCTAGGGTTGCTTTTAGGCTGCCTTGGGACATCCTCCCACCTCCTTGGCCGCCACCCCTTGCTCGTATATAAGTAGATCCATCTAGTAGCTTTTTCCTTGGGATTTGTTTAGTTAAAAGTTAGCCATTGCAACTTCGTGTACTTCGTTTGTGTCCAACGACCAGACCAAGACCGCTTAAGGATCCGCGCCATTATAAATACTTCATATATATTCGCAATATTCATATTGCTTTATCATATTCTTGCTCGTTCTTCGATTGCTTGCAAGAAATAAACCTTCGTGGTCAGGCTGACCGTGCTTCCGGCATCGTCAGTAACCTCAGGAGATTGGTTTAGCGATTGCTAAGGCGCAACGTCTTGCACGTTTGTAGTCAAACTGTCAAAGTCGTCTCCACCAAATCGATAGTTATCATCTCATCGAAAGATCGGGACCCCCGCCTCTATCAAGTGGTATCAGTTTTCAGGTTGCTCGGTGAGAATTTCTAGTTTCCCCTAGATTAGATTTATTTTCTTAACTATTGTCCAAGAAAAAGCCACAAAAAAGTTAGATCTATTCATCCTTTTGTCCAAGTCAGTCTGAGCCTTTGCAATTTTCTTTTCATTGTTTGCATTATTGAATTATCGGTTGCATCGCCGTGTCGAGTTGCTGGTCTTAGTGTCTAGTTCGTTTAGAGTTTCGATTCTGTTCACATTAGTCACGTCGCCGCTGCATCGTTATCCCTTCCGTGTCCACCACACCATCCATCAATTTCCACCACGTGCTACCCATATGATAGAGGCAAAGGTGTCCCGTCTTTCGATGAGATGGTGGCTATCGTTTAGGATGTAGTCGACTTTGACGATCCGACTACGAACGTGCGAGGATGTCGCGCCTTAGCAATCGCTAAACCAACCCCGAGAGGTTATTGACCACGCCGGAGCACGATCAACTTGACCACGAAGGTCTGTTTCCTGCAGGCAAACGAAGAACAAGCAAGAAACTAAGATTGCAATCTGGATATTGCGAATATAAGAGGAAAGCTTTATTGATCAAGGTGGGGTTCTGTGACGCCTTGGTCTGGTCGTTGAACACAAACGAAGTGCACGAAGTTGCAGCTACGGCGAGCTTTTAATCTAAGCAAAATCCAAAGTCTAAACGACGCCCTAAGAGCTGTATATATGGAGGAAGGGGAGGGAATTTCGTGGCCCTTGAGGGTGGGGTCCGAAACCAACCCTAACTCTTGTTTCCCCACACATACGGACTCTAAAAATAGCCTATACTTAAGTATTTCGAAATTACATGGGCCTGGCCCAATAATAAGGTGACGCAGCACCTAGAATAGCCTATGGACGAATATTATGAAGTGGCATCTTGTATATTTCGTCCAAGGCTTCATGCACTCCTTATGGTGGCTTCAAAGTCCTGAAATCATCACTTGTAACTCCGACCTTGATCCCCTTTGCGCATGCCATCAACTCCATGCGTGTTCTTGCTCCAATGTTCATCCTTCTCCAAGCTCGGCCCTTCATTTGTAAGCAAAACAAATGTATCCAATTTAGGCGATATCATATTCTCATGAACATTAGAATCATTACCAAGAAACGAAAGTACCTGGTAATTCAATTGGCGTGCGCGAGCTCTAGTAATTGGTCCAATATATGTAACAGTAGGGGCTGTGGGTGTAACAATGGTATTGATGTCCTCATCACCATAGTTCGTTGTCACAATCATAGTTGCGGTCGTTCACATCTTCGCTTGATCCAATCTGCATCTTATCTAGTTTGTCTTGGAAAGGGGAGAGAAAAAAGACAGAGGAAAAAGAAAAAAATCAGAGAAAAAAAAGAGAGAAAGAAAAGAAAAAAGTGTGAGGAAAAAAAAGGGAGAAGAAAAATAAAATAAAATTTGCATCTATCTAGACTCAATCTCGTAGTTGAAGTTGGATTGGAATCTGTTTTGTGCACTGTTCATTAAAACATGCATAACTTTGTCATACAAAGTCCGTTTTGGCTCCATGAGTACTCAAATAAAAGCTAGCGACAAGCCGCATCTAAATAGTTGCAGAGGATAGTTCAATATTTGACACCTCAAAATCGTCTTCTAAATAGGTCTTTTTGCCCTCCGAAGTTCGCGGACACAGCTTATTCTAGTTTTTCAGGCCAGTTTTAGAATTCTTTGACTCCTCATATCAATTTGGAATTGAGTGATTAATTTTGCATTGGAAAGCTTGAGTTAGTAGCATTCTTTGAAAAAAGTTATCAGAAAATTGGCTCAAACTTTTCAAGAGGAAAGTTGGAGAGAGAGTTGTTGTATATCCTGCTTGGCAGTTGTTTTTCATCATTATCTTTACTGCCACAGATCTTCACTTATATCTTGCTGTCGAGCTACTTAGTATCCTTCATTGATGCTAGTTGTGCTACGCCGTGACCTCATTAGTGTTCTAGGCTCGCGTCTCTAGTCCGGTCTAGCCTAGGACCAAAGACAAAGAACGTCGTTGAGCGTTTATTCAACATTGCATCTCTGAATTGATTATTGCTAGCTACCATATATAGCCAACCCAGCTCCACATATTTCTGCGCCGTATACGACGTTCCCCAGCAATCGCTTTACACAATCTTGAGTTATTTGACACCGTTGGTTGCTGTCACCACCGCTTCTTGGTAAGAACTTGTAAGATATTGATATTTGCTTTCTTGTGAGCGCTTTACCACCACATCCTAGTAGTTCATAGGAACATTATTCTTTAATTTTGTTTCTTGTTTCTACTAATCATTACTTGATCTAGAGTCAATTCATGGGGTTTGTCGATCATGGAAGACGTGCCATCACCTATGCAAATACCACAACCGTCACGAGAGGTGCACAAACATCCAAATGCACATGATCAGGTTAATGTTTCTATACCACCATTTAATGGCCATTTTAGACCTGCTTTATATATTGAATGGGAGTTTGACATAAATAATATATTTGCTTCCAATAATTTTGATGTACATAAAAAAGTTAAGGTTGCGGTTGGTTTTTCACTGGTTATGCTGTAGTTTGGTGGAGTGAATATTGTCGGTTACACCCTAGTGATATACCTACTACTTGGGATGATTTGAAACTTGCCATGCGACATACATTCGTTCCCGCTTATTATACTCGTGACATGATTACAAAGTTTTAACATTTAAAACAATGTAGTGACACCGTAACGAAATATTATGATACTTTACAAACTACCTTGCTGCATTCCTCTTTAGAAGAAAGTGAAGACGATTTTATGGACAGAGTTTGGGGAGGATTAAATCGTGACATTCAGGAGATACTAATTCATGAAGAGTGTTATTGAGGGATTCCTGGGCTAGGGGGTGTCCGGATAGCCCAACTATCATCACGGCCGGACTCCAAGACTATGAAGATACAAGATTGAAGACTTCGTCCCGTGTCCGGATGGGACTTTCCTTGGCGTGGAAGGCAAGCTTGGCTATACGGATATGTAGATCTCCTACCATTGTAACCGACTCTGTAACCCTAACCTATCCGGTGTCTATATAAACCGGAGGGTTTTAGTCCGTAGGACATAACAACAATCATACCATAGGCTAGCTTCTAGGGTTTAGCCTCTATGATCTCGTGGTAGATCTACTCTTGTACTACCCATATCATCAATATTAATCAAGCAGGAGTAGGGTATTACCTCCATCGAGAGGGCCCGAACCTGGGTAAAAACATCGTGTCCCTTGTCTCCTGTTACCATCCGCCTAGACACACAGTTCGGGACCCCCTACCCGAGATCCACCGGTTTTGACACCGACATTGGTGATTTAACTGAGAGTTCCTCTGTGTCGTCACCGATAGGCCCGATGGCTCCTTCGATCATCACCAACGACGCGGTCCAGGGTGAGACTTTTCTCCCCGGACGGATCTTCGTATTCGGCGACTTTGCACTGCGGGCCAATTCGCTTGGCCATCTGGAGCAGATTGAAAGCTATGCCCCTGGCCATCAGGTCAGATTTGGATGTTTGAACTATACGGCCGATATCCGCGGAGACTTGATCTTCGGCGGATTCGAGCCGCAGCCAAGTGTGCCGCATTGTCTCGATAGGCATGATCTAGCTCTGACAAATTAACAAAGGCTCGGAGGCCGCACCAGCATCCGCTCCGACCCCTAATCCGGAGCCGGATTCCCCGATCGAGGACGAGTGGTTGGACACCGCCTCGGGGGCGACGATCTCTACGGTGATTGAGCCGAACTCCATCCCTGTCCTTTGCGAAGACCTCGACTCCAGGGTGCCGGACTCCGAACCCTCCGCGCCCCTGCCGATCGAATCCGATTGGGCGCCGGTCATGGAGTTCACTGTCGCGGACATCTTTCAGCACTCGCCCTTTGGCGACATCCTGAATTCACTAAAGTCTCTCTTTATCCGGAGAGCCCCGCCGGACTACGGACGGGAAGGTTGGGATCTGAACGATGAAGAAATTCAACGCCCACCCACCACCCACTTTATAGCCACTGCCGATGATCTAACCGACATGCTCGACTTCGACTACAAGACATCGACGGTATGGACGACGATGCCGAGACGACCAAGACCCAAATACCATAGGGCACTAGAAGGCCACCTCGTCATATGACATATACATGGTGGACATCCCAAAAGATGGGAACAGCGATGGAACAACGGAGGATGACCCTCCAAGAAGCAACCGAAGCGCCGACGTGGCCGCGCTCTAAATCCCGCCACAATAACGGTGATTTCGCACGGGAGATAATAACACCGGACGGTTGAAGACAACCCCTCCGGCAGGACTCAACGCAGGAGGAGGGAGAAGCAAGTCCGCATGACAAGGCGGCGTAAAAGGGAGGTCGAGGCGATAATTATGCGCCTCCCTCCGAAGATGAGGCAAGCCTCGACGACGATTTAATTTGTCGTGGCCCGAGGATCCCGCCAAACAGGAGCGCTTTCAAACGCAGACTTATAGCCACAAAGAAGCAGCCTCAAGAAAAAGCAGCAACAGCTTAGAGCTGACCAAGACCTGCTAGGCCGACAGATGGACTGAAGTCCTTGCAGCCTAAGAGTATGAACTCGACCGCCCCTCCAAAAGCTACCCCAAATGCAGGCCGTTGCCTCGATCAGAGGAGGAAGCACCCAAGTCACCAGCGCACGACATGGCAGACCGGCCACCCCCTGGCCTTGATTCTTTCTCCAGTATTTTTTATTAATTCCAAAAATATTCTCCGTGAAGTTTCAGGTCATTCTGAGAACTTTTATTTATGCACAAAAATAACACCATGGTAATTCTACTAAAAACAATGTTAGTCCGGGTTAGTTCCATTCAAATCATGCAAGTTAGAGTCCAAAACAAGGGCAAAAGTGTTTGGAGAAGTAGATACGATGGAGACGTATCAACAATCATGACGACATCTCAACCCTTCGAGCTGCTTCACATTGACTTATTTGGCCCTACTCACTACTCTACTCTTACTACCACTGCTTGCCTCTATGGCTTCGTCATTGTTGATGATTATACAAGATATACATGGGTGCATATAATCCTCTACAAGAATGAAGTGCAGGATGTGACAACGGCATGGAGGACGACATCTCAACCCTTCGAGCTGCTTCACATTGACTTATTTGGCCCTACTCACGCTTCGCCAATCGTGCCATCACGAACTATGGCATCAAGATCAAGCATATCAGAAGTGACAACGGCATAGAGTTCAAGAACACAGGCCTCGACACTTATCTTGATACATTGGGCATCACTCACGAGTTCTCTACTCCATATACACCTCCGCAGAATGGCATCGTGGAGCGTGAGAACATGACACTCATTGAGATGCACTATAAAAAAAGACGCCGTGACATTTTGGGCTGAACGAATTTTTTTCCTGTCATACATATGACACTTCTATGACGATAATTGTGACAAAACCCGGTATCATCATAGATGTGGTGGGCTCCTACTTCTATGACAAAAAATCATGATAGAAAATGGGCTTTTCATCCTGGGCGGGCCGGAGACGCAGCTGCATGACATTCTTTGGGCCGTCCATGACGGAAAAAACCATGGTAGAAGCAAGGGGGAGGAAAATTTCGGGGAGTTGCAGTTACGGTGGGAGGTCGGGGCCGAGCGATGCGCTGCTTTCTCATACACGTGAGGCGTTGGCTCTAATCGAACCCGAAGCGAGGCGTTGGGCTCTAATCGAACCCGGCGATTGCACCGCAGGCTAAGCATTATCGAACCCGAGCGATCGATCGATGGCTGTTAATCGAACCCGATGGAGCGATTCTTCGCCATCGCCGCTAATCAAGCCGATCGATTGGATGAACAGTGGCGCTATGGGGGGTTGGATGAATAATGAGCGGTGGCGTTGCCTCTGGATGAACAAAGAACCCGTGGTGTGGAGGGCTGGATGAACAGAGACGGTGGAGGGGTGGCCATGGAGGGTGGTTGAACAGGACCCGTGGTGTGGAGGGCTGGATGAGCGATGAAGCGGTGGAGGGGTGGTTGAACAAGAGCGGGTGGAGTAAGCGCGGTGGAGGCTGGATGAACAGGAGCCCGTGGAGGCCGGAGGAGGTCGACGGTGGAGATGAACAAGATCCCGTGGAGTCCTGCTTTTGCGGTACGCCACACCCTCCCGATGAACAGGACCCCGTTTCGACCGTAGCACTCCAACACAAGTCCGCTTTCGTCTGCTTTTGCGGTACGCCACACCCCTCCCGATCAACAGGACCCCCGTTTCGACCGTAGGAGGTCCGTTTCCTCCGTTTTGTGGTACCCCACACCACTCCCGATAAACAGGACCCCCGTTTCGACCGTAGGAGGACCGTTTCCTCCGTTTTGCGGTACGCCACACCCCTCCCGATCAACAGGACCCCCGTTCGAAACATAGGAGGTCTGTTTCCTCCGTTGTGCGCGACGCCAGGCCTCGTTTCCATCGCCTGTTCCGTCCAAGCCGGTTGGCTCCCACGCGTTCCGTTGCCTCCCGATGAACACAACGCATTCCGTTGCCTCCCGATGAACACGACGCATTTCGTTGCCTCCCCATGAACACGATGACGGCGCTGTTTCTCTGTTCCGACCCAGCCATGTACGTATGCGCGAGTAGGCGTTCGAGACACTGCCCGTATGTACGTATGTGGCCGTATTTTCTTTCTTGCACCCTCGCCGTTGTACGTATGTGTACATGCTACGTGCGCGCCTCTACTACGACGCGGCGCCGCCTCTACATCCACCAAGATATATGTAATGCGTACGTTCGCGACCAGAATGACAACGCTACGTACGCTTCGACCAGGTGGGTCCCGACTGTCAGGCAGTTCCTTGCGTGCGAAAATGTAGCTGGTGGGTCCCAGCAGTCAGAGGGGCGAATCGTTTTTTTTGCCCGGACGCACTTCCTTTGCGTGCGAAGATGTAGCTGGTGGGTCCCAGCAGTCAGGGGGCAAATCGTTTTTTTGCCCGAACGCACTTCCTTGCGTGCGAAGATGTAGCTGGTGGGTGCCAGTAGTTAGGGGGGCGAATCATTTTTTTGCCCGGACGCACTTCCTTGCGTGCGAAGATGTAGCTGGTGGGTCCCAGCAGTCAGGGGGAAACTTTTTTTCACGAAATACGATGGCCTGTCCGATGGGTCCCCACTGTCAGGTGGAGGAATCATTATTTTCCGCGTAATAAGGAGGCACTTCCTTGCTGCGGCCGTGGACCCAGCTGTCAGCCTCTCCACGCATCCCACGTCCGATGGAAGTCGTTCCTTGACCACGTTGACAACGCCGCGCCGAGAGCACCACGGTGGTGGACGACGGCGAGGCCTAGGAAGGGGACGACTCGGAGCCGGGGAAGACGCAATAGTGGATGCCCACGTGAAGAGGAGTACGAGGGTTCACTGGTTCGGCTGCGGTGTGAGGCTGTTGTCGCCGCAGAATAACAGGGGGTATGGGTGAGTAGAGGGATGGCCTGGCCATCGGTGGGAGTAGTAGGGGGTGGTGAGGCCTCCGCGGCATCACACCGGCCACGGAGGCGTGAGCACGCAGCACGACCGGGCGCTTAGTTTGGGCGGCCGGAGCAACAAGACCAGAGGTTGAAGAACCACTACAACCGTTGGATGAACATCTTACGGTAACCGGAGCTAGAATCGTTCATATTGACTAATTTGACAAAGCCTTTCGTTCCCGTCAACTTGGTAGGCCCACAAGTCAGCCTCCCAAGTATCTTTGGGTTCCGGTGGCGAGGGTAGTATTCATTTTTTTGTGCGTAATAAGGAGGCACTTCCTTGCGTGCGAAGATAGCTGGTGGTTCCGACAAGTCAACGGGGGGGCACGTTTTTTTGTGAAATACAGAGGCCCTTCCGGTGGGTCCCAAATGTCAGGTGGAGGAATCATTATTTTGCGCGTAATAAGGAGGCATTTCCTTGTGTGCGGCCGTTGACCCAGCTGTCAGCCTCTCCACGCCTGATCTACTTCCGATGGTGTCGTTCGTTGACCATGTTGACCACACCGCGCCGAGCGCATCCAAGGTGGTGGACGACGGCGAGGCCCCGGACAACAACGAGCCGGAGATGGGAAGACGCGGGAGTAGAGTCGCGGACGGAGAGGTGTACGAGGGCTAACTGGTTCTAGTGCGGTGTGGTTCGGTAGTCGGTGGAGAAGAATAGGAGGTGTGGAGGGGTGGAGGGATGGCCTGGCCAACGGTGAAGTAACGCTTCATAGCGAAGCGTGCTAAGTAGGGCTGCTAGCAGCAGGAGGCAGGAGGTGGTCGCTGGAGGAAGAAGACGAGAGATTGAAGATGGATGCCGGCCGTTGGATGTAAATCCAACGGCTAACATGTCAGAATCATTTGTTGACTAAATTGACAATGACTTGCATTGGCTTCACCTATTGGCCCACATTTCAGCCTCCAAAAAAGTGGCATGTATTCAACCCATTTTTTTCAGAATTTACAGTCTTTTTTTGCGCGGTAGAATTTACAGTCAATTTAATCTTTTCTTTGAATTACAGCCATTAGCTGGGCTGGGTGAACAATTAATGTAGCGTCCATGCGGCCCATTTATTTTATTTCCTAAAAAATTACAGGCCATTTGCATTTTATCTAAATACATGATTTTGCTGGGCTGATTCTAATTATAATGTTGGGTTGGGCCAGCAATGTTATCAAAAAATAAAAAGGGCTGAGCATTTTGTTATAAATATATTTAAATAATAAGTGATATTATTTCATTCGTCCTTAAATCTTACCAAGCTTTTGTACACAATCACTAGGATTTTCGTGCCAAAACAATCCAGGATTTTATTTGTTAAGAAATTATTCTTATAAGTTAATAAGATGTGGGATATTGTTTTCTTACATATGTAAGTATCTGTTAATTATATGATGACAACAAAAATAATATATAATAACATATAAAATAATTTAAATATATATAATATAGTTAGAAGGGAAACATAAGTTGTACCTGGCATTCCTCTTCTTATATAGAAAAATAGAACAGACCTCTGCGTTTTCTTCAAAAAAATACATAAATTGGGCTGCCAAAAATAAAAACTCGGATGGGAGGTCCATAGGCCGGTCGATACATGATGGCCCTAAGAAAATACAAACAGGCCCTCCCATCCGAGGTCGTGGGATGCGCATGTTAAAAATGAAAGCCTGGACGGGGCAGCCCAAAACCACGTCCAACACTTGCCAAAACTTCGTCCCTCGTTCTCTACGTGTTTTACACTTTCGACATTGTGTGGGCATTTTGATTGTGCATCATATGAAGATGTGCTATGCATGAATGTTGATCAGCATGATGTTAATCGGCTGGTAGTTCCATTTTTGACCATGAATAAAACTTCCAACATGATGTTAACCCTGTTTGAAAAGGTCATGTTAATATAAATACTCCGCCTCACGAAAGTTGCAGTTTCTTATCTCGAATCGAACTTGCAGTTTCTTATCTGAATCGAAACTTGCGCTTTCTTCTCGTACTGCACTTTTATACTCCTATGAAACTACATATGCTAAAAATAGATCTCTAGAATTCATAAAATTCTTCATATGCTCAATCTGCCAAATCTTAAATTCAAAAGACATTCATATCTGAAAGTACTCTCAAAATACACAACACAAAACACAATTCACAACCCGCAAATCTTGACAACCCTAAGCTCCTCCCGACAATTAACAACCCGCTTCGACTATTGGGCTGGGGGGGGCAGCCCCTCCTATTCCTCGGCGGCAGACGGCCGCCCGTGAGACGATGTGAGCAGCGAGGGAGACGATGGCGTGGAAGCGCCATCGGCCAACCTTTTCTCCTCTTGCAATTGGGTTCGGTCGACGAAGACTCCACCGGCTCGCCTGGCAGGATACCCTCACAAACGGCACCTGAGATGCTCGATCCTTCAATCTCGGTTGATGCTCCATCTGGGATCGATACTCC
Source organism: Aegilops bicornis (assembly GCA_021605145.1). Classification (NCBI taxonomy): domain Eukaryota; kingdom Viridiplantae; phylum Streptophyta; class Magnoliopsida; order Poales; family Poaceae; genus Aegilops; species Aegilops bicornis. The sequence goes on along the minus strand of CM038670.1, from coordinate 401,064,480 downwards.
CACCACCGTTCCCACACGATCGGATTCGGTGAATCTGTTTGCTCCATGGCCCAGAGGAGCAGCTCTATGTACTCCGGCGCGACTCCCTTCGGGAGTATCGCCGCCTTTTCGCTCTGTTGCAGATATTTGGCCATGGATGTCGCCGTCGCCACTAGTTGGTCCTTGTTGTCAAACCAAGACTGTATCTCCAACATCCTAGCTAGCTTCACAGGGTCGCTGTTTGCGATCCTCACGTATCGGTTGTACTCCTCCATCGATCTACTTCTCCACAGCACCTTCACTTGCCGGCAGTGGTTTTTGAATGGAAGAGGAGAGGAGCAGCGCTGGTTTTGGATTAGAACGGGAGAGGAGCGACTCTGGTTTTAATTTGGAGCAGAGAGGAGGGGCTGTGTTTTTTAAATTGAAGAGGATTGGAGCGGCGCTGGATTTAGATTGGAACAGGTGAGGTGCGGCGGTGGTTTAAGAGGAGAAGAGCGGAAGAGCGGCGCTGGTCTTGGAAGTATTTTTTGTTGTTTTATGTATTTTGGGTCAAAGTTTGACCACATACTGTATGTGACAAGCAAAATGTGAATGCATGTCACCAAAAATTGTATCATTTGGTTCATATCTGAATGTACTTTCAAATTATATTATTTTTGCAACGTATAACATATATTTTATGTGCGAAAATCATGGTCAATTATGACCCAGAATAAAAGGGAGACTAGTTAATGTGGGGTCGCTTTCTTAATTGAAGGGTAAATTGATTTTTATTTTGATCCAGTCACAGCGCGCCGGCCCTCTCGCCCAATCCTAAATAGCTGCCGCACGCTCCTCTCCCTCTTCTCCATTGCAAAACCACCTCCTCTCCTCTCCATCATCTCCATTCCAAAACCACCGTCTCGCCTCTCCCTCTTCTGATCTTCTCCATTGCAAAACCACCTCCTCTCCTCTCCATCATCTCCATTCCAAAACCACCTCCTCTCCTCTCCATCATCTCCATTACAAAACCACCGTCTCGCCTCTCCCTCTTCTGATCTTCTCTCCATTGCAAAACCACCTCCTCTCCTCTCCATCATCTCCATTCCAAAACCACCTCCTCTCCTCTCCCTCTTCTCTATTGCAAGACCACCGTCTCTCCTCCCATCTTCCAAAGCTAGCACCGGACCACTCGTAACAACATCTATGGAGAGGATGCGTGAATCAGGCAGATCGCCCGGCGGCGACCAGGCAAAGTTAGCCAGGTTGAAGGAGATCCTTAGTTGGTTTGACAATGAGTGGGAGATTTCGAGGACGGTGCGGGCCATGCGGCAATGTATGCGAAAGAGCGAGACGGAGGCGATGAGGGCAGCGATGTACATGTAATCCTCGGCGGCAGTAACGTCGCAGTCCTCCGAGTTCATCAAGTATCTCCTATGGGCCATGGAGCAGACAGATTCGCCCGAGGCGACAGTCAGGCGGAGGTGGTGGGCGTACAGGTCGAAGGTCGAGCACCCAGAGGATAACGAATCAATCGAGTATGGTGTGCCGTTCGTGAGGGTGCAGAGCCAGCCGGAGCCACAGGAGTATTCGTTCTCCCACCGCAAGAGGAGGCCGGATGGCATGACGTCGCTTCCATGATGTTCTCCACGGTTCCCTCGACGCTCGCCTCGTTTCAACAGCGGCGGTACGGTTTAAGGTAAGCTTCACACTAACCTAATCTTCCACCTGCTCATGCTTACAATCAGTGTGATAGCTAATGAAAATCATGCTTACAATCAGTCTCCGAGTACTATGCCAATCACCCTAAAATAGCTTTGGACCTTTGGGTCAAAGTTGTGACACAGTGTACAAATAAAGAAAAATAGATTGGTGCTTCTTTCAGAAAAGAGTACTCCCTAGAAAACTGCCAATATAAGCTACTAGTATTTGGTTAGAGGATTTGCTGCCGAGAAAGATTCGTCCACAGAGAGCGCCACACATCCCACTGGTTGTGGTGGATGCCAATGCGTGCATGCAGCATGGTTGGTGTCGGTAATTTTTACTTGGCACACCTCGCACTCTGCATATATGTTGGTTCCATACGTACATTTGTGTAGTTCCACCAAAATGCAGCTGAATAACCCTGTTTGCACAGATAATGAAAACGCGTGATTACATTATAGTGGCACTAGTTGATGAAACACACAAAATAAATAGAAGAAAATATTGCGATAGTATCATAGTATGCCATGTTGCGAGGCGAGATGGGCCTGCGACGCCTCATACTGATGCGCCTCATCTTGGACATCATCCCAAGTCTCACTGATACACCTTCAGCCATTGATGATCATCTGTGTACAGCATTAGTACAAGGAGGGGCCTTGAGACATTCCTATCTCTATTTTTGTACATATCAACTAAAATTAAGCACCCGGTTTGCAGAAACGCTTAAACATTAACAATTGGACTAGTTGATGAAACATACTTTAACCAAGAGAAGCACTTTCTTTATCTACATTGGAAATGAAATGATAGAGATGACACTGGCTCTATTTTAACTGTATTATTACTTCATTTTATCCGTGACACTAGGGTCGAGCAGGTGGCAAACAAGGTGTACCGTGCGTCGCAAGGATGGAGGCCGGGGGTGCTTAGACTGGGATGCTGAAGCTGGCTCTTTCAGTCACCAACATGGATGATTCAATTCATGGGACCTTTTGGTGCGGTTCACCTAAAATGAAGCAATATCCCGTGAGCTAGCAGCTTCTTCTTCAAAAAAAAATTTAAGAAAAGGGCTCCAGCCCCGGTTCCATTTCCATCAGAAAACGAAACCCACAGAGCTTCTTCTTCATTACTTGCGATAAAATTGAGCAACATAAAGGTTGGTTGTGAAGCTCCTGGAATGCTTAACTATAATTTGGATATCATTTGTGCAGTTCAACTAAGATCGAGCGTGAAATGTATATCTCTGTTTGCACAAAAAAGGTGGAAAGGAGGGTGACTAACAAGTGATGAAACATGCATCAAATGAAAAGAAGCATGTTCCTTATCTGAATGGCAATCCTACAAGGACGGTAGCAATTTCTAAAGCAGTGGCATTGCTAGATATTAGTGTGGGCATTAGGATTAACTATGACAACCGTTAAATACGACATTACTTTGGGCACGGGAGAGTAGGAGGACCAGGACAGTTGCATTTCTAACGAAAAGAACCAACTTATCTTAATGGGAAATTTTAGAAGGACATGTAAAGAAGTGCCATTGATTCATATTACTGGAGGCATTACATTGAAAACAACATTGGTTTAACGTTCCTTACTTTTAACATTGCGACTGCTACATTTTACCAGTGGCATTACATAAGAGCGGCTCGGGGCAACAAACATCGGAACAGGATATCTAGGTTGTTCCCATTTTTGTTCGGTATAGCCACCTTATACTGTGTGAGGCTAGCAAATCTAGTGCTGGACTTACTCTGTTGACTTGTCCCCCAGTCCCCACTTTCTTTCCTTTTTCAACCAATAGATCGGGTTTATATTGAGTTTCTACTGCGTTCCCTTTATTTCCCTATTAGACCTAGAGACCAGTTGGATAGCCAGTCTCTGCTACTTTTCGCCCCATTATTTCCTCTTTCGACCAAGTCCTAGATTCAGGTAACAAATCCTCCCCCACCCCCACCCCCTTTCTTCCTTGTTTGAACCAAGTAGTACTAGGTTCGAGTGCATGAACTAGTTTTACCTCTTAAACGTAAAACAATTAGGTGGTTTTCGAACAGCCGATCGATCCTATTCACGAGGGCACGAGAAATAGTAAAAGTTACAAATGCAGCGACGTCAGGAGCTCGGGAAGTAGAGCAAGGCCGGTTTTGAAGGAAGTTATACCTGATGGTCCCCGGGATGTCGCTAGGTGGGCGGCGGGAGGCCGGATCTGCCCACACTACGGCAGCGAGGAAGAAGGGGTTGGAGGCCCTCCCTCGCCAGCGGTGCTTGGGAGAGAACGGCAAGGCGGGCTGATCAGGACGCGCCTAGCAGTGGGTAAGAGTCGTCGCCGAGGACGACCGCGTGAACGTTGCACCTTCTCACCTTCCCCGGCGGAGAGGATCCGGCTAGATCTGTGACCAGCGGTGAGCAGAGAGAGAGAGTGTGTGGCCACCGCTGTCGTGTTTAGATCTGGAGAGGCCGAGACAGTGTGAAGAGAGCAACACTAGCAAGCAAGCGCGGAGGCTCCTGCCTATATAGTGGAGTAGTACTTAGTTTTCTTTTGTCTACTGGAGCCGGCTTGACCTCGTCAATGACTGCCGAGAAGTCTTCATGCACGTGGCCCGAGGCGCAATTGTCGTCATTTTGATCCTGAGCGCCGGATTATAACATATAACACGAAAAAATGCCACATGACAAGAAATCATAACCTCACTGCCCAAAGGAGACAACATGAATCCCGACGAACAAACTTGACGAGGAACAAAGCTCAAATTAAAGATAAACTCGTAGAAAAGGGGTTCGTCGATAGATGTCCTAATTAACATTGCCGGCTTGACCTAGATGGCAGCCGAGTAGTCACTGTTTGTGCATGTGCCCCCAATGACTAGCCCAACTCAGTTGTCGCTGTTTAACCCTCGCAGTGATCCGAAGCACATGACACGTAATTTTGCAAGATGACAAGAAACCTTTTTTTAGATTTCTCACCACAACTACAACCATGTACAACACACCCTGCACGATATGTAGACGATAGCCAATCCAGGCGTGTCTGCTGGAGTCTGGTCACATGCATGGACGAACTAATCTTCTGTGTCTTGCAGGGATCGTCCAGGCACCAACGTAGTACAACACTTCTCTAGTACTATCGCTCGTCTCCCTCTTCTATTAAGTCACCCGACTTGCGGGGCCGGGGAGTGTGCCTATGGTCGGTTCTCAATTGTCGTCCCACATGTGTGTGCGAATGCAATATGACGCGCGTTCCATTCGGAGAGCAGCGTGCCAGACCGACCGACCGTCTGGGGTGCGACGCGAACGCGACGGGCGTGCTGTATACTCCGTACATGTGTGCTACCGTTTTCTAGACGCTTTGCTCCATGGCGCGGGCGCAATCCATGGATACAAAATTACTATACTGTATATTATTTAAAAGTCGAGGGCGGGGCTTTTCCTGCCCGGTAGACGGCGGGACAGTTCCGCCTAGTCGGTTCGACAGAGATGCGAGAAGACGAGGGAGTAGGCTGCTGCAAACGTAGGGCTGTGTGATTTGACAATGAAGTTATCACTGGACAGGTGGGGCCCGTGATTTGACTTGCCATTATCATTTTAAGCTGGCGCCACGATCGGGCGTGAGTCTCCCGATTCCTGACCACCTCCATACAGGTGCCTCTGCCAATGGTCCACCATGTAGTAGTAGAGGCTGGCTCTTGCATGAGAGCCCACTTCTCCAATTTTTCCTTGCCTCTCTTTCCTCCACATATGCAAAAATGCCATGTAAAGCGCACTATTGTGCTTACTTGCTCCTACAGGTGCTTAAGCTTGCCACATAGGCATAAAGTCCGATGTGGCAAGTTAATCACGAAGAGAGAGACTAGTTTGGTGACCCAAGGAAGAAATGGTGCTAAGCGTGTGTACCTAGGTGAAAAGACAATTTTGAGTCTATAGCTAATTAAATGAAGCAAACTTAGCAACACCATTTCATTGGAAGAGGTCACTCCTTGGCTAATGCAATAAATACTAGTACTCCCTGTGTCCCATTATATAAGAACATTTTTGACACTACACTAGTGTCAAAAACGTTCTTATATTATGGGACGGAGGGAGTACGAAGAAAGAGATAGAGAGGAGTAAAAAAATACACTTATAGCCAAACTTATAGTCAACCTTGTTGTAGTATGAGTGACTAAGTGATGACTATGTATGACATGCCAACATCAGATAGCATAACGCACCATGTTAAATCTCCAAGGGCGCGACCGCGCGAGCGACGTGACGGTCGTGGTAGGTGCGACCATGATACGGGCTGCTGGCAGCCCTTGGATCTGAGATCAAACGGTCGCATGCTAAGTTGCTGAAAATTTGCAGAATAACCCTCCAGGATAGGATATTCACCCATTGGTCTAGAATCACGCCATGCAACCATTCGATCTCTAATCCAAGGGCTCTCGGAAGCCCGTATCATGGGAGAATGGAAAGCCACTACCCTGCCGTTCGCACACTGGCAGTTCGCTCCTACTCGTCCCCGCACGTCCTTTAATACTACGGCGGTTCGCTCCTAGTCGTCCCGTCCATTCACATTACGGCAGTTCCACTAATCCTAACCCTCCTCCCAAATCCATGGCGTCCCAAATCTCCCTGATCGGCGGTGAGTACAAGGTTAGAACCATCACCGGCGATGAGTTCGACGTCATCTACACCCGTACTTCCGCGACGGTGAAAGGATGCCTTTTTCGCTTCACACGCATGTTCGAAAACTCACATGATGAGTGGGTCGTTGGGCTAGATGTTGAGTACACCATAGTCGTGGGACGAGAGAAGGATCTAAAGGACAAAGAGAGGAAGAAGCCCGCCGTGATCCAGGTTTGCGTACATAACGTTTGCTTGGTCTACCACATATGCCATGCCGACGTTGAGTGCCAGGATTTTAGGAACTTCCTTGAGGACAAAACAGTCAAATTCGTTACTGTAGACTTTAAGAACGACAAAGAAGTCCTGCGTCGGATAGGCCTCGTTGTAGGAAACCCCTTCGACCTCCAGAAGAATCGGCTGGTGCCCTCTCGTCAGCCCTCAATGTTGACCCTGGCAGGAGCCATGGTTCATCCTTCATACCGTAAACTGGAGAAACCTCATTACACGTTTCATCGTCATCCTTGGCAGCGGAATGTACTAGATATAGACCACATCCACTACGCTGCAATTGATGGCTACCTTTGTTTCAATATCTACAAGGGTTGGATGAAGAGCAACAGCCAAGTTGGCGGTTCAAGCAAAGAAGTATCGGCCAAGAGGAAGAGGGACAAGGACGAAGTCGAGGACGTGGACGAGGACTCCGAGTAAGGTGGCGATGTCGTTGCTCATGGCGGTTCTAAACTTCTAATGCAAGGTGTCACCGGATTAGTTGCATAGTTTAATTTTAGGTGTGCTTAGTTTAATTTGAGGGGTGTGTTGTGCCGAGCCCCAAAGCAGAACTATGTTATGTTTCTTCTCGTTACTTTAACTCTTCAGTATGTACATACTAGTACTAGTATTTCTTTGATAGAATTTAGCACCCCAATTAAGCACGTACTAGCTTTTTAAATAGTACTATATGCATAATTTGGCGACGAGCACTCTCTATATGTACCACCTTTTTTTAAAATTTCAATTTTTGCTCCATGGCGCAATCCATCGATAGTGGAGTACTACTGTACAAAAGTATACATTTTTTAAAAGGCTAGCATACTGTTCATCACATATATATATAGCCAGTTAAATTCTCAACCTAGAACGACGTGCATGCCATGTAGTAAACCAATCCGAAGGAAGTATAGTAAAAATGAGGTGATTTTACCAAGCGATCGGCGAGGGAGCATGGCCTGTCATGCAGTCCCACGTGTCATGATGTACCAAGGCGATGCACGTGTCCCTCTTGAGGCAGAAGCAATACTAGTACGTGGTTTGAGATGATGTCGAACCGAAGTGTGAAATAATGGTTGCTTCGTCCGTCTAGGAAGGTGCAGCATTGTGATTTGACGTCTCATTGCTCATTACTAATCTTTGGGCGATGCAGTGGGGTGCGCCCCCCGCTGTTCTCGACCGTTATTTGGTGCTTGACACGTCGACTGGTTGCTATATGTCCCACATGTCGGCATGTGAAGTACAGAAATTCATGAAAGGGAGCATCGACGGAGGAGTATACTATAGAATTTATGAAAGGGAGCGACTTAGTTTTGTAAAAAAATTACGGAGTAATGCATTCGCTAGGGTTTATAGGGCTCATCTAAAAACATTTGTTTTTCCGCTTGATAAGTCTCAATTCTACTATACTAGTAGTAGTACCATTACATGTTGGATTTCGAGGTGCGTTAGATCACCCGACGCAAGCAGTGTCAAGAGGAAACTAACCAATGCATGTACAAGTTCATGGAAATTTAGTGGTCATTCATGCATTCGTTCTAATTAATGCCTCTGTAAACATAACTTTTTGAGAAAAACGAGCGTAATGTGCAAACTACGAAATTAATTCGACCACTCACCGTCTACCTTGGTTGGAGAGATTTTGAAATTGAGCCATAAACTGGAAAGGCTCGATTACTATTTGTGGCCTTGTATAGATGCAAAATGTATTTTTTTATAGTGGCCTTGTATAAGTAAATGGAGGGAGTACTAACCAAAGTACGTACATAGTAGGGACGAGGAGTAAATGGAGGGAGTAGTAAAATTTTCTCCTAACCTTATAGCTAACCTTGTTGTAGTACGAGTGACTAAGTGATGACTATGTATGACATGCCAACGTCAGATAGCCTAACGCACCATGTTAAATCTCCAAGGGCACGACCGCGCGTGCGACGCGACGGTCGTGGTAGGTGCGACCATGATCTGTAGGCCGGGCAGCCCTTGGATCTGAGATCAAAGGGTCGCATGCTAAGTTGCTGAAAATTTGCAGAATAACCCTCCTGCAACTGCAAATTTCCTCCAGCGGGCCGGAGTAGGTTTCTCGGTTTGCATGCGGGTTTAATGGAGGCGAGGAGGCATGTTCAGCCGGGCGTAAAGTGGACGGCAGTACTATTCAATTTGACAACTACAACTAGTATATTATAAAAACAAAGAAGAGTAGTAGAGATAGAGATAAGAATAGAGACTAGGAGGAGCACTGTCTCATCGCCCGTGGGCTACTCCTGCGCTCCATTCGTGACATAACGTTCCTACAACCACTCCCTCCTGTGCTCCATTCGGCGGCCGCTGTTGACATTTGGGGAGCGCACTCTTGTGACTGCTAGCAGCCACGACTTCACCGACGATGACTTCTTCCCCGACCTCGGCAACCTTTTCCTCAACGACATGGGCGACAACCTCAACGCCAATGGTGTTGCTCCCGTTGCACCGTATGTGTTTCTGTCCTTCCTGCTCGAAATCGTGGTAGAATTCATGTTTCTAATCTATGTCCTAGACTCAATCTGTTCATCTACTATGCTAGTCCGCATGATTAGTTTGATCTGTGTTATAGCCGTCATGATTTATTTTGTAGTAAATCTCGAAGTAACTTGCTCATATATTCAACTGGCGGAACGTCCCCTATAGCCACTCCCGTTTCATGGACGGCCTGGTCGATGCCTCCAAGGAGCCCTTCGCTCATCGCTATGAGTGCCCGGTGCCGTTTTGGGGCTTTCGCCGGCGGACATCGTGCATCACCGACGCAGCGCGGCGATCACTACTGCCCTTGGCGAAGAACATCAAGCACGAGACGTGCTACCCATTCACCGTGCGGAGTCATTTGGAGGATCGCGTGCCGCTAGTCTCGGAGGAGGACGGCAGTGTTTTCCTCTTGATCGTGGCCACCGGTGAGGCCCGCGCAGGCCGCCACCACATCTCTGTAGTGTGAGTCAGGGGCGACGCCGCTAACGGTGACACTGACACGAGGCCGATGTACGGGTGCGTGCTCACTACTACTACCCCTCGGAGGTCCGTGGGCGGCGACACTGGCTACGTCAAGCTGACTTGGACTCTGCCGAGATGGGACCTTCCCGCCGATGTGGACATGGAAGATGCATGGTATTATTTGACCCCCAACAATGTGCATGGGGACTCCAAGGAGGTTCACCTGGACATATGCATTACTAAGTTAAATGTTTATCATTAGTCTTCGCTCAATGTAATCCATTTGTCTAAGCATGTGGAGACTTCCATGCATGATCTTGCTCTATTGGAGTATCGCGCATGAATAAAAGTGTATCCATTTATGGTTTAGTCTAGAATCTTCCATGTATGAATTTTTACTACAAGATCCGATGAAAGACTTATGATGAACCATTTCCGCATAAAGAATAATAAGAGTTATTTCTTCACAAGTTTTGGATGCAAAGTTGAGCAGTTGAACGCTTTTCTTTGCAAAAGATACTTTTTATCTATTTCACCGGATGTTTCGAGCTCTAGAGATGAAATAATATCCGAAGAAACCTATCGATACATTACACATGAGATGACCCCCACATCCTTTGTCAAAATAAACAACACCCCGATCAATGCATTTCACTCTTCCGCGTACAGCAGACGGGCACCTTACTTGCTCCTACAGGTGCTTAAGCTTGCCACATAGGCATAAAGTCTGATGTGGCAAGTTAATCAAGAAGAGAGAGACTAGTTTGGTGACCCAAGGAAGAAACGATGCTAAGCAGGTGTACCTACATGAAAAGTCAATTTTGAGTCTATAGCTAATTAAATGAAGCAAACCTAGCAACACCATTTCATTGGAAGAGGTCACTACTTGGCAAATGCAATAAATACTAGTACTCCCTGTGTCCCATAATATAAGAACGTTTTTGGCACTACACTAGTGTCAAAAACGTTCTTATATTATGGGACGGAGGGAGTACGAAGAAAGAGATAGAGAGGAGTAAAAAAAATACACTTATAGCCAACCTTATAGCCAACCTTGTTGTAGTATAAGTGACTAAGTGATGACTATGTATGACATGACAACATCAGATAGCCTAACGCACCGTGTTAAATCTCCAAGGGCGCGATCACATGAAATGACGCGCGATGGTCATGGTAGGCGACCATGATACGGGCTGCGACAGCCCTTGGATCTCGAGATCAAACAATCGCATGCTAAGTTGCTAAAAATTTGCGTAATAACCCTCCGGATAGGATATTCACCCATTGGTCTAGAATCACGCCATGCAACCGCTCGATCTCCGATCCAAGGGCACTCGAAGCCCGTATCATGGGAGAATGGAAAGCCACTACCCCGCCGTTCAGACGCCGCTGGCGATTCGCTCCTACTTGTCCCCGCACGTCCTTTAATACTACGGCGGTTCGCTCCTAGTCGTCCCGTCCATTCACATTACGGCAGTTCCACTAATCCTAACCCTCCTCCCAAATCCATGGCGTCCCAAATCTCCTCGATCGGCGGTGAGTACAAGGTTAGAACCATCACCGGCGATGAGTTCAACGTCATCTACACCCGTTCTTCCGCGACGGTGAAAGGATGCCTTTCTCGCTTCAGACGCATGTTCGAAGACTCAGATGATGAGTGCGTCGCCGGGCTAGATGTTGAGTACACCACGACCGTGGGACGAGAGAAGGATTTAAAGGACGAAGAGAGGAAGAAGCCCGCCGTGATCCAGGTTTGCATGCATGACTTATGCTTGGTCTACCACATATGCCATGCCGACGTTGAGTGCCAGGATTTCAAGGACTTCCTCGAGAGCAACCTAGTCAAATTCTTTATCAGAGACTTTGGTAACGCATAAAGAAGTCACAGGTCGGATAGGCCTCGTTGTAGGCAACACCTTCGACCTCCAAAAGAATCGGCTGGTGTCCTCTCGTCATCCTTCAATGCTCACCCTGGCAGGAGCCATGGTTCATCCTTCGTACGGTAATCTGGAGAAACCTCCATACACGTTTCATCGTCATGCATGGCAGCGGAATGTACTAGATATAGACCACATCCAGTTCGTTGCAATGGATGGCTACCTTCGTTTCAATATCTACAAGGGTTGGATGAAGAGCAATAGCCAAGTTGGCGGTTCAAGCAAAGAAGTATCAGCCAAGAGGAAGAGGGACAAGGATGAAGTCGAGGACGTGGACGAGGACTCCGAGTAAGGTGGCAGTGTCGTTGCTCATGGTGGTTCTAATGCAGTGTCTACCGGAATAGTTGCAAAGTTTAATTTCAGGTGTGCTTAATTTAATTTGAGGAGTGTGTTGTCTTTGAGCCCCCAACAGAACTATGTTATGTTTCTTCTTGTTACTTTAACTCTTCAGTAAGTACATACTAGTATTTCTTACATTTCATCTTTATAGTTGGTACAGTACTACCACTCGTTTATTCACATTATATACGTACAACATATATGGCCAACATCATATAGCCAGCAGTTTAGTTGTCAAATAATTTCAGGGTGCTTAGTTTTGTCAAAGAATTCCAGGGTGCTTAGTTTTATTTGAGGGGTGGGTTGTGCTTGACACCATTATTGTGACTAGCCTTTTTAATAGTACTATATGCATAATTTGGCGACGAGCGCTCTCTATATGTACCACCTTTTTTTAATTTCAAGTTTTGCTCCATGGCGCAATCGATCGATACTAGTGTTGTACAAAAGTATACATTTTTTAAAAGGCTAGAGGGCGGGGCAGTCTAGCTTGGTCGGTTTCACGAGAGGCGAGGGCCTTTGTGAATTGACGGCTCATTATCTTTGGAAGGCGGGGCCTTGTGATTTGACCGTCGTATAAATGCTGACGACCTAATCAAGGAGGAGCAAAGAACCGTGCGGTATACTCAAGTTTTCCAATCGGAGTAGTAATCGCTGACGGAGGAGCACGAAACACGGTAGCCCAGTGCCATATGGCGATAAAAATGATCTAATTTGCTAGTCATCTCATTGTTACTAGCATTGTTATATTCATTCCCTCAAAAAACAAAAACCATTGTTCTATTCATGCCTCGCAGAGAACGTGACACGGCGTGGCGTAAACACCCGAAGCAAAAGATGAAACACAACAGCAAAACAAGAAGGAAGATTATCACCCCAAATGATCTAATTCGCCGCGGAGTCGTAACTGCTTCTTCATCGCCTCCACGACCTCCATCTCCTTGCGCGTCCCCTCCGCCATCTTCTTCATTCTGTCCATGACGCGAGATTTCTCGACGCGAGCCTTCATCATCTGCTTCCACGGCGCATTACGTACCTTGACGGCAGTCGGTGCTCGGCGCGGAGCTTTGCCAACTCCTCCTACATTTCCATGACGAGGGCCCGCAGCATCTTCATCGAGGAACTACTATTCTCATGCAGCTTCTTCTAGCCGGGCGTTCTTCTCCTTCAATGTGTCGATCTCGTGGCGTAGCTTTGCCTTGTCCTCCGAAGTCGCAGGATTTCGCTGGTCGCCTTCTTCTCCGAGGCAATGCTCTTCTTCAGCAGCATCACCAAGCCGGCGGTCAACTCCCCCTACTGACTGAGCTCAGCAGGCATCTCGTCGAGGCTCTCCTTCACAACTCCGTCAAGCCTTGGATGAACTCCTTCGCTTATTGAGGTGCTTATTGAGCTGATCGGGCATGCCGCCGATGGATAACGACTCCAGCTCCGCCTTTCGGCATGTTCGCCTCGCGGCTAGGGCGCTCCCGGAGCCATCGCCTGCCCGTGAGAGATCTTTCGAGGTCTCTGCGTGGCGGCGAGCCCTCTTTTTTTCCGCAGCCTTGGTTGTCGCTCCCTTGTTACGAGTAGTTCTCGACCTAGAGCTCTGCTCACCGGCCATGGGAATGACGGACGAAGAAGAAGCACTTATGAGGAGGAAAGGTAGAGTAATTTTCGGTTAGGTGGTTCCCCTTTTTATAACCTAAGTTCTAGCACTAGTAGTACTAATAACTGCATAGTGGGAACACGTTCAGGTTTGGTATGTACTAGTAGGTGTGAGCAGGCTTTCGAATGTGATGGGAACAAGGTAAAGATTAATTGATGGTTTTGGTTTCGAGGCCCGAAACGGCTCCCGATGAGTTTAGCGGAACATAAATTGCAAGTACTACACTATCAAAAATTGGCACAAAATATGAAGGAGGCCAATGGAAGTACTACTAGCAACCCACGATTTAACTGCTCGCATGCGCGCAGTGGAGTAATAATGTCTTTCTTCCGCCTCACGTCCACTCAATTTGCATGCGCGTATTAATTGACCATCAATGAAGTGAACGACTTTACACGCGTCAAATTATCACATGGGGTGGATCTTGGTACAAAATGCGTCCTCCGTGTACCTGCAGCGCGGCGTGCGGCGCGTGCGTGCACATCTTCGCTTCGTGCATGTACCGCCAAGATGGCTCGTGGAGGACGAGTACATTCTTCTCGAACCAAAGATCACGCCACTGTGATCAATCCACACAAGGAGGTTGCGACAACGCCTCCACATGTGCCACGTGGCTTCATGAACTGTAAGAGAGACACTGTGTAGCGTGCCATTGGTATTCTAATTTACGTGTTTTGCACATACTTGAAGTACTAGTAATGTACACGTGCATTGCACGCATCAGATTTTGCAACCAAATTATGAATAAATACCACACTATAGCATGTAAGCTCCGAGTCATATATGCGTGATGTAGCCCCTCGTTTAATTCTTATAATTCATCTCATTCAAAATCAAATTAGTTTTTATAACAAAGCTAAGAACGCGTGAATAGGAAAAACATGGGATTATAGTGGAATGTCGCCTTGAATCCTCTGAGGTTGTACGAGTGTTTGATTGTGCAAAGAAAAACGCAGAATTCTTTCAAAGAGGTTTGAGTGGATGGGATGTTTCCTATGAAATCTAGTGCAAATGAATCATATGGAAAAATTCCTATGGTTTACAATCCTACGAATCAAACAACCAAGATAGGAAAAATTCCTAATGATTAGAATCCTCCAAAATTCCTTTGAGAATCCTTTGAATCAAAGAAGCCCTTAATCTATTTTATGATTCATGGAATTGTGCGTTGTAAAGCATAAAGTAAAAACAAATAATGGCAATTCAACTAGAAAGAAGTTTGGGCAGTTATGATATGGAAGATTCTAGAACAAAAGAGAACCATTGTTGTTTTGAGGTTTGTGCATTATGCTTAAGTTCAACCATGGAGTATGCTAGATTGTACATGTGGCAAAATCCGGTGGGGGGCTAGAAGATGGTGCGAGGGGCCGAGTGGAGGGAGACTATGAAGGAATGCACAAGTGCGAGATCGATATTGGAGATCATGCATGAATATAACTAAGATATGTGCGGTGTGGTTTGGAAACGAGCATACTATACTGTATATACATTGAACAAGGTCAGACTGATTTGAATTTAAGATACCGATGGCAGACATCATTTGCCCACGTCGCATCCGTGCATGGACACACTATTCTAATTGGAGATGATGGGCGGCTTTCGCATCACATATCTATATCTATACCCCTATATATATTATATTATATATTTTTTATATTGTGTGCGGGTAACTTTAACTTTGAATGATGGTCATTGGATGAGGCGAATCCGATGGTCCAAAGATGGCAAATTTGAGCACTATTGGTCGTTGGATATCATCTAGATTCCACCAGATTTCGCCACATGTATAATCTAGAAGACTCCATGGTTGAACTTAAGAATAATGCACAAACATCAAAACACAAGCACTTCTTATATGTTCTAGAATCTTCCGTATCAGAATTGCCCAAATGTTTTTCTACATAATTTGCCAATATTTGTTTTTACTTTATGTCTTACAACGCACAATTCCATGAATCTTAAAATAGATTAGCTTTCTTATAAAAACTAGATGATTTTGAATGAAATGAACTATAAGAATTAAAGGAACATCTATATCATGCATATATGACTCAAAGCTTGCATGCTATAATGTGGTATTTATTCATAATTTGGTTGTTAAATCTCATGCGTGCAATGCACGTGTACCTTACTCTAGTCTAAATGGTGTTTGTGTGTGTGTGTTGTGCGTGTTGAGGTGCAAATTGTCTTCTTTTTGGTACACGTTAAGCTTGTTCTTCCGAAATTTCAAGCCGCGCCTTGTTATGCTGAAAATTGAAGCTAAGCGTCATTTCATCGTCGTCTTCAAACTCCCCGCCTCTTCAACCCGCGCCTTGTTAGCCCGAAATATTTAAGATATATCTTTGTCTCGTTGTGCTCCGACAACTCCCTCCATCTCAACCCGCGCCTTGCTATTCCGAAATTACAACGCGCGCAAAAACTCCCACCTCCTGTGAAATCCTGACACGCGAAATGCCCGTGGTACCCCAGAACCGAAAGAACCGCCTCAAATCGGTGGGGGGTACTTTCGTAACTTACCCCACATTTCGGACAAGCGCGTCTCTAAGCCATGGTTCCCCACTGCCATCCCATCCGCCCACCCATTCGTACACCGAGGCCGCGAAAACCCACGACGACACCCCACACCGCCCGTCCCGCCACCCACCGGAGCCTCTTCCCCGACGACGTCGTCCACAAAGAACACCTCGACGTCCCTCATCCACCGTACCAGATGAGGATCTGTCGTCGATCTCATCGTCCCGCCGGTTCAGCCACCCCGTCCTCCACCTCCAAGGAGCTGCCCCGACGTCCCCCTCGTCTTTCGCGCCACCTCCATTCCCACATCGCCGTCTTCACCTGCACCACCGGAAGAGCATCATCATCACCGTTTCCTCGGATGAAGCTGCGGCCTAATCGGAGACACCAATGAGGTTGTACACTAATCGCCGCATTTTCTTCTTGATTCGATCTCACGGTGCTGCCGGCGCTCGGTCCCGAGCCGACACGGCGCGGCTTCATCCATGGCGGCATCGCCGGCCACTTCCTCCATGGCGTCGCTCCCTCGGCGGCGACGTCCACATCAGTAGGAGCTGCTGCTGCTCTGCTCTTGCTCTCGGTCCCCTGCCTGGTCTGCTCTTGCTATTGCTCTTGCTCGCGCTGCTGCTCTTACTCTTGCTCTTGCTTGCGATGCTGCTCCGATTTGGCTACACTTCTTTCGACTGAATCAACTTTTGGGTCAATCAATTTTCATGGGGTGGGCTCGCCGGGGTGAAGGAAGAACCAGCCGCAGCAGGGAGGGGGGCTCGCCGGAGAGGTACCCCACTATCTATCTTAGGGTTCAAGATGGGGCGGTGGTCGCCGGTGGTGGCGGGGCGTTGGCGGGGCGGTGGCGTGGGGATCGCCGGAGAAAAAGCTCGGCACGGGGGGGAGGGGGCCTAGAGGGATGGCCGGGCGGCGGCGGACCGGGCGGTGGGGAGTGTTTTTGGGCGGGCGGGCGCAGGCCGTCATGGGCGTCGGGGCTGCTGTTTTGCCGATGGTGGTCTGGCTCAGTATGTGGAGGTTGAAGATGAACCGCAGGCCCTTGATTTCGTACCAATGGCTGCAAAATCGGTGACCAGAGATGAAAAAGTTAGTCGACCGATTGTAGCCTCACCTTGCTAGTGCGTTCAGCCGACAAAGAAAATACGCTTCGACAACAAAATTCAGTTTCGACAGTTAGGTTCAGTTTCGACAGTTAAGTTCAGAGATGAGCGGCTGATGTATTTTACATCTAGTACTTTGTGGTTATATATTTTATGTCATGTATTGGAGATGCTATTAGAATTCCACTCAGGTTAACGTTGTTCGTTGTCTCTCTTGTCCTGCTTCAGCCTCGGCGTCATACAACTCACCGGAGCTGCTCCAATGACGAAACCCTCCATCACAACGGAGCAGTACCTCGGGCTCCATCTCCAGACGCCTAAGATCTTCTTCCCTCCTCCGACAGCAAAGTCAGTCGGAGCATCCTCACCGGCCAACCCAATCACGATGAGATCGACATGGCTTCGCCAAAGAGGTTGTACACTTGTTGCATCTCTTTTTTACTCTACATGTTATATATATATTGTCCACTGAGCACTCGTAGTAACGGGAAATACGATTATTGTATCCTACTATATGACAAGTAGTGAGGTACCAGGCAACTTAGCTATCCGTGATGGACTCTCTTGAACGCCATCATTATTTATATCTGCGCGTTTGAGCCGTGCATTTGTCGATGGGCCTGGGAGTTGAGCTAGTATGGCAGTGGCCTAGGTCCCAAGTAATAGAAGTAGCACAAAAACATTTTTTTAGTGTAGGATTTTCCTTGCTCCAGCCTGCCTACTAGAATCGCCAGTGCTTGAAAGGAAAAGTGAATGAAAAACATAGGAATTGGAAAGTTTCCTATGCTACTACTTTTCATGAATTTGGTGCAAAGGAATGGAGCAAAGGAAAACTGTAGGGTTTGTTCCTTTAGTGTCTCCTTGAAAGAAAAACTGTAGGAATTCTAATTTCCACTTATCCTCCTTTTCATATTCCTATTCATCAAGCACAAGACTAAGAGATAGTAGCATAATAGCATTATCACCATGCTTTTTTGCATCCTGTGATCCTCCAATTGTTGTGAATCAAACACCCAGTTGGCGTAAATCTTGTGTTTTAAATTCTCTGTTTTGCACGTGCATTCCTATCCTATTCCTGTCTATTTCCTATCCTCGCATTGTTAGAATCCTCGAATTCAAACAAGCCCTTACTCAATTACTACATGTATATGTGTCAAAGAAAACCTTGTGTGGTTTGTCCTCGCTCTCTGGCCAGTGTTCCACCTCACCAAATGCTCCAATGATGGAAGGGTTCACCACGAGGATCCGCTCTCCAGACTGTCTTTCGCCTCCTCGATCTTCTTCCTCACCGCAGCCACGATAATTGCATTACCATCATCAATCGAAAGCAGATGACCTTGAGGACTACACGGGTCCGCAAGAGAGGTCGCACTCTTCCGTGTCTGCTTACGTTATGCATCGTGTAATATGATGACATGCTACATTATCGTTGTGTTCACCTATTAGACTCCGAGTCAGGTCCAAACTAATGCTGAAACTGGAGTTTTTAAATGGTTGTGGGGTACATATTGGGGCAGCAATCAGTACTATCTGCCTACTATCCGGTTAATCTCCGTGTCTACTATGAGTTTCATGTTGGGTGCAAACAAACATTAAAAGAGCCATTATCTGTATTTTTAACTAAAGCTATTATCTACCGCTATCATTGGTTTTGGGTCTATCCACGCTTTGCTACCATCACTCCGGATTTGTGCATGCACTCCTTACATAATCTCACTATGTTTTATTCCTATGCATGCCGCTTATTGTACACAATGGAACTGATCATGTAGAGCAAAAGAGATGAGCCTTGCATGGCAATAAAATTTCATGCAGACGTCGTTCCATGGTGGGCGCAAAGGCAGCCCCCTCCACCCATTTCGGATCGTAATCAAGAGGAAGATAATTGTTCTGAGGGGGATTCGTAAGAGAAGACCATTCCTATTTACCCCATGAGGTCTTCGCTCTAACTTGGCATCTTGATGTTGGTAATATCATGCATATGGTGCCTTGCATTGCTTATCGTATACATTAAAGATGTCATCTGCTTAGTTTAGACATGCTTTGTGTCAATGCCATCTGTTTAGTTTCTTTATCGTATATGTGAATCATGCAATGACATCTTGTCTAGCTGTGCATCATGTATGTGAATTTTGCAATGCCACCCTGGTTAGCCACCATCTTATATGTGAATTATATCATGCCATCATTTTTTTATTATGTGTTAAATTTGTCAACAATTTTAGTACATTCAATTACTCTTCCATGCATCAGCCATTCGACACGGTCATGGAAAAATCTGGAGTGGAAACAAGGTCTTTAGAGCGCATAATGCTATCTTACGAAGCGCATGTCTTGTCAAGTTACCGATAGCTCCTTAGAGGAGGATTCAGAGACAGATGACCACCATATTTCCCCGAGGTGCATGCCCTAACTTGGCAAGGTGGTTATGTTACTCATATCGTGCGTATGGTATCTTGCATTGCTATGTCATTTTCTTAGTTTAGACATGCTTTGTGTGAATGCCACCTGTTTAGTGTCTAATTACTATATATGTGAATTATGCAATGACATCTTGTTGCAAGACGTTATATATGTGAATTATGCAATGTTATCTTGTTGCAAGGCATTGTATGTGAATTATGCAATGCCATGCTGTTTAGGCAAGCGTCATATATGTGAATTATATCATGCCGTCCTTTTTTTGTATTTCTCATTGCTTTTGTCGATAATGTTTGTATATTCAACTGCTCTTCCTGTGCATCAGCCAATTGAATTGGTGATGGAGAAATCTGGAGTGAAAACAAGGTCTTCAAAGCAAACAATGCTACTCGTCAAGCAGATATCTTGTCAAGTTACAGATAGCTCTTCAGAGGAGGATTCAGAGGCAGGTGACCAGTCCTATTATCCCCCTGAGGTGTATGCTCAAACATGGCAGGGTTATATTACTCATATAATGCATATGTTGTATTGCAATGCTTAGTTTTTACATCATCTACACAATATTGAATGCCATCTCCTTAGTTGACACATCATATATGCAATTGCCCTCTGCTCACTTCCTTAGTATATAAATCATATATTTGAATTATGTCATGCCATGATGTTTACATAGATAGCATGTATCTGAATTATGGCATGACAACCCATTTTCTAAAGACATAATATAGTTGTATCATCTCATCCAGTTTACATAGTCATCATATTTTAAATTATGTCATTCTATCCGTGAATTATATCATGCCATCATGTTTCCATCGACGGCATGTTTGTGTTTTATGGCATGCCAACCACTTTAATAGACACATCGTATAGTTATATCATGTCATCCTGTTTACATAGTCATCACATTTTGAAGTATGTCATTCTATCCGGTTTAGTTATCCATCATACATGTGAAATTGTGTCATGCTATCCTGTTTAATTAGCCATCATATATGTGAAATTATGCCCTGCTATTCTGTTTGCTTAGACAACATAAATGTGAATTATTTCATGCCCTGTTTTCTTCCCTACTATCCATTGCACCTGTCTCATCTTACAATGTCTCAGACATTCAATTACTTTTCTTGTTTATCAGCCATTTCAATTGGAGGGAGTGATGGCAGTATTTGTGGGAGTAAAAACACGGTATTCAGAAAAGATCGTGCTACCTGTCGATGCAGATAGAACCACGGTTGTACTTGCCCAAAAATCAGCCCCACCACACATAACCCACACTCATGCAGATTGTACCCCTACCCAGTTGGACAAAGAACCAGCTACACCCCTTCTAACCCTGTAACATCCCAAATTTTCAATTTGGAATGTTATACATAGAGCATCATTGCATATCATATTTTTTTCATATTTTTCATTCCATTTTTACCCAATCCTAGAAATTCTACACAACTCAAGGACCCTCGGAGAGAGTTGGGGATTTTCGTTATTTTCATATTTGAATTTTCTCAAATTTTGAAAATAGGATCATTTGATTTTAATTATTTTATCTTCAATTATTTCTGCTACCAAAATATGAGAGAGGGAATAAAATGACTTTCCCAAAATAAAGAAATAATGAAGATTTAATAATATAATCAAATAATATTTTATTTCTGTGTTTTTCGCTTTTTATTTGAATTTAGGAAAAATGTGCGTTTTCAAAATTGCATTTAGGCCCCAAATAAATGTTCATTAAATCCGCTTAATTTTAGAAGCCGGGAAATTTTATTTCGGATTTTTGGAGTCCGCTCAAGATTTCTTTTGTTTTTTTCTCCGCGTAATTATTTAAAAAACGCTACAGACCGCCTTTACGGGCCGCATTCGAGCGGGACTCCGCCGAGGGCGCCAGATATAAAGCGCCGCCTACCGGCCACCGCCACCAGCGCCTCCCCGCCCAAGTCGCTTCGCCGCCGCCGAAACCCTAACCCTAACCTAATGCCGCCGCCGCCATTGCCGCCGGAGCCTCGCCGGAGTTCGCCGCTGCCTCGTGTTACGTGCCGTTTTTTAATAAAAACCGAGCGGTTTTTTTAATAAAAACCGAGCGGTTTTTTTACGGTTTTTTTAGTTTTCGGTTTTTTCCGTTTTAGGTTAATTAGCGGACGTTCATCCGTTAGTTCGTTTAACGAACGAGTTCGTCAGATTAGTTTAGTTAACGAACGTTCGTTAATTAACCCGTTCGTCGTTTTTCTTTTTCTCGGATTTAATCCGTGATTTTTCTGATCGCGATTCCAGATCCGATTTTCGTTTTAGTATAACTTTTCATTGCTTATCTAATCAGGCGATTCAAGCGCCTGGAGTTTCATCTCGAAACCCTCTTCCGAATAACCAACTTAAACAAGTTTTTGCTTTTGTAAAATTTGACTTAGATCCAGATTAGTAGAACGAAGTTGTTTTCTTTCGTCGTTTGACTTCCGTTGCTTCGTTTGTTTTCATTCTTTTTGCAAACCGGAGTTCTTAAGTTGAACTTTCTGGTTAGATCTTTTATTTGAGTTTTACCTGTGCATTAGATGAGTACTTATTGTATGCTTGTTTGTTTGACTGCGATAGAATACCCGGAGTGCGCCGCCTGTTACTTCGAGTCTCTAGGTTTCGCGGATCATCAGCAAGGCAAGTAACCCTTTGATCATACCTTTTCTCATACCCAATTTTTATGCATTAGATCTATCCTCAAACACTTGCATGATCAGGATCTAATTAGATTGTGGGTTATGGGAGGTAGATGAGGTAGTACCTATTACCTGTTTTATTATAAACCCTTGGGAGTTACTTCTATGTTTGCTTATTATGCCATGCTATGCTAGTAGACGTGGATTGGGTGAGTGTATCCATGGCAGATGTGAGATTGTTAATTAATGGTTTATTTAAGGTGGCAACTTAAACACACATCCTGGGTGGATTGAGGCACCTGGTTTCTATCAGACTTGCTCAGATTTCTTGGACCGCCACCTGTGCTCAAAGGGATCATGAGATTATTCAAACTAGGAACTTCCGTGTGCAGCCACAAGCCATTATGGGCTCTGGCGTAGTTGACTAAGTTGTGCGAACTCTTACGGGTAGGCTAGCTGATGTAGGGGATGTAGGTTGGTACGGTCGACCCACATGTAAGGTGCTAAGCGCCACGAAAGACTATGTCTCGGTCATCCGTCTCTCAAACACCATGTAGTGCGAGAAACAATCGGAGGCGATCGAGTCTTGCGGGGAAAAGTGCGCAAACCTCTGCAGAGTGTATAAACTAATCATGGTTAGCCGTGCCCCCGGTTATGGACATCTTGAGTATCTAGTACCTGGATATCATGTGAATCTCATCATGTTACTTCTAAATTAATATTGTTGGGTTTGTTAATGAGTACTTTTAATTGGGATTGAGAATGCTGTCAACCATTCTCAATGTTTCACAACCACCATGATAGTTAAATAAATTTATTCTTTGCAGTAGGGAAAAATTGGCTTTGTGCAAAAACTGTAACCATAGAGCTTTCCACCAGCCATATATGCATGTAGTATAGGCTATTCATTTCATTATTCTCTATGTGTTACATTGCCAGCATATTCCATGTGCTGACCCGTTTTCGGGCTGCAATGTTTCATGTTGCAGACTTTTTAGACGACGAGTAAGGTGCATAGGTCGTGGTTCTATACTCAGTGATGTCGTTGGAGTTGATGGACTCGCTTATTCTTCCAAGCCTTCCGCTGTTCTTGTATTAGATGGCCTTAAGCCATATTTATTTTATTAAGTTCTCTCTTGAGACATTCGATTATAATAAGTGTGTGATTGCTACTCTGTTATAAATCCGAGTAATCTTGTGTGGTGTCAAGACATTCGATCCAGTGGATGACACCGAGCACGAGATCGATCGCTTTGAGGTCTGGTCGCTACAAAGATGGTATCGAGCACACACCGATCGTAGGGACACGACCATTAAGCTAAAGCCCTAGATCACTACTCTCTCTTCTCATTTCTAACTCCTCATCTTTTCTACTCTTTTAGGATGACTAAGCGAGGATCAAGTTCACCCAGCCGGATGAGGATACACCCTTTGGAAGACACCTGAAGGAAGTCACTAAGTACCTTAACATTGGATTACCAAGCTTCACCGGGACCTACAATTCCACTTTATGTGAAGAAGAGCGCTGGAAGATTCAAGCTCAAGTTCCCAGAAGGACATTTGCGCCAATCACGGAGCCCATAGAGTATGTTTTCAATGTACCAACCTGGAGTCTGGGAAAGAGCATGGCAGCTCACATAACCATGGGGCGCATTGGAGAAGTTTACAAAGAAGACCTCAAGGATACTATCTACCAGATTTGTGGGCGCCGAGATGAACAATGGGAGATAGTTGGCACTAAGAAGGACCGATCCATTGCAGCTTTCATCCAGAGTTAAACTAGCACATTCGGACGCTGGAGAACAAGATGTCTTGTGAGACATGATGGAGTTGAAGACAGCAAAAGCCAAGATTATCGAACTAGAAGGAGAACTGAAGGCCACTCGCAAGGACTACATGGAGGAGATTGTAGCCCTAGTGGGACAAAACGGCGATCTTAAGGAGAAGATTGAAAAACTCATGGGAAATTCAGCACCCGGAGGAGAAAGTCAAGATAGCACCTATCCAGAGAACTACATCATCATCGCATTTACTAATCGATTACGATCCTAGTGATGATGATTACGAAGATGAAGCTGGAGCAGATATCATGGAGCCTTCATCAGAGCAGTTTTCCTAGTTGACCACCAAACAGTAGTAGATTGCCCCCATGTTGTTGTAGTTTTTAGTTTCAGCACTTTTTAACGATAGATAGACCGTTGTATGCCCTTGTTTGAATTGATTGGAGTGATATTGTGTGATTTGTCTCATGTGCATATGGGTAGTGTTTCTCTCTAGACCTCATTCTATTCTAAATTCTCGTCTTTTCTTAAACCCTCAGATGCCTCCGAGACGCGACCCCGGATTTGCTTTCCCGCCAGAGATCACTCAGTTGATTTAGCAGCAGAATGCCTTGATTCAAACATTGGTACAGAACCAAGGCAACAACAACAATAACAACAACAACAACAACAACAACAACAACAACAACAACAACAACCCACCGCCGCCACCACCTGTTGACCATTTGACCCGTTTCTTAAGGCTGAATCCGCCGGTGTTTTCCAAAGAGCACCGAGCCGATTGTTGCAGATGATTGGCTCCGTAAGATAGGGAGGGAGTTGACCACCGCAGGATGTATGAGATGGAGAAAGGGTGAAGTTTGCCGCACATCAGCTTGAAGGACCCGCAGCAAGACATGGTGGGAGAGTTTTACTGACCACTTACCTCAGAGACACCGGCCACATGGGACCATTTCAGCAAGCTTTCCGTACTGCCCATGTTTCAGCAGGAGCTATGGCCATGAAGAAGCGTGAGTTTCGCAACTTACGCCAAGGAGGACGGACAGTTGGCCAGTATGTAGATGATTTCAGTAAGCTAGCACGTTATGCCCCAGATGACGTTACATGCACGCAGACTAAGCGAGAAGTTTCTAGAAGGACTGAATGATGAGCTGAGCATGCGGTTGATGGTAGCCACCTTCAATAACTACCAGAGTTGGTAGATCGTGCGCTTATGATTGAAGGGAAGCAGCAGATTGACTATCGCAAGAGGAAGTATGGACATGGGAAGAATAACTCGAGCTCAGCAGAAACTTCGCTTTACCCTCAAGACAGGAGGACAATTTCAGCATACCCATGGAGGAGGTAGCTCGCACAACCATAATGGCACCAAGAATGGGAACGGGAATGGAGGAAGCAATGGACAAAACCGCACCAACCCGTCAACACCATCCAAGGTAGACCTGAGCCACATCACTTGCTTTAAATGTCTCAAGACTGGGCATTATGCAAACGAATGTCAAGAAGGCCAGAATGGAAATGGCAATGGAAGCTCAGGAAAGAAGCCGAACCCTTTCAACAAAGTACAAGTGAACCACGTTACCATGGAGGAGGTTGAAGCTCAGCCAGATGCAGTAATAGGTAAGTTTTTGGTTAAGTCATTTACTGCAGTTGTTCTTTTTGATACTAGTGCATCGCATACATACATATCAAGGGGATTTGTGGATAAGTATAACCTACCAACCCAAGGCCTTAGGTCACCCATGCTAGTAACCTCACCCGGAGCAGAATACATGGCTAGTATATGGTGTGATCGACTGCCATTAAGGATTGGACACTATGTATTTCCCTCGGACCTAATAGTTCTGGAATCCCAAGGATTGGATGTGATATTAGGCATGGATTGGTTATCGAAGTATGGAGGGAACATAGATTGCGCCAATAAGTCAATTTTTCTTACCACCCTTAAGGGAGGAGAATCAAGTATGTATCACGGCATGAGCCGAGGAGAGCACATGTAAATTCCTTATCAGGAGTTGTGCAGGAGGAAGTACCAGTGGTAAGGGATTACCCGGACGTGTTTTCGAAAGAGTTGCCATGCATGCCACCGGATAGGGACATTGAGTTTCTGATTGAACTACTGCCAGGCACTGGGCCGATATCTAAGAGACCGTATAGGATGCCAGCCCAAGATTTGGAAGAAATTAAGAAGCAGATTAAGGAGTTACTGGATAAAGGATTTATTCGCCCAAGTTCTTCGCCTTGGGGATCACCGATTCTAGTGGAGAAGAAGGATGGATCCTTAAGAATGGTTGTTGATTATCGAGGATTGAACGAAGTGACCATTAAGAACAAGTACCCACTGCCGATGATCAATGACTTGTTTGACCAATTGCAAGGAGCTAAGGTGTTTTCAAAGATCGATTTGCGATCAGGGTACCACCAGTTGAAGATTCGAGAGCAGGATATACCTAAGACGGTTTTTACCACCAGGTACGGGCTGTATGAGTACACCGTTATGTCATTTGGTCTGACTAACGCACCTGCCTACTTTATAAACATGATGAACAAAGTGTTTATGGAGTTTTTGGATAAGTTCGTCGTGGTGTTCATTGATGATATTTTGGTTACTCGAAGAATGAAGAGGAACATAAGGAGCATTTGCGTTTGGTACTCGAGAAGCTCAGAGAACACCAGTTGTATGCCAAGTTCAGCAAGTGTGAGTTTTGGTTGAAGGAAGTTGGATTTCTTGGACATGTTATATCCGGAGAAGGAATAGCAGTAGACCCCACTAAAGTCGTCACCGTAACAAACTGGGAAGCACCAACGACGGTTGGAGAGATCCGGAGTTTCCTTGGACTAGCAGGATACTATCGGAGATTCATTGAGAATTTCTCAAGGATTGCGAAACCTATGACAGAATTGTTGAAGAAGGATACCAAGTTCATTTGGACTGAGGAGTGTGAAGCTAGTTTCCAAGAGCTGAAGAAACGTTTGGTTACCTCACCAGTGTTAATTCTGCCAGATCAGACCAAGGATTATGAGGTGTATTGCGACGCTTCACGTCGAGGACTTGGAGCAGTGCTTATGCAGGAGGGAAGAGTTGTTTCGTATGCTTCACGACAGCTTAAGCCTCATGAGCTAAATTATGCTACGCATGATTTGGAGTTAGCAGCCATAGTGCATGCGTTGAAAACATGGAGACATTTCCTCATTGGAAATCATTGTGAGGTGTATACAGATCACAAGAGTTTGAAGTACATCTTCACGCAGAAGGAGCTAAATCTCAGACAGAGGAGATGGTTGGAGCTTATCAAAGATTATGATATGAGATTGCATTACCACCCCGGAAAGGCTAACGTTGTAGCAGACGCGTTGAGCCATAAGAGTCACGTCAACACATTAGTGACGGAGAAATACCAAAGGAGTTAGCCGAGGATCTTCGAGAGCTATGTTTGGAAATAGTTCCGAGAGGCTATGTATCGCATTGGAGATTGATCAACTCTGATGGACAAGATCAGGGAAGCTCAGAAGACTGACAAAGAGATTGCCTCTATAAAGGAGAGAATGAGCGAAGGAAAGGCTAAGGGATTTCGTGAGGATGAGCACGATACCCTATGGTTTGAGGACCGCGTTTATGTGCCCAATGACCCGGAGATCAGGAAGTTTATTCTACAAGAGGCACATGATTCACCATATTCGATTCACCCAGGAAATACCAAGATGTATTTGGATTTGAAGAATATTTTCTGGTGGACCGGAATGAAGAAGGATATTGCAGAGTACGTAGCACTTTGTGATGTATGTCAGAAGGTGAAGGCGTAACATCGTAAGCCAGCAGGATTGTTACTGACCATTGCCTATACCCGAATGGAAGTGGGATAAACTAGGTATGGATTTCATCACGGGATTGCCTGTGACTCGCTCGTGCTATGATTCGATTTGGGTTATAGTCGATCGTTTGACGAAGGTAGCTCATTTCATTCCAGTAAGGCTACTTACTGCAGTGCCAAATTGGCCAAGATATACATGACCAGGATTGTATGCTTGCATGCAGTTCCGAGGAGTATCATATCAGATAGAGGAACCCAATTCACCTCAAAGTTCTGGAAGCAGTTGCACGAAACTTTGGGAACCAGGCTGGAGTTTAGCACAGCTTTTCATCCATGCATGACGGACAAACCGAGAGAGTCAACCAGATTTTGGAGGATATGCTTAGAGCTTGTGCTTTGGATTATGGATCAAGTTGGGATGATAATTTGCCGTATGCGGAGTTTTCTTACAACAATAGTTACCAAACAAGTCTGAAGATGGCACCTTTCGAAGCCTTGTACGGAAGGAGGTGCAGGACCCCGTTGTTGTGGGATGAAGTTGGAGACCGCCAGTTGTTTGGACCGGATTTGATTAAGGAGTGCGAAGAAAGTAAAGTTGATTCGCGATAGGCTCAAGGTAGCCCAGTCAAGACAGAAGAGTTATGCGGATTCAAACGCAAGGAGACAGAATCTGAAGTCGGAGACAGAGTTTATCTTGAGTATCGCCACTCGAGGAGTTAAGCGTTTTGGAGTTAAGGGAAGTTAGCACCTCGATTTGTAGGACCTTATCGTGTTTTGGAAACGCATGGGAGAAGTTAAGTACAAGTTGGAATTACAGAAGGATTGTCGGAGTTCATGATGTGTTTCATGTTTCTCGGTTGAAAAAGTGTCACGCAGAGATAGGCGATATACCACCGAGAGATACAAAGGCTACGAGAAGTTTATCTGGTTGGATGATGATTTGACCTATGAGGAGAAACCGGTTAAGATTTTGGAGTATGCCAACAGAGTCACCCGCAAAGAAGGTCATTAAGTTTTGCAAAGTTCATGGAGCCACCACACGGAGGATGAAGCCACACGGGAGTGAGAGGAAGATTTGCTTAAAGACCACCCTCACCTATTTTCTAGCCAACCCGAATCTCGAGGGCGAGATTCATCTTAAGGGGGTAGGTTTGTAACATCCCAAATTTTCAATTTGGAATGTAATACATAGAGCATCATTGCATATCATATTTTTCATTGCATTTTTGCCCGATCCTAGAAATTCTACACAACTCAAGGACCCTCGGAGAGAGTTGGGGATTTTCGTTATTTTCATATTTGAGTTTTCTCAAATTTTGAAAATAGGATCATTTGATTCTAATTATTTTATCTTCAATTATTTATACTACCAAAATATGAGAGAGGGAATAAAATGACTTTCCCAAAATAAAGAAATAATGAAGATTTAATAATAAAATCAAATAAGATTTTATTTCGGAGTTTTCCGCCTTTTTATTTGAATTTAGGAAAAATGTGTGTTTTTCAAAATTGTATTTAGGCCCCAAATAAATGTTCATTAAATCCGGCTTGATTTTAGAAGCCGGGGAAAATTTATTTCGGGATTTTTGGAGTCCGTTTAGTACTTCTTTTGTTTTTTTTCGAGCGTAATTATTTAAAAAACGCCAAGACCGCCTTTTTGGGCCGCACCGAAGCGGGACTCCGCCGAGCGCCAGATATAAAGCGCTCATGGCCGCCCGCCACCGCCTCAAGCCCCGCCCAAGTCGCCCGCCGCCCACTCCGCCCGCAAGACCAAACCCTAACCCTAATCCGCCGCCGCCCGCCGCCGTCGCCGGAGCCTCGCCGGAGTTCGCCGCCGCCGAGGTTCGCCGCCGCCTCGTGTTACGTGCCGGTTTTTTTACGGTTTTTTTGTTTTTTTTAGTTTTTTTTTAGTTTTCGGTTTTTTTCCGGTTTAGGTTAATTAGCGGACGTTCGTCCGTTAGTTCGTTTTAACGAACGAGTTCGTCAGATTAGTTTAGTTAACGAACGTTTGTTCGTTAACCCGTTCGTCGTTTTTCTTTTTCTCGGATTTAATCCGCAATTTTTCTGATCGCGATTCCAGATCCGATTTTCGTTTTAGTATAACGTTTCGCTCGTTTATCGGAATCAGGCGATTCAAGCGCTGAGTTTAAATCTCGAAACCCTCTTTCCAAATAATCTATTTAAACAAGTTTTTGCTTCTGTAAAATTTGACTTAGATCCAGATTAGTAAAACGAAGCTGTTTTCTTCCGCCGTTTGACTTTCGTTGCTTCGTTTGATTTGATTCTTTTTGCAAACCGGAGTTCTTAAGTTGAACTATCTGGTTAGATCTATTTGAGTTTTACATGTGCATTAGATGAGTATTTATTGTATGCTTCTTTGTTTGTCTGCGATAGATTACCCGGAGTGCGCCGCCTGTTACTTCGAGTCTCTAGGTTTCGCGGATCATCAGCAAGGCAAGTAACACTTTGATCATACCTTTTCTCATATCCAGTTTTTATGCATTAGATCTATCCTCAAACACTTGCATGATCAGGATCTAATTAAATTGTGGGTTATGGGAAGTAGATGAGGTAGTACCTATTACCTGTTTTATTATAAATCCTTGGGAGTTACTTCTACGTTTGCTTATTATGCCATGCTATGCTAGTAGACGTGGATTGGGTGAGTATATCCATGACAGATGTGAGATTGTTATTTAATGGTTTATTTAAGGTGGCAACTTAAACACACATCTGGATGGATTGAGGCACCTGGTTTCTATCAGGACTTGCCTGTATTTCTTCGGACCGCCACCCAGGCTCAAAGGGATCATGAGATTATTTAAACTAGGAACTTCCGTGTGCAGCCACAAGCCATTATGGGCTCTGGCGTAGTTGACTAAGTTGTGTGAACTCTTACGGGTAGGCTAGCTGATGTAGGGGATGTAGGTTGGTACGGTCTACCCACATGTAAGGTGCTAGCGCTTCTGAAAGACTATGTCTCGGTCATCCGCCTCTCAAACACCATGTAGTGCGAGAAACAAACGGAGGCGATCGAGTCTTGTGGGGAAAAGTGCGCCATCCTCTACAGAGTGTATAAACTAATCATGGTTAGCCGTGTCCCCGAATATGGACATCTTGAGTATCTAGTACCTGGATATCATGTGAATCTCACCATGTTACTTCTAAATTAATATTGTTGGGTTTGAGAATGTTGTCAACCATTCTCAATGTTTCACAACCACCATGATAGTTAAATAAATTTATTCCATTGCAGTAGGGAAAAATTGGCTTTGTGCAAAAACTGTAACCATAGAGCTTTCCACCAGCCATATATGCATGTAGTATAGGCTATTCATTTCATTATTCTCTATGTGTTACATTGCCAGCATATTCCATGTGATGACCCATTTTCGGGCTGCACCGTTTCATGTTGCAGATTTTTCAGACGACGAGTAAGGTGCATAGCTCGTGGTTCTATACTCAGTGATGCCGTTGGAGTTGATGGACTCGCTTATTCTTCCAAGCCTTCCGCTGTTATCATATTAGATGGCCTTAAGCCATATTTATTTTATTAAGTTCTCTCTTGAGACATAGTGTGTGATTGCTACTCTAATATAAATCCTTCGAGTACTGTGTGGTGTCGACATTATCGCTCCTGTGGATGACACGAGCACGAGATCGATCGCTTTGAGGTCTGGTCGCTACAAACCCCAACCCCAGCAGATAGACACCCAGTTCCCGTTTGAAGGAAATATGCCCTAGAGGCAATAATAAAGTTATTATTTATTTCCTTATTTCATGATAAATGTTTATTATTCATGCTAGAATTGTATTAACCGGAAACATGATACATGTGTGAATACATAGACAAACATATAGTCACTAGTATGCCTCTACTTGACTAGCTCATTAATCAAAGATGGTTATGTTTCCTAACCATAGACATGTGTTGTTATTTGATTAATGGGATCACATCATTAGGAGAATGATGTGATTTACATGACCCATTCCGTTAGCCTAGCACTTGATCGCTTAGTATATTGCTATTGCTTTCTTCATGACTTATACATGTTCCTATAACTATGAGATTATGCAACTCCCGTTCTGGGAGGAACACTTTGGGTGCTACCAAACGTCACAACGAATCGGGTGATTATAAAGGAGTACTACACGTGTCTCCAAAGGTACATGTTGGGTTGGCGTATTTCGAGATTAGGTTTTGTCACTCCGATTGTCGGAGAGGTATCTCTGGGCCCTCTCGGTAATGCACATCACTATAAGCCTTGCAAGCAATGTAGCTAATGAGTTAGTTACGGAATGATGCATTATGTAACGAGTAAAGAGACTTGCCAAGATGTAGATTGAACTAGGTATTGGATACCGACGATCAAATCTCGGGCAAGTAACATACCGATGACAAAGGGAACAACGTATGTTGTTATGCGGTTTGACCGATAAAGATCTTCAGTAGAATATGTAGGAGCCAATATGGGCATCCAGGTTCCGCTATTGGTTATTGACCGAGAATAGTTCTAGGTCATGTCTACATAGTTCTCGAACCCGTAGGTCCGCACGCTTAACGTTACGATGACAGTTTATTATGAGTTTATGAGTTTTGATGTACCGAAGGAGTTCGAGTCCCGGATGAGATCGGGGACATGACGAGGAGTCTCGAAATGGTCGAGACGTAAAGATCGATATATTGGACGACTATATTCGGTGTTCGGAAAGGTTCCGAGTGATTCGGGTATTTTTGGGAGTACCGGAGAGTTACGGGAATTCGTATTGGGCCTCTTTGGGCCATACGGGAAAGGAGAGAAAGGGCCAAAAGAGTGGCCGCACCCCTCCTTGGACTAGTCCGAATTGGACTAGGGAAGGCGCACCCTTCCTTCCTTCTCCTTCTCTCTTCCCTTTCCTTCTCTCCTACTCCTACTACATGGAAGGGTTCCTAGTTGGACTAGGAAAGGGAATCCTACTCCGGTGGGAGTAGGACTCCCTAGGGCGCCGCCATAGAGAGGGCCGGCCCTCCCTCCTCCACTCCTTTATATACGGGGCAGGGGCACCCCATGGACACACAAGTTGATCTACGGATCGTTCCTTAGCCGTGTGCGGTGCCCCCTCCACCATATTCCACCTCGGTCATATCGTCATGCGGAGTTTAGGCGAAGCCTCGCTACCGATAGAACATCATCATCGCCACCACGCCTCGTCTTGTGGAACTCATCCTCGACACTTTGCTTTGGATCGGAACCGGGGATCGCCATCGAGCTGAACGTGTGCTGAACTCGGAGGTGCCAGACGTTCGGTACTTGGATCGGTCGGATCGTGAAGACGCACGACTACATCAACCGCGTTGTTATAACGCCCGCTTACGGTCTCACGAGGGCACGTGGACAATATTCTCCCTCTCGTTGCTATGCATCACCATGATCCTTGCGTGTGCGTAGGAAATTTTTGAAATTACTACGTTCCCCAACGGTGGCATCCGAGCCAGGTTTTATGCGTTGATGTTATATGCACGAGTAGAACACAAGTGAGTTGTGGGCGATACAAGTCATCTTGCTTACCAGACATGTCATACTTTGGTTCGGCGGTATTGTGAGATGAAGCGGCCCGGACCGACATTACGCGTACGCTTACGCGAGACTGGTTTCACCGTTGCGAGCACTGGTTGCTTAAAGGTGACCGGCGGGTGTCTGTCTCTCTCACTTTAGTTGAACAGAGTGTGGCTACGCCCTGTCCTTGTGAAGGTTAAAACAGCACCAACTTGACAAACTATCGTTGTGGTTTTGATGCGTAGGTAAGAACGGTTCTTGCTCAGCCCGTAGTAGCCACGTAAAATTTGCAACAACAAAGTAGAGGACGTCTAACTTGTTTTTGCAGGGGCATGTTGTGATGTGATATGGTCAAGACGTGATGAGATATAAGTTGTTGTATGCGATGATCATGTTTTGTTGAAGTTATCGGCAATCGCGTAAGCCCTATGGTTGTCTCTTTGTTGCATAAGATGCAAGTGCCAAATAATTGCTTTACTTTATCGCTATACGATAGCAATAGTTGCAAGAGCAATGGTTGGCGAAGACGACCATGTGACGACTATTACATTGATATAGATCAAGATGATGAAGATCATGGTGTCGTCGGTAACGATAGAGATCATGACAAAGATTTTGGAGATGGAGATCACAAGCACAAGATGATGATGGCCATATCATATAACTTATATTGATTGCATGTGATGTTTATCCTTTATGCATCTTATCTTGCTTTGATTGACGGTAGCATTTTAAGATGATCTCTCACTAAAAATTATCAAGAAGTGTTCTCCCTGAGTATGCACCATTGCGAAAGTTCTTCGTCTTTGAGACACCACGTGATGATCGGGTGTGATAGGCTCTACGCTCAAATACAACGGGTGCAAAATAGTTGCACACGCGGAATACTCAAAGTTAAACTTGACGAGCCTAGCATATAACAGATATGGCCTCGGAACACGGAGACCGAAAGGTCGAGCGTGAATCATATAGTAGATATGATCAACATATTGATGTTCACCGTTGAAACTACTCCATCTCACGTGACGATCGGACATGGTGTAGTTGATATGGATCACGTAATCACTTAGAGGATTAGAGGATGTCTATCTAAGTGGGATTTCTTAATTAATATGATTAATTGAACTTTAATTTATCATGAACTTAGTCCTGGTAGTATTTTGCAAATTATGTTGTAGATCAATAGCTCGCGTTGTTGCTTTCATATGTTTATTTTAATATGTTCCTAGAGAAAACTGTGTTGAAAGATGTTACTAGCAATGATGCGGATTGGATCCATGATCTGAGGTTTATCCTCATTGTTGCCTGTAAGAATTATGTCCTTAATGCACCGCTAGGTGACAGACCTATTGCAGGAGCGGATGCACGGGCGTTATGAACGTTTGGCTAGCTCAATATGATGACTACTTGATAGTTTAGTGCACCTTGCTTAACGGCTTAGAATAGGGACTTCAAAGACGTTTTGAACGTCATGGACCATATGAGATGATCCTGGAATTGAAGTTAATATTTCAAGCAAATACCCGAGTTGAGAGATATGAAGTCTCCAACAAGTTCTGTAGCTAAAAGATGGAGGAGAATCGCTCAACTAGTGAGCATGTGCTCAGCATTGTCCGGGTACTACAATCGCTTGAATCAAGTGGGAGTTAATCTTCCAGATAAAATAGTGATTGATGTAATTCTCTAGTCACAATCACCAAGTTAGTAGAACTTCGTGATGAACTATAATATGCAAGGGATGACGAAAGTGATTCCTAAGCTCTTCGTGATGCTGAAATCAACGAAGGTAGAAATCAAGAAAAACATCAAGTGTTGATAGTTAACAAGACCACTAGTTTCAAGAAAAGGGCAAAGGGAAGAAGGGGAACTTCAATAAGAACGGCAAGCAAGTTGTTGCTCAAGTGAAGAAGCCCAAGTCCGGACCTAAGCACAAACCGAGTGCTTCTACTACAAAGGAAATGGTCACCGGAAGTGGAACTACTCCAAATATTTGGTGGATAAGAAGGATGGCAAAGTGAACAAGGGTATATTTGATATACAGGTTATTGATGTGTACCTTAGTAGTGTTTATAGTAGCCCCTGAGAATTTGATACTTGTTCGCTTGCTAAGATTAGTAACTCGAAACAGGAGTTACTGAGAATAAACAAAGACTAGTTGAAGGGGAAGTGACGATGAGTGTTGGAAGTAGTTCCAAGATTGATATGATCATCATCGCACTCCTATACTTTCGGGATTAGTGTTAAACCTAAATAAATGTTATTTGGCGTTTTGCGTTGAGCATGAATATGATTTGATCATGTTTATTGTAATACGCTTATTCATTTAAAATCAGAGAATAATTGTTGTTACATTTAAATGAATAAAACCTTCAATGGTCATACACCCAATGAAAATAGTTTGTTGGATCTCGATCGTAGTGATACACATATTCATAATATTGATGCCAAAAGATGCAAAGTTAATAATGATAGTGCAACTTATTTGTGGCAATCGCCGTTTGGGTCATATCGGTGTAAAGCGCATGAAGAAACTCCGTCTTGATGGGTTTTTGGAATCACTTGATTATGAATCATTTGATGCTTATGAACCGTGCCTTTTTGGCAAGATGACTGAAACTCCGTTGTTCGGAACAATGGAACGAAGCTCTTGACTTGTTGGAAATAATACATACCAATGTATGCGATCCAATGAGTGTTGATGCCCGTGGCAAGTATCATTATTTTCGACCTTCACAGATGATTTGAGCAGATATGCGTATATCTTCTTGATGAAACATAAGTCTGAAATAGTTGAAAAGTTCAAAGAATTTCAGAGTGAAGTGAAAAATCATCGTAACAAGAAAATAAAGTTTCTGCGATCTGATCATGGAGATGAATATTTGAGTTACGAGTTTGGTCTTCAATTAAAACAAAGTGGAATAGTTTCACAGCTCACGCCACCTGCAACACGACAATGTTATTGTGTGTCCGAACGTCGTAACCGCACTTTATTAGATATGGTGCGATCTATGATGTCTCTTATCGGTTTACCACTATCGTTTTGGGGTTATGCATTAGAGACAGTTGCATTCACGTTTAATAGGGCACCATCTAAATCCGTTGAGACGACACCATATGAACTATGGTTTAACAAAGAAACCTAAGCTGTCGTTTCTTAAAAGTTTGGAGTTGTGATGATTATGTGAAAAAGTTTTCACATGATAAGCTCGATCCCAATTCGGAGAAGTGCGTCTTCTTAGAATACCCAAAGTTAACTATTGTGTACACCTTCTATCACAGATCCGAAGGCAAGTTTTTCGTTGTTAAGATGGATCCTTTCTAGAGAAGAAGTTTCTCTCGAAAGAAGTGAGTGGGAGGAAAGTAGAACTTGATGAGGTAATTGTACCTTCTCCCTTATTGGAAAGTAGTTCATCACGTAAATCAGTTCCTCGTGATTCTTACACCAATCGCTGAGGAAGCTAATGATGATGATCATGAAGCTTGAGATCAAGTTACTACCGAACCTCGAGGGTCTTCTAGAATAAGATCCGCACCAAAGTGGTACGGTAATCCTATTCTAGAAGTCATGTTACTAGACCATGATGAACCTACGAACTATGAGGAAGCGATGATAAGCCCAGATTCATGAAATGGCTTGAGGCCATGAAATCTGAGATAGGATCCATGTATGAGAATAAAGTATGGACTTTGATTGACTTGCTCGATGATCGCAAGCCATGTTAAATAAATGGATCTTCAAGAGGAAGACGGACGTTGATAGTAGTGTTACTATCTACAAAGCTCGACTTGTTGCAAAAGGTTTTCGACAAGTTCAAGGTGTCGAATACGATGAGATTTTCTCACCGTAATGATGCTTAAGTTTGTCTCGAATCATGTTAGCAATTGCCACATTTTATTAAATCTGGCAAATGGATGTCAAAATTGCATTCCTTAATGGATTTATTAAAGAAGAGTTGCATATGATGCAACCGTAAGGTTTTGTCAATCCTAAAGATGCTATCAAAATGTGCAAGCTCCGATGATCCATCTATGGACTGGTGCAAGCATCTCAGAGTTGGAATATATGCTTGATGATTTGATCAAAGCATATGGTTTTATCTGAACTTTTGGAGAAGCCTGTATTTACAAGAAAGTGAGTGGGAGCACTACAACATTTCGATAAGTATATGTGAATGACATATTGTTGATCGAAATGATGTAGAATTTTTCTGGAAAGCATAAATGATTATTTGAAAGGAGTTCTTTAAAAGAAAGACCTCAGTAAAGCTACTTGCATATTGAGCATCAAGATCTATTGAGATAGATCAAGACGCTTGATAAGTTTTTTCAATAAGTACATACCTTGTCAAGATTTTGAAGTAATTCAAAATGGAACAGTCAAAGAAAAGTTCTTGCCTGTGTTGCAAAGGTGTGAAATTGAGTAAGACTCAAATCCCGACCACAGCAGAAAAATAGAAAAGAGAATGAAAGTCATTCCCTATGCCTCACCATAGGTTCTATAAAGTATGCTATGCTATGTACCGGACCTATTGTATACCTTGCTCAATTTGGCAAGGAGTACAATAGTGATCTAGGAGTAGATCACTTGGACATTGGTCAAGAACATCCTTAGTGAGGACTAAGGAAATATTTCTCGATTATGGAGGTGATAAAAGAGCTCGTCAGAAAGAGTTACATCGATGCAAACTTTTTACATCGATCCAGATGACTCTAAGTCTCAATCTGGATACATATTGAAAGTAGGAGCAATTAGCTAGAGTAGCTCCGTGCAAGAGCATTGTAGACATAAAATATTTGCAAAATACATACGGCTCTGAATGTGACAGACCCGTTGACTAAGCTTCTCTCACGAGCAAAACATGATCATACCTTAGTACTCTTTGGGTGTTAATCACATAGCGATGTGAACTAGATTATTGACTCTAGTAAACCCTTTGGATGTTGGTCACATGACGATGTGAACTATGGGTGTTAATCACATACAGATGTGAATATTAGTGTTGAATCACATGATGATGTGAACTAGATTATTGACTCTAGTGCAAGTGGGAGACTGAAGGAAATATGCCCTAGAGGCAATAATAAAGTTAGTATTTATTTCCTTATTTCATGATAAATGTTTATTATTCATGCTAGAATTGTATTAACCGGAAACATGATACATGTGTGAATACATAGACAAACATATAGTCACTAGTATGCCTCTACTTGACTAGCTCATTAATCAAAGATGGTTATGTTTCCTAACCATGGACATGTGTTGTTATTTGATTAATGGGATCACATCATTAGGAGAATGATGTGATTGACATGACCCATTCCGCTAGCCTAGCACTTGATCATTTAGTATATTGCTATTGCTTTCTTCATGACTTATACATGTTCCTATAACTATGAGATTATGCAACTCCCGTTTGGGAGGAACACTTTGGTGCTACCAAACGTCACAACGAATCGGGTGATTATAAAGGAGTACTACTGGTGTCTCCAAAGGTACATGTTGGGTTGGCGTATTTCGAGATTAGGTTTTGTCACTCCGATTGTCGGAGAGGTATCTCTGGGCCCTCTCGGTAATGCACATCACTATAAGCCTTGCAAGCAATGTAGCTAATGAGTTAGTTACGAGAATGATGCATTACGTAATAAGTAAAGAGACTTGCCAAGAACGAGATTGAACTAGGTATTGGATACCGACGATCAAATCTCGGGCAAGTAACATACCGATGACAAAGGGAACAACGTACGTTGTTATGCGGTTTGACCGATAAAGATCTTCGTAGAATATGTAGGAGCCAATATGGGCATCCAGGTTCCGCTATTGGTTATTGACCGAGAATAGTTTTAGGCCTTGTCTACATAGTTCTCGAACCCGTAGGGTCCGCACGCTTAACGTTACGATGACAGTTTTATTATGAGTTTATGAGTTTTGATGTACCGAAGGAGTTCGGAGTCCCGGATGAGATCGGGGACATGACGAGGAGTCTCGAAATGGTCGAGACGTAAAGATCGATATATTGGACGACTATATTCGGAGTTCGGAAAGGTTCCGAGTGATTCGGGTATTTTTGGGAGTACCGAGAGTTACGGGAATTCGTATTGGGCCTCTTTGGGCCATACGGGAAAGGAGAGAAAGGGCCAAAAGAGTGGCGCACCTCCCCTTGGACTAGTCCGAATTGGACTAGGGAAGGCGCACCCTTCCTTCCTTCTCCTTCTCTCTTCCCTTTCCTTCTCTCCTACTCCTACTACATGGAAGGGTTCCTAGTTGGACTAGGAAAGGGGGAATCCTACTCCCGGTGGGAGTAGGACGCCCCTAGAGTGCGCCATAGAGAGGGCTGGCCCTCCCCTCCTCCACTCCTTTATATACGGGGGCAGGGGGCACCCCATGGACACACAAGTTGAACTACGGATCGTTCCTTAGCCGTGTGCGGTGCCCCCTCCACCATATTCCACCTCGGTCATATCGTCGCGGAGTTTAGGCGAAGCCCTGCGTCGGTAGAACATCATCATCGTCACCACGCCGTCATCTTGTGGAACTCATCCCGACACTTTCTCGGATCGGATTCCGGGGATCATCATCGAGCTGAACGTGTGCTGAACTCGGAGGTGCCGTACATTCGGTACTTGGATCGGTCGGATCGTGAAGACGTACGACTACATCAACCGCGTTGTCATAACGCTTCCGCTTACGGTCTATGAGGGTACGTGGACAATATTCTCCCCTCTCGTTGCTATGCATCACCATGATCCTTGCGTGTGCGTAGGAAATTTTTTGAAATTACTACGTTCCCAACACCGTTGACACAGCACCGTCTCCACCACAGAGCACCCAAACACGAGCAGTTAGTAAGGCAACTGTAGTGCCCAAATCACGAGGACCACCACTCCGAAACCGAAGTCAATGCTTAAAGCAGAAGAAGAATTGTTCTCAGGTCAGGTTCCGTAGCTATGGTTCATACTACTTTGCTCTTGCATCACTGTATTTACTGATACCAACCAATTTCAAATTTGAAGTATGTTTTAAACCTGTTTCTTCAACGTGTTTGGCTGTTTGCTGTTGTAACTTGCTCTATGTTGATTTCAGTTTCAGTTGAATAAACAGTTATGTTCTCATGCCATGCACATTACAAGTGTTGTTATTGCTGTGTAGTTTCCCACACTTATATTCTGTTTATGCTGCTTTGTCTTA
The DNA here is from genome assembly GCA_021605145.1 of Aegilops bicornis. Lineage (NCBI taxonomy): Eukaryota > Viridiplantae > Streptophyta > Magnoliopsida > Poales > Poaceae > Aegilops > Aegilops bicornis. The sequence continues at coordinate 401,024,063 of CM038670.1, read as the reverse complement.
AATAGATATGATTCGAACTGTATCTATCTTGATTTGGCAACATACACTAGAATGATATAGACCATACAGTGACCATACTACATAGATATATGTTTGTTTCATGCTGTTATCCTGTCCACCTTACTACTGAACTGGTTTACCAAAATGAGTTTCATATACTACATTGTAAACCTGAGATGTTTTAGTTTGTTTCTCTTTTAGAATGCCGATAAAATATTGGAGAAGAGTACCCTGTTATGCAATGGTAAAGGAAGTAATGCGGATAAGGTTCAAGATAGCGAGACATCCCTGTTGGTCTCCAAGAAAGCTGATAAAAACTATATTGAGGACACTGAGACAACCCCAAAGTCCCGTCTTGATGTAGTGTTCGAAGTTCTTGGGTTACCATTCTTTGGCACCAGCTCTTGAACTTCGTTGCACGAATCAGTTCGGCTTCTTGAGTCTCAACTTCAAGTTGAAAGATATCGATCGAGATGTTATGCGACAGAAGCGGAAGGACTGAGGAAGTCCTGCAGAATTCAGATGCATACTTTACGGTGCAACAAAGAAAGGCCGGAGGACTTAAGTGCCAAACAAGAGAAAGTTAATAAGCTTGCTAAGCATCTTGCCCGACATTATGGGTACCGAGGATATTGTTTCTTGAGCTCTTCAAGTGGTTTCGATTCTGGACTTGTTTTTCTGCGGCGTTTATATGCTGTTGTGTTCCCTATATTTGCACTGGTGGCAAACTTTGATGCCCAGTGGATGTAATATGTGTAATAGTCGTGATAGCCTAGTGTAAGTTGCTTGCTTATTTATTTCCTTGTTGTCTTGTTTATTTGTTTGCTTGTAATCAGTGCAGTTCTTTTTCTGCGGTTTGCTAGTGGCTGCAATAAGCTATTTTTTAAAACTAGGCCACAATAACCATGGGCTAATATTTACTGTAGTGACACCGGACCTATGGGCCGTAGAAAAAGTGGGCCTTCTACGGGCCGTATAAACAGTGGGCCTTCTACAGGCCGTAGAAACAATGGGCCTTCTACGGGTCGTATCATCAATGGGCCTTATACGGGCAGTATGATCGATTGGCCAAACATGGGCCAATAACATGCCGCATTATGGCTGTAAACGGGCTAGAGTTGGAATCGTACGTTCATGGGCCAACCGTAACGGGCCATCGTTAATAGGCCGTATTTCATGACGCTATGAAAACGGCCCAACGTGTTAACAGACCGCAGACGGGCTGACTGTAACCACGGGCTAAATTTGGCCCATAAGCAGAAAATGACAGTAACGGGCCGTAAGTAAACGAATGCTGGAAATGAGCCCAAGAATAAATGGGCTCTGAGAAGGCCGAAAGATAACATGATGAAACGCCCAACGGAATAACGGGCCCTTAATGGATATAAAATGATACGCTATTCATTACAGGCCAGTTTCACCACGGGCCGTTAATGGGTGTAAAGTAATACACTGTTCATTACGGGCCATTTTCACCACGGGCCATTAATATGCCAAGAGTTACATAGGGCCTCATATGGGCCGAAAGACGTCATGGGCCATACATGGGCGAGAAGTGAAAACGGGTTGTGTAGCGACCAGACCTCAAACAGTCTGATCTCTGTGCTCAGCTGTCATCCCTGGATCAGTAATGCTGACACCACACAGTACTTGAAGGATTTATAACAGAGTAGCAAACACACACTTATTACATGGAGGGTCTCAAAAGAGAACTTAATAAAATAAATATGGCATAAGGCCATCTAAATACGATAACAGCGGAAGGCTTGGAAGAATAAGCGAGTCCATCAACTCCAACGGCATCACTGAGTATAGAACCACGACCTAAGCACCTTACTGTAAATGCGAAAAGTCTGCAACATGAAACGTTGCAGCCCGAAACGGGTCAAAGACATGGAATATGCCGGCAATGTAACACATAGAGAACAATAATGGAATAACTATACTACATGCATATTTGGCTGGTGGAAAGCTCTATGGTTACAGCTTTATGCGTAAAGCCAATTTTTCCCTACTGCAAAGGAATAAGTTTATTTAACTATCATGGTGGTTGTTAAACATTGAGAATGGTTGACAGCATTCTCAATCCCAATTAAAAGTACTCATTATCATCCCAACAAAATTAATTAGAAGTAACATGATGAGATTCACATGATATCCAAGTACTAGATACTCAAGATGTCCATAACCGGGGACACGGCTAATCATGATTAGTTTATACACTCTGCAGAAGTTTATGACTTTTCCCCACAAGACTCGATCGCTTCCATTGGATTTCTCGCACTACATGATGTTTGAGAAGCGGATGACCGAGACATAGTCTTTCTAAGCGCTAGCACCTTACGTGTGGGTAGACCGGTACACCTACTTTCCCCTACATACGCTAGTCTACCCGTAAGAGTTCATGACGGCTTAATCAACTATGCGAGCCCATAATGGCTTGTGGCTGCACACGGAAGTTTCTAGCATGAATAATCTCATGATCCCTTTGAGCACGGGTGGCGGTCCAAGAAAAAGCAGGCAAGTCCCGGAAACCAGGTGCCTCAATCCACCCAGATGTGTGTTTAAGTTGCCACCTTAAGTAAACCATTAATTTAACAATCTCACATCTGTCATGGAATACACTCACCCAATCCACGTCTACTAGCATAGCATGGCATAATAAGCAAACGTAGAAGTAACTCACAAGGGTTGATAATAAACAGGTAATAGGTACTACCTCAACTACTTCCCATCCCACAATTTAAATAGATCCTAAATCAATGCAATGTTTGAAGATTGATCTAATGCAGAAAAAATAGGTATGAGAAAAGATATGATCAAAGTGTTACTTGCCTTGCTGATGATCCATGAAACCTAGAGACTCGAAATAACAGGCGGCGCACTCCGGGTATTCTATCGCAGTCAAACAAACAAGCATACAATAAGTACTCATCTAATGCAGGTAAAACTCAAATAAAAGATCTAACCGGAAAGTTCAACTTAAGAACTCCGGTTTGCAAAAAGAATCAAAAGCATTTAAGCAACGGAAGTCAAACGGCGAAAGAAAACAGCTTCATTTTACTAATCTGGATCTAAGTCAAATTTCTGAAGCAAAAACTTGTTTAAGTTCGTTATTCGGAAGAGGGTTTCGAGACGAAACTCCAGCGCTTGAATCGCCTCGATTCCGATAACGAGTTTAAAAGTTATACTAAAACTAAAATCGGATCGTAAATCGCGATCGGAAAAATCACGGATTAAATTCGAGAAAAGAAAACGACGAATGTGTTAACGAGCAACGCTCGTTAACTAGATCTAATTCGACGAACACGCTCGTTAAAAGCGAACGAACGAGCTTAACGCCGCTATTTAACCTAACCTAAAAAAACCGATCTAATAAAAAAACTGAACCTAAAAAAATAAACCTTATAAAACCGATCGGTTTTTTAAAAAAAACCGACGGCTGGTTTACTGGTATGGCGAACCTCGAGGCGGCGTCGGCGCTGTGGCGGCGCGTGGTCGAGGCGTGGCAAGCGAGGCAGATTAGGGTTTGAGGCCGAGGTGGGCGGCGGGGGTTGTTGGCTGAGGCGACTCGAGGCGCTTTATATAAGCTGCCGGTGAGTCCCGCTGCACGAAGGTCGGTTCGCGTTTTTAAAAAAAATAATTACACACAGAAAATCAAACGAAAAAAATACTAAACTGTCTCCAAAAATCCTGAAATAAATTTTCCCCGGCTTCTAAAATTAAGCCGGACAAGATGAACATTTATTTGGGGCCTAAATGCAATTTTGAAAAACGCGCATTTTTCCTAAATCCAAATAAAAAGCAAAAAACTCCAAAATAAAATCTTATTTGATTTTATTATTAAATCTTCATTATTTCTTTATTTTGGAAAGTCATTTTATTCCCTCTCTCATATTTTGATAGTAGAAATAATTGAAGATAAAATAAATAAAATCAAACGATCCTATTTTCAAAATTTGAGAAAACTCAAATATGAAAATAACGAAATCCCCAACTCTCTCCGTGGGTCCTTGAGTTGCGTAGAATTTCTAGGATCTAGCCAACAATGCAACATAAATATGATATGCAATGATGATCTATGTATAACATTCCAAATTTAAAATTTGGGATGTTACAAATCTACCCCCCTTAAGATGAATCTCGCCCTTGAGATTCGCGTTGGCTAGCAAATAGGTGAGGGTGGGCCTTAAGCAAATCTTCCTCTCGCTCCTGTGTGGCTTCTTCCTCGGTGTGGTGGCTCCAATCGAACTTTGCAAAACTTGATGACCTTCTTTGCGGGTGACTCATTTGGCAAACTCCAGAATCTTAACCGGTTTCTCCTCGTAGGTCAAATCGTCATTCAACCGAATCGCTTCGGTGGCCTTTGTATCTCTCGGGTATATCAGCCCATCTCTGTGTGGCACTTCTTTAACTGAGAAACATGGAACACATCGTGAACACCTGACAATCCCTCGGATAATTCCAACTTGTAAGCAACTTCTCCCATACGTTCCAAAACACGATATGGTCCTACAAATCGGGGTGCTAACTTTCCTTTAACTCCAAAATGCTTTACTCCTCGAAGCGGAGATACTCGAAGATAAACTAGGTCTCCGACTCAGACTCCGCCTCCTTGCGTTTTGAATCCGCATAGCTCTTACATCTTGACCGGGCTACCTTGAGCCTATCGCGAATTAACTTCACTTTCCGCTCGCACTCCTTAATCAAATCTGGTCCAAACAACTGGCGGTCTCCAACTTCATCCCACAACAACGGGGTCCTGCACCTCCTTCCGTACAAGGCTTCGAAAGGGGCCATTTTCAAACTGGATTAATAACTTTGTTGTAAGAAAATTCCGCGTATGGCAAGTTCTCATCCCAACTTGATCCATAATCCAAAGCACAAGCTCTAAGCATATCTTCCAAAATCTGGTTGACTCTCTCTGTTTATCCATCGATCTGTGGATGGAAAGTTGTGCTAAACTCCAGCCTGGTACCCAAAGTTTCATGCAACTGCTTCCAGAACTTCAAGGTAAACTGGGTTCCTCTATCTGATACTATACTCCTCGGAACTCCATGCAAACAGATGATCCTGGTCTTGTATATCTTAGCCAATTTGGCACTGCTGTAGGTAGTCTTTCTTTGGAATGAAGTGTGCTACCTTCACAACCGATCCACAATAACCCAAATCGAGTCATAGCCGGAACGAGTCCTGGCTAATCCCGTGAAAAAATCCCTGACTAGTTTATACCACATCCAGTCGGGTATTGGCAATGGTCGTAACAATAACTGGCCGGCTTCCGATGTTCGCCTTTACTCTCCGACATAAATCACAAATCGCTACATATTCTGCAATATCCTTCTTCATTCCGGTCCACCGAAAGTATTTTTCAAATCCAAATACATCTTGGTATTTCTGGGTGAATCGAATATGGTGAATCATGTGCCTCTTGCGTAATCAACTTCACGATCTCCGGGTCATTGGGCACATAAACACGGTCCTCAACCCATAAGGTATCGTGCTCATCCTCACGAAATCCCTTAGCCTTTCCTTCACTCATTTTCTCCTTAATAGAAGCAACTTCCTTATCTGTCTTTTGAGCTTCTCTGATTTTATCCATCAAAGTAGACTGAATTTCCAACGCTGCTACAAAGCCTCTCGGAACTATTTCCAAACATAGCTCATGAAGATCCTCGGCTAACTCCTTTGGTATTTCTCCCGTCATTAATGTGTTGACATGGCCCTTACGGTTTAATGCGTCAGCTACTACATTAGCCTTTCCGGGATGGTAATGCAACCTCAGATTGTAATCCTTGATGAGCTCCAACCATCTCCTTTGCCTGAGATTCAATTCCTTTTGCGTGAAAATGTACTTCAAACTCTTGTAATCCGTATACACCTCACAATGATTTCCAATGAGAAAATGTCTCCATGTTTTCAAGGCATGCACTGCGGCTGCTAACTCCAAATCATGCGTGGCATAATTCAATTCGTGAGGTTTCAGCTGTCGTGAAGCATAGGAAACAACTCTTCCCTCCTGCATGAGCACTGCTCCAAGTCCTCGACGTGAAGCATCGCAATACACCTCAAAATCCTTGGTCTGATCTGGCAGAATTAGCACTGGTGAGGTAACCAAACGTTTCTTCAACTCCTGGAAACTAGCCACACACTCCTCAGTCCATATGAACTTGGTATCCTTCTTCAACAATTACATCATAGGCTTCGCAATCCTCGAGAAGTTCTCAATAAACCTCCGGTAGTATCCTGCTAGTCCAAGAAAACTCCGGATCTTTCCAACTGTTGTTGGTGCTTCCCAGTTTGTCACAGTGGCAACTTTAGTGGGGTCTACTGCTATACCTTCTCTGGATATAACATGTCCGAGAAATCCAACTTCCTTTAACCAAAACTCACATTCTTGAACTTGGCATATAACCGATGTTCTCTAAGCTTCTCCAAAGACCAAAACGCAAATGCTCCTTATGCTCTTCTTCATTCTTCGAGTAAACCAAAATATCATCAATGAACACCACGCATTTAACTTATCCAAAAACTCCATAAACACCTTGTTCATCATGTTCATAATATAGGCTGGGGCGTTAGTCAGACCAAATGACATCACGGTATACTCATGCAGCCCATACCTGGTGGTAAAAGCCGTCTTAGGTATATCCTGCTCCCGAATCTTCAATTGATGGTATCCTGATCGCAAATCGATTTTGGAAAATACTTTAGCTCCTTGCAACTGGTCAAACAAGTCGTTGGTCATCGGCAACGGGTATTTGTTCTTGATTGTCACTTCGTTCAATCCTCGATAATCAACAACCATTCTTAATGATCCATCCTTCTTCTCCACCAGAAGTACTAGCGATCCCCAAGGCGAGGAACTTGGGCGAATAAAACCTTTGTCCAGCAACTCCTTAATCTATTTCTTAATTTCCTCCAAATCTTGGGCTGGCATCCTATACGGTCTCTTAGATATCGGCCCAAAGGTTCGGCAAGAGTTCAATCGTAAACTCAATGTCTCGTCTGGCGGCATGCTCAGCAACTCTTCCGAAACACATCCGGGTAATCCCTTACCACCGGTACTTCCTCCTGCACAACTCCCGATAAGGAATTTACATGTGCCCTCCTCGGCTCATGCCGTGATACATACTTGATTCTCCTTCCTTCGGTGCCGTAAGCAAAATTGTCTTACTAAGCGCAATCAATGTTTCCTCCATACATCGATACCAATCCATACCAAGAATTACATCCAAACCGTGGGACTCCAATATAATTAAATCCGTTGGGAAAACATGCCTTCCTATACTTAAAGACACTTGAAAACATCCTTGACTGGCCATATACTCCGCTCCTGGTGAGCTTACTAGCATGGGCGTCTTAAGAGTCCTAGTGGGCAGGCTAAACTTATCCACAAATCCCCTTGATATGTATGAATGCGATGCACCAAGATCAAAAAGAACAAGCTGCAGAAATGACTTAACCAAAAACTTACCTATTACGCATCCGGTCGAAGCTTCAACCTCCTCCACGCTAACGTGGTTCACCTATCCTCTGTTAAAAGGGTTCGGCTTCTTTCCTGAGCTTCCATTGCCGTTACCATTTTGGGCCTCTGGACATTCATTTGCATAATGCCCAGTCTTACGACACTTAAAACAAGTGATATGGCTCAGGTCCACCTTGGATGGTGTTGACGGGTTGGTGCGGTTTTGTCCATTACTTCCTACATTCCCTGCTTCCATTCTTTGTGCCATTATGATTGTGCGAGCTACCCTCCGTGAGTATGCTGAAATTGACCTCCTGTCTTTGGGGTAAAGCGTAATTTCTGCTGAGCTCCAGAATTGTACTTCCTCTGTCCATACTTCCTCTTACGATTGTCAATCTGCTGCTGCTTCCCTTCAATCATAAGAGCACGGTCTACCAACTCTGGTAGTTATTGAAGGTGGCTACCATCAATCGCATGCTCAGCTCATCGCTCAGTCCTTCTAGAAACTTCTCCGCTTAGCTGCGTCCGTAAGCAACGTCATCCGGGGCATAACGTGCTAGTTTACTAAAGTCATCCACATCTTGTGCCAATCGTCCAGTCCTCCTTGGCGCAAGTTGCGAAACTCACGCTTCTTCATGGCCATAGCTCCAGGTGAAACATGGGCAAGACGGAAAGCTTATCAAATCGATCCCATGTGGCAAAGGTGTCTCTGAGTTAAGTGGCTGTAAAATTCTCCCACCATGCTGCTACGGGTCCTTCAAGCTGATGTGCGGCAAATGTCACCTTTTCCCCATATGTACATCCTGAAGTGGTTAACTCCCTCCCTACTTTGCGGAGCCAATCATCTGCAACAATCGGCTCGGTGCTACTGGAAAACACCGGCGGATTCAGCCTTAAGAAACGAGTCAAATGATCAACAGGTGGTGGTGGTGGTGGGTTGTTGTTGTTGTTGTTGTTGCCTTGGTTCTGTACCAATGTTTGAATCAAGGCATTCTGCTGCTGAATCAACTGAATGATCTCCGGCGGGAAAACAAATCAGGAGTCGCGTCTCGGAGGCATCTGAGGGTTTATAGAAAAGACGAGAGTTAAGAATAGAATGAGATCTAGGGAGAAAACACTACCCATATGCACATGAGACAAAAACACACAATATCACTCCAATCAAATCAACAAGGGCATACAACGGTCTATCTATTGTTACAAAGTGCTAGAACTAAAACTAATTTTTTAATGGGGAAATTCTACTACTGTTATGGTGGTCAACTAGGAAAACTGCTCTGATGAAGACTCCATGATATCTGCTCCAGCTTCATCTTCGAAATCATCATCACTAGGATCAGAATCGGTGTCGTCGATGATGATGTAGTTCTCTGGACAGGTGCAATCTTCATCTTCTCCTCCGGTGCTTGAATTTCCCATGAGTTCTTCAATCTTCTCCTTAAGATCACCGTTTTCTCTCACTAGAGCTACAATCTCCTCCATGTAGTCCTTGCGAGTGGCCTTCAGTTCTCCTTCTAGTTCGATAATCTTGGCTTTTGCTTTCTTCAACTCCATCATGTCTGCGCACATCTGGTTCTCCTGGCGTCGAATGTGCTGATTTAACTCTTGGATGAAAGCTGCAAGGGATCTGTCCTTCTTAGTGCTAACTATCTCCCATTGTTCATCTCGGCGTCCGCAAATCTGGTAGATAGTATCCTTGAGGTCATCTTGGTAAACTTCTCCAATGCGTCCCATGGTTATGTGAGCTGCCATGCTCTTTCCCAGACTCCAAGTTGGTGCATTAAAAACACACTCTATGGGCTCCGTGATTGGTGCAAACGTCCTTCCGGGAACTTGATCTTGAATCTTCCAGTGCTCCTCTTCGGGTAAAGTGGAATTGTAGGTCCCGGTGAAGCTTGGTATTCCGATGTTCAGGTACTTAGTGACTTCCTTCGTGTCGTCCAAAGGGTGTATCTTCATCCCATTTGGGTGAACTTGATCCTCACTTCCGTCATCCTAAAAGAGTAGAAAAGATGAGGAGTTAGAAATGAGAAGAGAGTAGTAATCTAGGGCTTTAGCTTAATGGTCGTGTCCTACAGTCAGCGTGTGCTCTGATACCATCTTTGTAGCGAGGACCTCAAGCAGTCTAATCTACGTGCTCGGTGTCATCCCCGGATCAAGAATGTCGACACCACACGATTACTTGAAGGATTTATAACAGTAGCAAACACACACTTATTACATCGAGGGTCTCAAAAGAGAACTTAATAAAATAAATATGGCATAAGGCCATCTAAATACGATAACAGCGGAAGGCTTGGAAAAATAAGCGAGTCCATCAACTCCAACGGCATCACTGAGTATAGAACCACGACCTAAGCACCTTACTCGTAAATGCGAAAAAGTCTGCAACATGAAACGTTGCAGCCCGTAAACGGGTCAGCACATGGAATATGTTGGCAATGTAACACATAGAGAACAATAATGGAATAACTATACTACATGCATATTTGGCTGGTGGAAAGCTCTATGGTTACAGTTTTGCGTAAAGCCAATTTTTCCCTACTGCAAAGGAATAAGTTTATTTAACTATCATGGTGGTTGTTAAACATTGAGAATGGTTGACAGCATTCTCAATCCCAATTAAAAGTACTCACTATCATCCCAACAATATTAATTAGAAGTACCATGATGAGATTCACATGATAGCCAAGTACTAGATACTTAGGATGTCCATAACCGGGGACACGACTAATCATGATTAGTTTATACACTCTGCAGAGGTTTGCGCACTTTTCCCCACAAGATTCAATCGCCTCCGTTGGATTTCTCGCACTACATGATGTTTGAGAAACGGATGACCGAGACATAGTCTTTCGGAAGCGCTAGCACCTTACGTGTGGGTAGACCGGTACACCTACTTTCCCCTACATCTGCTAGTCTACCCGTAAGAGTTCGCACGGCTTAATCAACTATGCGAGCCCATAATGGCTTGTGGCTGCACACGGAAGTTTCTAGCATGAATAATCTCATGATCCCTTTGAGCACGGGTGGCGGTCCGAAGAAAAACAGGCAAGTCATGGAAACCAGGTGCCTCAATCCACCCAGATGTGTGTTTAAGTTGCCACCTTAAGTAAACCATTAATTTAACAATCTCACATCTGTCATGGAATACACTCACCCAATCCACGTCTACTAGCATAGCATGGCATAATAAGCAAACGTAGAAGTAACTCCCAAGGGTTGATAATAAAACAGGTAATAGGTACTACCTCAACTACTTCCCATCCCACAATTTAATTAGATCCAAAATCAATGCAATGTTTGAAGATTGATCTAATGCATAAAAACTGGGTATCAGAAAAGATATGATCAAAGTGTTACTTGCCTTGCTGATGATCCGCAAAACCTAGAGACTCGAAATAACAGGCGGCGCACTCCGGGTATTCTATCGCAGTCAAACAAACAAGCATACAATAAGTACTCATCTAATGCACAGGTAAAACTCAAATAAAAGATCTAACCAAAAAAGTTCTACTTAAAAACTCCGGTTTGCAAAAAGAATCAAAACAAACGAAGCAACAGAAGTCAAACGGCGAAAGAAAACAGCTTCGTTTTACTAATCTGGATCTAAGTGAAATTTTACAAAAGCAAAAACTTGTTTAAGTTGGTTATTCAGAAAGAGGGTTTCGAGATGAAACTCCAGGCGCTTGAATCGCCTGATTCCGATAAACAAGCGAACAGTTATACTAAAACGAAAATCGGATCAGAAATCGCGATCAGAAAAATCGCGGATTAAATCCGAGAAAAAGAAAAACGACGAACAGGTTAACGAACGAACGTTCGTTAACTAGATCTAATCTGACGAACACGTTCGTTAAAACGAACGAACGAGCGAACGCTCGCTATTTAACCTAACCGAAAAAAACCGATCTAATAAAAAAACCGAAACTAAAAAAATAAACCGTAGAAAATCGATTGGTTTTTTTGAAAAAAACCGACGGCGCTGTTTACGAGGCGCCGCGAACCTCGGAAGGTGGTCGGCGGCGGCGGCGGCGGCTCCGGCGGCGGCGGCGGCGTGGTCGGCGTGTGGCGGCGGGTCGGGCGGTGGCGGGGCCCGTTTAGGGTTAGGGTTTGGGGCGGGGTGGGCCGGCGGCAGAGTTGTTGGGCTGGGGGCGGCTCTGGTGACGCTTTATATAAGCTGCCCCCGGGCGGAGTCCCGCTCGGGTACGGCCCGAAGTGTTGGAAATATGCCCTAGAGGCAATAATAAAAGGGTTTTATTATTATATTTCCTTGTTCGTGATAATTGTCTTTTATTCATGCTATAATTGTATTATCCGGAAATCGTAATACACGTGTGAATACATAGACCACAATATGTCCCTAGTGAGCCTCTAGTTGACTAGCTCGTTGATCAATAGATAGTCATGGTTTCACGACTATGGACATTGGATGTCGTTGATAACGGGATCACATCATTAGGAGAATGATGTGATGGACAAGACAATCCTAAGCATAGCACAAGATCGTGTAGTTTGTTTTGCTAGAGCTTTTCCAATGTCAAGTATCTCTTCCTTAGACCATGAGATCATGTAACTCCCGGATACCGTAGGAGTGCTTTGGGTGTACCAAGCGTCCTGGCGAATCGGGTGACTATAAAGGTGCACTACGGTATCTACGAAAGTGTGCATTGGGTTGACACGGATCGAGACTGGGATTTGTCACTCCGTGTTACGGAGAGGTATCACTGGGCCCACTTTCGGTAGTGCATCATCATAATGAGCTCAAAGTGACCAAGTGTTTGGTCACGGGATCATGCATTACTGATGCAGTAAAGTGACTTGCTGGTAACGAGATTGAACGAGGTATTGGGATACCGACGATTGAATCTCGGGCAAGTAACATACCGATTGACAAAGGGAATTGTATACGGGATTGTTTGAATCCTCAACATCGTGGTTCATCCGATGAGATCATCGAGGAGCATGTGGGAGCCAACATGGGTATCCAGATCCCATTGTGGCTATTGCCCGAGAGCCGCCTCTGGCCATGTTCTACGTGTCTCCCGAACCCGTAGGGTCTACACACTTAAGGTTCGGTGACGCTAGGGTTGTATGAATATGAGTATGCAGATAAACGAATGTTGTTGAGTCCGGATGAGATCCCGGACGTCACGAGGAGTTCGAGAATGGTCGGGAGGTAAAGAATTATATATAGGAAGTATTGTTTGACCATCGGGAAAGTTTCGGGGTCACCGGTATTGTCGGGACCACGGAAGGGTCCTGTGGGGGTCCACGGGTGGGGCCACCCATCCGGAGGGCCCCATGGGCTGAAGTGGGGAGGAACCAGCCCATAGTGGGCTGGTGCGCCTTGGCCCACCCTGCGCCTAGGGGTTGAAACCCTAGGGTGGGGCGCCCACTGCCTTGGGGGCACTCCACCCCTTGGCCGCCCCCTTGGGAGATGGGATCCCCAAGGGCGGCGCCTGAGGGGCCTATATAAAGGGAGGGAGGCGGTTGCACCTGAAGTTACTGGCGCCTCCTCTCCCCTGCTACACCTCTCCTCCTCCGTCACGTGCTTGGCGAAGCCTGAGAATCTTGCTTCTCCACCAACACCACGCCGTCGTCCTGCTGCTGGAGCCATCTTCCTCAACCTCTCCTTTCCCTTGCTGGATCAAGAAGGAGGAGACGTCATCCGCTCCGTCACGTGTGTTGAACGCGGAGGTGCCGTCCGTTCGGCACTTTCGGTCATCGGTGATTTGGATCACGGCGAGTACGACTCCATCATCCACGTTCTAGTGAACGCTTCCACGCGATCTACAAGTGGTATGTAGATGCAATCTCTCCCATGACTCATTGCTTAGATGAACTAATAGATGGATCTTGGTGAAACCGTAGGAAAAATTTTAATTTTCTGCAACGTTCCCCAACAATGGCATCATGAGCTAGGTCTATGCGTAGTTCTCTTTGCACGAGTAGAACACAATTTTGTTGTGGGCGTAGATCTTGTCAACTTGCTTGTCGCTACTAGTCTTATCTTGCTTCAGCGGTATTGTGGGATGAAGCGGCCCGGACCAACCTTACACATACGCTTACGTGAGACCGGTTCCACGGTGACATGCACTAGTTGCATAAGGTGGTGGCGGGTGTCTGTCTCTCCCACTTTAGTTGGAGCGGATTCGATGAAAAGGGTCCTTATGAAGGGTAAATAGAAGTTGACAAATCACGTTGTGGCTTTCACGTAGGTAAGAAAACGTTCTTGCTAGAACCCTATTGCAGCCACGTAAAACTTGCAACAACAATTAGAGAACGTCTAACTTGTTTTTGCAGCAAGTGTTTTGTGATGTGATATGGCCGGAAGTTGTGATGCATGATGAATGTCATATTGTGATGTATGAGATCATGTTCTTGTAATAGGAATCACGACTTGCATGTCGATGAGTATGACAACGGCAGGAGCCATAGGAGTTGTCTTTATTTTTGTATGACACGTGTGTCATTGAAGAACGCCATGTAAATTACTTTACTTTATTGCTAAACGCGTTAGCCATAGAAGTAGAAGTAGTCGTTGGCGTGACAACTTCATGAAGACACGATGATGGAGATCATGGTGTCATGCCGGTGACAAGATGATCATGGAGCCCGAAGATGGAGATCAATGGAGCTATATGATATTGGCCATATCATGTCACTACTATATAATTGCATGTGATGTTTATTATGTTTATGCATCTTGTTTACTTAGAACGACGGTAGTAAATAAGATGATCCCTTACAACAATATCAAGAAGTGTTCTCCCCTAGCTGTGCACCGTTGCTAAAGTTCGTCGTTTCGAAGCACCACGTGATGATCGGGTGTGATAGATCCTTACGTTCACATACAACGGGTGTAAGACAGTTTTACACATGCAAAACACTTAGGGTTAACTTGACGAGCCTAGCATGTACAGACATGGCCTCGGAACACGGAGACCGAAAGGTCGAACACGAGTCGTATGGAAGATACGATCAACATGAAGATGTTCATCGACGATGACTAGTCCGTCTCACGTGATGATCGGACACGGCCTAGTCGACTCGGATCGTGTAACACTTAGATGACTAGAGGGATGTCTAATCTGGTGGGAGTTCATTAAAATAATTTGATTAGATGAACTTAATTATCATGAACTTAGTCTAAAACCTTTGCAAATATGTCTTGTAGATCAAATGGCCAACGCTCATGTCAACATGAACTTCAACGCGTTCCTAGAGAAAACCAAGCTGAAAGATGATGGCAGCAACTATACGGACTGGGTCCTAACTTGAGGATCATCCTCATAGCTGCCAGAAACAATATGTCCTAGAAGGACCGCTAGGTGATGCACCCGTCGAGAGAACCAAGACATTATGAATGCTTGGCAGTCTCGTCTTGATGATTACTCCCTCGTTCGATGCGGCATGCTTTACTGACTTAGAACCGGGGCTCTAAAAGCGTTTTGAGCAACACGGAGCATATGAGATGTTCGAGGAGCTGAAACTAGTTTTCCAAGCTCATGCCCGGTCGAGAGATATGAAGTCTCCGACAAGTTCTATAGTTGTAAGATGGAGGAAAACAGTTACGTCGGTGAACACATACTCAAAATGTGGGTTGCACAACCGCTTTGTCCCAAATGGACATAAACCTCCGGACAAGGTGGTCATTGACAGAATCCTTGATCGCTCCCACCAAGCTACAAGAGCTTTGTGATGAACTACAATATGCAGGGGATGGTGAAGACCATTCGAAGTATTCTCAATCTTTGAAGTCGTGAGAGGTTGAAATTAAGAAAGAACATCAAGTGTTGATGGTCAATAAAACCACTAAGTTCAAAAAGGGCAAGGGTAAGAAGAACTTCAAGAAGGACGGCAAGGATGTTGCCGCGCCCGCAAGCAAGTTGTCGGGAAGAAGTCAAAGAATGGACCCAAGCACGAGACAGAGTGCTTTTTATTGCAAAGGGAAGGGCCCTTTGAAGCGGAACTGCCCCAAATACTTAGCGGACAAGAAGGCCGGCAACACTAAAGGTATATTTGATATACATGTAATTGATGTGTACCTTACGGTACTCGTAGTAACTCACAGGTATTTGATACGGTGCCGTTGCTCATATTTGTAACTCACGGCAGGAGCTGCGGAATAAACGGAGGCTGGCGAAGGGCGAGGTGACGATGCGTGTCGGGAATGGTTCCAAGGTCGATGTGATCGCCGTCGGCACGCTACCTCTACATTTACCTACGGGATTAGTTTTAAACCTCAATAATTGTTATTTGGTGCCAAGTTTGAGCATGAACATTGTATCAGGATCTCGTTTAATGCGAGATGGATACTCATTTAAATCCGAGAATAATGGTTGTTCTATTTATATGAGAGATATGTTTTATGGTCATGAAACGATGGTCAATGGTTTATTCTTAATGAATCTCGAACGTAATATTACACATATTCATAGTGTGAATACCAAAAGATGTAAAGTTGATAATGATAGTCCCACATACTTGTGCTTTGCCGCCTTTGGTCACATTGGTGTCAAGCGCATGAAGAAGCTCCATTCGATGGACTTTTAGAGTCTCTCGATTATGAATCATTTGACACATGCGAACCATGCCTTATGGGCAAAATGACCAAGACTCCGTTCTCCGGAACAATGGAGCGAGCAACCAACTTATTGGAAATCATACATACCGATGTGTGCGGTCCAATGAGCGTTGAGGCTCATGGAGGATATCGTTATGTTCTCACTCTCACTGATGACTTGAGTAGATATGGGTATGTCTACTTGATGAAACACAAGTTTGAGACCTTTGAAAAGTTCAAGGAATTTCAGAATGAGGTAGAGAATCAACGTGACCGAAAGATAAAATTCTTACGATCGGATCGTGGAGGAGAATATTTAAGCCACGAATTTGGTACACACTTAAGGAAATGTGGAATCGTTTCACAACTCAAGCCGCTGGAACACCTCGGTAACAGAATTGTGTCCGAACGTAAATGTCGCACTCTATTGGATATGGTGCGATCTATGATGTCTCTTACCGATTTACCGCTATCATTTTGGGGATACGCTCTAGAGACAGCTACATTCACTTTAAATAGGGCACCGTCTAAATCCGTTGAGACACCGTATGAATTATGGTTTGGGAAGAAACCTAAGCTGTCGTTTCTAAAAGTTTGGGGATGCGATGCTTATATCAAGAAACTTCAACCTGAAAAGCTCGAACCCAAATCGGAAAAATGCGTCTTCATAGGATACCATAAGGAAACCATTGGGTATACCTTCTACCTTAGATCCGAGAACGGATCCTTTCTGGAAAAAGAGTTTCTCTCGAAAGGAGTAAGTGGGAGGAAAGTAGAACTCGAGGAAGTACTACCTCTTGAACCGGAAAGTAGTGCAGCTCAGGAAAATGTTCTTGTGGTGCCTACACCAACTGGAGAGGAAATTAATGATGATGATCAAGGTACTTCGGATCAAGTTGCTCTTGAACCCGTGGGTCCACTAGGACACGTTCCGCACTGCAGTGAGCGGCAGCAACCACATCACCGGAAATCATGTTGTTGGACAACGGTGAACCTTGAACTATGAAGAAGCGATGGCGGGCCCAGATTCCAACAAATGGCTTGAAGCCATGCAATCCGAGATAGGATCCATGTATGAAAACAAAGTATGGACTTTGACAGACTTGCCCGATGATCGGCAGCGATAGAAAACAAATGGATCTTTAAGAAGAAGATGGACGCGGATGGTAATGTCACCATCTATAAAGCTCGACTTGTCGCTAAGGGTTATCGGCAAGATCAAGGGATTGACTACGATGAGACTTTCTCTCCGTAGCGACGCTTAAGTCCGTCCGAATCATGTTAGCAATTGTCGCATACTATGATTATGAGAAATGGCAAATGGACGCCAAAACAGCGTTCCTTAACGGTTATCTTAAGAAGAACTGTATATGATGCAGGAAGGTTTTGTCGACCCTAAGAATGCTAACAAGGTATGCAAGCTCCAGCGATCCATTTATGGGCTGGTGCAAGCATCTCGGAGTTGGAACATTCGCTTTGATGAGATGATCAAAGCGTTTGGGTTTATCTTGAGACTTATGGAGAAGCTGCGTTTACAAGAAAGTGAGTGGGAGCTCTGTAGCATTTATCATATTATATGTAGATGACATACTTTTGATGGGAAATGATATAGAACTCTTGGACAACATTAAGGCCTACTTGAATAAAAGTTTTTCAATGAAGGACCTTGGAGAAGCTGCTTATATATTAGGCATCAAGATCTATAGAGATAGATCAAGACGCCTCATAGGTCTTTCACAAAGCACATACCTTGATAAGATTTTGAAGAAGTTCAAAATGGATCAGTCCAAGAAAGGGTTCTTGCACATCTTTGCAAGGTGTGAGATTGAGCTAAGCTCAATGCCCGACCACGGCAAAAAGATAAAGAAGAGATGAGCGTCATCCCCTATGCCTCGACCATAGGATCTATTATGTATGCCATCTTTGTGTACCGGACTGATGTAAACCTTGCCGTAAGTTTGGTAGGAAGGTACCAAAGTAATCCCGCAAGGAACACCGGACAGCGGTCAAGAATATCCTGAAGTACACGAAAAGGACAAAGGACATGTTTCTCGTTTATGGAGGTGACGAAGAGCTCGTCAGAAGGGTTACGTCGACGCTTAGCTTCGACACAGATCTGGATGACTCTAAGTCACAAACCGGATACGTGTATATGTTGAATGGTGGAGCGATGGTAGTGCATTTGCAAGCAGAGCGTCGTGGCGGGATCTACATGTGAAGCAGAGTACATGGCAGCCTCGGAGGCAACGCATGAAGCAATTTGGGTGAAGGAGTTCATCACCGACCTAGGAGTCATACCCAATGCGTCGGGGCCGATCAAACTCTTCTGTGACAACACAGGAGCTATTGCACTTGCCAAGGAGCCCAGGTTTCACAACAAGACCACGCACATCAAGCGTCGCTTCAACTCCATCGGTGAAAATGTTCAAGATGGAGACATAGAAATTTGCAAAGTGCATACGGATCTGAATGTCGCAGATCCGTTGACTAAACCTCTTCAGCGGCAAAACATGATCAACACCAGAACTCTATGGGTGTTCGATTCATCACAATGTAACTAGATTATTGACTCTAGTGTAAGTGGGAGACTGTTGGAAATATGTCCTAGAGGCAATAATAAAAGGGTTATTATTATATTTCCTTGTTCGTGATAATTGTCTTTTATTCATGCTACAATTGTATTATCCGGAAATCGTAATACACGTGTGAATACATAGACCACAATATGTCCCTAGTGAGCCTCTAGTTGACTAGCTCGTTGATCAATAGATAGTCATGGTTTCCTGACTATGGACATTGGATGTCGTTGATAACGGGATCACATCATTAGGAGAATGATGTGATGGACAAGACCCAATCCTAAGCATAGCACAAGATCGTGTAGTTCGTTTTGCTAGAGCTTTTCCAATGTCAAGTATCTCTTCCTTAGACCATGAGATCGTGTAACTCCGGATACCGTAGGAGTGCTTTGGGTGTACCAAACGTCACAACGTGGCTGGGTGACTATAAAGGTGCACTACAGTATCTCCGAAAGTGTGCATTGGGTTGACACGGATCGAGGCTGGGATTTGTCACTCCGTGTTACGGAGAGGTATCACCGGGCCCACTCGGTAGTGCATCATCATAATGAGCTCAAAGTGACCAAGTGTTTGGTCACGGGATCATGCATTACTGATGCAGTAAAGTGACTTGCTGTAACGAGATTGAAAAAGGTATTGGGATACCGACGATCGAATCTCGGGCAAGTAACATACCGATTGACAAAGGGAATTGTATACGGGATTGTTTGAATCCTCGACATCGTGGTTCATCCGATGAGATCATCGAGGAGCATGTGGGATCCAACATGGGTATCCAGATCCCGCTATTGGTTATTTCCCGAGAGCCGTCTCGGTCATGTCTACATGTCTCCCGAACCCGTAGGGTCTACACACTTAAGGTTCGGTGACGCTAGGGTTGTATGAATATGCGTATGCAGTAGACCGAATGTTGTTCGAGTCCGGATGAGATCCGGACGTCACGAGGAGTTCGGAATGGTCCGGAGGTAAAGAATTATATATAGGAAGTATTGTTTGACCATCGGGAAAGTTTCGGGTCACCGGTATTGTCTGGGACCTGGAAGGGTCGAGGGTCCACCGGGTGGGGCCACCCATCCGGAGGGCCCCATGGGCTGAAGTGGGGAGGAACCAGCCCATAGTGGGCTGGTGCGCCCCTTGGCCCACCCTGCGCCTAGGGTTGAAACCCTAGGGTGGGGCGCCCACTGCCTTGGGGGCACTCCACCCCCTTGTCACGCCCCCCTTGGGAGATGGGATCCCCAAGGGCGGCGCCCGGGGCCTATATAAAGGGAGGGAGGGGCAGCTGCACCCAGTTCTGGCGCCTCCTCTCCCCTGCTACACCTCTCCTCCTCCGTCACGTGCTTGGCGAAGCCTGTAGAATCTTGCTTCTCCACCAACACCACGCCGTCGTCTTTCTGCTGGAGCCATCTTCCTCAACCTCTCCTTTCCCTTGCTGGATCAAGAAGGAGGAGACGTCATCCACTTCAGACGTGTGTTGAACGCGGAGGTGCCGTCTGCTCGGCACTCGGTCATCGGTGATTTGGATCACGGTGATGCGACTCCATCGTCCACGTTCTAGTGAACGCTTCCGCACGCGATCTACAAGTGGTATGTAGATGCAATCTCTCTCCCATGACTCGTTGCTTAGATGAACTCATAGATGGAGCTTGGTGAAACCGTAGGAAAAATTTTAATTTTCTGCAACGTTCCCCAACACGAAGGTCAGTTCGCGTTTTTTTTAAATAATTACGCGCAGAAAATCAAACAAAAGAAATACTAAACGGTCTCCAAAAATCCCGAAATAAATTTTGCCTGGCTTCTAAAATCAAGCCGGACAAGATGAACATTTATTTGGGGCCTAAATGCAATTTTGAAAAACGCGCATTTTTCCTAAATCCAAATAAAAAAGCGAAAAACTCCAAAATAAAATCTTATTTGATTTTTTTGTTAAATCTTCATTATTTCTTTATTTTGGGAAAGTCATTTTATTCCCTCTCTCATATTTTGATAGTAGAAATAATTGAAGATAAAATAAATAAAATCAAACGATCCTATTTTCAAAATTTGAGAAAACTCAATTATGAAAATAACGAAATCCCCAACTCTCTCCGTGGGTCCTTGGGTTGCGTAGAATTTCTAGGATCTAGCCAACAATGCAACAAAAATATGATATGCAATGATGATCTATGTATAACATTCCAAATTAAAAATTTGGGATGTTACAGGCTGGAATCATATTGGATGGCCCAGATGACGCTACTGGGCCTAATTCGGATAGGGCGTAACAGGCCTTGGGTTAGCGGGCTGTAAATGGGCTATATGCGAACATGCCGTTAACAGGCTTTACATGGGCCGGCCCGCCACCTTTTGACCAAGTCAAATGGGCCGGCCTTTTCACATTAATGGGCCTCTATTGGGCCGTGCCACGTGTCGACGTATCATAGGCACCTTCTGTCCAATGAGTGGATGACATATGTCCCAACGGTGAGCCGACACGTGTTTCCTCCAGCCAATGATGATTTTACACGTGGAAAATCCCCATTGGTCGGGGCTGTTAACGGGTTATCGGATCCAAAACCCGACCCGATAGCTTAACGGTGTTCCGTTATGGTGGATGCCACGTGTCGATCACCCTTGACGAAAGCACTTCTGTGACGCGTGATTTATCGTCATGGAAGTGGACACTTCCATGATGATAATTTTCGTAATGTCATGGAACACTTCTACGACAAAGACATGTATGACTATCTTGATTCTGTCATAAATTTGTCATGGATGTACATGCATGACAAAAAACGCGACCTACTCTGACAAACACGTATCATCACGGAAGTGTATTTTTTTGTAGTGATGGCTCGGACGATGCTTGATGAATACAAGAGTCCAAGGAAGTTCTGGCCTGAAGCCATTGATACAGCATGTCACGTCATCAACCGTGTTTATCTTCACAAGCTTCTAAAGAAGACATCCTATGAGCTCCTAACTAGTAAGAAGCCAAACGTCAGTTACTTCAGAGTATTTGGTGCTAGGTGCTGGATCAAGGATCCACATCACACTTCAAAATTTGCACTGAAAGCACATGAAGGTTTTATGCCTGGTTACGGAAAGGACTCGCACTCCTATAGAGTCTTCAACCTCTTTCACTATAAAGTGGTTAAAACTGTAGATGTGCGGTTCAATGAGACTAACGGATCGCAAAGAGAGCACCTACCAAATGTACTAGATGAAGTCCCTCCTAGTGAATCGATTAAGCTAATGGGAACTGGAGAAATCATTCCTTCAGAAGCTCATGCTGAAGAAGAACTCATTATTTCTGCGCCTAGTCAACCTGAAGACAATGCTCAGCCTGAAGCCAATACTCAAAATTAAGACAATGATCAGCAAGAGCAAAATCTTCGTCCAGTTCATCCTCGTGTTGCAAATGAAGTACAGATTGAGAAGATAATTGATAGCATAAATGCACCTGGTCCACTCACTCATTCAAGAGCAACACAACTAGCAAATTTCTGTGGACACTTTGCATTTGTCTCAATATGTGAACCCAAGAAAGTTGTTGAAGCCTTCATGGAACCTGAATGGATTCAAGCTATGCAAGAAGAGCTTCAACAGTTCGAGTTGAACAATGTGTGGGAATTGGTCAAGCGTCCTGACCCTCGCAAGCACAATATCATAGGCACCAAATGGATCTATCGCAACAAACAAGATGAGCATGGTCAAGTTGTCAGAAACAAGGCTCGTCTCGTTGCTCAAGGATACACTCAAGTTGAAGGGATTGACTTCGATGAAACATTTGCTCCCGTGGCTAGGCTTGAAGACATTCGCATACTGCTAGCCTATGCCAACCATCACAACATCCTTCTATATCAAATGGATGTGAAGAGTGCCTTTCTCAACGGCAAGATTGAAGAAGAAGTGTATGTTGCACAACCACCTGGTTTTGAAGATCCAAACATCCTGATATGGTATACAAGCTCAACAAGGCACTGTATGGACCCAAACAAGCCCCTCGTGCTTGGTATGACACACTCAAAGACTTCCTGAAGAGCAAAGGCTTCAAACCCGGTTCTCTAGATCCTGCACTCTTCATGAAGACATATGATGGAGAACTGTTTGTTGTCAAATCTATGTGGATGATATCTTCGGCTACACTGAAAAGAGATACAGTGATGAGTTTGGACACAAGATGCAAGAGCAATATCAGATGTCCATGATGGGTGAGCTGAAGTTCTTCCTTGGTCTTCAAATTCGTCAGAAAAGCAACGGTATCTTCATATCTCAAGAAAAATACCTCAAAGATTGCCTGAAGAAGTTTGGAATGCAAGATTGCAAAGGATACACGACGCCAATGCCAACCAAAAGTCATCTGAGTCCCGACGCCAATGGTAAAGAGTTTGATCAAAAGGTATACCGCTCCATGATTAGTTCTTTACTTTATTTATCTGCATCTAAGCCAGATATAATGCTTAGTGTTTGCATGTGTACCCGATTCCAAGCGGCACCAAAGGAATCGCATCGTGTAGCTATGAAGCTAATTCTTCGATATTTGGCTTACACCCCAACGCTAGGATTATGGTATCCAAAGGGCTCAGAGTTTAATCTAATTGGATTCCAAGATGCTGATTATGCTGGTGACAAGGTTGATCGCAAGTCTACATCAGGCACATGTCACTTTCTGGGACGATCACTTGTTTGTTGGTCTTCAAAGAAGCGTAACTGTATCTCTCTCTCTTCGAACACGAATACATTGCTCTTTGGATCTTGCTGCGCTCAGCTTCTATGGATGAAGCAAACTCTCAAGGACTATGGCATCCATCTGAAGCAAGTGCCTCTCTACTACAACAATGAAAGCGCCATCAAGATTGCCAACAACCCAGTTCAGCACTCGAAGACAAAGCACATTGAAATTCGTCATCACTTTCTCAGAGATCATGTCATGAAGGAAGATATTGATATCATTCACGCCAACATCGAAGAGCAATTGTGATATCTTCACAAAGCCCTAGGATGAGAAAAGGTTTTGCAAGTTGCGGTGTGAGCTAAATATCTTAGAATCCTCAAATGTCCTGTAATTGGACACACATCCTAACACTTATGCATGTTGATGACTTAGATGTGCAACACACGAAGTAACGTATATCTTCAAACACTAAAGACATACACTCTAAGTGTGAATACATCAACGTGGATTTGACTTTGGAGCGCCACGATAATTTTGCGCCGTGTCTGGGTCTAATACTTCCTATACGGTGTGTAACGCCACCACCACCAAACCTTTGTTTGAAGTGTTTCATTTGGCGTCACATTTGGGAAGGCTTCGCATTTGGTTCGTCTTCAACATTGATTTAACTTCATGTTTATTTACACAATGTTGATTTGGTCTTATTCAGATATATACATATATTTGTGTTCTGTCCTCTACAACATTCACTTATAGCTATGTCTTCATGCTTGAATCTTTTGATCTAAGTGAATGTGATTGGACCCTAACCCCTTATGTGCTTCTACCTCAAATTCTATCTATCCAAATCATATGCATTCTATTGAAACTGTCAAATTTCTTCTCTGCGTCCTTGTTAGCAGAAGATACAGAGACAAAAGTTGAATCTGTTTTAAATGCTATATACCTGAAACCCGGAGAAGCCGGAACGACCACCCGACAGTCCAGGCATGCGTGGGAACATGGAACAACTTCCAATGTGTTGCATGCTTGCCACGTGTCCCTCAGATGTGAACTGCCAGGGGCACCTGTGTAATTGCGCTGTGCAGTCCCTTTCCTTATAAATACACAACTCAGCGCGGTCACAATCTCTTCTTCCACCTCGCCACCTCGCACAAATCCTAGGGCCTCCGCTAGCTCGCGTCGACGCCGGAGAAGAAGCGCTTAGCTGTTGCGACCTCTTCGACGCCGTCCTCACGCCGGCCGCGGACTTCGTCCTCTCCACAGCCGCCGTAGGTGTCTTCCGTCGCCAAGTTAGGGCACGGGAGATTGAACTGCTCGGCGTCCCTCTCATCTTCGTCTAGCAGTTCTTCGTGTGGTAATTATATCTTACTTTTACAGCCTTTTTGATCCATCAGATCCATCTACTTTCACCGGATCTATCTTATTCTGAATCTCATATCATGCCTAGTATATTCACTTATGCTTCACAACTAGTTAGATTCCTCACTTGTACTTATTCTTGGATTCGTACAAATCTGGAACCAACTCTCACCATATAAGTGAATGTCTTTGCGAGGTCAATGTCTTCAAACTGATTTATCTTCAAAATCTTCTGAGAATGCATATGACCTCTTCCCTTCCCTTGCACCTCTAATGCTGTCACAGGTACATGTCCGTGGGAGAATCCATTGTTTCTCATAGTCTGCATTCATTTACAGAATTCTTACAGCGTCACATCAATTCTCCTAAAGCCCGTTCCTATCTGACCAGCAGACGGAAGCCTTTGACAGTTCTGAAGCCATTCAGCTTGAACTTCATGTCCACTGAAAAGTCAGCTAGAAAGGGCGGCAGACAGCGCCGTGGGAATACATCCAAAGGTTTGCCACCTGATCTGTATGAAATGTACAAGACAGATCCTGAAGAAACCTATGGCGAACGCAAGACTCAAATCCAATGGATTCGAAGATATTGGGCAGAGGAATGGTTCAAGTACAGATTCGTCACTTCTGAGTATGCGGAGAAGAATGCCATCAAGCGACCATGGGGAGATATTCTCTACAAAAATATTCAACCCAAGTCCTAGTCTGAAGCCATTGCTCAAGGCTTCTATCTTTGCATGGTCCGAGGACCACAACCAAAGAATGCCGACCCATCCTCTCTGCTATGGTGCCGCGATGACAATCTGTTCAAGCGCAACTATAAGTTTGCCAAAGATTCTGCTACAAAGAACAAGAAAGCATTTGGACTTGACTTCAACCCTGGTCCATCTGCCCCAAGGGCTGATGGCACCCGTGATGCTGAACCAAATGTCATCGGCCCCTTCTACAACCTTGAAGGCCTCCTCACTCACATTGCTGTTCAAGGGGCAGCCGTGGAGCACTCTGTTGATGACGCATATTCTAATGAAGTACCAGCTCCACCGAAGCCGCAAACGCAGAAGAAATCAAAGGCTTCAAAGCCCTCTGCTGCACCAAGAGCTTCGCGTGTGAAGCCACTGGCCACTGCACCTCCCAGTGTGCAGTCTGAAGATCTTTCTCGTGTCTCCAAGAAAACGGAGAAGCCCAAGAAGAAGAAGCCCATCAAGAGTTCCGGGCAAGAACTGACCCCAGCTACCGTTCTGAGGAACGAAAATGAAGCCATTGATCTATCAAGCGACGAAGATCTTGGTGATGATGCTATTGAGCTGCTGATAAAGAGCAAACAAGAGGCGGAGATCTTCAACAATCTGCCCCTCTTTGATGTGGATATTTTGAATAAGTCCATTGATGAATGGTTTGACAACCCAAGCCTCAACATCATTGATCTTCAGCTTCAATTTGGCATCAGTGTCTCTTTCCATGGAGCCATTGCTAATGAGCTGGCTCTGGCTCAGAAGATCGTCGAACTGAAGAACAAGATTGACCATGAGAAAGCTCAATTCAAGAGGAACATGGCCAAGCTTAGTGTGGTCGATGTTCAAAGCTTCAAGCAGATGTTGCATGACCTCAAGGAGCAGTTTCACAAGAAACATGAAGAAGCAAAAGGATCAAGAGAGCAGATGAAACTCTCCGCAAGTAAATGTGTTCAAGTTCATAATGAGGCTGAAAGCGCAAGGCACTTGTGCGTCCAGGCATCGACCCCAAGATGGCTGCCAAACAGAAAAAGAAGCCTGTTGTGGCCCAACCTGAAGCATCAGGGCGGGAAGCACCTCGCATTGTCTTCCCTGCCAGCATGACATGCTCGAAGCCTAAGTTCCCTACAGCAGCTTCAGAACTGAAGAAGACAAGGGCAGCTGAGGCCGAAGCCAGAAAGCGCAAGCACAAAAAATGCCACTCATGATGCTCCACCGACCAAGAAGACAAAGACAAAATCTTCACGAAAAAATCATGTTGCTGCCACAGAGCCACTTGTTGTCGAGCCCATCTCAGTTGCTCGTCCTGCATCCGCAAACCAAGAGCGTCAGCTAGTACTACATGAGCCTGCTTCCACATAGGCTCCTGAAGCTGAAGACATTCCAGTTGTCGACCCCATCACAGCTGAAGGCAATGGTCATCACGACAATGTAGATGATGATGAAGTCCTTCCTCAGGTCGAGCACCAACCGGTATCATCGCCTGTTCTCACGAACAATGAACTCATCAGCATTGGTCGTCCCCTGACGTCAATTGCTCAGGATGCATCGTGGGCTGATCACCCCCAACAAGACACACCAAGCCAAAACACACCCAGTACCCCCCCTCCTCAAGTCACCACTCCGGTGCTTGATGATGACAATTACATGGTGCAGGCCACCCCATCTCCAAAAGTGTCGCCCGCATTCCGCAGGCTTCGCAAAGGCCCTAGGCCACGGGTCGCCATGCCGAGCATTCCAGAAGGAGAAGTGCAACACAACTCAGTAGCACGTCAAGTGTTTCCGGACGCCACTCCAACTGCGAACGTCTCTGAGTCAGCAAAAGTTACTGAAGACATTCCGGCTGCATCAGCCGATGACAACCAAGAACCGCGTCATGAAGAAGAGAGAGTTGTCACACCCCCCATCACTCAAGAAAATGTTCTTGAAGAGAACGAGTCTGTGCCCGACCCTCCTACTACTCAAGTGGAGGTTGAAACCACTAAGGCGGCCACAAACAACATTGATGAAGCCAATGACGTAGTCATGGCTGAAGCCAATGTGGCGCCTGAAGCGAATGTTGCACCTGAAGCCAATGTGCAGCTTGAAGCGCATGTCAATGGCAATGCTCCTGTACCGCCTCCAAGGCCTCACATCATTGAGCAAGCATTTGATCGCGGCCAACTTGTCACTGTCCGATGGCCTATTCTGGTTCCTCCGCCTGCTCCCGGACCACAATTTGACTTCCACGTGGAGCATAGGCCTCATGTCCAGAAGCCAAAGCCCCGACTGCCAAGATTTCTCGGCGCTGCAACTTCCCAAGGATCATTAAATGTCAATAGCTTCAGGGCTCACAATACCTTCTTTGACAGTGCAAAGAACCCTTACTCAAGGCCAAGAATATCATCTGATCGCTTCTGGAGCTATCAGTAGCGCAGCTATTACTCATGCATCCTATACAATCAAGGGCGAATCTTTCCTCACATACGTCTAGATTGTGAAGCCATTCTTTGATGCCTCGCTTGGAAGAAGCTCTAGACTGCTTGAGATCTTTGGACTTCTGTAGTTTGTCACTGACAAAGAGCATTGGAATGAGGAGCTTTTGCTACAATTCTATGCCACTGTTCACATTCCCGGCTACAACAGGGATCCGAAGACTTGGGTCCTTGAGTGGATGACAGGTGATGTACACCATGAAGCCAAAGCCCAAGATATAAATGAGCTTACTTCCCTGCCCACTCCAGGTGAACTCTATGAACCTGGTTGTCAGCTTCACCGCAATGCATTGGAGAGCATATTTCATAAGCCTGAGCCAAACATGAGTCAAATGTTCAGCATGATGAAGCCACTGCCACGAGATGCTGAATATCCAAAGGAATTCTTTGTCGAAGACTTAGAGTATCTACCCCAGACCATTTATCATAATATAAGGCGAACTCTATGGCCTGTCAAAGGACATTCTCCTGCAGCCAACCTTGAAGGCGCGATGAAGACATTGGTTTTCTATATCCTCAATGGCATCAGCTTCAATGCTCAAGATTTCTTCATCAGGCAACTTGCTGCATCTGGAATTGATCTCTTTGGCCTGAAGTTTCATGCTCCATGGGTGATGCGCTTAATCAAGCTTCACTCTTCTGTCAACTATCAGCCCTCTGTGCGCAACCGTCTTATATTCTTGCCAGAGGTTGATATGTCTGTCGAAGCCATCTACCCTGAACCTGCCAAGGAGCCTATATATCTTCACAATGTCGATCGCCAAAGATTCACGCAACCCATTGAAGGAGTTCTTGCTGCAACTCGTGTTTATCCTCTGGCTGGTAACACATGTGCACCTCATCTTGCAACTACTGAAGCCACTGAAAGCACTATTGCTCAAAGGCCTCAGAAGCGATCTCGCGTACTCAATGACCGAGAGCTTCTCGTGGCCTTACATTAGAAACAGGATAAGCACCATGACTGGCTGAAGCATCAGATGCAAAGCATCTTGGTGGATGTTAATCGCATTCAAAATCTTGCCACCAAGAATGCCTTCGTATCTCATGAAGCCTGTCGGAGGTCATGGAAGAGTCTGACTTTGCTAAGCTCCGAAGATGATCTTCACGAAGATGGCTTCACTGAGCGCTACAAGTTAGATTCCACGCCTCCCCGCAATGCCGTCTTGCGCCGTACTCCTTCCTTAGAAGACTCAGAGTACTCATCCTCGGCTGCAATGGTTAATGCTTGAGTAGTCGATGACGAAGATGATGCCACTTCTCCAACCACTACTTCACCGCGTCTTGACACTGCACCAGGCCCCTCTGCACCACCGGACTCCAACGTCGACCCTGCACCTTCATTTTCTCCCAATGGGAACGAGTAGATGCTCTATGTCTTCAAACCTTTTTGGTCCTTACTGACAAAAGGGGGAAAAGCATATGAGTTGATAGTCTTCAAGATGGTCCATATGGGTGGTTGCCTTATATTTTGCCAAGTGGTTACAACTCTCGTTTTGATACTTTTGGTTCTTTGGGTTGTAACACTTAAACTTGATGGTCGCTACGCTACTTTATACGCTATTCTGTGATGCGATGATAAATTCCGCATGAAGTCATTCTGCAGACGTCCATTTTTCATTATGCATGTCATTATCTTCGTTATACCTTTATATGCATGATGAATTGTCTTCTTATGTTGAAAAGGATCTCCACAAAGTAAAACCTGCCATGTGCATTTGCATACAAACGCAAACTATTTATATGCACATCTTCAGGGGGAGCCTTTTGCTACTTATGAAGACAATACCTCAATCCTTACAATTTCTCATACTTTTATCCCCGTTCAAAACTTCAACCAATTTGTCATGAATCACCAAAAAGGAGGAGATTGTAAGTGCATCTAGTGAGGGACCAATGTGTTTGTGAGAATTGCAGGATTACACAGGTAGTAGTCCCTCATTGATTCGGTTTACCTACCGGAGATGACCCCTAAAATTGTGTGAAGACATTGAAGACAATGGTGGTCTGTGAAGATATTCACAATGAAGACTAGGACATGAGAAGACATCGCATGAAGACTATGGAGTGCGAAGACATAGTTGTTTCGTAGTTTCCTTTTCTTATTTGTTGAGTCATAGGAACCACCGCACTGTTAAGTGGGGTCCAAGCGAACAAAGTCAGAGGATCAAGTGATGCTCAACCAAATCCTATGTCTTCGAGCGAAGACAATGAGAGCAAATCTTATCCAGAGTTGGATAAGTCAGCTTTACTTGTAGCCCAAGTCAAGCTACCGCATGTGTTTGAAATCTGACCATTGGACACATGTCAGTTCCTTAGTGACCTTGGGTCATTTTGGACAAATCAGGTCGGGTTGCCTCCTGGCTATAAATAGCCCACCCCCTACACCATAAATTGGTGGCTGCTCAGAGTTAGTGCAAGGCTTTTGTCGTTTGAGAGCAACCCACCTCCGAAGCATTTGAGAGAAAGATCCTTGCGAGGACAAAGCCCAAAACACCCAGAGCCAAAGAGTGTTAGGCATCACTGAAGTCTCTCTGTCCGCGTGACCTGAAGACTTGTTACACTTGAGGACTGTGAATCCTCCAGCCGGTTAGGCGTCGCGTTCTGAGCATCCAAGAGTCATTGTGGATTGCCGGTGAATGAAGTCTGTGAAGTTTTGGAAGTCTATCTTGAAGACTTACCAGAGTGATTGGGCGAGGACTAAGTGTCCTTAGCTCAAGGGGAATAAGGTGAAGATGCGGTCTTCTGAGTTGAATCTCAGCCTCCCTAACTGCACGCATGATTGTCACAAAGAATCGAACTGGTCCAACAAATCCTTGTCCTCACCAAGCAAGCTGGTTCTATCTCCTCCCTCACTTATTTACAGTTTGTCTTCGTGAAGTCATTTGCATGCTTGTCTGATCTGTTTGACTTCACTGTGTGATGACTATTGTTGTTTGGCTTCATACTATCTTCCATCCTGATCTATACTACCTAGATGCTAATAGTCTTCGTGCTTTCACTTCATTACTTACTTGACTATGGCTTGTCTAGTGTAGTCTACCTTCCGCTGCATATCAATAGGTTCATTTCTATCGTTTGTCTTCAAATCCCCCGTGTTTTGAAGACTTTCATAAAAATCGCCTATTCACCCCCCCCCCCTCTAGTCGATAACTAGCACTTTCACATCTAGTGTATTAAGTTAACAAGAACGGAGTAACGCCTTAAGCAAGATGACATGATGTAGAGGGATAGATCCAATCAATATGGTAAAAACCCCATATTTTTCATCCTTAATGGCAACAATACAAATACTTGCCTCGCTACCCCTACTGTCACTGGGTGAGGACACCGCGAGATTGAATCCATCACAAAGCACCTCTCCCATTGCAAGAAAGATCAATCTAGTTGGCCAAACCAAATCAACAGATCGGAATGAAATACAAAGCTATCTTAGTCATGCATAAAAGAGTTCACAGAAGACTCAAATAATATTCATAGATAATCTGATCATAAACCCACAATTCATCGGATCTCAACAAACACACCGCAAAAGAAGATTACATCGAATAGATCTCCAAGAACATCGAGGAGAACATTGTATTGAATATAAAAGAGAGAGAAGAAGCCATCTAGATACTAGCTATGGACCCATAGGTATGCGGTAAACTACTCACACATCATAGGAAGGGCCGCAAGGTTGATGTAGAGGCCCTCCGTGATTGAATCCGGCAGAGTACCGTAACAAGTCTCCAGATGGGATCTCACGAGGACAGAAACATACAGCGGATAAAAAGTATTTTTGGTGTGCCCTCTGGTATTCGGGGAATATTTGGGTATTTATGGAGCTTAGATTAGGGTTGGAGGAGCATCAGGGGGCCCACAAGCCTGGGGGCGCGCCTCTCAAGCTTGTCGCCGACTGGTGCCCCCTCCGACCCCCTCCCGAAGGTTCCTAGGTGTCTTCTAGTCCAAGAAAAATCCTCAAAAAGTTTCATTCCGTTTGGACTCCATATGGTATTGATTTTCTGTAAAAGACAAAAACAAGGAAAAAACAGCAACTGGCACTGGGCACTAGGTTAATAAGTTAGTCCCAATAAAATGATATAAAATAGCATATTGATGCATATAAAACATCCAAGATGGATAATATAATAACATGGAACAATAAGAAATTATAGACACATTGGAGACGTATCAAGCATCCCCAAGCTTAATTCCTGCTCGTCCTCGAGTAGGTAAATTATAAAAACATAAATTTTGGTGCGGAATGCTACCTAACATGTTTATCAAGTAATATTTGTTATTGTGGTATGAATTTTTAGATCCATATGATTCAAAACCAAAGTTTAATTATGACATAAAAACAATAATACTTCAAGCATACTAATAAAGCAATCATGGCTTTTCAAAATATCATGGCTAAAGAAAGTTATCCCTACAAAATCATATAGTTATGTCATGCTCTATCTTCATCCCACAAGTATTTATCATGCACAACCCTGATGACAAGCCAAGCAATTGTTTCATACATTTGACGTTCTAAAGCTTTTTCAACTTTCACACAATACATGAGCGTGAGCCATGGATATAACACTATGGGTGGAATAGAAGGTGGCAGTAGAAAAAAAGGAGAAAGAAATTCTCACACCAACTAGGTAAATTAATAGGCTATGGAGATGCCCATCAATTGATATCAGTGCAAGTGAGTAGGAATTGCCATGCAACAGATGCACTAGAGCTATAAATGTATGAAAGCTCAAAAGAAAACTAAGTGGGTGTGCATCCGACTTGCTTGCTCACGAAGACCTAGGGGAATTTTGAGGAAGCCCATCATTGGAATATACAAGCCAAGTTCTATAATGAAAAATTCCCACTAGTAATATGTGAAAGTGAGAACATAGGAGACTCTCTATCATGAAGAACATGGTGCTATTTTGAAGCACAAGTGTGGACAAAGGATAGTAACATTGTCCCTTCTCTCTTTTTCTCTCATATTTTTTTCTTATTTTTTCTTTTTTTCTTTTTTTCTTTTTGGCTCTTTGGCCTCTTTTTTTATTTTGGGATCTTTGGGCTCTTTTCATTTTAAGTCCGGAGTCTGTCCCCAACTTGTGAGGGTATAATAGTCTCCATCATCCTTTCCTCACATGGGACAATGCTCTAATAATGATGATCATCACACTTTTATATATTTACAACTCAAGAATTACAACTCGATACTAGAACAAGGATATGACTCTATATGAATGCCTCCGGTGGTGTACCGGGATGTGCAATCATCTAGCGTGATATGTATAAAAAATACGAATGGTGGCCAAGCCACATATACTATGTCAACTATATGATCATGCAAAGCAATATGGCAATTATGGTGTGTGTCATAATAAACGGAACAATGGAAATTTCATGGCAATATATCTCGGAATGGCTATGGAAATGCCATAATAGGTAGGTATGGTGGCTATTTTGAGGAAAGTTATGGGTGGTTTAATGTACCGGCGAAAGTTGCGTGGTACTAGAGTGGCTAGCAAAGATGGAAGGGTGAGAGTGCGTATAATCAATGGACTCAACATTAGTCATAAAGAACTCACATACTTATTGCAAATTTATTATCCCTCGAAACAAAGTACTAATACGCATCCTCCTAGAGGGATAGATTGGTAGGAAAAGACCATCGCTCGTCCCCAACCGGCACTCATAAGTAAGACAGTCAATAATAAATCATGCTCCAATTTCATCACATAACAAGAGACCATACGTGCATGCTTCGGGAAATAAAAACCTTAACATAAGTATTTATATTAACCCACAATTACCAACTAGCATGACTCTAATATCACCATCTTTATATCTCAAAACAATTGCAAGGAATCAAACTTCTCATATATTCAATGATGTATGTGAAAGTTTTTGTTATACCCCTCTTGAATATCCATCATATTAGGACCAAATTCATAACATAAGAAAATTGTCATACTATTTTTTAGACTTTCTAAATAATATAAGTGAAGCATGATATTTCATCAATTTCTTCAAAATAAAACCACCGCCGTGCTCTAAAAAGATGTAAGTGAAGCACTAGAGCAACTACCTAGCTCAAAAGATATAAGTGAAGCACATAGAGTATTCTAATAAATTCACGATCAATGCGAGTCCCTCTCAAAAGGTATGTACAGAAAGTATGATTGTGGTAAACTTAAAAGAAAATACTTATATTATACAAGACGCTCCAAGCAAAACACATATCATGTGGTGAATAAAAATATAGCCTCAAGGGATTTTGTCGATGGATTGAAGACAAAAGAGGGCTTGCCATCCGGGGCGCCCCCAAGCTTCGATGCTTGGTTTTACTTGAATATTTCCTTGGTGTTCCTTGGGCATACCGAATCTTATGCTCTTGCCACTCCTTATTTCGTAGTCCGTCAAAATTTTACTCAAAACATGAAAACTTCACAACACAAAACTGAACAAAAAACTCATGAGATCTGTTAATGAACAAAGCAAATAACCATTTTTAGGTACTGTTGTAAACTCATTCCAATTTTAAATTGGTGTTATATCTATTGTATTCTAACTTATCCATGGTTCATACCCCCTGATACTACCCATAGATCCTTCAAAATAAGCAAACAACACAATGAAAACAGAATCTGTAAATAGAACACTTTATAGTAATCTGGACTTTAGCCAAACTTCTTAACTCTAAAAATTCTGACAAAATAGGACAACGTAGGAAATTTGTATATCAATATTGTGTAAAAAATTCAAGAATTTTTCATGTTCCAGCTGATCAGTTCAATTCTTTTACTCGGCGCAAAAGTTTCCGTCTTTTAGCAAAATGAAATCAGTTATCATCCAAATCATCCAAAAGGTCTTACTTGGCACAAACACTAATTAAAACATTAAAACACAAATATTATTGAAGTAATATTGCATATTTGTTTAAGAACATAAGCGAAAACAAAAAACACAAAATAAAATTGGTTGCCTCCCAACAAGCGCTGTTGTTTAACACCCCTAGCTAGGCATATTGCATAGATATAGGTATTGTAATAAAAGTGAGGGAGATCATCCATGCTCATCTCATACTCCCTCCTTTCAGTGGCAAGCTTTCTTTGTGGTAAGCAAAAATAATGAAAGGAGCTAAATTTAATAGGGTATGGATCTATAAGATCAAGTTTGGGAGGAATAAATTCCTCTTTTGGCCCTTTATATTTGATAATTATCTCTTCATTATAAACGTTCCTTCAATTAAACTCCCCAAGTTTCTCCTTGAGAACAAACCCTAATCCATTATTTTTTATAGCAAAATTATCATTGAGTTCAGAAATCTTATCAATCAATACATTGGGAGGAACATTTTTCCTTAGGTTTTCATTATAAGCAGCATAATCTAGAGATTGTAGTCTCCTAATCTGTTGATTAAAAATGATCTCCTCTATAGGAGGGCAACCCACTACAACAGGAACCCCCCTACAGCAACGCATTTATGCGTTGTTGTATGTCCGTATAAGTGTTGCACTGGTCTACACCAACAAATTAATGTGTGTTGCCGTTGGTGGCGTTGCAAGGGTCTACAACAACGTATATGCATCTGTTGGTAAACAACGTCTAGAAACGTTGCTATCTAGCAATGTATAGGGTTAGAGTCTAACAACACTACATATGTGTTGCTCGACACCGTGCACAAAGGCTTTTCAAATGGATATCCAACCCAATTCAGCCCAATATGGGTTGGGCTATTCTAATGGGCATATATATAATATTGCCATCCAACCCAATATGGGTTGATCAGTCAACATTTCTATTAGGCCGTTACGATCTCTGCTATTTTCTGTTGGAAAAAATCTCAACAATTATTAGTTGGCTAAATTCCATAGAGGCTACTTTTTCTATTAACCAAGTCAATTACCCAACACAGGGTATTTTCACATCACATGACAAATAATTACTCTATAAATATCAATGCCAATCCACATCACGTTTCATAGTTCACGTTCCCCATAAGACAAAATAACACAAGCTATATATCAACCTGATACAACATGCAGCATCAATAGACACTAAGAAATATATTAACAAATGAGTGTTCTCTTGACTCTCAAACACAATTGTATAGCTCTCCTCTTCAAAGTTACATTTGTAGGAGGACCTTTCTCATGGCATATTGAAGCCAGCTAGGGTTGCTTTGGTCTTTATTTGTCCATCCCAACTTCTTGAAAGATGAGCTGCATATCATCCCATCAAAAGAATATGGCTATAATCTGCAACAAAGATTTTAACATATCAGTAACCATGAGTTAGAAAAATATATCTACCATTGCAACAAAATTCTGAGTTTAGAATTAACCATGTTCTCCTTACTGTAGCTTATATAAATATTACCTAACAATATACTAATTTTCATAATGTTCATGATGACATTTTACATATGCTGATAAGAGAACCATATCCAAATGAAAATGATAAATAAAGCTAGTGGCTCGAGATATCACTTTATCAGCTAATCAAAACAAAAGAAGACATAATCTTCCTCACACAAACCACCAAGATCATTACCATCATGGATCTGCTTGTCAAATCAGGCACCAATGTTTGAACACCCATTTGTTCAGAAGAAAGCATCACTCTGCCTCGATAACCATAGCTTCCCCCCCCCCCCCAAAAAAAAAGACCAACCAAAAGATTTATCAACATGTATATGTTCAGAATATGGTCATCATGACAAAAAAGGCAGTCTATGTTTTTTCCGAACTCTAATACACACATATATAGTCAAGTAAACAAATTCATTATTATTGCAAATGAAGTGATCATTGTTGATTGAGTTCTACAATGAATTCTGCCATCATCATAGTTTTCGCTGTATTGACTCTTCCCTTGCCCTTGCACACTTAATATTGTGTGATTTATTATGTGATCTTGTCACAAGGTTTTTTTTTTGCTGTCTCTGGAGATAACAACTCATGCTCCACAATCTGCAATTGTATCAATGGCGCCTTTCTCGTGTATAATGCAGTGTTGCTACTGCAGTAAGTAATCAGTTCGTAACCCGCAAAAAAATCAGTTTGTAACCTGTTAGCTCTGAATGGTGATCCAAAGCTACTACTTGAAATTATGCTAAACTGGACATGTATACATATAGAAATCAACCAGATTAGTTGGGGATTCCCTCGTGGATTGGGTAGCATAGTTGGGAGAATAATATATATTTCGATACTTGCATTTGTCATTGCGAAATTAATCAGATATGCATGCACCTTGTCCGTAGATAGGATTTGACACGCAGAAATCAATCAGACAGACTAGCTATAGAGACTACAACATATACTTGTGGAGGAGAATTAACAGGATCAAATGGAATAAATAAATGAGGTTGATCACCATGTTTGAGTCAATAGGAAGTTGCCAATGTAACTTTGGCAAACCCTAGAAATCAATAGAAATGGTTTTACCAAGATTTAGTCATGCAAATCTTTTCTCCTTGATGCACCACTAGGTATAGTGTCATAATTTGAGGTTTTAAGCATGTCCAGAAAAATTGGGGTCAAAAGGAGAAAGTTGGCAATGTAGAGTTGTTCAAGGTTGATTCTGGGCACAGTGGGTTTTGGGGCATTTTTGTGAACCGAAATGATTTTTTTGAGATAAAACTTTGCAAGACCATCAGATTATGCATATGTGAGTTGCTAGAATTTTTCCTGGATTTATTTGAAAATATTTCTTATAGAAATATTTCAAATACTTGAAATGAACAGAAATAGTTTTGGAAGGTTTTGTCCAATATTTTGAACATGGTCGTGTGTTGAAACTCATATATATATATATATATATATATATATATATATATATATATATATATATATATATA
Source organism: Aegilops bicornis (assembly GCA_021605145.1). Classification (NCBI taxonomy): domain Eukaryota; kingdom Viridiplantae; phylum Streptophyta; class Magnoliopsida; order Poales; family Poaceae; genus Aegilops; species Aegilops bicornis. The sequence goes on along the minus strand of CM038670.1, from coordinate 400,986,386 downwards.
TATATATATATGTCCACTGAGTATCCCTAAATTTTCTCAAATATTTTTGAAACTTTAAACTAATTTTTACCTATTAAAGACCATTTCTGGCCTATAAAATAGCAAAATAACTTTTCAAATAATATTTTTGTGGTTTTAGGGAGTCCTTTATCTAATAGGATTCAAATATAACTTTTGAAATATTTTTCACATCCCAGATTAAGTACTTGTAGTTCAAGCCTTAAATCAGGGGTTTTTGGAAAACCTAATTTAGAAAATACATTTTGGCCAATTTATTTTACAAGAAAAATACTATTCTGACCTATACACATGGCATGATCATTGGGAAAAGTTTTGGATCAAGGAGACGAAGTATAGGAGTTGGAGGGTTTACTTTATTTTTAGAGCACTTTCAAACAATAAACAAAAAATCCAATCAAGCAAAGTCCAAACACTCAAAAGTTTTCCTCAAACCACATTTTATCTTAAATTATTAGCTTAAGTGTTGTGGTATGAAAATCAGGGTGTGACACGTGCGAACCCTCAATTAACCTGATCACTAACTACCTTATATGTGTTGCAGGGAAACAATGGGAAGCACTGAGGTTTACAATCGAGGTTTGCACATGCATGGTCCTTCGTCTAATAGCACCTTATTGTGCAATTGCAGGAACCATTCTAATACTTAGGTTTTTAACAACTTGGCTTGCACATGTAGGTCCTGCAATCAGAGGTTTTGACCCACTGTTCAACCCTTTTTGCATATGGGGAAATGACTTGTCCATGAAAATCAGTCAAGTCAAGAAACTCAGAAAGATTGTTAGGATAAAGAAATTAGCGACAAAGAACAACCAGATCTTTGTCTGCACAACGAAGAAGACATCAGTTCACTACAGGATGGTACTAACTATTATACCTTGACTTTTTTATTCCTTTACCCCATTTCCAATATAGAGAAGATATTTATGCACATCCTTGTTTTCAGACCTTTCCAAAGCAGATCACTGATGATTACCTCTCAAACCACCTATATGGTCAGGAGGCGAGGAAGGTATTCGTACAACACCCACGGTTCAATACTGAAGTGTTGTTCAAGTGGACGAAGGATGGACGGTCATGTTGGGGAACGTAGTAATTTCAAAATTTTCCTACGATCACGCAAGATCATGGTGATGCATAGCAACGAGATGAGAGTGTTGTCTACGCATCAGAGACCAAGAACGGAAGCGTAGACTCAACGTAGAGGAAGTATTCGTACTACTTCACGATCCAACCGATCCAATTACCGAACGTACTGCACCTCCGAGTTCAGCACACGTTCAGCTCGATGACGTCCCTCGAACTCCGATCAAGCCGAGTGTTGAGGGAGAGTTTCACAAGACGACGGCGCAGTGACGATGATGATGTTCCACCGGCGCAGGCTTCGCCTAAGCTCCGCCACGGTATTTTCGAGGTGTAATATGGTGGAAGGGGGCACCAGACACGGCTAAGGAACGATCTCAATGATCAACTTGTGTGTCATGGGGTGCCCCCGCCTGTATATAAAGGAGGGAAGGGAGGGCTGGCCGGCCAAGGAGAGGTGCGCCAGGTGTCCTACTCCTACTAGGAGTAGGATTCCCCCAATCCTAGTCCAACTAGGTTTCCCCAAGTGGGAAGGGAGAGAGAGGGGGCCCTTCTCCTAGTCCTAATAGGACTAGGGAAGGGGGAAGGTGCCAGCACTTGGGCCCCTTTTCTCCTTTCCACTAAGGCCCATGTTGGCCCATTAGCATTCCGGGGTTCCAGAACCTCCGGTACTTGGTAAAATTCCCAATTTCACCCGAACACTTCCGATGTCCAAACATAGACTTCCAATATATGAATCTTTATGTCTCGACCATTTCGAGACTCCTCGTCACGTCCGTGATCTCATCCGGGACTCGAACAACCTTCGGTACAGAAACATCATAAAAACTCATAGTAACTGCCATCGAAACGTTAAGCGTGCGGACCCTACGGGTTCGAGAACTATGTAGACATGACCGAGACACCTCTCCGGGTCAATAACCAATAGCGGGACCTGGATGCCCATATTGGCTCCTACATATTCTACGAAGATCTTTATCGGTCGGACCGCATAACAACATACGTTGTTCCCTTTGTCATCGGTATGTTACTTGCCCGAGATTCGATCGTCGGTATCCAATACCTAGTTCAATCTAGCTATCGGCAAGTCTCTTTACTCGTTGTAATACATCATCTCACAACTAACACATTAGTTGCAATGCTTGCAAGGCTTATGTGATGTGCATTACCGAGAGGGCCCAGAGATACCTCTCCGAGCAATCGGAGTGACAAATCCTAATCTCGAAATATGCCAACCCAACATGTACCTTCGGAGACACCTGTAATGTACCTTTATAATCACCCATTCACGTTGTGGACGTTTGGTAGCACCCAAAGTGTTCCTCGTGCAAACGGGAGTTGCATAATCTCATAGTCATAGGAACATGTATAAGTCATGAAGAAAAGCACTAGCGACAAACTATACGATCGGGTGCTATGCTAATGGAATGGGTCATGTCAATCAGATCATTCAACCAATGATGTGATCCCGTTTAATCAAATAACAACTCCTTGTTCATGGTTAGGAAACACAACCATCTTTGATTAACGAGCTAGTCAAGTAGAGGCATACTAGTGACACTCTGAGGTTTATGTATTCACACATGTATTATGTTTCCTGTTAATACAATTCTAGCATGAATAATAAACATTTATCATGATATAAGGAAATAAATAATAACTTTATTATTGCCTCTAGGGCATATTTCCTTGATCTCCCACTTGCACTAGAGTCAATAATCTAGATTACACAAGAATGATTCTAACACCCATGGAGTCTTGGTGCCGATCATGTTTTGCTCGTGGAAGAGGCTTAGTCAACGGTCCGCAACATTCAGATCCGTATGTATCTTGCATATCTCTATGTCTCCCACTGGACCAAATCCGGATGGAGTTGAAGCGTCTTTTGATGTGCTTGGTTCTCTTGTGAAATCTGGATTCCTTTGCTAAGGCAATTGCACCAAGATTGTCACAAAAGATTTTCATTGGACCCGATACACTAGGTACAACACCTAGATCGGTTATGAACTCCTTCATCGAGACTCCTTCATTAGCTGCTTCCGAAGCAGCTATGTACTCGACTTCACATGTAGATCCCGCCACGACGCTTTGTTTGGAACTGCACCAACCGACAGCTCCTCCGTTTAATGTAAATACGTATCCGGTTTGCGATTTAGAATCGTCCGGATCGGTGTCAAAGCTATGCGTCGACGTAACTGCCATTCTGACGAGTTCTTTGTCACCGCCATAAATGAGAAACATATCCTTAGTCCTTCTCAAGTACTTAAGGATGTTCTTGATCATTGTCGATGATCCACTCTGGATTACTTTGGTACTGCCGCCAAACTTACAAAGAAGGCACACATCGGTGCAGGTACTGACATTGCATACATGATAGAGCCTATGGCTGAAGCATAGGAACATCTTTCATTTTCTCTCTATCTTCTGCGGTGGTCGGGCATTGAGTCTTACTCAACTTCACACCTTGTAGCACCGGCAAGAACCCTTTCTTTGCTCGATCCATTTTGAACTTTTTCAAAACTTTATCAAGGTATGTGCTTTGTGAAAGTCCTATTAGGCGCCTTGATCTATCTCTATAGATCTTAATGCCCAATATGTAAGCAGCTTCACCGAGGTCTTTCATCGAAAAACTCTTATTCAAGTATCCCTTTATGCTATCCAGAATTCTATATCATTTCCGATCGGTAATATGTCATCCACATATAATATCGTAAATGCTCTGAGCTCCCACTCACTTTCTTGTAAATACAAAGCTTCTCCAAAAGTGCAGATAAAACCAAATGCTTTGATCACACTATCAAAACGTTTATTCCAACTCCGAGAGGCTTGCACCAGTCCATAAATGGATCGCTGGAGCTTGCACACTTTGTTAGCTCCCTTTGGATCGACAAAACCTTACGGTTGCATCATATACAACTCTTCTTCCGTAAATCCATTCAGGAATGCAGTTTTAACATCCATTTGCCAAATTTCATAATCATAAAATGCGGCAATTGCTAACATGATTCGGACGGACTTAAGCATCGCTACGGGTGAGAAGGTCTCATCGTAGTCAATCCCTTGAACTTGTCGAAAACCTTTTGCAACAAGTCGAGCTTTATAGATGATAACATTACCATCAGCGCCAGTCTTCTTCTTGAAGATCCATTTATTCTCAATTGCTTGCCGATCATCGGGCAAGTCAACCAAAGTCCACACTTTGTTCTCATACATGGATCCCATCTCAGATTTCATGGCCTCAAGCCATTTTGTGGAATCTGGGCTCACCATCGCTTCTTCATAGTTCGTAGGTTCATCATGTTCCAAAGAATACATGACTTCCGAATAGGATTACCGTACCACTCAGTGCGGATCTTGCTCAGTTGATCTACGAAGTTCAGAGAAACTTCGATCTGAAGTTTCATGATCATCATCATTAGCTTCCTCCCTATTTGGTGTAGGTGTCACGGAAACTGATTTACGTGATGTACTACTTCTCAATAAGGGAGTAGATACGATTATCTCATCAAGTTCTACTTTCCTCCCACTCACTTCTTTCGAGAGAAACTCTTTCTCCAAAAAGTTTCAATTTTAGCAACAAAAATCTTGCCTTCGGATCTGTGATAGAAGGTGTACCCATGATCTCCTTTGGGTATCCTATGAAGACACATTTCTCCGATTTGGGTTCGAGCTTATCAGGTTGAAGCTTTTTCACATAAGCATCGCAGCCCCAAACTTTCAGAACGACAACTTTGGTTTCTTGCCAAACCACAGTTCATAAGGCGTCGTCTCAACGGATTTAGATGGTGCCCTATTTAAAGTGAATGTAGCCGTCTCTAAAGCATAACCCCAAAACGATAGCGGTAAATCAAGAAGAGACATCATAGATCGCACCATATCTAATAAAGCACGACACTGACGTTCGGACACACCATTACGTTGTGGTGTTCGGTGGGCGTAAGTTGCGAAACTATTCCGCATTGTTTCAAATGTAGGCCAAACTCAGAACTCAAATATTCTCCTCCACGATCAGATCGTAGAAACTTTATTTTCTTGTTACGATGATTTTCCACTTCACTCTGAAATTCTTTGAACTTTTCAAATGTTTCAGACTTGTGTTTCATTAAGTAGATATACCCATATCTGCTCAAATCATCTGTGAAGGTGAGAAAATAACGATATCCGCCACGAGCCTTAACATTCATTGGACCACATACATCAGTATGTATGATTTCCAATAAATATGTTGCTCTCTCCATAGTTCCGGAGAACGGTGTTTTAGTCATCTTGCCCATAAGGCACGGTTCGCAAGTGCCAAGTGATTAATAATCAAGTTACTCCAAAAGTCCATCAAGATGGAGTTTCTTCATGCGCTTTACACCGATATGACCTAAGCGGCGATTACCACAAATAAGTTGCACCATCATTATCAACTCTGCATCTTTTGGTTTCAACATTATGAATGTGTGTATCACTACTATCAAGATTAAGTAAAAACAAACCATTCTTCAATGGTGCATGACCATAAAAGATATTATTCATATAAATAGAACAACCATTATTCTCTCGATTTAAATGAATAACCGTCTCGCATCAAACAAGATCCAGATATAATGTTCATGCTCAACGCTGGTACTAAATAACAATTATTTAGGTCTAATACTAATCCGAAGGTAGATGTAGAGGTAGCGTACGATTGCGATCACATCGACTTTGGAACCATTTCCCACGCCAAGCATCGTCACCTCGTCCTTAGCCAATCTTCGCTAATCCGTAGCCCCTGCTTCGAGTTGCAAATATTAGCAATGTAACCAAAGATCAAATACCTGTGTGCTCTGCGAGTATTAGTAAGGTACACATCAATAACATGTATATCACATATACCTTTGTTAACCTTGCCATCCTTCTTATCCGCCAAATACTTGGGGCAGTTCCGCTTCCAATGACCACCGCTTGCAATAGAAGCACTTCGATTCGTGCTTAGGACCAGACTTGGGTTTCTTCTCTTGATCAAGAACTTGCTTGCCGTTCTTTTGAAGTTTCCTTTTCTTTCCTTTGCCCTTTTTCTTGAAACTAGTGGTTTTGTTAACCATCAACACTTGATGCTCCTTTTGATTTCTACCTCCGCGACTTTCAAAGATCGCGAAGAGCTCCTGCATTGTTTTGGTCATCCCTTGCATATTATAGTTCATCACGAAGCTCTTGTAGCTTGGTGGCGATGATTGGAGAATTACATCAATGACGCAATCATCCGGAAGATTAACTCCAGTTGAATCAAGTGATTGTTATATCCGGACATTACGAGTATATGCTCACCGATGTAACCGTTCTCCTCCATCTTACGCCTATAGAACTTATTGGAGACTTCATATCTCTCAATCCGGGCATTCGCTTGGAATATTAACTTCAACTCCTGGAACATATCATATGCTCCATGGTGTTCAAAACGACGTTGAAGTCGGTTCTAAGCCGTAAAGCATGGCACATCGAACTATAGAGTAGTCATCACTTTGCTTTGCCAGACGCGTTCACAACTTCTCGGCGCAGCCCTTGCACAGCCCGGCACCTAACGGTGCTTCCAGACGTAATTCTTCCGCAAAGCAATAAGGATAATCCTCGTTACTGGACCCGATCCGTGTAATTGCTGCCATCATCTTTCAACTTTGCTTTCTCAAGGAACGCATTAAAATTCAACGGAACAACAAAGACGAGCCATCTATCTACACATCATAGACAGGCAAGATACTATCAGTACTAAGTTCATGATAAATTTAAGTTCAATTAATCATATTACTTAAGAACTCCCACTTAGAAAAATATCCTCCAATTCTCTAAGTGATTGCGTGATCCATATCAACTACACCATGACCGATCATCACGTGTGATGGAGTAGTTTCAATGGTGAACATCAATATGTTGATCATATCTACTATATGATTCACGCTCGACCTTTCGGTCTCTCGTGTTCCGAGGTCATATCTTATATGCATAGCTCGTCAAGTATAACTCGAGTATTAGCGTGTGCAACTGTTTTGCACCCGTTGTATTTGAACGTAGAGCCTATCACACCCGATCATCACGTGGTGTCTCAAAGACGAAGAACTTTCGCAACGGTGCATACTCGTGGAGAACACTTCTTGATAATTTAGTAAGGGATCATCTTATAATGCTACCGTCAATCAAAGCAAGATAAGATGCATAAAGGATTAACATCACATGCAATCAATATAAGTGATATGATATGGCCATCATCATCTTGTGCTTGTGATCTCCATCTCAAGCACCGCCATGATCACCATCGCCACCGTAGCGACACCTTGATCTCCATCGTAGCATCGTTGTCGCCTCGCCAAACTTATGCTTCTACGACTATCGCTACCGCTTAGTGATAAAGTAAAGCATTACAGGCGATTGCATTGCATACAATAAAGCGACAACCATATGGCTCACGCCGATTGCCGATAACTTCGGTTACAAAACATGATCATCTCATACAATAAAATTCAGCATCATGTCTAGACCATATCACATCACAACATGCCTGCAAAAACAAGTTAGACGTCCTCTACTTTGTTGTTGCAAATTTTACGTGGCTGCTACGGGCTTAAGCAAGAACCAATCTCACCTACGCATCAAAACCACAACGCGATACTTCACAAATAGACTCCGTTTTAACCTTCTCAAGGACCCAAGGCGTAGCCACACTTTTCAGTTCAACTAAAGTTGGAGAGACAGGTCTTCCACAAGCCATCTATGTGCAAAGCACGTCGAGGAACCGGTCTCGGCGTGGAAATGCACGCGTAAGGTTGGTCTGGATCGTCATCCAACAATACCATTGAACCAAAGTATGACATCTTTGGTAGGTAGTATGACTTGTATCGTCCACAACTCACTTGTGTTCTACTCGTGCATATCATCAAACCATAAAAACCTAGGCTCGGATGCCACTGTTGGGGAACGTAGTAATTTCAAAATTTTCCTACGATCACGCAAGATCATGGTGATGCATAGCAACGAGATGAGAGTGTTGTCTCACGTGCCCTCGTGAGACCAAAGAACGGAAGCGTTGACGCAACGTAGAGGAAGTAGTCGCATTTCTTCACGATCCAACCGATCCAAGTACCGAACGACGGCACCTCCGAAGTTCTCGCACACGTTCAGCTCGATGACGTCCCTCGAACTCCGATCCAGCCGAGTGTTGAGGGAGAGTTTCACAAGACGACGGCGTGGTGACGATGATGATGTTCCACCGGCGCAGGCTTCGCCTAAGCTCCGCCACGGTATTTTCGAGGTGTAATATGGTGGAAGGGGCACCGCACACGGCTAAGGAACGATCTCAATGATCAACTTGTGTGTCATGGGGTGCCCCCCTCAGTATATAAAGGAGGGAAGGGAGGGGCTGGCCGGCCAAGGAGAGGTGCGCCAGGTGTCCTACTCCTACTAGGAGTAGGATTCCCCAATCCTAGTCCAACTAGGTTTCCCAAGTGGGAAGGGAGAGAGGGCGCCTTCTCCTAGTCCTAATAGGACTAGGGAAGGGGGAAGGTGCGACCAGCACTTGGGCCCCCTTTTCTCCTTTCCACTAAGGCCCATGTTGGCCCATTAGCATTCCGGGGTTCCAGAACCTCCGTGCATTTGGTAAAATTCCCAATTTCACCGGAACACTTCCGATGTCCAAACATAGACTTCCAATATATGAATCTTTATGTCTCGACCATTTCGAGACTCCTCGTCATGTCCGTGATCTCATCCGGGACTCGAACAACCTTCGCATGTAAACATCATAAAAACTCATAGTAAGCATCGCCGAAGCGTTAAGCGTGCGGACCCTACGGGTTCGAGAACTATGTAGACATGACCGAGACACCTCTCCGGCCAATAACCAATAGCGGAACCTGGATGCCCATATTGGCTCCTACATATTCTACGAAGATCTTTATCGGTCGCATCAAGATAACAACATACGTTGTTCCCTTTGTCATCGGTATGTTACTTGCCTCGAGATTCGATCGTCGGTATCCAATACCTAGTTCAATCTCGTTAAGCAAGTCTCTTTACTCGCTTCGTAATACATCATCTCACAACTAACACATTAGTTGCAATGCTTGCAAGGCTTATGTGATGTGCATTACCGAGAGGGCCCAGAGATACCTCTCCGACAATCGGAGTGACAAATCCTAATCTCGAAATATGCCAACCCAACATGTACCTTCGGAGACACCGTAATGTACCTTTATAATCACCCGATTACGTTGTGACGTTTGGTAGCACCCAAAGTGTTCCTCGTGCAAACGGGAGTTGCATAATCTCATAGTCATAGGAACATGTATAAGTCATGAAGAAAAGCACTAGCGACAAACTATACGATCGGGTGCTATGCTAATGGAATGGGTCATGTCAATCGAGATCATTCAACCAATGATGTGATCCCGTTTAATCAAATAACAACTCCTTGTTCATGGTTAGGAAACACAACCATCTTTGATTAACGAGCTAGTCAAGTAGAGGCATACTAGTGACACTCTGTAGGTTTATGTATTCACACATGTATTATGTTTCCTGTTAATACAATTCTAGCATGAATAATAAACATTTATCATGATATAAGGAAATAAATAATAACTTTATTATTGCCTCTAGGGCATATTTCCTTCAGGTCAATCATCCACATGCACTGGCCTAAAGTTGCAAAGACCTTCAACATCAATGAAGGCTTAATATTCGCCTTCCGCTTCAGCAGTTTTCCAGATGAGATACATCTGTCTATGTACCTTCTATGATGCTAATTTCGAAAAGTTATAGATGTTGCATGTGAAACTTGGTGCTTGCGATTGTGTAATGGGGTAGCCGAGTCTTTGAAGGTTTGTGATTTTGTACTTTGATGTATTTCAATTATGAAATCCTGCTTCCTTAATATGAAAATGAAATATATTGTGTGCTTAATATGAAATGTCAATTAGATTAATAAATGGATTATTAATAATAGGACAATTAGCCTACTAATTGGGTTTGTCTATTATAAACGGTTATTAAGAAAACACCGTGGGCGATGACGTCAGGCAACGCACACAGTTTCTAGGAATAAACCGTGTTGGATTAATGAACAATCACACACGACATCCTCTAGAGAACTCTTTGCGTTAGGCCACCTGGCGCAAACGTTTCCACATAAAAACTTTGTGTCAAGAATAGCCTTTGCCACACAGTTTCTTCTACACACCGTGTGTGACGCATTCAATAACGCAAACGATAAAATTGTTAATACCGTGTGCAATGGAAACGCTATCACAAACGATTTAACGGGGAAAATTGTGTGTGATATACCTGCGAATAGAAACGTTTTCCTTGGAGCGCTGTGTGGGATGTATATACAAACAAAAACATTTAGCAGGGACTGACTGTGTGGGTTGTACTTACGATCGGAAATGATTTTGCCTGCATAATTATATTTTTTAGCACTACTGTATGTATAACCATATTTGTTCGCTTGCCGGTCGCACATGACCTCATTTTGCCGAGCGTATGTACCAGGGGGGCATATCCCCGACAGTTCCCGGGTCATGTGGGAAGGACCCCCCCTATCGCAGTCACTCACTAGGCGACGGTTCCAAATGTCGTCGCGGAAAGGGGTTAACAACCGTTTGTATAGCACCTCGTTGTACTAGTGCCTACTCCTGCTTTGGGGTGGATTAGCCTCACGAGGGGCTGAGTATGAACTAGTACAAGGGAAGAACAATCTCACCAAGTCTGCTCTGGTGTGGGTGTGAGCTGATGAGGTGTTGATCTGATCTAGAGAGCTCCCACCTCCTATGGTGGTGGCTAAGCTATATTTATAGTGGCCTCGGTCCTCTTCCACCAAAACATAGGCGGGAAGGGATCCCATAGTGGCTAATTTGAAAGGGGACAAGTAGTACATTTTATCCTGACGAAAGGTGGTCTTCGCCTGCAAAGCTTCTGGTTGTGAGGCTACGGTGCGCTCAGAGATGGCATCCGTCCTACTGTTCTGGCGGTCTTGGTCTCGTTGCACGGGAGTGGAAACCTTTGGTTGATTCCTCGGGACTCCGCGCCTGTGCTTGCCTCCTTAGAACCAAAGAGGAAACCTGCTCCTCTGCGCCTGCTGGCGCCCACCTGGCCTTGGTCGTCATGAATCACGTCACCTCAACCTCATGAGGTGGGTACCTCAATAGAAATCTCTGCTCCTCAGGAGGCAGCCCGGGGAGGCCGCTCCCTTCGGAGGTCTTGATGGCATCCGCCTCGCGAGGCTTGGCCCCTCGCGAGGGTCTTGTCTTGAAGGTGTTGTAGATGGGCCATACCAGGCCATTGATGGAGCCATGCCATGGGCCGCAGGCAGGCAAGTCTGGGTACCCTGGTTCCTAGAACGCCGACAGCTTGGCATCCTCGTGTGATGAACAAGATGGAGTTCCTAGATGGTCATCGAAGTCGGAGCCGACCTGGCAGAACGTCCAGGAAGGAGCCATACTATTTCACAATATATATGTTTATTTGTGATTGTTATGCTTTGTTTCTATGCATGTTAAAATGGTAGAAAAATCCCTCGTTAATACCAAGTGAATTGCCATCCCCGATGTTGCACCTTCGCACGTCAAGTACGTCTAGTAGTGCTGAAAGGATCGATACGGTCGACTAGAGGGGGGTGAATAGGAGACTACGAATTTTAATCTTTCTTGTCAATTTTAAGGTTTAGCGGATACATAGGGTTCACTAGATATGTAACTAGGTGAACACAACCTATATGACAAAAAAGCTTAAATCAAAGTATGCTAGGAAACAATCTAATTAGCAAGCCAACAAGCATACACGGCAAAGTAAAGTGCGGGAAAGGATTAACCACAAGTGAGGCGAGGACATAGATTTTATCCCGAAGTTCACTCTTCCTTGGGGAAGAGCTACTCTCCGTTTGTAGAGGTGCCAGAGCCAAAGCTTGCGGAACGCCACGAAGGCTCACTGTAGTCTCTTTTGAGTCACCCCCAACGGATGAGCCAAGAATCACTCGGGGTTGGTCTTGAAGGCGACCACCACACCTTTACAAACTTCTCCGGAGCACACCACAAGCAAGGAAGCTTCCGGAGGAACCTCTAACCGCCTAGGTGCCCAAGCTCCAAGAGTAACAAGTCAATGGGGGAAGAAATGTTGCAGAGAACGCGATTCAGTTTGGTCAAGGTGTAGACCGGGTCTAGTTCTTCCAATCCCCAAAGTTTCAACAAGTTTGGGTGGAGGAATTAAGAATATTGAGCAAAATGGAGTGTAGCGATGGTGGAGCACAACAAGACATTAGGGTTAGGGATGGAGTAGGAAGAAGGGTGGCTTTTATAGTGTTCATGCCTGGGTGGCCATTTCTGCCTGTTGGACCCCGTGTGCACGGGCTAAGTCAGCCCCGTGCACACGGGGTACCCACAGACTTTCACACCACCTTGTGCGCACGGAGGACAAAACGACCCCGTGCGCACGGGGTACTAGAGAGTTACGCAGTACCCCGACCCCGTGCGCATGGGGTACCCAGAGAGTTACGCAGTACCCTGTGCGCATGGGGGTCAAACCCCGAAACTTTCTGTTGCTAGCTTTCTGAGTACCTCAAGCACACACACTATGGATTTAAGTGGTAGGAATGGGTAGGCTGTTGTTTATGTTTTGGCAATGACAATCCCACACAACACATATCCACACCGACCCCTCTTAATAATGCGGTCTTTCCTACGACTCGAAGTGAACCAAAAATAAAACCTTCGAATCGCCGGAAGACCATGCCTTTGATCTTTTTGAACTGGGGGTCGCACATCTCCATCAAAAGCAATATATGGAACCAATATGCTGAGATAGACTTTAGCAACCAATATTAGTTCCACTAACCACATTGTCATCACACCAAAATATATTTTAAGTGCCACTTGCACTTTCAATCTCCCCCATTTTGGTGCATTGATGACAACGTGGTTAGAGCATGGCATAAATGATATGAAAATTTTAAATAGCCACGTGACAATGGTTGATCATAGTAGCTCCCCCTATATGTGTGCCCGGATAAAAAACTGCTTGAGAATGCATCAGGTACATACATAGGAGGCTCCCCCAAGATCAACATTGTCAAGACATGAGATCAACATAATAAACCTACAACGTGCCTAGATCTCATGAAATGGTGTGGTAAGCAATTATTGTGAGACACATAATAAACAACATAGTAAGCACAATATAACCATCGCATATAAGGTTCAAGATAAATGCTAGAGTCTCACGAGCAAATACAAGTAGTTCATAACCACACCAAGACAAGCAAATAAGCAGTACAAGAAATATGTCAACTTGTGACCCTCACTATTGGCCGCTGAAAGGTCATAGTTTTTCATTTGCGTCCTTTTTGTGACCAAAAACAGAAGGTCAAAAGCTGGTCAGAATCGAAATTAACGACCTTCTCTGTGATATGTAAAAGGTCGTTAGTTCTTCGACCAAAATTTTGGTCACTAGCAGCCTCCCCAAGCCACGTAAGCATCCAGCGTGGCAAGCTGATGTGGCACAAGAATCAGCCCGGTCCGATTCGGCGTTTTACATGGGCTGAGCTCAACAATTTGGGCTTTTTAATGTTTATTTTTTCTATACGTTAAGCGGGCCAAGCCCATTTCAGCCTTTTATTTATTTCTGGGCTGGGGCCTTTTAACATTGTTTGGGCCATTATATTTTGGAGCTGGTCCCACTTGTCATCTTCTCACACATTGGGCCCACTTGGCAGAAAATTCAAAACTGCTCAGATTATTTGCATAAGTGGATCCCACAAATTAGGTTTCCATTCCACATGTTTTCAAATCACATACATAATCAATATTTCAAACGGAAAAGTACAAATGTAGTTCATCAAATAAAACTAACTAAGTCTATTACAATCTGTACATAGTTATTACAACCCAAATATGCCTACTATTACAATATTACAATATTTACATTCTATTACAATCAAATAGAAGAGACTCTTTGCTGAGTAGAGCTATATGGTTTCGAACTTCAAATTTTGTAGACCTGGAGCTCCTGAACACAAAGACAAACATCATTAGAGATTAGAGTGTACACATGCTAGGACTAGCATTGGTTAAAAATAACTAATAATCACATGACGAAGTCCTAGAATGAAATTTCAGTAGTGAACAGATCTATAGGAAACAGAACAGCCATGACAAAAATCTTAACCAGAATGCATTTATAAAAATGGATTGCATCTAGTTACTGTAGTAGTGCAAGCTAACAACATGAAGGTTCCATCGAGTTACTGTAGTAATTAACAAGATGATGTATAGTTGGTATTTGCAATAGCTGAGGTACATGTGCGTATATATTTCTCTAGTTCTAATTCCCTTACATGACAAGAAATGAGAACATACAACAAATTATCAGGTTTGCAAGCTAAAGCAGGACATAAAGCAAACTTCTGTGAGGCACCAAAATTCTAGAATACCAAGATATAGTAGATTTACTTTATTTTTTTGCTACTGAAAAACAAACAGTTTGCTGAGCTAGGACAGTGGCATTAATACTAATCAAGTTACTCAATCATAAGGCATGTGAGCAGGATTGATGAATATGGCATGAAACACCAGCAATGTGAAACTGGACATACAGGAAGAACAGAAAAAAGAGTAAAATTGTTTAAGATATATAGACAAAAACACATGTAGCAATGTTATACATAGCAAAACTTCAGTATTTGGTGGTACAATGAAAGAGCAGTTCAGTTGAAGAATTTAGCTTGCCATTCTCAATTTTACTACTTAAAGACATAATGTAACAAATATTGGATACTTCACAGCAAGCAAATAGTGCAATAAATTTACTGGTCTATGGATATGATCTCAAATTCACATGAGGTGTGTGTGGAATATAGTGCAAATAGAAATTTAAAGAAGCTCGCTTGTTGATGAAGGCGGAGGCGTTGGACCAGAGGAAGAGGATGTCGAGGATGGGGATGAAGTGGTGGCAGAAGAGGGTGAGGAGATAGTACTACAGGACCTCAAACAACAACTACATGGTCGTTGGTGCCCGCGAGCACCCCGCCAGAGATCTTCTTGTTCCTCCATAGTAAGAAATTGGCAGCTGCAAAAATAACACATTATCACAACACATCAGAGGCCCAGATCAACAAGCAATCTATGTAGAAAACAAACAAAGCATCACAGAGTCTAAGCTTAGAAGGACGCAACACTACGGCTCACCTGCTTCCTCTACTCTACGTCCTCTACAAACTTGCAAAATTGCATAATCCCTAGGCCTACCAATCACTTCAACCTAACCTAAAAATAACAGTACATAGACTGTTCCATTACATAGTACTGCTATGTAATTGATACACAAAAGAATATATATCTCCCATGTGAGTAATCGGGATCAACCATGAAGCTTTTACTACTCATACATCAGTAAGCTTTTACTACTCCTTTTGCTAGTGTTCTAAACCAATAGAGCAATGCTATAGGAGCAGAAAAGGGAACTAGGGGTAGGAGCAGCATACTAATTGATGTCTAGGAGTAGCATACTAATTGATGCAAGATTTGCTGCAGGTGAACTAACATATACATCAATATCAACATACAGATGGTCAATACCTCGTAACACAGAGCTAAACTGCAGGGTATAACCTTTGTAAAATAAATCGCAGGGTATAACTGAATCTAGTAAAATGGAGTAAGCATTTGACAAGGGAATACTAGTCTGTCAATTAAAGGCTCATGTTCGGTACTTGAACATTTTCAGACCTGTCCTTGAACTAAAGCGTATATTTAGTTGGTCTGGAAAAAAAAGACCACACCCAGATTTTGTAGATACAATGTACCTCACGTATATTTAGCCGTACCTGTCCTTGAACTAAAGCGTATATTTAGTTGTACCTGTCCTTGAATTAAAGCATATATTTAGTTGGACATGCCTCTAGTGCGCTAGACAGAAGATAGGTTGTCGACAAATTCAGCCTGTAATGGTAATCAACACACACTTCTGCGGCCTATTTGGGGAGATAAAAACTCATTTGTGAGCTCTCAGTGTGAACAGCACACAAAATTGTAGCTGAATTGCACATTCACGTGTATAAAGAAGAGGAGCCACTGAATTTTGATCATGAACAGTTAAACAAAATTGTAGGTGAACAACACACAAAACATTTTATAAAGTTTCTCCAGTGACTGAAAATTGTATTCTATATGTGAAAAAAAAAACATAGGCATTTGCAATCATTCTCAATAAGTACACAACAATGCATTCCTACGAAAAAATCCTCACATGGATCATGGCTGCTGCCTACCATGGTAAATGTTGGACTCTCTCTAATGGTCTCAAACACACCACAATGGTTACAATTAGCCTGTCAGATGCACATTACAAGAGTTTGAAGTTGAAAGGTTGTGATTTACCGTGAAATCAGAAGGAAAGCTCGACAGATTAGCACGCAGATGGCACCATGGGTTTTCCGCCGGGCCCGTCCTGCAACCAACCCAACCCATCCATCAGAGAAATGCATCAGGGAATGGAATGGAGGGGAAGGGGAGGGAAGAAGGGGAAATCGAGAGAGGGGGCGGACCTTGGATGCTGCTTATACATTCTTGTGCTGGAGGAAGAAAGAGCTTCACGCGAAACAGAATCCATGGCGCCAGGACAGAGCAAGCTCCGCTCCATGACGCCTACCTACACAGTCGACATGAGGCAAGGGTCAGAGTGGGAAAGAATATGGAGGGAAGATGAGTTGGGATCCTTACCATACCACCGTTATCCAAGTCCGAGTCCTGCGCCTGCGGTCTGTCGCCATGGCCGCGCTCCAGCAGCTAGGGTTTCCGGCGCCCACCACAACTGCAGGATTGGAGTGCCACCACAAAAACAATC
Organism: Aegilops bicornis; assembly: GCA_021605145.1. Classification (NCBI taxonomy): domain Eukaryota; kingdom Viridiplantae; phylum Streptophyta; class Magnoliopsida; order Poales; family Poaceae; genus Aegilops; species Aegilops bicornis. The sequence goes on along the minus strand of CM038670.1, from coordinate 400,969,436 downwards.
AGTCCATCAGAGGAGGTGAAGTGATCCAACTCAACCATGTCGTCGAATTCTGAAGAAAGATGCAGTATTATTCAGACAAGAAAGCAGAGCACTGTGCCTGCGTAGCACCATGTGGGGAGGTTGTGCGCGAGCCTAGCAAGCAGGGCGGCGGCAACGAGACAGGCGAAGACGCGCCTGGAGCCGGACTGGCCCTGCGCAACACAGCGGAAGGCGAAGGCGATGCTGGCGAGGCCGGAGCGGATGAGCGCGGCGAGCTCGTCGGCCGCCGGCTGCAGGTCGGGGATGGGCGGCGCGGGGTGGCCGAGGAGGCGCGCGGCCCTAGACCACGCGTACAGCACGGCCAGGAGGAGGAGGAGCACGTCGGCGGCCAGCGCAGGGCCGTGTATCCGGAGGCGACGTGGAATAGTATCCAGGAGGCGAGGACGGTCGCTAGGATTAGGGCGCTCAGGTCGGCCCGGCCTCGGTGCCACAGCACCACGTCTACGGGTTTGGGGGCGGCGGCGGATCGAGATCTGAGGGAGGGAGAGGGCGGCGGCGGATCGAGATCTGAAGGAGGTGCGTAGGACGGTAGGAGAGAGGGGGGCGAGAGGATGAGTGGTGCGGGTTGTGTTAGGGCTAGTTGGGTGAGACGGTGAGGGGGTCAAGTCTGCCGTTAGATCGGGGACGATCGGACGGTTCAGATTGCCTACGGTAGGGTGATCCAGGAGAGACGTCCTGATTGGTTGAAGACTACGGCTGTAATTTAAAATATAGTCTCTAAGTGCTAAAAACAAAGGGGTTTATGAAGCAACTACCACTAATATTTTATAAAATGATCTAATATTGTGCACAAGGGTGCATATTGGAATGACAAACAATGTTGCCAAAGAAAGTTTCATTTTTTGGACGGAAATTTCATTTCCATTTTTCGAGTGTCCAAAATGAGTTTTTTTGTGAAGGACCTACCAAATATTTGTTGCAAAATTGGACCAAATCATTTTTCTAAAATATTAGGTCATATTTAATTCATAATTGATCAAATGGTTGGGTGTCAAAAGCTTTTATCCACCTCTACTGAAAAAGATAAATTTTATGGAATTAGGTTGGAAGTCGGTCAAATTTGAGCTACTACCTCATAGTTTCCTCTTTATTTTTTACAAAAATCATTTCTAGGTACTTAAGTATCTATTTAATCAGAGAAACACCAAAAAATTACAAGATTCAACCACTAGCTAGGAACGGTCATGCCAACTGTTTTGGTAGCATTTTGAAAGCAGGCATAAAACATTCAAAAAATCAAAAATTGGGAAACCTTCGCATTGTGTCATTATATGTGGCCAAGTTCCTAGGAAAAATAACAAACTTGTAATACGGCAATTATTTTAAAAAGTGTTCTCTAAATGAGCTATCATCTCTGAAGATTCATGGCTTTCAAGCCAAATGATCAATCTTATGCCCACATTCATGGCATAGTTTGTTTAAATGATCTCATATTGTGCACAAGGGTGCATATTGGAATGGCAAACAATGTTGCCTAAGGAAGTTTTCGTTTTTTTGGACGAAAAAACCATTTTGCCCAAAAGGAGGTTTTTTTGTGAAGGACCTCCCAATTAATTGTTGCAAAATTGGACCAAGTCATTTTTCTAAAATACTAGGCCATATTTAATGCACAATTGACCAAATTGTTGGGTATAAAAAGTTTTGATCCACCTCTCGTGAAAAAGACAAATTTCCATGGAATTCAGGTTGGAAGCGGGTCAAATTTGAACTGTAGCTGCCTTGTAGTTTGCTCTTTATTTTTTCCAAAAATCATTTCTAGGTACATAAGTATCTATTTAATCAGAGAAACACCAAAAAATTTCCAAGATTCAACCACTAGCTAGGAACGGTCATTCCCTCCGTTTTGACCGCATTTTGAAACGGGCATAAAAATTCAAAAAGAATCAAAAAATTGGGAAACATTTGCATTGTGTCATTATATGTGGCCAAGTTCCCAGGAAAAATAACAAACTTGTAATACGACAATTATTTTAAAAAAGTGTTCTCAGAAACGAGCTATCACGTGTGGAGACCAATGGCTTTCAAGTCAAATGATCAATCTTATGGCCACATTCATGGCATAGTTTGTTCAAATGATCTCATATTGCGCACAAGGGTGCATATTGGAATGGCAAACAATGTTGCCTAAGGAAGTTTTAATTTTCTTTGGACGAAAAACCATTTTTCATTTTTCGAGTGCCCAAAAGGAGGTTTTTTTTGTGAAGGACCTCCCAAATAATTGTTGAAAAATTGGACCAAATCAATTTTCTAAAATACTAGGAAATATTTAATGCACAATTGACAAAATGGTTGGGTGTAAAAAGTTTTGATCCACCTCTCGTGAAAAAGACAAATTCCCGCTGATTCCGCAGGAAGCGAGTCAAATTTGAACTGCAGCTACCTTGTAGTTTGCTATTTATTTTTTCCAAAAAACAATTTATAGGTACATAAGTATCTATTTAATCAGAGAAACACCAAAAACATTCCAAGATTCAAGCACTAGCTAGGAACGGTCATTCCGTAGTTTTGTAGCATTTTAAAGCAGGCGTAAAAATTCAAAAAAATCAAAAAATTGGGAAACCTTCGCATTGTGTCATTATATGTGGTCAAGTTCCTAGGAAAAATAACAAACTTGTAATACGACAATTATTTTTAAAAAGTGTTCTCAGAAACGAGCTATCACGTGTGGAGATCAATGGCTTTCAAGCCAAATGATCAATCTTATGGCCACATTCATGGCATAGTTTGTTCAGATGATCTCATATTGTGCACAAGGGTGCATATTGGAATGGCAAACAATGTTGCCTAAGGAAGTTTCAATTTTCTTTGGACGAAAAAACCATTTTCCATTTTTTGAGTGCCCAAAAGGAGGTTTTTTTGTGAAGGACCTCCCAAATAATTGTTGAAAAATTGGACCAAATCAATTTTCTAAAATACTAGGACATATTTAATGCACAATTGGCAAAATGGTTGGGTGTAAAAAGTTTTGATCCACCTCTCGTGAAAAAGACAAATTTCCATGGAATTCAAATTTGAAGCGGTCAAATTTGAACTGCAATGCCTCGTAGTTTGCTATTAATTTTTCCAAAAATCATTTCTAGTTACATAAGTACCTATTTAATCATAAATACATGGTTTGGTGGCGATACTTCGAGGTTTGGGCGGTGGCCGAGGGCCCCAACTCTAGAGCGCGTAAACTCGCATGCCCGCCGCGTGGTCACCGCGTGACCGTGGTGTTGCCGTTTGTTATTGGCGGCCTAGGCATGTCTAGTGGGTTGGGCACTCCCCAGGTAGGTGCTAGGAAGAAAATTACAACATAGGATTCTCACGAGGAGACCGATCGATGCTCAAACATGAATTAGCAGCCAAGTGTTTGATTAGCTAGACGGGAAATGTACATGGCTAATGGACATGAGTTTTGGCTAAGGATGATCAGTTACTAAGAAGACCGTCTTCACAAATTTTCAGCTCAAAAGGAGGAGCCTAGGTGGTACTTGCTTTGCAAAGTACCACATTGGACATAAATACGAATGTTGAAGCTGGGCTCAAAATAATGGATGGATTGAGCTAACATTTGGTGGAGGATGGTTATTTGGGCATAGGAAAGCACTGTAGAAAATGGATACTATTTGGACATGCCAAAGTGGTACTTCCTTCACAAAGTCTTTTCACGAATGTAATAGGAAAATGAATATTGTTGAATTATTTTTGAACTAGGCAAGGAAGGTTTTGACATATTTGATGAAGATATGATCCAAACAATTTATGAGAATTTTGGAATAATAGAAATATAGGTTGCTTCACAACCTAGGGCAAAAATTGACACATGGACATGACACATAGGCAAAACTGATGAGATGGCGCCTAGTCATCGCAACCCACCACAATTTACAAGGCTATGACCATCTATATTGGTCGTTAACAACTAGAAATAAGGCAGCAGACTAGCGTTGTTTGCTTTATGACCATTTCGTGTAAGGAAATTACGACCTTTCTGACCAAAATGGTCGCAATGGTTTAGGGTTTGGAGCCCCGAGCGACTTTTGACCAATTGGTCTCAAATGGTCTTAGATCTATGACCAATTCTTCCAGGGTCACTGACAGAAGGTCACTAGTTGACATATTTCTTGTAGTGAAGAGTATCTCAAGCCAACTAAAACCAACAAAGCAGAGAAACATGAGGCTTGAGATCTCAACACACACTAAAGAGCCCCAACACACCACTTCACTTCTCCCCTTTGTTATCAAGACAACAAAAAGGAGAAAACGAGACACACAGACACACTAGACAAGAGGAGGAGCGCTCCAGGCATCATCATCATCATTAAAGCACCATCCTGCCATCGAAAAGGAACAAGCTATTGTTTCATTGTCATTGTCCTCTAACCTCGGGCCAACCTCCTCACCAACTGCAGCCTTCTCTACCTTCTGCTAACGTCTCACAAGCTTCTCCTTGTTGATCGCCTTAACCTGACGGCGCTGAATAGACTAGCACATCTTGAACAAGTTGCTCATAGTCTTGAACAACGACTTCTTCTCCCCTCTGGCAAAAACAGCCTCAGAACCTATCTTCTTGGCCTTACCACGAGGGATCTGTGCAGTGGAGGACATACCAGGAGTGTATGTGGCATGATCCTCAGGCCTAGGATTGCATCCCTTCCTGGGAGCCACATATGGAGCAGGGGCAGCTGGGGTCTAGTTGGAGTTGCGCTTGGGAATGGAGGTCTTGTACTGAGAGATGTACTTAGCTGTGTAGACGGACTCAATCAACGCCTGGATGAAGGATCATAGATCAAAGACTTGTTCTCTTGCACACACTAACGAAGCTCATAGAACATGAAGTCCAGAACATCCACTCTCTTCTTCTTTTGAACATACACAAAGACATCCAACATGGAACTCCGAATGTTGTGAGAATCACCGGCCTTTGGAGTGAGAGTATACCTCAAGATATGGCACATAGTATCATAGAGAGGCACAAGGTCTTTGATGGACTCGGTGACAAAAGACTTATATTGCTTGTAGGAGAACGCAATATCATCCTTAGTGTGTTGTCCACTCTCACGAACCCTTCCAAAATCATCAGTTGCCTCTTCTTCTGTCGGTGCAACAAACATTTGCGTATGTTGCCCGGAATGTACACAGACATGATGGGAAGGAAGCAAACTTCACCAAGCATCCAAGTCAAAACCAAGCTAGACAAACAGCTCTTTGAGGGATAAAAGGGCGGATCAAGAAGACCAAGACAAGCCAAAGCAGCAAGACATCACTAAGGGGAAGCCTCCCTTGCCAGGTAGGCGAGCCTGGTCAGGTCGAGGCCTCCCCAAGTACGGATCCAAGATTTCTCCTCAGGCTTGCCCGAGGATGATGTCAAGAAGAAGGTCTTCCCTTTATCTTTGAAGTGAAAGTCATTGACATGGTATAGGCTATGTGATGATATCGGATCATGGAACTAGAACAGATTGAAATTGGAATTTCATCAGAAGTTTTATCCTATGCATCTGTTTCATCGTGATCGGAATTATATTTATAATTTTTGGCCTCGTGAAGGAGAAAGTATCGCTCAAGCTTGGGGGAGGCTTAAGTCAATTTTATATTCATGCCCCAATCATGAGCTCTCAAGAGAAATTATTATTCAGAATTTTTATGCTCGGCTTTCTCGTAATGATCAATCCATGCTTGATACTTCTTACATTGGTTCCTTTATGAAGAAGACTATTGAATTCAAATGAGATTTATTGGAGAGAATTAAACGCAACTATGAAGATTGGTAACTCGACGAAGGTAATGAGTCAGGTATAAACCTTAAGTTTGATTGTGTTAAATCTTTTGTTAATACCGATGCTTTTCGTGAATTTAGCACTAAATATGGGCTTGACTCTGAGATAGTAGCTTCTTTTTGTGAATCTTTTGCTACTCATGTTGATCTCCCTAAGGATAAATGGTTTAAATATCATCCTCCCATTGAAGTTAAAGTAGGAGAACCTCTTAAAGTTGAAGAAGAAACTGTTATTTATAATGTTGATCCTATTGTTCCTACTGCTTATATTGAGAAACTACCATTTCCTGTTAGGATAAAGGATCGTGCTAAAGCTTTAGATGTGGTTCGTAAGAGTAATACTAGGACACCTACACCCCCTGAACAAGTTAAAGTTGAACCTAGTATTTCTGTGGTTAAAGATCTCTTGGTTGATAATATTGATGGGCATGTTATTTATTTCTGTGATGAAGCGGCTAGGATTGCTAAACCCGATATTAAAGACAAACATAGACCTATCGTTGGCATGCCTGTTGTTTCTGTTAAAATAGGAGATCATTGTTATCATGGGATATGTGATGTGGGTGCTAGTGTGAGTGCAATTCCTTTTACTTTATATCAAGAAATTATGAATGATATTGCACCGGCTGAGATAGAAGATATTGATGTTACTATTAAGCTTGCCAATAGAAATACTATATCACCAATTGGGATTGTTAGAGATGTTGAAGTCTGGTGTGGTAAAATAAAATAACCTACTGATTTTCGTGTTCTTGGTTCCCCACAAGATGATTTTTGTCCCATTATATTTGGTAGACCTTTCTTGAACACTATTACTGCTAGGATAGATTGTGAAAAGGAAATAGTTACTGTCAGTTTTGGGGATGTGTCTCATGATTTTAATTTCTCAAAATTTCGTAGACAACCCCATGATAAAGAATTGCATAGTAAGGATGAAATTATTGGTCTTGCTTCTATTGCCGTGCCTTCTACTGATCCTTTAGAACAATATTTGCTAGACCATGAAAATGATATTTTTATGAATGAAAGAAAGGAATTAGATGAAATATTCTTTAACCAAATGCCTGTTTTGAAACACAATTTACCTGTTGAAATCCTTGGAGATCCTCCTCCACCTAAAGGTGATCCGTGTTTGAGCTTAAACAGTTACCTGATACTTTGAAATATGCTTATCTTTATGAAAAGAAGATATATCCTGTTATTTTTAGTGCTAACCTTTCAGAGCATGAAGAAAATAAATTATTGAAAACTCTGAAGAACCACCATGCCGCTATTGCATATACTCTTGATGATCTTAAGGGCATTAGTCCTACTCTATGTCAGCACAAAATTAATATGGAGCCTGATGCTAAACCAGTTGTTGATCATCAACGGCGGTTAAATCGTAAGATGAAAGAAGTGGTATGAAATGAAATGCTAAAGCTTCTAGAGGCAGGTAGAATTTGTCCTATTGATGATAGTAGATGGTAAGTCCCGTTCATTGTGTCCCTAAGAAGGGAGGTATTACTGTTATTCCTAATGATAAGAATGAATTGATTCCACAGAGAATTGTTACAAGTTATAGAATGGTAATTGATTTTCGCAAATTAAACAAAGCTACTGGAAAAGATCATTACCCTCTACCTTTTATTGATAAAATGCTAGAAAGACTATCAAAACATACACAATTTTGCTTTCTAGATTGTTATTCTGGTTTTCTCAAATACCTGTGTCAAAAGAGGATCAAGAGAAGACCACCTTTACTTGCCCTTTCGGTACCTTTTCTTATAGGCGTATGCCTTTTGGTTTATGCAATGCACCTGCTACCTTTCAAAGATGTAGTACTGCTATATTCTCTGACTTTTGTGAAAAGATTGTTGAGGTTTTCATGGATGATTTCTCTATTTACGAAACTTCTTTTGATGATTGCTTAATCAACCTTGATCGAGTTTTGCAGAGATGCGAAGAAACTAATCTTGTTTTGAATTGGTAGAAGTGCCACTTATGGTTAATGAAGGTATTGTCTTGGGGCATAAAATTTCTAAAAGAGGTATTGAAGTTGATAAAGCTAAAGTAGATGCTATTGAAAAGATGCAGTGTCCTAAAGATATAAAAGGTATAAGAAGTTTCCTTGGTCATGTTGGTTTCTATAGGACGTTTATTAAACACTTCTCTAAAATTTCTAGGCCTCTCACTAATCTGTTGCAAAAAGATGTTCCTTTTTTATGATGTTGTGTAGAAGAATTTGAAATACTTAAGAAAGCCTTGATTTCTGCACCTATTGTTCAGTCACCTGATTGGAATTTACCCTTTGAAATTATGTGTGATGCTAGTGATTATGCCGTTGGTGCTGTTCTAGGGCAAAGAGTTGATAAGAAATTGAATGTTATTCATTATGCTAGTAAAACTCTAGACAATGCCCAGAGAAATTATGCTTCTTCTGAAAAAGATTTTTTAGCAGTTGTTTTTGCTTGTGACAAGTTCAGATCTTATATTGTTGCTTCCAAAGTAACTGTTCACACTAATCATGTTGCTATTAAATATCTTATGGAAAAGAAAGATGCTAAGCCTAGACTTATTACATGGGTTCTCTTATTACAAGAATTTGATTTGCATATTATTGATAGAAAGGGAGACTAGAACCTCGTTGCAGACAACTTGTCTAGGTTAGAAAATGTTCTTGATGACCCACTGCCTATTGATGGTGGCTTTCCTATTGAGCAATTAGCTATCATGAATACTTCTGGTAATACTCCTTGGTATGCTGATTATGCCAATTGCATTATTGATAAATTTATACTACCTAGTTTCACATACCATCAAAAGAAGTTTTTATATGATTTAAGACATTACTTTTGGGATGACCCACACCTTTATAAAGAAGGAGTTGATGGTGTTATTATACGTTGTGTACATGAGCATGAACAGGAACAAATCCTACACAAGAGTCACTCTGAGGCCTACAGAGGATACCACGCTGGAGATAGAACTACACACAAGGTATTACAATCTGGTTTTTATTGGCCTACTCTCCTCAAGGATGCTCGTAAGTTTGTCTTGTCTTGTGATGAATTCCAGAGGATTGGGAATATTAGTAGACGTCAGGAAATGCCTATGAATTATTCACTTGTTATTGAACCATTTGATGTTTCGGGCTTTGATTATATGGGACCTTTTCCTTCCTCTAATTGGTATACACATATTTTAGTTGTTGTTGATTATGTTATTGAGTGGGTAGAAGCTATTCCAAATAGTAGTGTTGATCATAACACTTCTATTAAGATGCTTAAAGACGTTATTTTTTCGAGGTTTGAAGTCCATGGATATTTGATGACTGATGGTGGTTCACATTTTATTCATGGTGCTTTCCGTAAAATGCTTGCTAAATATGATGTCAACCATAGAATTGCATCTCCGTATCACCCTCAGTCTAGTGGTCAAGTGGAATTGAGCAATAGAGAGATTAAATTGATTTTGCAAAAGACTGTTAATAGATCTAGAAATAATTGGTCTAAGAAACTTGATGATGCATTATGGGCTTATAGAACTGCTTATAAAAACCCTATGGGCATGTTTCCATATAAAATGTATTATGGAAAAGCATGTCACTTACCTCTTGAACTAGAATAAAGCTTATTGGGCTATTAAAGAGCTCAACTATGATTTCAAACTTTCCGGTGAAAAGAGGTTGTTTGACATTAGCTCACTTGATGAAGGGAGAACCCAAGCCTATGAGAATTCCAAGTTGTTTAAGAAAAGGTTAAAAGATGGCATCACAAAAGGATACAAATGCGTGAGTTCAATGTAGGTGATCATGTTTTTCTATGCAACTCTCGTTTAAGATTTTTTGCAGGAAAGCTTCTCTCTAAATGGTAAGGCCCTTACATTATCGAGGAGGTTTATCGTTCTGGTGCCATCAAGAACAACAACGCCGAAGGCACAAATCCGAAGGTGTTAAACGGTCAAAGAATCTAACATTATATGTCAGTTACTCCCATAAATGTTGAGACCAATATAATTAATACTATAACACCGGAGGAGTACATAAGGGACACTTTCTAGAACGTTTCAGACTCCGAAAAGGAATAGGTATGTGGTAGGGAAAGTAAACCTACTCCAAAACGTTTCCAATGGCAATTTTTCTCTGTTTTGGAATATTTAAAAATTTAGGAAAATTAAAAGCAGTCGAAAAGTGCACGAGGAAGTGGCAGGGCAAGGGTAGGGCGCACCCTTGTACCTTGCCGCCACCTCGTGTGCTCTCCGGACTCCGTTTTCTTGCACAATACTTCTTTTGGTCGGTAAAAATTCATTATATAATCTCTCGAAGGTTTTGATCACTGTACCACGACAAAACCCTCTGTTCTTCTTTCGAGCTGTTTTTCTGACATATCTAGATCACCATGACGTCTCCAAGTGCCCCCAAGGACGAGTTTTTCGAGAAGGTCATCAACCCCTAACTTGCGGAGGTGCTGCAACACCCTCAAACCATTGATATGCGAGAGGGGGTGTTGCACATCCGCGATGTTGAAGGGCCAAAGAAGACTAGAAGCATGGAGACAAGACTCGAAGCAATGGAGCAGCAAGGTTTCAACTGTCAAGGGATGGTGGAACATGGACTCAACGCCAATCACTTGATGATTGTGGAATTTACCAATAATCACAAGCTAGATGCCAACAACATTGGGGAGGCCATCTTCAATCTTCACAAGAAAATCGAGCACCTCCAAGCCCAGATCTATGATCTGCAAAACCAAAACTGTGAGTATGAATACAGATTTAAGAGGATGAGTTTGACTGCAGATTTGAGGATCCTAGAGACTCGTTCATCCTTCTATGATCGTGATCCTATGCCCTGGAAGATGGATGACAAGCCTACATCATTAACAACTCCATCATCTCCACCTCCGAACAAAGGGACATAAATACATGGGTATGGGCACTCCCCAGGGCTACTGCCAAGCTTGGGGGAGGTGCCCCGGTATCGTATCACCATCACACCTTTACCTTTATTGTTTTTCTTAGTGTGATCCTTTTGGTTATATCTTGATCTAGTACAATAAAGTATTTAGTATGTTCTAGCTTTGAGTTTTGTTTTGAGATCTACCTATGTAATCGAGACCTTGAGTTATATATAATAACGAGTAGTTTTGAGTTGAGGTCTTTGCTTTCTCGCTATGATCTTGAGGAAATAAAACAATAAAAAGAAATGAAAAGATCATATAATGATCTTATGGAGAGTGATGACTTCACATATAAAGAGTATGATGAATAAAAGTTGTTGAGAGTTGACAAACATAGTTTTGGTCATTGTTGCAATTAATAGGAAGTAATAAAGAAAGAGAGGCTTCACATATAAATATACTATCTTGGACATCTTTTGTAATTGTGAGCACTCATTCAAATATGACATGCTAAAAAGTTGATGTTGGACAAGGAAGACAACATAATGGGTTATGTTTTCTTATATCTGAATAGAATTTATATTTATATGGATCCTCCAACATGTTGAGCTTGCTTTTACCTCTTATGCTAGCCAAATCCTTTGCACCAAGTAGAGATACTACTTGTGCTTCCAAACATCCCTTAAACCAGTTTTGCCATGAGAGTCCACCATACCTACCTATGGATTGAGTAAGATCCTTCAAGTAAGTTATCATCGATGCAAGCAATAAAAATGGATCTCTAAATATGTATGATCTATTAGTGTGAAGAAAATAAGCTTTATATGAACTTGTGATATGGAAGAAATAAAAGCGACAGACTGCATAATAAAGTTCTTTATCACAAGCGGCAATATAAATTGACATTCTTTTGCATTAAGATTTTGTGCATCCAACTATGAAAGCGCATGACAACCTCTGCTTCCCTTTGCGAAGGGCCTATCTGTTACTTTTATTTTCTACCCTTATACGAGATTCATGGTGATCTTTACCTTTCCTTTTACACTTTTTGTTTTTGGCAAGCACTATATGTTGGAGAAAGATCCAGATGTATATATCCACTCGGATGTAGGTTATCATAGAGTATTATTGTTGGCATTACCCTTGAGGTAAAAGGTTGGGAGGCGAAACTATAAGCCCCTATCTTTCTCTGTGTCCGACTAAAGCTTTGAACTCATAAGTATCACGTGAGTGTTAGCAATTGTGAAAGATTAAATGATAGTTGAGTATGTGAACTTGCTGAAAAGCTCTTATATTGACTCTTTTTGATGCTATGATAAATTGCAGTTGCTTCAATGACTGAGATCATAGTTTGTTAGTTTCTAATTAAGTTTCTAATTCATAATTTACCTTGTGAACGAATTTTTACTTTGGCATAAGAAATTATATGACAATATATGTTATTGTTCTAAAGCTGATCATGATGCCCTCATGTCCGTATTTTATTTATCTTCACCTCTATCTCTAAACATGTGGACATATTTTCCGATATCGGCTTTCGCTTGAGGACAAGCGAGGTCTAAGCTTGGGGGAGTTGATACGTCCATTTTGCATCATGCTTTTATATGCATATTTATTGCATTATGGTCTGTTATTACACATTATGGCATAATACATATGCCTTTTGTCTCTTATTTCACAAGGTTTACACAAAGAGGGAGAATGCCGGCAGCTGGAATTCTGGACTGGAAAAGGAGCAAATTTGAGAGACCTATTCTGCACAACTCCAAAATTCCTGAAACTTCACAGAGAATTATTTTGGAATATATGAAAAATATTGGGTGAAGAATGCACCAGAGGGGACCCACCAAGCAACCATAAGGGTGGGGGCGCACCCTACCCCCTAGGCGTGCCCCCTACCTTACCGCCCACCTGGCAGGCCCTCGGTGCCCATCTTCTGCTATATGGTGTGTTTTGACGTGGAAAAATTCAAGGGGAAGCTTTTAGGACGATGCGCCGCCGTCTCGAGGCAAAACTTGGGCAGAACCAATCTAGGGCTCCGGCAGAGCTATTCTGCCGGGGAAACTTCCCTCCCGGAGGAGGGAATTGAAGCCATCGTCATCACCAACGATCCTCTCATCAAGAGGGGGTCAATATCCATCAACATCTTCACCAGCACCATCTCCTCTCAAACCCTAGTTCATCTCTTGTATCCGATCTTTGTCTCAAAACCTCAGATTGGTACCTGTGAGTTGCTAGTAGTGTAGATTACTCCTTGTAGTTGATGCTAGTTGGTTTATTCGGTGGAAGATCATATGTTCAGACCCTTAATGCTATTCAATACCCCTCTGATTATGAACATGAATATGCTTTGTGAGTAGTTACGTTTGTTCCTAAGGACAAGGGAGAAGTCTTGTTATAAGTAATCATGTGAATTTGGTATTCGTTTGATATTTTGATGAGATGTATGTTGTCTTTCCTCTAGTGTTGTCATGTGAACATCGACTACATGACACTTCACCATTAGTTGGGCCTAGGTGAAGGCATTGGGAAGTAATAAGTAGATGATGGGTTGCTAGAGTGACAGAAGCTTAAACCGTAGTTTATGCGTTGCTTTGTAAGGGCTGATGTGGACCCATATGTTTCATGCTATGGTTAGATTTATCTTAGTTCTTCTTCCGTAGTTGCGGATGCTTGCGGGAGGGGTTAATCATAAGTGGGAGGCTTGTCCAAGTAAGGAAAGCACCCAAGCACCAGTCCACCCACATATCAACTTATCAAAGTAACGAACACGGATCATATGACCTTGATGAAAACTAGCTTGACAGTAATAACCATGTGTCCTTGGGAGCGCTTTACTTTATATAAGAGTTCGTCCAGGCTTGTCCTTTTCTATAAAAAGGATTGGGCCACCTTGATACACCTTATTTACTTTTGTTACTTGCTACCCGTTACGAATTATCTTATCACACAACTATCTGTTACCGATAGTTTCAGTGCTTGCAGAGAATATCTTGCTAAAAGCTGCTTGTCATTTCCTTCTGCTCCTTGTTGGGTTCGACACACTTACTTATCGAAAGGACTATGATAGATCCCCTATAAACGTGGGTCATCAGAGGCCATGGCGCGAGCCCAGCTCCTGCTAAGATTCCCGCCAGTGGCCGATCAAATGGATGAGTGGAGAGCCACCATCTAGAGTTTGATTGGTTTTGCTGAGGCAGAAGGATCACGGCGGGCGGGCCTGCCGCGGCGCCCACAAGCAAAAACAACGGCCTGAGCTGCTGACCGTGCTGAAGGGGCCACTCCAACGGTGCAATCCCATCCACGGCAGCCAGTGCAGAGGCTGCAACCAGAACCGCGCGACCAGGAGCCCGATGAGGCATCAATGGCCTCATCTGATCCTCGGGCCCATCAAGATCAGCGGCAGGTCCTGGAAGATCGGCGGATGGAAGATGTGTGCATCACTATAGAGCGATGTCGCGAAACCCGCCGCCAATCTGACAGGCGCAATGGCCCAGACGTCGACAAACCCGCGCCCAGTGAAGGCAGATACTTGCCTTTCGAGGTTGGGTGCCCTTCCTTCACTCGCGAGCTGCATCAAGTCCATTGGCCATCTGTCGGCGTCTTTAAGACAGAAATACCAAAAAAGTATGATGGGTGGTTGAACCTAGCAGATTTCTTGAGCATCTAAACAATTGTTGTTCAAGCCCCCGGAGGAAGAGGTGAGAAGGTGTTCGCCAACTACTTCCCTTTGGCACTCAAGCCAAACGTAAGGTCATGGCTGATGCACCTGCAGGAGAATTCCACTTCGTCCTGGGCTGACCTGTGCAATGAGTTTGTTGATGCCTTCATCGGCGCCCACCAAGAACCAGGACGGTCCAGCGACTTGCAACTCCTCCCACAGAAGGAAGGGGAAAGTTTGCGAAAGTATATGCGGAGGTTTAGCCGGGTGCATAGGAACATTCCAGATATCCACCTGACAGCTGGTATTGTCGCGTTCCTGTCAAATGTGCGCCACCAGAGGATATGTTCCAAGATGAACGTCCGGTTGCCCAAGACTGTGAATGAGCTATACACCTTGGTAGACAAGTGCGCCCATATAGAGGAAGGGAGGCGACTCCCCGGAGAATAAGACGACATCGAAGTTGACTCAGAGGATGACGATGATGCCACTAACCTGAAGAGGAAGAGTAAAAAACACAACAAGAAGCGTAAAGAGAAGGAAGTACTGGATGTTGAGGGTTCTGGCACACCTAATCCCGGCAAGAAAGCCAAGACCGAAGCCCCCGACAAGGAAGTTGCCACGCAATCGATTGCCGGAAGCTGTAGCCAAAAGGTGGAAGGCCGACGGATTTGCATCAGAAGATCCATCGAACCAAGGGCCATAATCTCCAAGAGTGTCATCAAGTTGAGCAACTTGTCAAGAAGCAGAAGGCTGAGTACGAGAAGCAAGAATAGGAGAGAGACCAAGAAGGTGCTGGCGGGAAGGGCCGAGGCGGCAGAGGAGGTCGCCGCGGCAAGACTCCCCAGCAGCAAGAAAAGCCTGCTAGAGGCCGTGAAAAGAAGGAAGGTAATGATGAAAGTGATGAAGGGGATGAAGAGGAAACCAGTGAGAAGGAGCTCCAAAAAGCGACTAAGGCCCTGTGCATTGACGGAGGCGCATCTTTGCACTCCTCTCACCGCCAGCTCAAACAGTGGGCATGTGAGGTCAATGTCGTAGAGCCAGCAACAGATTCCCGGAAGCCACTCAAATGGTCACGCACGCCTATCATCTTTGACGAAGAGGATCACCCTGACCGCACCACTGCGGTAGGTTGTATGCCGTTGTTGGTTTGGCCAACAATCCGCAACCTCAAGGTCACAAAGATGCTAGTTGACGGAGGGGCAGGGTTGAATCTGATTTCCCCCAAGGTGATTAGCAAACTTCAGATATCAGATGAAGAGCTCAAGGTTACTAGCACGTTTCAAGGAATCAACCCCGTCAGGATTCGTCCTAAGGGGAAGATGCCGGTGACGTGTGGCAGAGAACTAAACCAGACCGAGAGGATTGTGTTTGATGTGGTTGAACTCCCCTTGCCGTTCAATGGGATTCTTGGTCATCCAGCTCTGGCAAAATTCATGGCGGCATCTCACTATGCCTACAACACACTAAAAATGCCGGGGCCAATGGGCGTCATTTCCATTCCGTCAGATAAGAAAGATGCAATCATATGCGTGGATCAGATGTACCGGGATGCGGTGGCTGTCGAGGCCACTGAAGCTGCAACTCCCGCCAAGGAAAACAAGAAAGGGAAGAAGTTTAGAAGGGATGCCGGCAAGGAATCCGGGAAGCGCGCCTCTCCGGAGTACGCTGCACTCGTCACTGATTTGCCAGAGAGTTCCACTAGCAAGAGATTCAAAGTTGCTTCGCCTGCTGTGAAGAAGATCCTGGCAGGGCTGGATGGCGCTGATGGTATGTTCACCATCAGCTCCACCCTTGATGACAAATATGAAAGCGTGCTTGTTGCCTTCATGCGGGCGAATGTCGATGTGTTTGGTTGGCAACCATCTAACATCCCCAGTGTTCCCAGGGAGGTAATCGAGCTCCACCTTGTTGTTTGCCCTCATGCTCGGCCCGTCAAGCAGAAGGTCAGGAAGCAAGCTTTTTGCTGAGGCGATTAAGAAACTTGAAGCGGCTGGTTTGGTCAGAGGAGTGTTGCATCCAACATGGTTGGTGAATCTGGTGGTGGTGCGCAAAGCAAATGGGAAATGGAGGGAGTTCACATATCTGAACAAGGCCTGCCCAAAGGACCCTTTTCACTTGCCGCGCATCGATCAGATCATGGATTCCACTTCCGGGTGTGATCTGCTTTCCTTCTTGGATGCATACTCCGGGTACCATCAGATATTTATGTCCAAGGAAGACGAGGACAAGACCGCATTCATAACTCCACGTGGCATGTAATACTTTGTGTGGATGCCCTCCGCGTTAGAAAGCGTTGGATCCACTTTTGCAAGAGCAGTGCAAACTGGGTTTGAGCCTCAGTTGCACAGGAATATCGAAGCTTACATGTATGATATAGTGGTCAAAACCAAGGACAAATCAACACTTATTCAGGATTTGGAAGAAACGTTTGCAAACCTGCACGAGATTAACTTGAAGTTGAACCCTAAGAAATGTGTGTATGGTGTTCCGTCCGCCAAGCTACTTGGCTTCTTTGTATCTCACCGAGGGATAGAGGTCAACCCCGACAAGATCATAGAAATCGAGCAGATTCAAGCACCCAAGACAGACAAGGACGTGAGGCGTTTAACTGGATGTGTTGCTGCGATGAGTAGGTTTATTTCCAAGTATGCCGAGCGCGCCCTGCTGTTCTTAAAAATTCTGAAGAAGGCAGGGCCAATGAAGTGGACCCTGGAGGCAGAAGTAGCGCTGCATGACTTGAAAGTTTATCTTTCCTCTGCTCCCACCTTGGTCACTCCTAAACCAAAATAGTCGTTGCTACTATACTTGGCGGCAACCAATCAAGTGGTTAGTCCAGCGCTGGTGGCGCAGCGGGAAGTGGATGAAGGAACAGCCGCAGCTATTGTCCTCCCCAAAGAAGGAACTGAACCAGTCACAGCAAGGTTGGATACAGATCAAGGAGAAACAGGGTAAGCTGGCAGTAGCAGTTCTGAAGCCACGACAAAGAAGAAGGTAGTGCAACGGCCAATTTACTTTGTTAGCTCCCTGTTGCAGGGGGCTAGGTCAAGGTACTCTGGAATGAAAAATTTGATCTTCGGCCTCATGATGGACTCAGGGAAACTGCACCACTACTTCCAAGCCCACGAGATCACAGTTGTCACTCGTTTCCCTTTGCAACGCATATTCAAGAACCTTGAGGCCATCAGCAGAATAGTAGAATGGGCATTAGAGCTGTCAAGTTTTGGTATGAAGTATGAGAGTACCTCAACCATTCAAAGCATGGCACTGGCAGAGTTCATTGCAGAATGGAAACCCACTCCAGATGAAGAGACCCTAGAAACAGTTATCCCCGACAAGGAGGCGCCCAAAGAATGGATGACTTCTCGTTACAAGGCGCAGGGGCTGGCGTGCTCCTTGTTGTGCCCACTGGAGAACACCTCAAATATGTGATCGAAATGCATTTCCCCCAGGAGAAAGCCACCAACAACACTGCAGGATATGAAGGGCTCCTTGCCGGGCTTAGAATTGCAACAGAGTTGGGAACTAAGAAGTTGATCATTCCTGGGGACTCGCAGCTCGTAGTGAGATAAGTAAACAAGGATTACCAGAGCCCATTAATGGAAGCATATGTAGAGGAAGTGAGGAAGCTGAAAGAGCATTTTGATGGATTACAAGCAGAGCACGTGTCGCGTGCGGAAAACAGCATTGCTGACCATCTTTCAAAGTGCACTGCACAAAAACTTCCTGTGGAACTAGGAACTTTTGTTCTCCACCTGACTCAACCCTCAGTTTCCCCGACAATTATAGCCATAAAAAGGAGCAAATTGGACTCCGGCAAGCATCTCCTGGCAGGGCTTCTTGAAGCCCCCGGTAGAGAGGCTGTCGGGGATAACTCCACTTAGCCTGGTGAGCAGCACCCTCCTGCCGAACCACAAGTTCTTGCAGTTGAGATATGCGCTCCCATGAATGAGGAGGTGTCGTTTTTCCTTGTTGCCGAGCCTCAAGCTCCAACTTGAGCACGACACATAGTCCACTACCTCCAAACTGGAGAACTTCCCGAGGAACAAGAAGAAGCCGAAAGAGTAGCCTAGAGGGCCAGTATGTACCAATTTGTTGATGACACATTGTACAGAAGAAGGCCCAATGGTGTGAAATTGAGGTGCATTTGCCGGGAAGAGGGGAAGGAACTATTGGCAGAGATACACAAAGGCATGTGCGGCTCCCATATTGGATCAAGAGCCTTGGTTGGAAAAGCTTTCCGGCAAGGTTTCTACTGGCCCACGGCTCTCCAAGATGCGATTGAGCTTCTCACCATATGTGAAGCCTGCCAGTTCCATTCCAAGAACATCCGTCAACCTGCTCAAGCTCTCCAGGCGATCCCTTTATCATGGCCATCTTCGGTCTGGGGGCTCGACATCTTGGGCCCCTTGCCCCGTGCTACCGGGGGCTTTGAATTCTTGTACGTCGCAATCGACAAGCTTACAAAGTGGCCGGAAGTGGAGCCTGTGAGGAAGGTAACTGCACAGTCAGCTATCAAGTTCTTGAAAGGATAGGTGTGGCATTTCAGAGTACCCGCCAGAGTTATCACTGACAATGGCACCAAATTCACAAGCCGCGCCTTCATGCAATACGTTCAGACCCTCAGAAGCAAACGGTGGTACACAGAGGTGCTATACAAATTATTTTTAACCCCTTTCTGCGACGGTGTTCTGAACCGTCACCTAGTGAGTGACTACGATAGGGGGGGGGGGGTCCTTCCCACAGGACCCAGAAACCGTCGAGGATATGCCCTCTTGGCACACACGCTCGGCAAAATGAGGTCGTGCATGACCGACGAGCGATCAAATATGGTTATATGTACAATAGTGCTAAAACAATACAATTATACAGGCGAAATCGTTTCCGGTCGTAAGTACATCCCACACAGTCAGTCCCCGCTGAACGTTTCCGTTCGTATATACATCCCACACAGTCACTCCAAGGAAAATGTTTCCGTTTGCAGGTACATCACACAAAATTTTCCCCATTAAATCATTTGTGATAGTGTTGCCATTGTACACGATATTAACAATTTTATCATTTGTGTTATTGAATGCATCACACACAGTGCGTAGAAGAAACTGTGTGGCAAAGGCTGTCCATCACACATAGTTTTTATGTGGTAAACATTTGCACAAGGTGGCCTAACGCAAACAGTTTTTAAGAGGATTTCGTGTGTGATTGTTCATTGATCCAACATGGTTTATTCCTAGAAACTCTGTGCGTTGACTGATGTCATCGCCCATGGTGTTTTCTCAATAACCGTTTGCAATGGAAAACCCCAATTAGCAGGCTAATTGCCCTATTATTAATAATCCATTTATTAATCTAATTGACATTCATATTAAGCACATAATATATTTCATTTCCATATTAAGGAAGCATGATTTCATAATTGAAATACATCAGAGTACAACATCATATAGCTTCAGCACTCAGCTACCCCATTACACAACTGCACCAACACCAAGTTTGACATGCAACATCTAGAACCTTTTGAAATTAGCATCATAGACGGTACATAGACAGATGCATCTCATCTGGAAAACTGTTGAAGCGGAAGGCGAATATTGAGCCTTCTTTGATGTTGAAGGTCTTTGCAACTTTAGGCCAGTGCCTGTGGATGATTGACCGTCCATCCTTCGTCCTCTTCGGGAACACTTCAATATTGAACCATGGGTGTTGTATGAAAACCTTCCTCGCCTCTTGACCATAGAGGTGGTTTGAGATGTAATCATCAGTGCGCTTTGGAAAGGCCTGAAAATAAGGATGTGCATAAATATCTTCTCTATATTGGAAATGGGGCAAAGGAATAAAAAAGGCAAGCTATAATAGTTAGCAACATCTTGTTGTGAACTGATGTCTTATTCATTGTGCAGACAAAGATCTTGTTGTTTTTTGTTGGTGATTTCTTTATCTAACAATCTTTCTGAGTTTCTTGACTTGATATTCATGGACAACTCATTTCCCCATATGCAAAAAGGGCCGAACAGTGGGTCAAAACCTCTGACAGCAGGACCTACATGTACAAGATCAAATTGTTAAAAACCTAAATATTAGAATGGTTCCTGCAATTGCACAACAATGTGCTATTAGACAATGGACCATGCACGTGCTAACCTTGATTGTAAACCTCAGTGCTTCCCATTGTTTCCCTGCAGCATATATAAGGTAGTTAGTCACCAGGTTAAGTGAGGGTTCGCATGCTATCGGTAAAATATGTTGATGAAAAATAAGCACATTGCAGATTCAACAGATTAATTCAAGCCACATGGGAAACCCATTTATCCAAACCAAGCATGATTAAGTGCAACCAAATTCGATTTATTCCTCACATGCACAACAATAAAAAATTCTACCCATGACAATTGGACATCGCATTGCACAATTGAACCAAGCAGTTAACTAAACACCACAAAAAATGAACCAAACATTAACTTAGCACCACATTGCACAATATAACATACTCCTAATAGAAGATCAGACAGTTAACCAAACCAAGCATGCTTAACAACTTGGAAATATAGCAATTCAATTTATTCCTCATGTATTTAGTACAACCAAATTCAATTTATTCCTCACATGGTATACAATAACAGAATGCACCCACAACAATTGAACATCGCATTGCAGAATTGAACCAAACAGTTAACTAAACACCACAACAAATGAACCAAACGTTAGCTGAGCACCACATTGTACAATATAACATACTCCTAATAGAAGATCAGACAGTTAACCAAACCAAGCATGCTTGACAACTTGGAAATATAGCAATTGTATTGGTTTCTCATGTATTTAGTACAACCCAATTCGACTTACTTCTCACATGGTATACAATAACAGAATGCACCCACAACTATTGAACATCGCATTGCAGAATCGAACCAAATAGTTAACTAAACACCACAACAAATGAACCAAACGTTAACTAAACATCACATTGCACAATGTATAACATACTAGAAGATCAGACAGTTAACCAAACCAAGCATGCTTGACAACTAGGAAATATAGCAATTGTATTCGTTTCTCATGTATTTTGTAAAGATAAATTTGATTTATTTCTCACATGGAAGACAATACAAAATTGCAGCCTGAAGAATTGGACATCACATTTGTAGAACTAAACCAAATAGTTAACTGAAGATGACAACTAATTAACCAAACAGTTAATAAGTGAGCACCACGCTACATGACATATAGAACATATACACTAGAGCAACAGATTGCATGGTAAAATTAGATAGCACAAATCACTAGAATTTGTTAAGGAAAGGCAGGAGCAGCACATGCAACAGGGTCGAGCATGCTTAACCGACGTAGCTAGCAAATGGCAAGGTGCTCCTCCAGGATCTGGGGTTCAGCACGAATTGCAGCCATCACGACCTCATCCACGCGTGCGGCCGCAATTTGCTTCTCTGCTGCCAAATGCTCCTTGAGCTCCTGGCAATACTACGTGCACCATCGCTTAGGGCGGCGCTTATTTGGTGGAGGGGTCGATGATTTGGGTGGAAGGTGTCGTGCCGGCAGTCGGGACATGTGGGATGTGGAAGGAGGAGGAGGATGGGGGTCGGGTGTGGATTACCTGCCTGGATAGACGAGGCCGAGCAGCGTGAAGGAGGGTCGCCGGTGAGGAGGCGGTGCTGCAAGCAAATAGTGAAGGTTCCAACTTGGAAAGGAAGGCAGAAACAGGGGAAATGTGGCTTTTGGTAAGGGGGAGGAGCGGGGAGGTAGATATTTCCGTGGAAGCCAAAAAATTTGAATCGGTTCATCGAAAACACTGGAGCGCAAAGTGTCATCAGACACGGTCCATTATTCAGAACTGTGTACGATATGTGAACATCACAAACGATTAAGATTGCTTAACCCGTGTGTGATGAGTTTGAATGTTAAAAATGTTGGTTTGAATTTCCCTGGTTACAGTGGTCATCCACGTCATTGCATAATTTGGGTACACAAAGGAGACTACAGCACACCCACACTTCTTAATCGAGCAAGTTCAGCAATTAAGCAGAGCTAGATGACCTAAAATTACTCTAACAAATTAAAGACCAGTGCTCTTAATTAAACAAAACAAAGAGTACTACTATGGCTGGTGCTCGTCAATCTCCGCCGCCTCCTCCATGTCCAACTCGCGCCCGACGGTCTCCTGGGGAAGGGGCTCCATGGCATCCATCGCACCATACTCGACAAGCATCTCGCCCTCCGTGTCCGCCATCTCTTTGGAAAAGGCCGCCACGAGCTGGGTGTGGGCTCTGTTGTGGCAAGGTATGCGGCGAAGGAACGGACGGCCGCTCGAACGCTCTCGGCGATTGCCAACTCTTCGGCCATGGGTTGCCGACCGTTGTCGGAGAAGCATCATTCGATTTGTGCGGTGACCGCCATGAGCTGGGCATGGGTGGCCTCGACATGGTCGTGGGCGGCCTCCATCAGGGCTAAGGCTGCCGCTGCGGAACGGACAACTGATGTGCCGCTCTCGCCAGTTGCTATCCCCGAGGCAGATTTTGATGCTGCCCCCTGAGAAGCAACAGAGGCCGTTTGGGCTGCCTTGGCCGCTCGATCACGGATTGCGGCTGCACTCATGCACCTTGTTAGCACGCTAGTGTGCTTGACACGCCGGCTGTAGACTGTAGCCAACGCACCTTCTCGCGTAAGCCGTAGGCGTACTATACACTGACAGTGTTCCAAGATATTTTATACTGCATGTCACATGGTTGGTGATAATAAACTGTGTGGGATCTACTTGATTTTTCATCTTGATTTGAATTACATACTGGGGTCACAGCGGCAATGGAGGGTGTTTGAATTGCTAGAACTTTTATCTGCAATGAACATGCAATATGTGTGTCGTAATTTTTTTGGAATTATTCATGGTTCGTTTGGACATTTTATACATTAAATTGGTTTTCTAGCCATTTCAGCACAATTCAAAATTAAACTACATGCACATGCTCCGGTGCACCAACATGGGTTGTAAAATCATATATGTGTCCATGGGTATATGCTTATGTCACATGCAAGAAATGGGGATGAATTTCGAACACCACGGCACCATGGCTCTTCGGCAAATGTTGAGGTACTTGCTTTTGTAATTCTAGTAAATCCAAAAC
Organism: Aegilops bicornis; assembly: GCA_021605145.1. Lineage (NCBI taxonomy): Eukaryota > Viridiplantae > Streptophyta > Magnoliopsida > Poales > Poaceae > Aegilops > Aegilops bicornis. The sequence continues at coordinate 400,945,964 of CM038670.1, read as the reverse complement.
CCGTCTGAAATTCATGAACCTTGGCATGCTACCATGGAATGACATCAATATGTTGGGGTAAAAAATATTGTCCCATTTGGGGCAGGTTATGGTATAAGCTTCTCACAAACCAGAGCTTCTCACAAGAAGCCTCATGGTTCCGTTAGGGAAACGTGTCACCTTTGTGGACAAATCGATATTCGTCGCCTCTTTTTCTTTTCAATTTTTTCCTGGTGTCAACATATAACAACAGGCGTGTCGTGTTAAATTTTGGATTTTTTTGGTGATCGTTTGGACATTTTTATACGTTAACTGAGTTTTCTAGGCATTTATGTGCATAATTCAAAATTGAACTACATGCACATGCTCTAGTCCATCAAAGCGGGTTGCAAAATCAAATGTTTGTCCTTGGTTGCAAGCTTAGGTCACATGCAAGAAATGAGAATGAATGTCAAACACCTTGACACTGTTGCTCGGCCGCTAACATTGAGATACATGGTTTTAAAATTCTAGTAAATCGAAAACTCATTTGAAATTCATGAAACTTGACACAATATCATGGAACGGCATCGACATGTCGTGGTAAAAATATTTTCCCATTTGGGGCAGTTTTGGGTATAAGCTTCTCGCAAACCAGAGCTTCTCTCACAACAGACCTGATGGTTTTGGTAGGGAACGTGCCACCTTGGGGGACAAAACGGTATTTGTTGCCTCTTCTTACTTTCAAAAATTTTCTCGTGTCAACATAGAACAACAGGAGTGTTGTGCCAATTTTTGGGATTTTTCGGGTTCGCTTGGACATTTTTATAACTGAGTTTTCTATGCATTCATGTGCGTAATTCAAAGTTGAACTACATGCACATGCTCCAGTGCATATAAATGGGTTCAAAATTGGATTTTGTGTCCTTGGTTACATGCTTAAGTCACATGCAAGAAATGAGAATGAATGTCAAACACCTTTCCACCGTCGCTCAGCCGCTAACATTGAGATACATGGTTTTTAAATTCTAGTAAATCGAAAACGCGTCTGAAATTTATGAAACTTGACATGCTAGCATGGAACGGCATCAACATGCAGTTTAAAATATTGTCCCATTTGGGGCAGGATGGGGTATATAAGCTTCTCACAAACCAGTGCTTCTCACAACAAGCCTCATGGTTATGGTAGGGAACGTTTCACCTTTCTGGATGAAATAATATCCGTTGCCTCTTCTTGATTTCAATTTTTTTCTAGTGTCAACACAGAACAACATGAGTGTTGTGTTAATTTTAGGAATTTTTCGGGGTTCGTTTGGACATGTTTATACATTAACTGAGTTTTCTATGCATTTATGTGCATAATTCAAATTTGAACTACAGGCACATGCTCTAGTGCATGTAAATTGTTTGAAAAATCAAATATGTGTCCTTGGCTGCATGCTTAGGTCCCATGCAAGAAATGGGAATGAATGTCAAACACCTTGCCACCGTCGCTCGGCCGCAAACATTGAGATACATGGTTTTTAAATTCTAGTAAATTCAAAACTCGTCTGAATTTCATGAAACTTGACATGCTATCATGGAGCGGCATCAACATGCTGTGGTTAAAAATGTCCCATTTGGGGCAGGTTTGGGTATAAGGTTCTAGCAAACCAGAGCTTCTCACAACAAGCCTGATGTTTTCGGGAGGGAACGTGCCACCCTTGGGGATGAAACGATATCTGTTGCCTCTTCTTGCTTTCAAATTTTTTCTAGTGTCAACATAGAACAATAGGAGTGTTGTGTCAATTTTTGGGATTTTTCGTGGTTCTCTTGGACAATTTTATACATTAACTTGGTTTTCTAGGCATTTTATGAGCACAATTCAAATTTGAACTACATGCACATGCTCCAGTGCAGAAAATGGGTCGACATATGAAATGTGTGTCCTTGGGTGCATGCTTAGGTCCCATGCAAGAAATGGGAATGAATTTCAAACACCAGGGTACTATTGATTGCCGGCAAAACGTTGCGATACTTTGTTTTTAAATTCTAGTAAATCCAAAACTCGTCTGAAATTCATGAAACTTGGCATGCTATCATGGAATGGCACCCGACATGCTATGGTATTTTTCTTGTCCATTTTGAGAGAAGGCGCACTCGAATAACAGCCAAAAAATGCATTTTGAAAAAATAGTTGCCACTTTAACATCTCAAACATTTGTATAATTCAAATCATGTGCGTTTTATTAACCATTGACGTGATGCCATGTGTCTTGGTTTTAATGGCTATAGAAGGTGTCGTGCGGACAGCTGCTTGACTGAACGGGAGGGTGCGAGCGCAGTCCGGTGTGCAGGCTGACCGAGAGGCGTGCAAGCTGTTCTCCAATGCATAGGCTCACCGGGAAGCGTGTGAGCTGTGCGCTGCGCAGGCTCACTGGGAAGTGAGCCCTTTGACTTCCATGGCCGCCCGCCTTGATTGCATCCTCTCCATTAATGGCGCCCGAGCCGCTGTTTAATATGGGCGGCCTTACTGTTCGCCTCCCATTCCCCTCCCTCCCGCACACCTCCACCAACACCATGGCGCAGAAGGATCATCTACCACTAGTCTTCATGTTTGGTGAGGTCGACTCCGAGACAGAGGAGATAGAAAATAAGGAGGAATGGGGCCTCATGGACATGGCCTTGAATGAGCTGGCTGCGGCGGTTGCTGCCCCCGCTCCCGTCCCAGCTCCCATCCCCTCGCCCGCGCCAGCGACCATCCCCGTAGCATTGACGGGCTGGCCGCCGGGCACTATCGCAGAGCTGGAAGACGCGGGCGCCAGCGAGGTCTCCGCGGACCCGCGCCAGCTCGTGTACATGCCAGCGCCAGCGCCCGTGCCCGTGCGCGCGCCACCCTCAGCGGGATGGGACGCCGCCGTCGACCGCTACCTCTTAGCGCCGCCAGTTGCTATCCTCCCGCGCCCCGCCAGTTGATCGTGCGATGACATGACATTTGATTTCCAAGTGAAGAACATTATGTGCTGTCTTGAAGACTTCAACACACTACAAAAAAATACACTTCCGTGATGATACGTGTTTGTCACAGTAGGTCACGTTTTCTGTCATGCATGTACATCCATGCCGAATTTATGACAGAATCAAGATAGTCATACCTATGCTGTCGTAGAAGTGTTCCATGACATTACCAAAATTATCATCACAGAAGTGTTCACTTCCATGACGATAAATGCCGCGTCATGGAAGTGCTTTCGTCAAGGGTGACCGACACGTGGCATCCACCGTAACGGGTCGCCATTAAGCTATCGGGTCCGGTTTTGGATCCGATATCCCGCTAACAGCCACGACTAATGCCGATTTCCACGTATAAAATTCTCATTGACCGACGGAACCACGTGTCAGCTCCGCGTTGGCATAGGTGTCACTCGTCCAATGGGCGACATGCGCCTATGATATGTTGAAACGTGGACCGGCCCAAAAGTGGCCCATAAAGATTAAATGGGCCAGCCCAACTGAAGGCCCACAAGATTTTGCGGACCATAATGGGCCGGCCCAGCTAAAGGCCCACGAGATTTCGCCGACCATAATGGGTCGGCCCAGCTAAAGGCCCACAAGATTTTGAGGACACTAGTGGGCCAGCCCATTAACAGGCTGCCATGTTTTGGGCCAAATGCTGGCCCATATTTGATCCGGTCCATTAACAACCTGTCACGTTCCGGGCCTAATAAAGGCCCATATGAGATCTGGCACATTAAAAGCCTACCACGTTCTGGGCCAAATTATGGCCTAGATCAGATCCGACCCTTTAAGAGGCTTTGGCTAAATTATGGCCCATATCAGATTCGGCCCGTCACCTGGACGCTATGCTTTTGGGCCCACTTGCTAAAGGCCCATTTAGTAATTCGACCTTATATTATTTTCGGCCTGTTAAAGGCCCGTTTAACATTTCAGCCCTATATTTATTTCGGCCTGTTAAAAGCCCGTCATATAGTTGGGCCTAACTACGGCCCGGTTTGCATCCGGCCTGCTCACAGCCGATAATCTGATTGGGCCAAACAAGGACCGAGACAATTTTGGCCTGTTAACGGCCCGTGATGTGATTGGCACAATAATGGGCCAGGGTCTATTTCGACCTGCTGCCGGCCCGTGAGCTGTTCGGCACGTTTCAGGCCCAACCTACTTTTTAGCGTCCTAAAAGCCCATTGAGTTTTCTTGGAAAATAGGGCCGGCAGTTTACTCGGCCTATTAAAGGCCCGAATCTACTAGTGGGCCAGTTTACATTTAGGCCTGTTAACGGACCAAGATGACTGGGAAGACATGGTATATATACAGTAAAATAACTGCAGCCCGATTATGGAAGATCATACATAGTGATTTGCATGACGGCCCGATTATGTACCGTAATTTTACGGTTTGGCCGGTTTACTGCGAAGACAGGATATATATACGGTAAAATAACTGCATCATCGTGAGAAAAACCTAGACTATACAATAAAGAAATTACGGCATATTACATCCACTGGGCATCAAAGTTCACCACTATGATAATAAAGCACAAGCAGACAACATATTACATACACTGGGCATCAAAGATCACCACTAGTGCAAATAAACACGCTGACAAAATAATATACAAAACCGACAGTACTTCAATAGAGTTCAAGAAAGGTTAGCACTGCTCGGGAGCTGAAGTGGAAGCAGCTGAGCAAGATGATAAGACTGTGCTTGTTTGACACTTATATCCTCCTCACTCTGAAAGATAAACAAGCAGACAGATGACAGGTTTTGCACATATAAGTATCAGTGCTCACAACTCATCACATTTCTTACTGACCAATAAAGTGACATAGTTTAAAATAGCATTAACACAATATGGTATTGTTCAGGTTTAGACATGGCAGGAAATGACATTGTGAAGGAGTTGGCAGCTTCACGACACCACTGGATTACAGATCTAGAAATCATAAGTATCAATGGTTAGTGTGCTATCAATTTATCCCATTTCAAATTGCCAAATAAAGAGACAGTTTAAATAATAGTAGAATGATATGACATTGTTCATAGTTAAGACATCGCAGAATATGACATTGTGCTGTAGTGGATAGGTTCACCACACCACTGGATTACAGATCAAGAACAAAAGCATACATGCAGTGCAAAAGAAGATCACTTGCTCTGTATAGTTTAATTTACATGGAATGAAGAAGGAACTTGGTTGTACAACTGAAAACTTAAATTGAGAAGGACAAACTTTTGTTTATGAACTACATAATAAACATTAAACATGCAATTTGATGCAAACACCAAAAATAAACAGCTGTTGTGATAGAGGCAAAGGTGTCCCGTCTTTCGATGAGATGGTGGATATCGTTTTGGAGGAAGTCGACTTTGACGATCCGACTACGAACATACGAGGACGTCGTGCCTTTAGCAATAGCTAAACCAACTCCGAGAGGATATTGACCACGCCGGAGCACGATCAACCTGACTACGAAGGTCTGTTTCCTGCAGGCAAACAAAGAACAAGCAAGAAACTAAGATTGCAATCTGGATATTGCGAATATAAGAGAAAAGCTTTATTGATCAAGGTGGGGTTCTGTGACGCCTTTGTCTGGTCGTTGAACACAAACGAAGTACGCGAAGTTGCACCAATGGCGAACTTTTAATCTAAACAAAACCCAAAGTATAAACGACGCCTTAAGGGCTGTATATATATGGAGGAAGAGGAGGGAATTTCGTGGACCTTGAGGGAGGGTTCCGAAATCAACCCTAACTCTTGTTTCCCCACACATACGGACTCTAAAAACAGCCTATACTTAAGTATTTCGAAATTATATGGGCCTGGCCCAATAATAAGGTGATGCGGCACCTAGAATAGCCTATGGACGAATATTATGAAGTGACATCTTGTATATTTCATCCAAGGCTTCATGCACTCATTATGGTGGCCTCAAAGTCCTAATCATCACTTCTAACTCCGTTCTTGTTCCCCTCGCGCATGCCATCATATCCATGCTTGGTCTTGTTTTAGTGTTCATCCCTCTTATCCGTGACAGGCCCTTCATTTGTAAGCAAAACAAATGTATCCAATTTAGGCAACATCATATTCTCATGAACATTCGAATCATTACCAAGAAATGAAAGTACCTGATAATTTAATTGGCATGCGCGAGCTCTAGTAATTGGTCCAGTATGTATAGCAGCATGGGTCATGGGTGTAACAATGGTATTGATGTCCTCATCATCCTCCCCTTCTTGAAATGAAGTCATCCTCGACGGAAGCTCATCTTCCTCACCCAAATAAGGCTTCAAATCTGCAATGTTAAAAGTGGGACTAACCCCAAAATCTGAAGGCAGCTCAAGTTTATATGCATTATCATTTATTTTCTCTAACACCTTAAAAGGACCATCAACACGTAGCATTAGCTTTGATTTGTGCAAATTAGGAAATCTATCCTTACGCAAATGTAACCAAACAAGATCTCCAGGTGCAAACACAACATGTTTTCTACCCTTATCTCCAGCAAGTTTATATTTAGCATTCATACGCTCAATATTTTCCTTAGTTAACTCATGCATTTTTAAAATGAATTCAGCACATTCTTTAGCATCAAAATTAACCTTCTCCGAAGATGGAAGAGGCAACAAATCAATAGGTGCACGAGGTAGGAAACCATACACAAATTCAAAAGGGCACATCTTAGTAGTAGAATGCAATGAACGATTATAAGAAAATTCAATATGAGGCAAGCATTCTTCCCACATTTTCTTATTATTGTTCAAAACAGCCCTAAGCATAGTAGACAATGTTCTATTGACTATTTCAGTTTGTCCATCAGTTTGGGGGTGACAAGTAATACTAAAAAGCAGTTTAGTCCCCAACTTAGCCCATAAACATCTCCAAAAGTGGCTAAGAAATTTAGTATCACGATCTGAAACAATAGTATTTGGTACACCATGCAAGTGAATAATTTCACGAAAGAACAAATCAGCAACATTAACAACATCATCGCTTTTATGACATGGTATAAATTGTGCCATTTTCGAGAATTTATCCACGGCAACAAATATGCCATCCCTCCCCTTCTTTGTTCGAGGTAAACCTAAAACAAAGTCCATAGATATATCCTCCCAAGGAACACTAGGTACATGCAAAGGCATATATAAACCATGAGGATTGAGTCGTGACTTAGCTTTTGGACATGTAGTGCAGCGAGCAACAAATCGCTCAACATCCCGTCTCATCTTTGGCCAAAAGAAATGTGTAGCAAGTACATCCTCCGTCTTCTTCACACCAAAGTGTCCCATTAATCCTCCTCCATGCGCCTCCTGCAACAACAGAAGACGAACGAAGCTAGCTGGAATGCATAGCTTGTTAGCCCGAAACACAAATCCATCATTAGCGATGAACTTGTTCCATGTTCTACCTTCTTTACAATTCTGCAATACATCTTTAAATTCAGCATGATGCACATATTGATCTTTGATGGTCTCCAAACCAAATATTTTAAAGTCAAGTTGTGAAAGCATAGAATAATGACGAGACAATGCATTAGCAATAACATTTTCTTTACCCTTCTTGTGTTTAATGACATAAGGGAAAGTCTCAATGAATTCAACCCATTTAGCATGTCTACGGTTCAGTTTAGATTGACTTTAATTGTGTTTCAAAGATTCATGATCAGAATGTATAACAAATTCTTTGGGCCATAAATAATGTTGCCATGTTTCTAAGGTCCGAACAAGAGCATATAATTCTTTATCATAAGTAGAATAGTTCTGACTAGGCCCACTCAATTTTTCAGAAAAGTATGCAACAGGTTTGCCATCTTGTAATAACACACCTCCTAATCCAATTCTACTAGCATCACATTCAAGCTCAAATGTCTTATTAAAATCAGGAAGTTGGTGTAAAGGAGCATGTGTCAACTTATGTTTCAATATCGTGAAGGCTTCTTCCTGTGCGGTACCCAAAAAAAAGGCACATCCTTCTTTGTAAGCTCATTGAGAGGTGCAGCAATGGTGCTAAAATCTCGCACAAAACGCCTATAGAAACCAGCAAGTCCAAGAAAACTCCTCACTTGTGTGACCGTTTTGGGCTGCGGCCAACTCTCAATAGCTTCAATCTTGGCTTTATCAACTTCAATGCCCTGTGGAGTAACAACATAGCCAAGAAAAGATACTCGGTCGATGCAAAAGGTGCACTTCCCAAGGTTACCAAACAAACGCGCATCACGTAGAGCAATAAAAACATCACGTAAATGTTCCAAATGTTCTTCCAAAGATTTGCTATAAATCAGTATATCATCAAAATAGACTACCACAAATCGTCCAATGAAAGCACGTAAAACTTCATTCATTAGTCTCATGAAAGCACTAGGTGCATTAATTAACCCAAAAGGCATGACTAACCACTCATATAAACCAAACTTAGTTTTAAAAGCTGTTTTCCATTCATCTCCCAGTTTCATACGAATTTGATGGTATCCACTACGCAAATCAACTTTGGAGAATATTGTAGAGCCACTCAATTCATCAAGCATATCATCTAGCCTAGGAATAGGATGACGATAACGAATAGTAATATTATTAATGCCTCTACAATCAACACACATACGTGACGTACCATCCTTTTCGGCACTAGAATAATAGGAACAACACAAGGACTAAGGGATTCGCGAATATAACCTTTGTCGAAAGCAGCTCTCATGCGTGACGCATAATCTCCTTCGTCTCCTCCGGATTGGTACGGTATGGTGCATGGTTGGGTAGCGATGCACCGGGAATTAAGTCAATTTGATGCTCAATCCCTCGAATAGGTGGTAATCCCGGTGGCACGTCTTGTGGGAAGACGTCAGCGAACTCTTGCAAAATGTTAGTGACTACAGGGGGCAAAGAGGAAGGCACGTCCTCGAATGAAAATAATGCCTCTTTGCACACAAAAGCATAGCAAACAGATTTGCTAAAAACTAGCTCATCAATATCAGATTTGGTGACAAGTAAACATGCACTTTTCAATTTAATTTCAGAAGCAACACTAGATGGTTTATTATTAGGCTTCATTTGTTGCTCAAATTCTTTTGCCACAATCCGATTTTCACTCTTATTTTTCTCCTGTTTGCATTATTAGCTCTATGAATATCATCTTTCAAAATGGAATCACGAGTCATAGGAAGCAAAGTAATATTTGTATCTTTATGAACAAGAGTATACTGATGGGTTCTACCATGGTGTACAGAATTTTTATCAAATTGCCACGGTCTACCGAGTAATAAGGAACATGCTTGCATAGGTACCACATCACAATCAACATAATCAGCATAAGTAGAGATACTAAAATGCACCCGAACAAAGACGTGTTACCTTAACCTTGTCATTTGTTGTTGAACCATTGGATGTAGTAAGGATGTGGATGTGGTCTTGTGGTGAGAGATAGCTTCTCCACCATCTCCATGCTAGCCAAGTTGTTGCAGCTCCCTCCATCTATGATGACGCCAATGAACATTCCTTCACAACTCCCTTTGTATGGAACAAATTATGCCTCCGATTTTGCTCACTTGTGTAACCTGCACACTCAAAACACGTTGAGCAACTAAACATTCATACACACAAGATCTTCAAAGAACCATGTATTGCGTCTCATGATCAGAATCATCTCCACCGTGTTCTTCATGTGTAATAAGAGCCAAAGTCTCCTCATCATAGTCACTAGCAGACTCATACCCACCATCCTTAGTAACAATCATCACACGCTGAGATTTGCATTTTCTTGCAAAATGTCCTCTTCCCTTACAACGACGACAAATAATATCACTTGTGTGCCCTGTTGACGCAGAAGAAGAGCTCTGCGCAGGCCCGGCAGGTGTGCTCTTGGCAGATAGTGGTGGTTGTGCGTGCTTTCTTGTATCATGGTTGGAGGTGGCACCGGAAGGAGGTGATGGTGCAGTGGAAGTAGATGATGCAAGTGGTGTCCATGATGAAGGTCGACCAGCAGAAAAGTTAGTTCGCGCCAATGCCTGTCGATATTGCACTTCACGCTCAGCTTTACAAGCAAGATGGAATAAACGAGTGATATTATTATAATCCTTATATTCTAGAATGGTCTGAATCTCTCTATTTAATCCACCCATAAAACATGCAAGCATAGCTTCATTCTCCTCAACAATACCACATCTAATCAAGCGGTTTGTAATTCACGATAATATTCTTCTCTGAATTTTTCCTTGTATTAAGCGCTGCAATTTTTGAAGTAATTCACGTTGATAATATGGTGGAACCCAACGAGTACGCATAGTAGTTTTCAAAGCAGCCCAAGTAGCTGGAACAGGATATAATCTACAATGTTCATACCACCAAACACATGCAAACCTAGTGAAAGCACAAACGGCAGCAGGAACACGTCTCTCCTTAGAATATTGTAAACATGTAAATCGTTGTTCAGTTTCTAACTCCCAAGTAAGATATATATCAGGAACATATCTACCCTCAAATGGTGGAATATTCAATTTCAGTTTAGGGAGATGGTCATGATCGCGTACCTGAGGGGGAGCTCTAACATTGCCATTATTTGCATGTGGACGACCTGGTGGTTGTGGTGCTAGTGGTTGCACGTAGTTCTGATTTTGATCAACCTCATCCTCGTAATCTCCCGCATAATCATCCTCCTCCACATCAGCAGCAGGAGCCACAGAAGTATCAACAGCAGCACCAGTAGTTTGGCCAGGCTGAAGAGGTAGACGGCTCGCTCGACGGAGGGCTGTTTCCCGACGTGGAGGTAGTCTTTGTTGTTGTTGCTGTTGTTGTTGTTGCAGAGGTGCGGCAGGTGCAGCCGGTGGTGGAAGACACACAAGCAGTTCATTAAATCTGTTATCGAGCTTTGTTTTGAAGGTCTTCTCAAGGCCAGTGATCTTCTCCATGACCTCTTCAAAATTGTTCAGCACATCTTGCATGTGTTCAGTCATCATTTGCGGAAACTTATCATGAAGCTCCTTGTTCGTTAAGTTCTCCCAATCAATATCGTCGGCTTGTGATCCTAGCATGGTTAGCAGCAATAGAAACACACAAGAATATGATCCTATAGACTACTAACAGGTGGTGGTGTTGGGTGTCATAAATTGGTCAAGCAAATCTCAAATTCTTACCAGTTCTTACCCAAAGAAGAAAGGTGATCTAAGAACCGATGTAGTCAAAACTCTCAAAGCTTGGATAGAGCGATTACCAGGGAGAGTCAAACGCATGATGTAGATGTATGTGGAGCTGGGAAGGCTTATAATATGGTAGCAAAAAGGGTCAGCAATAATCAATTCAGAGATGCAAAGTTGAATAAACGCTCAACTACGGTACTGTGTTGGTCCTAGGCTAGACCGCACTAGAGACGCGAGCCTAGAACACTAACAAAATCACGACGCTGCACATAAACAAGAGAGGAGCACATTGTGAACTTTTATTTTATTTTTTTGTTTACTTTTTTTTGCACTTTTTTTTCCTTTTTTTTGCTCCGCAACATTTTTTTTTGAAAAAATCTACAAATGGCCTGAAAACTTCCTAGTCGTTGTTGTTGTTGTTGTAGAGGTGCGGTAGGTGCATGATAGAGGCAAAGATGTCCCGTCTCTCGATGAGATGGTGGCTATCATTTTGGAGGAAGTCGACTTTGACGATCCGACTACAAACGTGCGAGGACGCCGCGCCTTAGCAATCGCTAAACCAACTCTGAAAGGTTATTGTCCACGCCGGAGCACGATCAACTTGACCACGAAGGTCTGCTTCCTGCAGGAAAACGAAGAACAAGCAAGAAACTAGATTGCAATCTGGATATTTCGAATATAAGAGGAAAGCTTTATTGATCAAGGTGGGGTTCTGTGACGCCTTTGTTTGGTCGTTGAACACAAACGGCACGCCTTGAAGTTGCAGCTATCGCGAACTTTTAATCTAAACAAAACCCAACGTCTAAACGACGCCCTAAGGGCTGTATATATGGAGGAAGAGGAGGGAATTTTGTGGCCCTTGAGGGAGGGGTCCGAAACCAACCCTAACTCTTGTTTCTCCACATATATGGACTCTAAAAACAGCCTATGCTTAAGTATTTCGAAATTACATGGGCCTAGCCAAATAATAAGGTGATGCAGCACCTAGAATAGCCTATGGACGAATATTATAAAGTGGCATCTTGTATATTTCGTCCAAGGCTTCATGCACTCATTATGGTGGCCTCAAAGTCCTGAAATCATCACTTGTAACTCCGTTCTTGTTCCCCTCGCGCATGCCTTCATCTCCATGCTTGGTCTCGCTCCAGTGTTCATCCCTCTTATCCATGACAAGCCCTTCATTTGTAAGCAAAACAAATGTATCCAATTTAGGCAGCATCATATTCTCATGAACATTAGAATCATTACCAAGAAACGAAAGTACGTGATAATTTAATTGGCGTGCGCGAGCTCTAGTAATTGGTCCAGTATGTATAGCAGCCGGGGATGTGTGTGTAACAATGGTATTGATGTCATCATTAGTGTAGCCAGTGGTGGAAGACGCGCAAGCAGTTCATTAAATCTGTTATCGAGCTTTGTTTCGAACGTCTTCTCAAGGCCAGTGATCTTCTCCATGGCCTCTTCAAAATTGTTCAGCACATCTTGCACATGTTCAGTCATCATTTGCTAAAACTTATCATGAAGCTCCTTGTTCGTTAAGTTCTCCCAGTCAATCTCGTCGACATGATCTGGCATGGTTAGCGACAATAGAAACACAAAAAATATGATCCTATAGACTACTAACAAATGGTGGTGGTGGTGGGTGTCACAAATCCGTCAAGCAAATATCAAATTCTTACCAGTTCTTACCCAGCAGCAGGCGGTGATCGGCAACCGATGTAGTCAAAACTCTCAAAGCTTGGATAGAGCGATTACCAGAGAGAGTCAAACGCACGATGTAGATGTATGTGGAGCTAGGAAGGCTTATAATATGGTAGCAAAAAGGGTCAGGAATAATCAGTTCAGAGATGAAAAGTTGAATAAACGCTTAACGACGGTACTGTGCTGGTCCTAGGCTAGATCGTGCTAGAGACGCGAGCCTATAACACTAACAAAATCACCGCGCTGCACGTAAACAAGGGAAAAGCACACTCTAGAAAAAATTTCGCTCTGTTTTTTTGCGCTCCTTTTTTTGCGAAAATCTCTATAATGGCGAGTGTCTCAAAACTCTTCCCAGGTCAAACTGACAGGATGGGCACAAAATGTTTTTGACTATTTTTTTCGGAAATCAAGGCAGCGACGACAAAAATGTGCGACAAAAAATCACTATGATGGCGAGTGTCTCAAAAGACTCGGAAAAGCCTAAAAATAGGATAGGGAAAATTATTTTTGGTCGCCGAAATTTTGGCCTAAAAACTACCCGGGGGTCTCCAGACTCTTTTTTTTCCGGGACCTACTCAGGCAAGGAAACACAAAACAGAAAATAGATGGATCTAAAAACAAACCTAATATGAAAAGAACTCGGATTGGTGGTGGATATATCTTGGTAGGATATGGCAGCGGTGGTGGTATATGGTAGCGGTGGTGGTATATGGATACAGATCGGTGGTGGTATATGGATACGGATTGGTGGTGGTATATGGATACGGATCAGTGGTGGTATATGGATACAGATTGGTGGTGGTATATGGATACAGATTCAAAGCGGTGGCGGATAAGCAATGGTGGTAGATGGCAAGGCGACGATGATGGTGCGGCGGCGGCGTGACAACTTATGACCAGAACTCGAAACTCTAAAAGACTAAACTCTAAGACCAACAACTTGACACGACGATGCAACCGCAAATTCAACAAAGCAAAAACCCTAAAAAGATTATGCAAAGGCTCAGATTGGTTCGGATATGATGAACTAACCCTAATTTTTGTGTATGGCTTTTTCATGGACTGTAGGTATGAAGAACAGACTTGATCTAAACTACGAAAAACTGTAAAATCTCGCCGATCAACCTAGAAATCTGATACCACTTGATAGAGGCAAAGGTGTCCTGTCTTTCGATGAGATGGTGGCTATCATTTTGGAGGAAGTCGACTTTGACGATCCGACTACGAACATGCGAGGACGTCACGCCTTAGCAATCGCTAAACCAACTCCGAGAGGTTATTGACCACGCCGGAGCACGATCAACCTGACCATGAAGGTCTGTTTCCTGCAGGCAAACAAAGACCAAGCAAGAAACTAAGATTGCAATCTGGATATTGCGAATATAAGAGGAAAACTTTATTGATCAAGGTGGGGTTCTGTGATGCCTTTGTCTGGTCGTTGAACACAAACGAAGTACGCGAAGTTGCAGCTATGGCAAATTTTTAATCTAAACAAAACCCAAAGTCTAAACGACGCCCTAAGGGCTGTATATATGGAGGAAGAGGAGGGAATTTCATGTCCCTTGAGGGAGGGGTCCGAAATCAACCCTAACTCTTGTTTCCCCACACATACGGACTCTAAAAGCAACCTATACTTAAGTATTTCAAAATTATATGGGCCTGGCCCAATAATAAGGTGATGCAGCACCTAGAATAGCCTATGGACAAATATTATGAAGTGGCATCTTGTATATTTCATCCAAGGCTTCATGCACTCATTATGGTGGCCTCAAAGTCCTGAAATCATCACTTGTAACTCCGTTCTTGTTCCTCTCGCGCATGCCATCATCTCCATGCTTGGTCCATCTCCAGTGTTCATCCCTCTTATCCATGACAGGCCCTTCATTTGTAATCAAAACAAATGTATCCAATTTAGGCAGCATCATATTCTCATGAACATTAGAATCATTACCAAGAAACGAAAGTACCTGATAATTTAATTGGCGTGCGCGAGCTCTAGTAATTGGTCAAGTATGTATAGCAGCAGGGGCTGTGGGTGTAACAATGGTATTGATGTCCTCATCATGTTGCAATCATGGCTAACCAAATATACACAACAAAGTTTGAAGGCTTTAGAAGGACAAACTTACATTATTGGTGAAGACAGGCTCTATAAAGCCCTTGTCCATGCTCATGGGGGGGGGGGGCAATTCAAGAAGTTTACCACAGGCATTGCCTTTATTCTACATTTTGTTAAGAGTAAATATAGATGTGATAATATAAGAAAAAATGGAGAATATTTAAGATAAGATGAAGAGTGATGTTACATAACCAAGTAGCTATAAATGTAAGTACATCGATACAGGCAAAAGGTACAACCAAGAGCAATGCAGAGCTAAACTTCTTCAGTACCATCGGTGTTATCCAACCTTATGGTAAGAGTAAATATAGATCTGATGTGTAGAAAATGGAGGGCAAAGGAAAATAAGCTGCAGAGTGATGGTACATGAATAACTACCTGTCAATATAAGTACACTGATAAAGGACAGCAGGTACTTACAAGAACAATGCAGAGCAAAAAATTCATTGGCGTGGATATATTCTACACTAATGTAACCATTCATACAGATCAGGTAATTTGGAGCGAACAATTGATAAGCAAGCTATCATGCATACTGTTGTCACATAATGAACGAGGTATGAATGCAAGTACAGTGATACAGGTCAACAGGTACTAACAAGAGCAATGTAGCGTGCAGCATATTTGCAATATCCTGTTGTTCTTTTCAAACCGGAATTCTTCTTCGAGCAATTTTCCTGCAAAAAAGATCCGTAACGCACATGCAGAAAAGTAGAAGTTCAAATTGTCATGTGATATCATAGACAGTACCTCATCCTTGGAACGATACCGGTGCATAACAAGGTTTTTCTATTCAATGTCTTCTAAATTTAGCACAGGAGACTTCACTGGAAATTCGTTTATAGACTTGCCATCAAAGTGTGATTTCCTCAGGTAACACCGATACTACTGCAATGCTTCCTTGAAAAGCACAAGCAAGCTTTGCTCGTCATGACTATCCAGATTGACCCTCGCCTACTTACAACAATGTAATGTAAATCATTGATGTGTTCAATCAGCAGAAAACAGGAAAATAATCACCGTGAATAATAGCACTTACACGTAAGTGGGACAGGAAGATGTGAAAATGATGTTTGTCTTCACTATAATCTTCCCATGATGGGAATATATGCACATAGTCCCTAACAACATTGAAATCATTGTCTTTTAAACTGGCAATAACTGGAATGAGGTTCCAATCTGCAGGAATTGGCCATCTCTGCAGTTGGGATAGGTCTTCGGCCGGTGGACTTGTTGTACTTTTTGCTGGAGTGGGATTTTTCTGTGGTACAGCTTGTGCTATGGCAACTGAAATCGGCATACCTTTTGCTGGAGTGCAGGTCCTGTGTGGTGGGGCTAGTGGTGTGGCCAGTGAAGTATGGGTATGGTCTGCTGGAGCCGGTCCTATGTTTTGTGTCACTGGTTGTACATCCAATATAAGTGGGGTGCTGTCTGATTTCTCCTGCACCACCTTGTTTTTCAAGGACTTTGCTGGTGCTCCTTTAGGTTCGGCAATCACCCTCATCCTTTTTGATGTCTGATGCACAAGAACATCATTTGAGTGGAAAAACATGGTATGATGACAGATGGAATATGTATTGATAATGGATGGGCATGGCATCTTGACATATATGATGAGTAAACTAAGCAGATGGCGGTGCAACAAAGTAGAAGAAATGCAAGACAACATATGCAAGATACGCGCAATCAATAAAACCTTGCCAAATTAGAACATGCACCTTGATGGGTGAACAGGACAGGCCATCTGCCTTTGACTCCTTGAGGTTAGAATAGTAATTAGGATCATATTCTGAACAAGAATCTACATGTGGGGAGCGTATGAGTTTCATTGCATCCAGAATGGCACTCAATGCCTTGGTGCCAATTTTGTAAGTCGTTGCAGTGTTCCACAATATTCTTCTGATGCGTGGATTCTGATATTCACTGTAATTACGTATAATATCTGAGAACCATGAAAACATAAATAGTAGTGAGATTATCTTTGTAATGCAGAGGATATTCTAATATAGGGGCGCTCAGAAACCCTTGTGTGCTATCACTGGATTCTGATGAGAGAGCTCATGTGTGCTGTAATATGGTGCGTGCAATCTGGCACAAGTACACACAAAAATAGGCTCCAGAAGTAAGGATAGTTGGTAGATGATAGGTTCATAATATACTGTATAGAGAGTTTATTGCCAAACCATGATAACAAGAGCACACAACAACTAGGCAGATCATAGTGTACATAAAAGGGGTACACCATAACCACGATATATAAATCGGGAATGTGGAACTGGCTGGAAAATATGGTGTTGATTGCCACTACTAATTGAAAGCCTATCGATCACGTACAGGCCAACTCTATCAGCTGTTGACTGCAGATGTCCCTGATCCCCTTACCGACAAGGAACATATTGTACGTACTAAATACAGAATAACAAAAGAGGAACATGTTAAAGAACAGAAGAGGAAGCATATTCTTGAGGTTCCGCTTCATTGCATACAATGTTGGTTGCCCACTCATGATGAATCATAGCGCCCAAAGAAATGCAATTCCATGCTGTCTCTCTATATGTGGCCACATGCATTTGGGAAATCAAGTGGGAGCATTACCTGACCAATTAAATGTGTGTCTATTAACTAATATCAGTATTTTATCACAATTCATATTTGAAGAAGTAAGCTTTGGACTTATGATTGGTGTGTTGTTTAGCTTCAAAAGTGGACTGCTGCTAGTGCGACACAAAGCAACTACACAGATCATAGTGTAGATATAACGGGAAAATCGTAAGCATCAGGAGTAAAATCAGCAAAGTGGAACTTGCTGGAATATATGTGCTAGTATTGCCGGTACGGCTAGAAAGGCTTCGGATACCAGCTCTCTTCAACTGAAGGTGCGGATCATTAATATCAGTGTAACTCTCAAAGGCGACACAACTCCCTGCATTTCCTTGCTAATCTTATAGGATTCAAGTGGGCAGGCCACTACAATTCATATTCCTATGTTTACAAAATTCTACGAATCAAAGTGGCCTGAAGAGTTCAAAGTGTCCATCACAACCGACTGTAAAGACATCTACACTGCAAATGTCCCTGCTCATCTTCACTACAAGGAACATACTATACTACTATCATACTCCCTCCGTTCCAAAATATAAGTCTTTGTAGAGATTTCCACTATGGATCACATACAGATGTATACAGATACATTTTAGAGTGTAGATTCACTCATTTTGCTCCATATGTAGTCCATGGTGGAATCTATACAAAGACTTGTATTTAGGAACGGAGAGAGTACTTATTAAAGAAGAACGAAAGAGGAACATGCTAAAGAAGAGCAAGCAGATTTTGGATAATAAAATGTTCGTTGCGCAGTGCCCACACATGATGAACCAGTGCGCATTAAGAATGCAACTCCCTGATGTCTCTCTATATGTGGTGCACGTGCTTTTCGAAAGTAAAGTAGGAACATTAGCTGACTAATTAAACGTTATCTATTTTAGTAATATCAGCATCATATCAGATACATATTTGAGCAACAAGTTTGGAATTATGAGTGGCACGTTGTCTAACTAGATGGATTCAGGAGAAGTGCTAAGCAGCTATGATGACGGTACTGAATATAAAGGCATGTCTGCATGCAAGTCGCGTGACTTTTGTCATTTGGGTCAGTCGACCATTTCAGGCGGTTGGATGAAGATCCTACGTCTCCTAACCCTTCTTCTTCCTTGTCTCTCATTCTTCCCATACAAAACACCGCACAGGCCGCCGCCGAACCACCGGCCCCGACCCGCCCTCCCCCGAACCGCCCCCCACCGCCTGTGTTCCTTCGCCACCCCCACCCCCGCCACCACCCACGTTGAGTTTTCTTCGTTTGGCGAGGCCCCACCACCGCCCCCCACAACCACCATCCCCATCAGAGCCCCTTCCTTCGCACCGGCAAACTCCGGCGAGCTCTCAAAAATCGACTGACCCAATTTTGAAATTTAGTCTACTGTCATTTTGATGAGGACATCAATACCATTGTTACACCCACAACCCCTACTACAACATATACTGGACCAATTACTAGAGCTCGCGCACGCCAATTAAATTATCAGGTACTTTCTTTTCTTGGTAATGATTCTAATGTTCATGAGAATATGATGCTGCCTAAATTGGATACATTTGTTTTGCTTACAAATGAAGGGCCTGGCATGGATAAGAGGGATGAACATTGGAGCAAGAACAAGCATGGAGTTGATGGCATGCATAAGGGGAACAAGAACAGAGTTACAAGTGATGATTTCAGGACTTTGAAGCCACCATAATGAGTGCATGAAGCCTTGGACGAAATATACAAGATGCCACTTCATAAACTTCGTCTAGAGGCTATTCTAGGTGCTGCGTCACCTTATTATTGGGCCAGGCCCATGTAATTTCGAAATAAGCATAGGCTGTTTTTAGAGTCCGTATGTTTGGGGAAACAAGAGATAGGGTTGGTTTCGGACCCCTTCCCCAAGGGCCACGAAATTCCCCCCTCTTCCTCCATATATACAGCCCTTAGGGCACCGTTTAGACTTTGGGTTTTGTTTAGATTAAAAGTTCGCCATAGCTGCAACTTTGCGTACTTCGTTTGTGTTCAACGACCAGACAAAGGCGTCACAGAATGATAGAGGCAAAGGTGTCCCGATGTTTCGATGAGATGGTGGCTATCGTTTCTGTGGGAGTCGACCTTGACGATCCGACTACGTACGTGCGAGACGTCGCACATTAGCAATCGCTAAACCAACTTCCGAGGGTTATTGACCACGCCGGAGCATGATCAACCTGACCACGAGGGCCTGTTTCCTGCGAGCAAACGAAGAACAAGCAAGAAACTAAGATTGCAATCTGGATATTGCGAATATAAGAGGAAAGCTTTATTAATGAAGGTGGGGTTCTGTGACGTCTTGGTCCGGTCGTTGAACACAAACGAAATGCACGCGAAGTTGCAGCTATGGCGAACTTTTGATCTAAACAAAACCCAAAGTCTAAACGACGCCCTAAGGGTCTGTATATATGGAGGAAGAGGAGGGAATTTCGTGGCCCTTGAGGGAGGGGTCCAAACCAACCCTAACTCTTGTTTCCCCACACATACGGACTCTAAAACAGCCTATACTTAAGTATTTCGAAATTACATGGGCTGGCCCAATAATAAGGTGACGCAGCACCTATAAAAGCCTATGGACGAATATTATGAAGTGGCATCTTGTATATTTCGTCCAACGCCTCATGAACTCATTAGGGTGGCTTCAAAGTCCTGGAATCATCACTTGTAACTCCGTTCTTGTTCCCCTTGCCCATGCCAACATCTCCATGCTTGAACTTGCTCCAAGGTTCATCTTTCTTGTCCATGGTAGGCCCTTCATTTGTAAGCAAAACAAATGTATCCAATTTAGGCAAAGATCATATTCTCATGAACATTGGAATCGTTACCAAGAAACGAAAGTACACGATAATTCAATTGGGCGTCTTGTGAGCTCTTGTAATTGGTCCAGTATGTATAGCAGCGGGGCTGGGGT
This sequence comes from Aegilops bicornis, assembly GCA_021605145.1. NCBI lineage: Eukaryota > Viridiplantae > Streptophyta > Magnoliopsida > Poales > Poaceae > Aegilops > Aegilops bicornis. The sequence goes on along the minus strand of CM038670.1, from coordinate 400,925,538 downwards.
GTAACAATGGTATTGATGTCCTCATCATCCCCTTCTTGAAATGAAGTCGCCTCGACGGAAGCTCATCTTCCTCACCCAAATAAGGCTTCAAATCTGTAATGTTAAAAGTGGGACTAACCCCAAAATCTGCAGTGCAGCTCAAGTTTATATGCATTATCATTTATTTTCTCTAACACCTTAAATGGACCATCAAGACGTGGCATTAGCTTTGATTTGCAAATTAGGAAACCTATCCTTACGCTAAATGTAACCAAACAAGATCTCCAGTGCAAAGACAACATGTTTTCTACCCTTATCTCCAAAGCAAGTTTATATTTAGCATTCATACGCTCAATGTTTTCCTTAGTTATCTCATGCATTTTTAAAATCAATTCGCACGTTCTTTAGCATCAAAATTAACCTTCTCCGAAGATGGAAGAGGCAACAAATCAATAGGTGCACGAGGTAGGAAGACATACACAATTTCAAAAGGGCACATCTTAGTAGTAGAATGCAATGAACGATTATAAGCAAATTAAATGAGGCAAGCATTCTTCCCACATTTTCTTATTATTCTTCAAAACAGCCCTAAGCATAGTAGACAATGTTCTATTGACTACTTCAGTTTGTCCATCAGTTTGGGGGTGACAAGTAGTACTTAAAGCAGTTTAGTCCCCAACTTAGTCCATAAACATCTCCGAAGTGGCTAAGAAATTTAGTATCACGATGCGAAACAATAGTATTTGGCACACCATGCAAGCGAATAATTTCACGAAAGAACAAATCAGCAACATTAACTTGACATCATCGCTTTTATGACATGGTATAAAGTGTGCCATTTTAGAGAATCTATCCACGACAACAAATATGCTATCCCTCCCTTCTTTGTTCGAGGTAAACCTAAAACAAAGTCCATAGATATATCCTCCCAAGGAACACTAGGCACAGTGCAAAGGCATATATAAACCATGAGGATTGAGTCGTGACTTAGCTTTTTGACATGTAGTGCAAATGAGCAACAAAACGCTCAACATCCCGTCTCATCTTTGGCCAAAAGAAATGTGTAGCAAGTATATCCTCCGCCTTCTTGACGCCAAAGTGTCCCATTAATCCTCCTCCATGCGCCTCCCGCAACAACAAAAAGACGAACAGCTAGCTGGAATGCATAGCTTGTTAGCAAGGAACACAAAACCATCATTAATAACGAACTTGTTCCATGTTCTTCCTTCTTTACAATTCTGCATTACATCTTTAAAATCAGCATCATGCACATATTGATCTTTGATGGTCTCCAAACCAAATATTTTGAAGTCAAGTTGTGAAAGCATAGTATAGCGATTTAGACAAAGCATCAAGAATAACATTTTATTTACCCTTCTTGTGTTTAATGACATAAGGGAAAGTCTCAATGAATTCAACCCATTTAGCATGTCTACGATTCAGTTTAGCTTGACTTTTAATATGTTTCAAAGATTCATGATCGTAATGTATAACAAATTCTTTGGGCCATAAATAATGTTGCCATGTCTCTAAAGTCGAACAAGAGCATATAATTCTTTATCATAAGTAGAATAGTTCCGACTAGGCCCACTCAATTTTTTCAGAAAAGTATGCAACATGTTTGCCATCTTGTAATAACACACCTCCTAATCCAATTCCACTAGCATCACATTCAAGCTCAAAAGTCTTATTAAAGTCAGGAAGTTGGAGTAAAGGAGCATGTGTCAACTTATCTTTCAATACCGTGAAGGCTTCTTCTATGCGGTACCCCAAACAAAAGGCACATCCTTCTTTGTAAGCTCATTGAGAGGTGCAGCAATGGTGCTAAAGTCTCTCACAAAACGCCTATAGAAACCAGCGAGTCCAAGAAAACTCCTCACTTGTGTGACCGTTTTGGGCTGCGGCCAACTCTCAATAGCTTCAATCTTGGTTTTATCAACTTCAATTCCTGTGGAGTAACAACATAGCCAAGAAAAGATACTGGTCGGTGCAAAAGGTGCACTTCCCAAGGTTACCAAACAAACGTGCATCACGTAGAGCATTAAAAACAACACGTAAATGTTCCAAATGTTCTTCCAAAGATTTGCTATAAATCAGTATATCATCAAAATAGACTACCACAAATCGTCCAATGAAAGCACGTAAAACTTCGTTCATTAGTCTCATGAAAGTACTAGGTGCATTAGTTAACCCAAAAGGCATGACTAACCACTCATATAAACCAAACTTAGTTTTAAATGCTGTTTTCCATTCATCTCCCAATTTAAATGCAATTTGATGGTATCCACTACATAAATCAACTTTGGAGAATATTGTAGAGCCACTCAATTCATCAAGCATATCATCTAGCCTAGGAATAGGATGACGATAACGAATAGTAATATTATTAATGCCTCTACAATCAACACAGATACGTGACGTACCATCCTTTTTAGGCACTAGTATAATAGGAACAACACAAGGACTTAGAGATTCGTATATATCCTTTGTCGAGCAGCTCCTGTACTTCTGACGCATAATCTCCTTCGTCTCCTCCGGATTGGTACGGTATGGTGCATGGTTGGGTAGCAATGCACCGGAATTAAGTCAATTTGATGCTCAATCCCTCGAATAGGTGGTAATCCCGGTGGCACGTCTTGTGGGAAGACGTCGTGAACTCCTGCAAAATGTTAGTGACAAAGGGGGCAAAGAAGGAAGGCACGTCCTCGAATGAAAATAATGCCTCTTTGAACACAAAAGCATAGCAAACAGATTTGCTAGAATCTAGCTCATCAATATCAGATTTGGTGGCAAGTAAACATGCACTTTTCAGTTTAATTTCAGAAGCAACATTAGATGGTTTATTATTAGGCTTCATTTGTTGCTCAAATTCTTTTGCCACAATCTGATTTTCACTCTTATTTTTCTCCCATTTTGCTTTATTAGCTCTATTAATATCATCTTTCAAAATGGAATCACGAGTCATAGGAAGCAAAGTAATATTTTTATCCTTGTGAACAAGAGTATACTGATTGTTTCTACCATGGTGTACAGAATTTTTATCAAATTGCCATGGTCTACCAAGTAATAAGGAACATGCTTGCATAGGTACCACATCACAATCAACATAATCAACATATGTAGAGATACTAAAGTACACACTAACAAAGACGTGTTACCTTAACCTTGCCGCTGTTGTTGAACCATTGGATGTAGTAAGGATGTGGATGTGGCCTTGTGGTGAGAGAAAGCTTCTCCACCATATCCATGCTAGCCAAGTTGTTGCAGCTCCCTCCATCTATGATGACGCTGAATAGAACGTTCCTTCACAACTCCCTTTGTATGGAACAAGTTATGCCTCCGATTTTGCTCAGCTTGTGTAACCTGCACACTCAAAACACGTTGAGCAACTAAACATTCATACTGTCGGCATCTTCGAGCCATGTATTGCGTCTCATGATTAGAATCATCTCCACCGTGTTCTTCATGTGTAATAAGAGCCAAAGTCTCTTCATCATAGTCACTAGCGGACTCATACCCACCATCCTCGTGAGCAATCATCACACGCTGAGATTGGTATTCGTCATAAAATGTCCTCTTCCCTTACAACGACGACAAATAGTATCACTTGTGTGCCCTGTTGACGCCATAGAAGAAGAAGAGCTCTGTGCAGGCCCGGCAGGTGTGCTCTTGGCAGATAGTGGTGGTTGTGCCTGCTTTCTTGTATCACGGTTGGAGGTGGCAGCGGCGAGGTGCCGGTGTAGTAGAACGTGTGGAAGTAGATGATGCACGTGGTGTCCATGATGAAGGTCGACCTGCGCAGAAAAGTTAGTCCGCGCCAACGCACATCGATCCTGCACTTCACGCTCAACTTTACAAGCAAGATGGAATAATCGAGTGATATTAGTATAATCCTTGTAGTCTAGAATGGTCTGAATATCTCTATTTAATCCACCCACAAAACGTGCAAGCATAGCTTCATTCTCCTCAACAATACCACATCTAATCAAGCCAGTTTGTAATTCACGATAATATTCTTCTACGAATTTTTCCTTGTCTTAAGCGCTGCAATTTTTGAAGTAATTCACGTTGATAATATGGTGGAACCCAACGAGCACGCATAGCAGTTTTCAAAGCAGCCCAAGTAGCTGGAACAGGATATAATCTACAATGTTCAGACCACCAAACACATGCAAAGCTAGTGAAAGCACAAACAGCAATGACGGGAACACGTCTCTCCTCGTGATATTGTAAACATGTAAATCGTTGTTCAGTTTCTAACTCCCAAGTAAGATATATATCAGAACATATCTACCCTCAAATGGTGGAATATTCAACTTCAGCTTAGGGAGATGGTCATGATCTCGCACTGAGGGGAGCCCTAACATTGCCATTATTTGCATGTGGACGACCTGGTGGTTGTGGTGCTTTGGTGGTTGCACGTAGTTACGATGTTGATCAACCTCATCCTCATAATCTCCCACATAATCATCCTCCCCACATCAGCCAGCAGGAGCCACGAAGTATCAACAGCAAGAGCACCAGCAGCTTGGCCAGCCAAGAGGGACACGGGAAGCTCGGCGGAGGGCTGTTTCGCGATGTGGAGGTAGTCGTTGTTGTTGTTGTAGAGGTGCGTTAGGTGCAGCCGGTGGTGGTGGTGGTAGACGCGCGAGCAATTCATTAAACTTGTTATCGAGCTTTGTTTCGAATGCCTTCTCAATGCCATCTATCTTCTCCATGGCCTCTTAAAATCTATTTAGCACATCTTCCACCTGCCCACTCATCATTTGTTGAAACTTATCATGTAGCGCTTTGTTTGTCATGTTCTCCCAGTCAGTCTCGTCGGCTTGTGATCCTGCCATGGTTAGTAGCAATAGAAACACACAAGAATACAGACTACTAGGAAGTGGTGGTGGTGGTGTGGTGGACAGTCACAAATCCGTCAAGCAAATCTCAAATTCTTACAAGTTCTTACCCAAAGAAGAAAGCGGTGATCGGCAACCGATGTAGTCAAAACTCTCAAAGCTTGGATATAGCGATTACTGTGGAGAGTCAAACGCACGATGTAGATGTATGTGGAGCTGGGAAGGCTTATAATATGGTAGCAAAAGGGGTCAGCAATAATCAATTTAGAGATGCAAAGTTGAATAAACGCTCAACGACGGTACTGTGCTGGTCCTAGGCTAGACCGTGCTAGAGACGCGAGCCTAGAACACTAACAAAATCACGGCGCTGCACGGAAACAACGGAAAAGCACACTCTGGAAAAAAAATTTCGCTCTTTTTTTTGCGCTGCTCTTTTTTTTATTTTTTTTGCGAAAAATCACTATAATGGCGAGTGTCTCAAAACTCTTCCCAGGTCAAACTGACAGGATGGGGACGAATTTTTTTTCGACCAAATTTTTTTTTTCCGACTGCCCGGACCCAAAAACTGGAAACGGGTCAAAAAAAACTTTCTATAACGGCGACTGTCTCAATACGCTTAGAAACACCTAAAAATAGGATAGCCAGAAATTTTTTCGACAAGTGCGTTTTCGGAAAATTTTGGGCCTAAACGGAGGGTGGTTTCCGGACTCTTTTTTTTTCCGAAACCTACTCCGGCAAGGAAACTCGAATCGGAAACTAGATGGATCGCGAAAACAAACCTAATATGAGAAGTCGGATTGGTGGTGGATATATGGTGGTGGTGGTGGTATATGGTAGCGGTGGTGGTATATGGATACGGATTGGTGGTGGTATATGGATACGGATTGGTGGTGGTATATGGATACGGATTCAGAGCGGTGGCGGATAAGCAATGGTGGTAGATGGCAAGGCGATGATGATGGTCTTGCGGCGTGAAAACTTATGACCGTAACTTCGAAACTCTAAAAGACTAGACTCTAAGACCGACAACTTGACACGACGAAGCAACCGAAAATTCAAAAAAGCAAAAACCCTAAAAAGATAATGCAAAGGCTCAGATTGGTTCGAGTATGATGAACTAACACTAATTTTTTGTGGCTTTTTCGTGGACTTTAGGTATGAAGAACAGACTCGATCTAATCTACGAAAAAATGTAAAATCTCACCGAGCAACCTGAAAATCTGATACCACTTGATAGAGGCAAAGGTGTCCCGATGTTTCGATGAGATGGTGGCTATCGTTTTTGTGGGAGTCGACCTTGACGATCCGACTACGTACGTGCGAGACGTCGCGCCTTAGCAATCGCTAAACCAACTTCCGAGGGTTATTGACCACGCCGGAGCACGATCAACTCCGACCACGAGGGCCTGCTTCCTCGCGAGCAAACAAAGAACAAGCAAGAAACTAAGATTGCAATTTGGATATTGCGAATATAAGAGGAAAGCTTTATTAATGAAGGTGGGGTTACGTGGACGCCTTGGTCCGGTCGTTGAACACAAACGGCACGCTGTGAAGTTGCAGCTATGGCGAACTTTTGATCTAAACAAAACCCAAAGTCTAAACGACGCCCTAAGGGCTGTATATATGGAGGAAGAGGAGGGAATTTCGTGGCCCTTGAGGGAGGGGTCCGAAACCAACCCTAACTCTTGTTTCCCCACACATACGGACTCTAAAAACAACCTATACTTAAGTATTTCGAAATTAGATGGGCCTGGCCCAATAATAAGGTGACGCAGCACCTAGAATAGCCTATGGACGAATATTATGAAGTGGCATCTTTTATATTTCGTCCAAGGCCTCATGAACTCATTAGGGTGGCTTCAAAGTCCTGGAATCATCACTTGTAACTCCGTTCTTGTTCCCCTTGCGCATGCCCACATCTCCATGCTTGAACTTGCTCCAAGGTTCATCTTTCTTGTCCATGGTAGGCCCTTCATTTGTAAGCAAAACAAATGTATCCAATTTAGGAAGCATCATATTCTCATGAACATTGGAATCGTTACCAAGAAACGAAAGTACCTGATAATTCAATTGGCGTGCGCGAGCTCTAGTAATTGGTCCAGTATGTATAACAGCAGGGGATGTGGGTGTAACAATGGTATTGATGTCCTCATCACAGAACCCCACCTTCATTAATAAAGCTTTCCTCTTTTATTCGCAATCTCCAGATTGCAATCTCAGTTTCTTGCTTGTTCTTCGTTTGCTCACAGGAAATAGACTCTCGTGGTCAGGTTGATCGAGCTCCGGTGTAGTCAATAACCCCTGCGATTGCTAAGGCGCAACGTCTTCACATGATCGTAGTCGGATCGTCAAAGTCGACTCCCACAGAAAACGATTGCTATCTCATCGAAACATCGGGACACCTTCGCCTCTATCAAGTGGTATCAGATTTCCAGGTTGCTCGGTGAGATTTTCCAGTTTTTTGTAGTTTAGATTGAGTTTGTCCTTCATAACTACAGTCCACGAAAAAGCCACAAAAAAATTAGGGTTAGTTCATCATATACGAACCAGTCTGAGCCTTTGCATAGTCTTTTCAGTATTTTGCTTTGTTGAATTTACGGTTGCATCGTCGTGTCTAGTTGCTGGTCTTAGAGTCTAGTACTTTAGAGTTTCGAGTTCTGTTCACAAGTTGTCACGCCGCCGCCGCACCATCGTCATCACCGCTGCCATATGCCACCATTGTCATCACCGTTGCCATATACCACCATCATCATCACCGCTACCATATACCACATATCCACCGCCATCACGCTAATCCGAGTCCACCTCCATCAAAGATTCGCCACTAGTCCGAGTTTCCACCAGATTCATCTCTGCCACCAGTCCGAGTCCAGTAATTGTTGCCTTTTTCTCGATTTCCAGATCACGCGATACTCTGAGTCGTGATAGAGTAGGACTCCCCAACTTCCGAGCCATCCGCAGAAGAAAAATAGTTCCAGTTTAAAAAAAAAACTAAGTCTGGAAAATTCTGGCTAGGCAGTTTTTAGGACATTTGTAGACTTTTTCGAAAAAAATTTGTTGCGGAGCAAAAAAAAAGTGCAAAAAAAGTGAATAAAAATCCGAGTGTGTTGCTCCCTTGTTTACGTGTAGCGCCGTGATTTTTTTTGTGTTCTAGGCTCGCGTCTCTAGTACGGTCTAGCCTAGGACCAGCATAGTACCGTCGTTGAGTGTTTATTCAACTTTGCATATCTGAATTGATTATTCCTGACATTTTTTGCTACCATATTATAAGCCTTCCCAGCTCCACAGTCATCTACGTCATGCGTTTGACTCTCCCTGGTAATCTCTCTATCCAACCTTTGAGAGTTTTGACTACAACGGTTGCTGGTCACCACCTGCTGCTTGGTAAGAACTGGTAAGAATTTGAGATTTGCTTGACGGATTTGTGACACCCACCATCATTAATAAAGCTTTCCTCTATTATTCGCAATCTCCAGATTGCAATCTCAGTTTCTTGCTTATTCTTCGTTTGCTCGCAGGAAATAGACCCTTGTGGTCAGGTTGTAGTAGTCTGTAGGATCATATTCTTGTGTGTTTCTGTTGCTGCTAACCATGCCAGGATCGCAAGCCGACGAGATTGACTGGGAGAATTTAACAAACAAGGAGCTTCATGATAAGTTTCAGCAAATGATGACTGAAAAGGTGTAGGATGTGCTGAACAATTTTGAAGTGGCCATGGAGAAGATCACTGGCCTTGAGAAGACATTTGAAACAAAGCTCGATAACAGATTTAATGCACTGCTTGCGCGTCTTCCACCACCGGCTGCACCTACCGCACCTCTACAACAACAACCACAACAACAACGGCTACCTCCACGTCGCGAAAAATGTCCTTCTTCAGCTGGCCAAACTGTTGGTGCGGCTGTTGATACTTCTGTGGCTCCTGCTGCTGATGAGGTGGAGGATGATTATGCGGGAGATTGCGAGGATGAGGTTGATCAAAATCAGAACTACGTGCAACCACCAGCAACACAACTGCCCGGTCGTCCACATGCCAATAATCACAATGGTAGGGATCTCCCTCAGGTACGAGATCATGACCATCTCCCTAAACTGAAATTGAATATTCCACCATTTGATGGTAGATATGTTCCTGATATATATCTTACTTGGGAGTTAGAAACTGAACAACGATTTACATGTTTACAATATCCTGAGGAGAGACGTGTTCCTGCTGCTGTTTGTGCTTTCACTAGCTTTGCATGTGCTTGGTGGTCTGAACATTGTAGATTATATCCTATTCCAGCTACTTGGGCTGCTTTGAAAACTTCTATGCATACTCGTTGGGTTCCACCATATTATCAACGTGAATTAATTCAAAAATTGCAGCGTTTATGACAAGGAAAAAATTCTGTAGAAGAATATTATCAGGAATTGCAAACTGGCATGATTCGATGTGGTATTGTTGAGGAGAACGAAGATATGCTTGCACGTTTTACGGGTGGATTAAATAGAGAGATTCAGACCATTCTAGAGTATAAGGAGTATAATAATATCACTCGTTTATTCCATCTTGCTTGTAAAGCTGAACCTGAAGTGCAGGATGGACATGCATTGGCGTGAACTAACTTTTCTGCAGGTTGACCTTCATCATGGACACCACGTGCATCCTCTACTTCCACTACACCATCATCTCCATCAGGTGCCACCTCCAGCCGTCATACAAGAAAGGAGGCACAACCACCACTCTCTGCCAAGAGCACACTTGTCGGGCCTGCGCAGAGTTCTTCTTCTTCCATGGCGTCTACAGGGCACAGAAGTGATATTATTTGTTGTCGTTGTAAGGGAAGAGGACATTTTGCGAGAGAATGCAAATCTCAGCGTGTGATGATTGCTACTGAGGATGGTGGGTATGAGTCCGCTAGTGACTATGATGAGGAGACTTTGGCTCTTATTACACATGAATAACACGGTGGAGATGATTCTGATCATGAGACGCAATACATGCCTATTGAAGATGCTGACAGGTATGAATGTTTAGTTGCTCAACGTGTTTTGAGTGTGTAGGTTACACAAGCTGAGCAAAATCAGAGGCATAATTTGTTCCATACAAAGGGAGTTGTGAAGGAACGTTCTATTCGCGTCATCATAGATGGAGGGAGCTGCAATAACTTGGCTAGCATGGAGATGGTGGAGAAGCTATCTCTCACCACAAGACAACATCCACATCCTTACTACATCCAATGGTTCAACAACAGCGGCAAGGTTAAGGTAACACATACTGTTCGTGTGCATTTTAGTATCTCTACATATGCTGATTATGTTGATTGTGATGTGGTACCTATGCAAGCATGTTCCTTATTACTTGGTAGACCATGGCAATTTGATAAAATTATGTACACCATGGTAGAAACAATCGGTATACTCTTGTTCATAAGGATAAAAATATTACTTTGCTTCCTATGACTCCTGATTCCATTTTGAAAGATGATATTAATAGAGCTAATAAAGCAAAATAGGAGAAAAATAAGAGTGAAAATCAGATTGTGGCAAAAGAATTTGAGCAACAAATTAAGCCTATAATAAACCATCTAGTGTTGCTTCAGAAACTAAATTGAAAAGTGCATGTTTACTTGCCACCAAATCTGATATTGATGAGCTAGATTTTAGCAAATCTGTTTGCTATGCTTTTGTGTGCAAAGAGGAATTATTTTCATTCGAGGACGTGCCTTCTTCTTTGCCCCTGCCGTCACTAACATTTTGCAGGAGTTCACTGACGTCTTCCCACAAGACGTGCCACCGGGATTACCACCTATTCGAGGGATTGAGCATCAAATTGACTTAATTCCCGGTGCATTGCTACCCAACCATGCACCATACCGTACCAATCCAGAGGAGACGAAGGAGATTATGCGTCAAGTACAGGAGCTGCTCGACAAAGGATATATACACGAATCTCTAAGTCCTTGTGCTGTTCCTATTATACTAGTGCCTAAAAAGGATGGTACGTCGCGTATGTGTGTTGATTGTAGAGGCATTAATAATATTACTATTCGTTATCGTCATCCTATTCCTAGGCTAGATGATATGCTTGATGAATTGAGTGGCTCTACAATATTCTCCAAAGTTGATTTATGTAGTGGATACCATCAAATTCGTATGAAATTGGGAGATGAATGGAAAACAACATTTAAAACTAAGTTTGGTTTATATGAGTGGTTAGTCATGCCTTTTGGGTTATCTAATGCACCTAGTACTTTCATGAGACTAATGAACGAAGTTTTACGTGCATTGATTGGACGATTTGTGGTAGTCTATTTTGATGATATACTGATTTATAGCAAATCTTTGGAAGAACATTTGGAACATTTACGTGCTGTTTTTATTGCTCTACGTGATGCACATTTGTTTGGTAACCTTGGGAAGTGCACCTTTTGCAATCGACCGAGTATCTTTTCTTGGTGATGTTGTTACTCCACGAGGAATTGAAGTTGATAAAGCCAAGATTGAAGCTATTGAGAGTTGGCCGCAGCCCAAAACGGTCACACAAGTGAGGAGTTTTCTTGGACTCGCTGGTTTCTATAGGCGTTTTGTGAGAGATTTTAGCACCATTGTTGCACCTCTCAATGAGCTTACAAAGAAGGATGTGCCTTTTGTTTGGGGTACCGCATAGGAAGAAGCCTTCAAGGTATTGAAAGATAAGTTGACATGTGCTCCTTTACTCCAACTTCCTAATTTTAATAAGACTTTTGAGCTTGAATGTGATGCTAGTGGAATTCGATTAGGAGGTGTGTTATTACAAGATGGCAAACCTGTTGCATACTTTTCTGAAAAATTGAGTGGGCCTAGTCTGAACTATTCTACTTATGATAAAGAATTATATGCTCTTGCTCGGACTTTAGAGACATGGCAAGATTATTTATGGCCCAACGAATTTGTTATACATTCTGATCATGAATCTTTGAAACACATTAATGGGACACTTTGGCGTGAAGAAGACGAAGGACGTACTTGCTACACATTTCTTTTGGCCAAAGATGAGACGGGATGTTGAGCGTTTTGTTGCTCGCTGCACTACATGTCAAAAAGCTAAGTCATGACTCAATCCTCATGGTTTATATATGCCTTTGCCTGTACCTAGTGTTCCTTGGGAGGATATATCTATGGACTTTGTTTTAGCTTTACCTCGAACAAAGAAGGGGAGGGATAGCATATTTGTTGTCGTGGAAAGATTCTCAAAAATGGCACACTTTATACCATGCCATAAAAGTGATGATGTTGTTAATGTTTCTGATTTGTTCTTTCGTGAAATTATTCGCTTGCTTGGTGTGCCAAATACTTTTATTTCAGATCGTGATACTAAATTTCTTAGCCACTTTTGGAGATGTTTATGGGCTAAGTTGGGGACTAAACTGCTTTTTAGTACTACTTGTCACCCCCAAACTGATGGTCAAACTGAATTAGTCAATAGAACATTGTCTACCATGCTTAGGGCTGTTTTGAAAAATAATAAGAAAATGTGGGAAGAATGCTTGCCTCATATTGAATTTGCTTATAATCGTCGCTGCATTCTACTACTAAGATGTGCCCTTTTGAAATTGTGTATGGTTTCCTACCTCGTGCACCCATTGATTTGTTGCCTCTTCCATCTTCGGAGAAGGTTAATTTTGATGCTAAACAACATGCTGAATTGATCTTAAAAATGCATGAGTTAACTAAGGAAAACATTGAGTGTATGAATGCTAAATATAAACTTGCTGGAGATAAGGGTAGAAAACATGTTGTGTTTGCACCTGGAGATCTTGTTTGGTTACATTTGCGTAAGGATTGGTTTCCTAATTTGCGCAAATCAAAGCTAATGCCACGTGTTGATGGTCCTTTTAAGGTGTTAGAGAAAATAAATGATAATGCATATAAACATGAACTGCCTGCAGATTTTGGGGTTAGTCCCACTTTTAACATTGCAGATTTGAAGCCTTATTTGGGTGAGGAAGATGAGCTTCCGTCGAGGACGACTTCATTTCAAGAAGGGGAGGATGATGAGGACATCAATACCATTGTTACTCCCACATCCCCTACTACAACATATACTGGACCAATTACTAGAGCTCACGCATGCCAATTAAATTATCAGGTACTTCCATTTCTTGCTAATGATTCTAATGTTCATGAGAATATGATGCTGCCTAAATTGGATACATTTGTTTTGCTTACAAATGAAGGGCCTGGCATCGATAAGAGGGATGAACATTGGAGCAAGAACAAGCATGGAGTTGATGGCATGTGCAAGGGGAACAAGAACGGCGTTACAAGTGATGATTTCAGGACTTTGAAGCCACCATAATGAGTGCATGAAGCCTAGGACGCAATATACAAGATGCCACTTCATAAACTTCATCCAGAGGCTATTCTAGGTGCTGCGTTACCTTATTATTGGGCCAGGCCCATGTAATTTCGAAATACATAAGCATAGGCTGTTTTTAGAGTCGTATGTGTGGGGAAACAAGAAGTAGGTTTGGTTTCGGACCCCTTCCCCAAGGGCCGCGAAATTCCCCCCTCTTCCTCCATATATACAGCCCTTAGGGCACCGTTTAGACTTTGGGTTTTGTTCAGATTAAAAGTTTTCCATAGCTGCAACTTCGTGTACTTCGTTTGTGTTCAACGACTGCACAAAGGCGTCCACGTAACCCCACCTTCATTAATAAAGCTTTCCTCTTTTATTCGCAATCTCCAGATTGCAATCTCAGTTTCTTGCTTGTTCTTCATTTGCTCGCAGGAAATAGACCCGTATGGTCAGGTTGATCGAGCTCCGGTGTGGTCAATGACCCCTTGGAAGTTGGTTTAGCGATTGCTAAGGCGCGACGTCTTCGCACAATCGTAGTCGGATCGTCAAAGTGGACTCCCACAGAAAACGATTGCTATCTCATCGAAACATCGGGACACCTTCGCCTCTATCACATTTAACTAGTGTGGAATATAAAAGGGGAAAACCATAAGTATTGCGAGTATAGTGCTGAGCGTGCCATGGCGAATCTAAAGGTGCAAACCGGACAAAGGCAACTTCGCAACCAATGCTTGCTTTCAACTAACAAGTAAGTGATGGACAAGAAATTAGAGTAAAGCAGTGGCGGTCTATTTTCTTGATGCGGTAAATAAGTTGAGCAGATACGAAAGAGTACCGCCTCTGGTGCGGCCCCGTGTATGCATCTGTTGAGAATTTGATGGTGTTGCGGTAGCGATGGCTGTCGGCAGCGTGGAAGCAGATCTAGGAGGGTAGACGGTGGCGGCGGCGCGCGGTGGACGAGACGGTCGTAGGAGCGGCACCGACAAGGTGGACGACGGCGGGGATGAAGTGAGAGGACGGGATGCAAGGATCCCGGTCTGAAGCCGTGGATGAGAGAGGTCTATCTCTTGTAATGGACGACGTCGTCGGGGTATCAGCTCCGGCATGGCGGACGAGGACGGCGGTAGATGGGGTGGCGGACGGAGGAGGCTGGGGTGGAGAGGGTGTTTTGGCGCCGATGGAGTACGAATGGGGAAATGGAGGGAGAGAGGAAGGGGGAACCATGTCTTCAGGATGCGCTTGTCTCAAATGCGAGGAAATTTACAAACTTAGCCATCGTTTAAAATTTCCTACATCACAACAATATTAGTCGGTTGGGGATAGGACGATAATCTCGCATACACCAAATATTTGCCGACGAGAGTTTGTTTTTGGCGCCCACCAAGTCAATTTTGACCGAGGAGACACTATGTTTTGGCGCCCACCGTGTATGAATCCGGGTGAGAGGCAGTTATGTCACGTTTGAGTGAAATTACAAACCTACCCCTATCAAAACCTAAATCAAGCCGATAGGCTTTGCATGTGAGGGATAGGCAGTAATTACCATCTCGCTGATTTTCATTTCGGGCGGTTACTGCGACTTTCCCCACTTCGTTCATTTTTTTTGCAGAGCAAGAGTGCACGTTTACCGTGCCAACTCAATTCGAATCCAGTTTGTATTCTATTTTTGTTCGGGCAGGATCTATTTTCGATTGGAATAAAATTCTATATACATCATTATTTTATATATACTTTCAAAAGCACAACAAAGAATTCTGCTCCTTTATATGTATAATATGATTTACAAATACAATGATCTCAAAATCATAAGGTTGAATTCAAAAAATTTAAACCAAATTATGTTCTACTAAAATGTATGGATCAGTAATATCTACATAGTAAATAACATAGATGCGCGTGAATTCATATGAGTATGCATGTTTGATAGATCAATTTTGGTTTGAGTATGAATTACATGTATCATCATCTCGAATTCAAATATTTGAATGCCTTTTATGTTGACTCCTTTCACGCCCATCTCTCTCGCATCCTCCTTAATGTAGCTATTACTCTCTTTTCTCCAGCTCACCCGCACACTCATTCCATGTTTCTCCTATCTTCGCAAACATGGTCTCTCGACGTCTCCCTTGAGAAGTGTCACACTCTCCCTATCGTTATACATTACACGGTTTTCATTATCTCTCACGTCTCTACCATTCTCTGGTATCACTAGGTACCTAAGCTTTCTTTTTCACCGCCACACACACAGTCTCACTCGTCTTTCACTTTGTTTTTCTCTCTATGGGTTCTCTCACACACCCTATATGTCTCTAGATATGACTCATACCACTAAAACTACTCTCTCCTGCAGACACAACATTTGTTACGATCTCCTTTCCGTCTCCATCCCAGTTATAAAACTGACATTATTCATTTGTTTACCGATCAGACAAACTCCCCCCCCTCTCTCTCTCTCACACACACACAACTCCAGCTTCCACTCCCCTTCCCGACTACCGTCTCTCTCTCACACACATAAAACTCTCACTTTCGCACCCCGACTCGTATTTCTCTCACAAACATTAATCGACTAGCCTCCAGATAGGTTTATACATCCGCGCACTCGTGCTTCCACTATCACGTACATGTCTCTCTCCCGCTCCTTATATCTATGTAGATTTTTCGTCCCTTCTTGAGACACGCCCTCTCGGTCGTGCACACACACACTATCGCCTCATTTTAAGTTGATACCTCTCGCACACACACTCTTTGTGTCTTTGTCACACATGCACTCTGTCCTCCTCCTCTCTCCCTCTCTCTCACACACAACACACACACACACATGGGCTTTTTGCAACAACTAGCAAGATACCCATGTGTTGCACGAAACATCAAGATGCATTTGTATGAGTAGTTTATCTTGTGGGAGAAAAGGATGAACGAGGGAAGGCCTTATTTGCAAATGTGGAGATGGGTGTGGGTATCTTTTTGCAAAATTGCCAGAGTTTCCTTCCTATCCGTCAGATATAAATCGGACGGCCTATATTCTTGAGGATGGCGGCACACCATCATCACCAACTCTGTTTTTTATCTCTAATCTTAGAAAAAGCATAGTCGGTGATGATGGTGTGCCTGCAATCCTGCAATATCGGCCGTCCGATCTATATCTAACGGATAGGAAGGAAACTATGGCAATTTACCTACACTCCTCTCCACATTTGCAGATAAGGCCTTCCATTGTTCATCCTTTTCTCCCACAAGATCTTGATGTTCCATGCAACGCACAGGCATCTTGGTAGTAAGAGTAGAAATTAGAGATATACCACTTCTCGAATCTTGAAACCAACAACATTCCTCCCTTATCTCATCAAAACCGCCAAAGGAATATATTTTGAGTGAAACATAATATATTTTTGGTGATATAGGTATTTCAAAACTAGACTATTTTTTCTATCAAATCGGTGAATATGTATTAATCTACTTTGATCGTGTGGCAACACATTGACACATTGCTAGTAGTTATTACTACTGTATAATTTTTTGGACACCAGACAAATGATGGAGTACATATACGAAGAGAAGAGGCTCACGCGCGTAGTCGGTCTCTCGCTGTCTCGCACACATGAGAGTTACGTAAAGGCACCGTTAAAAATAAACCCTAAAACCCTAGGTGCACGATTGTCGCATGCTGGTACTGCACGTGGTGGAGCGCACCTTTGTAGGAATAGTCAGCTCGCGTGATAATTTGATCCATAGGAGTTGATGGTCGGGACCATAGGTGAACGACCTGGAGGCGGTGGCTTGCTAGTTGCCACAGATCGAGTAGCCACGTTTAAAATATCATTTTTTAGCGGGGTAAGAGTTCCAATTTTCAATGGCGTGTTATAAGTACTAAGTAGTTTTTAGAAAGATTGGTATGGAGCGAAAATGGAATTCATAACTACTACCTCCTTGGCATATGGTTGTATGGGTTTATGTTGCGAGATGTTGAACCTGGTAGTTCTAGGGCAAATACTATGGTTTAGATGTTGGTTTTCAGTAATGAAAATCGGAAGGGGGAAACCCTTCTTTGATAAAAAAAACTACTACCCCCGTTCTTGTTTACTAGTCCCCATCGTATTTTGGGTCAAAGTTTGTCCACGAATTTTACTTGTAAAATGTGAATGGAAAACGAGATTTTGTTATACCCAAAGAGAAAAGGACTGGAGGGAGTGATTGCTCTGACACGGACGCGACCTCTCATAGTGCAGGCATTGAACCGGCATGCCGACCAAGAGGGCCCCACTCGCCGCAGGCCCGGCTGAACGCGCCTCCTCGCCGTATGCAACCAGCTTCAGACTGCCCCGCCTGCCTCCATTGAATCTGTGCGTGTGTCGGCAACACGTCCTTCCGCGAGACGACCGACATTTTAGAACACAAAAAATGACCAAAATATAATTAATTACGCATGGTCTTGACTTGTTGTGCTCGCACTGGTAGCAGGAACTAGAGGTTTTTCTTTACTTATAACTCTCCTCACATTTTTTTGGCTTTGAAGTGAATCATGGTTGTGCACATTATCTATGAATGTGTAGATATCTGTGAACATGAGTTTGATGTGGAAGTTGAACTTGGAATGTTGGGCTTGCGCGTGAACTATACCATGTCTAATGCTTCGTCTATTATTGTTTGGAAAGTAATTGCTGTTATTACATGACCCAAAAAATTTATTTTGTGCCACATCAATAGATGCACAGAAATCACAACAGACATGCTGATTGGATAAACATTTGAACCTAGCTATTACGAAGAAAAAATTGTATTGACAATAGTTTTAGATAGCAGGAGATGCCTAGCCTGCTCTGCCTCTGCTAGCTTATTTCTGGCTTCTTCCATCTCTTCTTTGGCTTGGGTGAAGAGAGCATCTGATTGCTCTTTTTGCTACTTCAGGAACTCAGCTACATTCTCAAGGGCTGCTGCACGCTTTCTTTCAGCCTTTACTAGAGCCACGAGGACACGAACAGTTGACGACTTGTCGGGGAGGCTGATTGTACCCACGGACACCTATGGGGCCGGCGGAGCAGGCCCCTTTGTGGTTCGGAGGGGGGCAGAGGTCGCACGAAGAGCGGATCGAGGCGATGCACACGAGCGGTTTACCCAGCTTCGGAGCTCTCCGGAGAGATAAAACTCCTCGCTGCTTGTTTGATCTATTGTGTTCTTGCTAGGGAGCAATGCGGGCTACAAAACCTAGCGCGAGTGTATCTAGTCTCGAGTGGGTCGAATGAACCCCACGAGACGAACCTGGCCCGATGAACTGAACGGAACCGAACCCTCTTTACGTTGCACTCGGGCCTCCTTTTATATGCTCAAGTGGTCTCGGCGGTGGCAACATAGGCGGGGTACAAATGTAAAAACAGGAGTTGGTACACCTACTTGAACAAAGGTACCTTTGCAAAATACCTAACTCGACGGCAAGGGACAAAAGCAATAAATGCCCGTCGTTGTCGCCAAACAAAGGTAACAGACCGTCAGTGCGCCTCCGCCGCCACGATGGCGAGCCTGTCGGCCGCCGCTTATCGCCGCTCTCCGGCTGGCTGCACGGCCGCCGACACGTGCCCATGGAACGGTCCCATGGCGACACGTCGCTGGGTGAGCTGGAGCGGAGACGGAGAGAAGTTGCATGCGGCAAGCGCCTTTGCCGCGGCCGAATCTTGTCGCGCCGGAGACTTGTCGCGGCCTGAGCCTTCCGGCAAGCTCCTCTTGCGGGGCCTTGTCTCTGCGTGCACAGGTGGCCTTCCCGACAAGCTCCTCTTGTCGGGGCCTTGTCTGCGTTTAGGAGGCCTTCCCGGCAAGCTCCTCTTGTCGGGTCTTGTCTTCAAAATGGCTGCGGAGGGTCTTGGCGGAGGCCCATGAGGCTTGCCACGGGACGCCATGATCGCCTGCAGACAAGTTCGGGGTACTAAGGTACCCCTACTTTAGTACACCGACACGACTCCACCAGGCTTGTGTGTAATCCAGCATCATTAGGGAACTGTCACCTTGTGTGTAATCCAGCCTCATTTTGGAAACATGATCTCGAGGTTGACCATACTTCCCTCCTCGCAGGAACTGCATCTTGACATGAAGTAACTTCTTTTTTAGATCAAAACTTAGAGCAACCCAGATCCATTTAGTAGAAGCCAGATAAACAGGACTCGGAGAAGTGAATTCAAAAGGAAAATTATAAAAACAGACTACAAGGTGAGAACACCCACTTCCTACATCAAGCTAAAAACGCAAGCATTAGGACGATTAAGACTCTTCTTATGACACATCGAAGAACACGAGGCTAAGAGAAACAGAAACTACAAAATATACGAAGAACACGAGGCTAAACGAAAGTAATTGATACAGTGATTGTCGGTGTTCTGGGAACGGGGGTCCCCAAATTGCCTGTCTGCGGCCTGGTACGCCCATCTTCACCAGCAAACACTCAAGACCCTCGCAAGGGACCAAGCCTCGCGAGGCGGGCGACACAAGACCTCCTCAGGGGCAACCTCACTAGGCTGGCTCGCGAGGAGAGGAGAGATCTAGGCGAGGGGCACCTCGTGAGGTTCCCGTGACGTGAGCCATGACGATCAAGGCCAAGCGGGCGCCAGGCGGATGCCAGCGGGCGCAGAGTACTGGTTTCCTCTTTGGTGCTAAAGGAGCAGGTGCAGGTGAGGAGTCCCGAGGCGTCATGCAAACGTTTCCATATCGGTGCAACGAGACGAAGACCAGCAGGACGACATGATGGAAGTCATCACGTAGCCCACGACGGCTTCACCACCAGAGCCTTTGGCAGGCAAAGACCACCTTTTGTCAGGATAGCTTGTACTAGCTGTCCCCCTTCGAATTGGCCGTTGTGGGATCCCTTCCCGCCTAACATTTGGGAAGAGGACACGGGCCTCTATAAATAGTACTAGCCACCACCATAGGAGGCAACTGATCTTGGATCAGATCCATTCCATCCACACACGCACAAGCTCACCGAGCTCAAGAACACCTCTCCTCAGGAGGTAGTTCTTCCCTTGTACTTGTTCATCCCAGCCTACAAGGCAATCCACCACACTGGAGTAGGGTATTACACCACATCGGTGGCCCGAACCAATATAAACTCTTGCATCCCTTGTTCCTCGGGTTCGGCGAGCTAGGCTTTGAGATCGTGGTGAGAGCGTGAGGTAGGGGGAGAGAGATCTTCATGCGCACCCCAGAGTTCGAACCTCAAGGGTTTTGCCGAAACCCGTAATCCGACATTTGGGGCACTAGGTAGGGGTGCGCTGAAGCTTTCCTTCCGTCGATCCATGCTCCACCGCTCTACCATGTCCATGGCAGACACGTGTCGAGCTCGCGCCGCCCTAGCCGCCCGTGTCACTCAGACAGCCCCTGTTGGCAGGCCTCCCCATCGTTCTCCATCACCCGCCGCCAACGTCGCCACCAGCCTGACAGGAAACAAGCAGCAAGCATCTTCGCTGCACCCCTCTGTGTGGCTGGATGGCCGCACCGCTACCCCATTGCTGACTCCGACCAGCTCATCGTCCCACGCTCATCGCGCGCCCATGGACGCGCTGCTCATGGCATGCGAGCTCTTGCGCTACCGCCCAGTCGACGACCTCTACAAGGACTGGTGGACCGTGATCGCTGAGCTTCGCTAACGCCATTGGGGATCCCCGCACCGTCTGCCTTGCCCGCTTTGCCCTTCCAACAAGGGGCGATGTAGCTCGTGGAGTGCCTCTGCCGCAACCAGACCAAGGCGGCGCCCTGGCACCAAGACGCGCGGCCCCACGGCGCGACCCGCCGTGCCGGGCGCCCGCGCATGAAGAAGGAAGCTGCAAAGAAGTTTCCCGACCGCGAGAAGACGCTCCCGCACTCCCCGCGCCACCATGTCAAGACCGCATGCTGCCGGCGACATCGGTGCGTGGGCAGCAAGACCAAGCTCCGCCCCTGCGGCGGGCCCCGGTGGCCACAACAGGCTGTCATGCCTTCACTCCGGAGCTGCGTAGCATCGTTTGGCCAGGCAAGTTCAAGCCAGACCTGCCTCCGTGCTACGACGGCACCGCCGACCCTGCGGAGTTCTTGCAGCTCTATGAGCTGAGCATCAAGGCGGCCAACGGCGACAAGAAAGTCATGTCAAACTGGTTTCCCATGGCTCTCAACAATGGTGCTCTATCATGGCTCTTGAATCTGCCCCGGGGTCAATCTCCTCCTGGGGTGAGATGCGCGACCGCTTCGTCACCAACTTCCAGGGCACTCGCGACCGCCCACCGGCCGAGGGTGACCTACGCCGCATCAAGCAGCAGTCCAGAGAGACCTTGCAGAAGTACATCCAGCGCTTCAACAGTGTTCGCGTCAAGATCCCCAAGGTAACGGTTCGAGGCCATCATTTCAGCGTTCTCTGATGGCGTCCGCGATGTCAAGATGAAGGAGGAGCTCGCTATCCACGAGGAGCTATGCACGGCACTGGAGATGTTCAACATGGCGACCAAGTGTGTGAGAGCTGAGGAGGGGCGCCTCTCCCTCCTCGAACACCCTGCTGTCGACCTAGAAGAGAAGAAAGCCCAGGCCAAGGACGTGAAGCGCAAGGGGGTAGCCATGCTCGCGGAGGAGGTAGATACAAAGCGTGGTCGGGACCACCTCGAGTCGTCTAAGAGCAGTCGTCCATTCTGCGCCTTCCACAATGTACACACCCACGACACCAATGACTGCCAAGAGCTCAGGGCCATTCGAGATGGACGCTTCGGTCGACGCCCCTAGCGCAACGACTGATGCTACGACCGAGGTGGAGGACAAAGTGGAGGATGCTGGGATGACCGTAGCCCCCGCCAGGAGTGGCATGACCGGCCCCACGAGGAACACTGGCATGACCAGCCTCGTGAGGGAGCCTGGAGGGACCAGCCTCATGAGGACCGTCCTCAGGGCAATCCTGGCCTCCCTCCGCTGCCGCCACCGCCAAGAAGGAACAACGACCACCATCAGGACGAGGGGGCTTCCAGGAGCCACGCGCTATCGCTTGCATCTTGGGCGGTGCTCAGGCCGCAGCTTCCCAGCGAACCTTAAGCAGTTTGCTCGCGAGGTGAACGCGGCCCTTCCCAGTCTCGAGGCCACGCGCCCACTCAGGTGGTCCAAGTGCGCTATCACCTTCAGCTCGTCGGACCAGCTCAAGTGCGCGGCTACTGCCGGCGCCTTCCCGATGCTTTGCTCACCCGTCATTAGCAACGTCTAAGCCACTAAGACCCTCATCGACGATGGCGCGGGGCTCAATGTCCTGTCCGTCGAGACGTTCGACAGTCTCCAAGTGCCATACGATCAGCTACAGCCTACTAAGCCTTTTGAGGAGTGACCGGCGGCTCCACCACCCTGATAGGGCAAGTCCGCCTACCTGTCACCTTCGGCCAGCCCAACAACTACCGCACTGAGCTCATTGACTTTGACATCGCCCATGTCCGCCTGCCGTACAATGCCATCCTTGGGTATCCAGCACTGGCCAAGTTCATGGCGGTGAACCACCACGGCTACAACGTCCTCAAAATGCCAGGAAGCGGTGGAGTTATCACGGTCCCCTGCAAAGAAAGAGACACGGTGTGCTCCCTAGACTAGCAGGCGGCGGTGATCCTCCAGCGACTCTGACATGGCGAACGGGTAGCACGTCTCGTACTTGATGTTCTCCGCCAAGGGCCAGTAGTGATCGCCGGACGCCTGCATGAGGTGACACATGAGGTCCGCCGGCGAGCCCCAAAACGACATCGGGCACTCATAGCAGCAGACGAATGGCTCCTTGGTGGCATCGACCAGGCCGTCGGTGAAACGGGAGTGGCTGTAGGGGACGTTGCGCCAATTGAATATATGAGCAAGTTACTACGAGATTTAGTCCGAATAAGCACAAAATAAATCATGACGGCTATAACAGAGATTAAACTAATCATGTGGACTAGCATAGTAGATGAACATATCGAATCTAGGACACAGACTAGAAACATGAATTCTACGGCGATTTCGAATAGGAAGGACATAAACACATACGGTGCAATGGGAGCAGCACCATTGGTGTTGAGGTTGTCGCCCATGTCATTGAGGAAGAGGTTGCCAAGGTCAGGGAAGAAGTCATCGTCGGTGAAGTCGTCGCTGCCAGCAGTCGCGAGAGTGCGCTCCCCAAATTTCGACGGCGCCCGCCGAATGGAGCGCGGGAGGGAGTGGCTATAGGGGGCATTGCGGCTGCCGAATGGAGCGCAGGAGTAGCACACGAAGCAGTAGATGGTGCTCGACCCTAGTCTCTATCTCTACTCTTATCTCTATCTCTACTACTCTTCTTTCTTTTTTATAATATACTAGTAGTTGTCAAATCGAATAGTACTGCATCGCCCACTGCACACCCGGCTGAACACGCCTCCTTGCCTCCGCTAAACCCCATGCAAACCGAGAAACCTACTCCGACCCACGGGAGGAAATTTGTCAGTTGCCATTGGAGAATAATAGAGTCACGTCCAATCCATTTGAGTTAATTGCGTGTATGATTTCCCCTCTATAAAAAGTTAATTGCATCCTTAATCTTGTATTCTAAGTACTCTGTGGGTTCCATTGTCAGTACAGTGTACATGACTTGCAGGCTCGCTACAGATCCGTACAGAAAAGTTAAAAAGAAACAAATCCATCCTTAATCTTGTAATCTAAGTACTATGTGGGTTCCACTCCCAGTACACTAGCGAAAGAAGTATATATTAAAAATATATAAAAAGCTAAAGTTTAGGGCAAAATTTGAACTCAGGTCATCGCGCTGTGAGCATCCGGCCCGGACTAGTACACCAGGTGTTCGTTGCGGACGATGCAAGAGATAAACCTTTATAGCAATAAACCCGTCTGTTGCAACGGACCCAAAGTAGAATAACACATATTCCAAAATTTGAAAGAAAACAGTTTTGTTTTGATACATATCACTAAAAATATCTTATGTTTCACTCCAAATATATTCTTTGGGCTGTTTTGATGAGGTAAGGGAGCAATGTGGTTGGTTTCAAGATACTAAGGGGTTTTGTGTAAACTGGAGCAGTGAAGTGGGAATTGTTGCAAAAGGCCACAACTTACATCACAGCCATTAGATGCAGATCTAATGGTCAGAAATGGCGGATGGCAAATACACCATCATCACCAACTGAGTCTTTTATAGGAGTAGGAGTAGAGAAAAAACCGAGTTGGTGATGATGGTTTGCCTGCCATCTTATAGTATAGACCGTCTGATCTATATCTGACGGATAGAAAGCGAACTATGACAATTTTACAGAAGATACCTGCACCTCTCTCAACATTTACAGATAAGGCCTTGCCTCGTTCATCCTTATCTTCCACAACCTCATTGCTAAGCAATTAAAAAAGGAAGTCTCTGGAACAATTTGGCATGGTGGCCGCTGCCGGTGTCGTCCATCCCCATGCCTCCACCCAGTCCGACCACCAGTCACCACCACACCCCACTCCTCCTCACCTTATCTATCATATTTCTCGAGATATCATTTTTTGATGAAATGGTCGAGATACCATTTTTCTGTTAAAATTCTCGAGATATCATTAGTTTTACACATGGGATTACTCCTGCATGGGTCAATCACAATAGGTGTTTTGTAGAAAAAATGCATCTTGATGTTCCATGCAATGCATGTGCATCTTGCTAGTTTTTGCATATAATTCCAAACACCACGTAGACACGGTCTTTGACCATTTTACAACTATGTTAGTATCATTGCTAGTGGTCAGCTGGTGCAAGCTATAGCCCTGGGTGTTTTAACCTTTTTTTAGGAATGATATCTGGCGATTGTTCGCCACAAGCTCAGTCCTGACGAATCCCACGTAATCGTAAGATTTCCATCCGATGGTGGCCTGTTTTTAAGCCATAGTATTTGACAAAACCGCCACCCTTACACACGTACTGTAATTGCGTCGCGGGCGTTTGCATCTGCCATGTCTGCCAGCGAACGTTTGCTAGGGATTGGAGTTAGCACCGATGGCGGTTCGTAGTTGTTCCACGCTCGGGCATTGAAGTTTGTAACTATTTTAGACTAGAATATACTAATCCTCCGGTGCTAGTAGTAGAGCAGAGTCCGAATCCACTACTACTCTACTCAAGCAAGTTAGGGCATAGTAGTAGGTACTGTAGGGAGTACCAGTACCGTGATCACTCAAGCAAGTTGTCTGGCATCGATATGACCCTACGCTGCTGGTATGTGTCTCGTAAATCAAGCGGCGTGATGTAGTCATCATCACCTGCCCACTTCCCGCAACACATATTCACTTCTCCATCTTTGTCCACACATAATCGTCCAATCTTCCATCCCCGCTAAGGCACCTCCCCCCTCTTCCGAAACCCAAGCACTAACAATGGTAGAACCGAGCATCGTCCGCCAAAAGAGTGGCTGTAATTTGCTCCCCACAGAGGTAATCAAGCTCATTGTTTCGCTGTGGACAATCTCAAGATTATGTCGCTGCAAGGTTTCGCCGGGCTGTACTGCTTACTCAAAGCCCTCGTGCCGAGCTTTTTAAGCGGATCCTTGCTTGTCGCTGTCACCGATCTTCATAAACGGAGTGTCACACAGCATAATGATCGTAGGGTGGCAAGCATCAATCCCCTTGACTGCAATCTGGTCCCTGCCACCCTCAACTACATTCACGGTATGTACTAGGTCGGCATGAACACGTCTTGGATGGTGCTCGTCGACGGTCACGGTAGCTGGATGCTCGTGGAGGTCTACACCCGGTGATTGATCCCCCTTCCTTCGATTAACACTGCACTGCTTTGGCACCATGGCCCAGAATACTCGGAATCTTACACTAGCCAACATGATACCAAGTTTGATTTGCTCAAGGTTGTAATGTGCCAAGTGCCCACAAGATTTCTGAATTATGAAGACTTCAGACTAATTGCGTTCTTCAACCGCAGTCTCGCCTATCTGACACGCCACTGCGGTAAGTGGATAAATCTGCACATCCATCGCGATATCATACATCCTCCATGGTTCTCTGATGCCATTGAACACAAGGGCTTCATTTACACTGTCGACTCCTTCTATGGCTGGATGTATTGCTGGCCTACTCCAATCATTGCTACAAATGGCTGTTACAACATGTTACTTTCCTATGATATCATGATGGCTTGCTTATATTACTGTCAACAAAAAAACATTCATGCTCATAACATGTTGTTCTTAAGATTGACTACATTAAGAGCCCTTTTTTATTTGACTCCAACTTGATATGATGTTGTAGGCCGCCTGGTGTCCCTACCCTTCCTAATTCCAGAACCTTTCAAAGAAAAGCGGCATGGCGCTTGCAAGTGGTTCTGGCTCGATCAGACGATGGCGAACGATTGATGATCGTCAGACGCATCGGACGTGTTGTTTCGCTGAATACAATCACAGTCCATCGCAAGGTCTTTTGAGCAGGATCCCAGCTTCTCCGGGCCTTCGTGGAATTTTTGAATGGAGGCTGGTAAGTAGCCTTGGTACACTCTCTGCTTTCTTGGACCGGATTATCCGATTAACCGTGAGATAACCGACGGCAAGGATCATGGTGGAAGCGGTTTCGTTCATCAGGCAAAACTGAGTGTACACAGTGTACCATGCGTGTCTGCATGCACCATACCCTGATATGTGCCGCCATGCTCTGTAGCCCAAAGTAGGAGAGAGGGTTGCAAGTATTAGACTTCGACCTACAGGCTGGAGTTTCCCCCGTCAGGCACCCATCTGGTTCAAGCCGTCAGCCAATCTCCACAGCTTAAAAATAGTAACGTCTAACTAAGCCAGTTAGTTAGATGCATACACTTGGTGTAGAAGGATCTTTATTTAGCTTGATGCATACATTTTTCTTTTTTGGTAGACCTTTTGTAATGATGGCTGGTGTTTGGTTTGGAAGAGAGAGCTGCATCTTTAATCTTCTGGCCTGCTTACTGCTTATGTTGCACCCCTAGCCCTGGTTGTTGCTGCTGATGTTTTCAATGTACAATTAGTAGTATATTTCGTTTGTTGGTTGAATAAATGTGTTGTTAGAACGACAAACACAATGTTTTGGAAGTCGTTGCACGGTCCGATCCTTTAGTGCCTCGTACCGTACGTAGCGCATACAATTTTTCATACGGAACACATTTTCCACGTGTTGATAACATGCAGCCCACTGATGAAGACCCAATAGAGGAGCCTATAATTAACTGGAAGGGAGGCTCTCACATGAATGCGGCCCAAGTACATGCTCATGGTCCCCTAAACATAAATTTGTAAATAAATAAATAAAGCTAAATGCTCATGCACCAGTTCTTTAAATTCATGATTTAATAGGAGGATATTATTTCCTATGATAGTGTCGTTACATTTAGTCGATATTATTGTTAGGCAAAGATAGTGACCGGTCTTCTTTCTCCCACAATTTCTTCCTGCAACCAGTGTACCCATGCAAATTGTAGTCAACGTCGTAAATAGTTCCGGTCCATTTTTATTTTTCAATAAGAATGTCCAACCCAGCCCAGCACATTGGCGACAACACTTTATCCTCTGCCTTGGTGCGCTCGCCGTGGCGCCGCCGTCTGGCCCTGCCAACATAGCGAATCGGGACAGGACTGTAGTTGTGAGTATGATAGTACAGACCCACCAAGTCCACTCCTGAACACAAGCAAGCGCCTCTTTTACTACTCAGATGCACCCCTCGTTTTTTCAATCTAATCCACCCTGATGATATTTGGGACCCACATCATTTTCAACGTATAGTCAATTAACGACAGAATTGCACAACTTTTTTTGAGGATTTGTTCGGAGGAGCAGGCTATAAACTGGGTTGTGCGGTTTCTGTGGCTTGTCTAACAAAACGACCAACCCAGCAGTTTTTCTTTGGGAAAATAGGTAGCCCACTATTCCTTTTTGAAGAATACTGCTACCTCTCGAGCACTGCGTTGGTTTTCCCTTGAAGAGGAAAGGGTGATGCAGTAAAGTAGCGTAAGTATTTCCCTCAGTTTTTGAGAACCAAGGTATCAATCCAGTAGGAGGCCATGCTCAAGTCCCACGCACCTACACAAACAAATAAGAACCTTGCAACCAACGCGATAAAGGGGTTGCCAATCCCTTTATGGCCACTTGCAAAAGTGAGATCTGATAGAGATGATAAGATAATATTTTTGGAATTTTTATGATAAAGACTAAAAGTAAAGAAAGCAAAATAAATGGCAAAAGAAATAGCTTGTTGACGGAAGATTAATATGATGGAAAATAGACCCGGGAGCCATAGGTTTCACTAGTGGCTTCTCTCAGGATAGCATAAGTATTACGGTGGGTAAACGAATTACTGTCGAGCAATTGATAAAATTGAGCATAGTTATGAGAATATCTAGGTATGATCATGTATATAGGCATCACGTCCATGACAAGTAGACCGACTCATGCCTACATCTACTACTATTACTCCATACATCGACCGCTATCCAGCATGCATCTAGAGTATTAAGTTCGTAAGAACGGAGTAACACTTTAAGCAAGATGACATGATGTAGAGGGATAAACTCATGCAATATGATATAAACCCCATCTTTTTATCCTCGATGGCAACAATACAATACGTGTTGTTTCCCTCATCACATCGGGATCGAGCACCGCAAGATTGAACCCAAAGCTAAGCACTTCTCCCATTGTAAGAAAGATCAATCTAGTAGGCCAAACCAAACTGATAATTCGAAGAGACTTGCAAGGATAACCAATCATACATAAAAGAATTCAGAGGAGATTCAAATAGTGTTCATAGATAATCTTGATCATAAACCCACAATTCATCGGATCTCGACAAACACACCGCAAAAAGAAGAGTTACATCAAATAAATATCCACGAGAATCGAGGAGAACTTTGTATTGAGATCCAAAAAGAGAGAAGAAGCCATCTAGCTAATAACTATGGACCCGATGGTCTGAGGTAAACTACTCACACATCATTGGAGAGACTATGGTGTTGATTTAGAAGCCCTTCGTGATCAATGCCCCCTCCGGCGGAGCGCCGGAAAAGGTCCCAAGATGGGATCTCACGGGTACAGAAGGTTGCGGTGGTGGAAATAGGGTTTTGGCTCTGTATCTGATGGTTTGGGGGTACGTAGGTATATATAGGATGAAGAAGTAGGTCAATGGAGCCATGAGGGGCCCACGAGGGTGGAGGGCGCGCCCAGGAGGGTAGGCGCGCCCCTTGCCTTGTGGCTTTCTCGTTGGTTGCTTGACGTCCACTCCAAGTTCTCTGGATCACGTTTGTTTCGAAAATCACATTCCTGAAGGTTTCATTCCGTTTGGACTCCGTTTGATATCCTTTTCCTTTGAAACACTGAAATAGGCACAAAAAACAGCAATTCGGGCTGGGCCTCCGGTTAATAGGTTAGTCCCAAAAAATAATATAGAAGTGTATAATAAAGCCCATTAAACATCCAAAACAGAATATAATATAGCATGGAACAATAAAAAGTTATAGATATGTTGGAGACGTATCAAGCATCCCCAAGCTTAATTCCTACTCGTCCTCGAGTAGGTAAATGATAAAAAATAGAATTTTTGATGTGGAATGCTACTTAGCATAATTTTCAATGTAATTGTCTAATTTGTGGTATGAATATACAGATCCGAAAGATTCAAGATAAAAGTTTAATATTGACATAAAAGTAATAATACTTCAAGCATACTAACTAAGCAATTATGTCTTCTGATAGAGGCAAAGGTTTCCCGTCTTTCGATGAGATGGTGGCTATCGTTTTGGAGGAAGTCGAGTTTGACGATCCGACTACAAACGTGCGAGGACGTCGCGCCTTAGCAATCGCTAAACCAACTCCGAGAGGTTATTGACCACGCCGGAGCACGATCAACCGGACCACGAAGGTCTGCTTCGCAGGCAAACGAAGAACAAGCAAGAAACTGAGATTGCAATCTGGATATTGCGAATATAAGAGGAAAGCTTTATTGATCAAGGTGGGGTTCTGTGACGCCTTTGTCTGGTCGTTGAACACAAACGAAGTACGCGAAGTTGCAGCTATGGCGAACTTTTAATCTAAACAAAACCCAACGTCCAAACGACGCCCTAAGGGCTGTATATGGAGGAAGAGGAGGGAATTTCGTGGCCCTTGAGGGAGGGGTCCGAAACCAACCCTAACTATTGTTTCTTCACACATACGCACTCTAAA
The DNA here is from genome assembly GCA_021605145.1 of Aegilops bicornis. NCBI lineage: Eukaryota > Viridiplantae > Streptophyta > Magnoliopsida > Poales > Poaceae > Aegilops > Aegilops bicornis. The sequence continues at coordinate 400,895,245 of CM038670.1, read as the reverse complement.
AACAGCCTATACTTAAGTATTTCGAAATTACATGGGCCTGGCCCAATAATAAGGTGATGCAACACCTAGAATAGCCTATGGACGAATATTATGAAGTGGCATCTTGTATATTTCGTCCAAGGCTTCATGCACACCTCATGGTGGCCTCCAAGTCTTGAAATCATCACTTGTAACTCCGTTCTTCTTCCCCTCGCGCATGCCATCATCTCCATGCTTGGTCTTGCTCCAGTGTTCATCCCTCTTATCCATGACAAGCCCTTCATTTGTAAGCAAAACAAATGATGAGGACATCAATACCATTGTTACACCCACAGCCCCTACTATTACATATACTGGGCCAATTACTAGAGCTCGCGCACGCCAATTAAATTACCAGGTACTTTCGTTTCTTGGTAATGATTCTAATGTTCATGAGAATATGATGCTGCCTAAATTGGATACATTTGTTTTGCTTACTATCGATGTCAAAACCGGCGGATCTCGGGTAGGGGGTCCCGAACTGTGCGTCTAGGCGGATGGTAACAGGAGACATGGGGCACGATGTTTTTACCCAGGTTCGGGCCCTCTCGATGGAGGTAAAACCCTACTCCTGCTTGATTAATATTGAGGATATGGGTAGTAGAAGAGTAGATCTAACACGAGATCAGAGAGGCTAAACCCTAGAAGCTAGCCTATGGTATGATTGTTGTTCGTCCCCACGGACTAAAACCCTCCAGCTTTATATAGACACCGAGAGGGTTAGGGTTACATAGAGTCGGTTACAAATGGGAGGAGATCTACATATCCAGATCGCCAAGCTTGCCTTCCACGCCAAGGAAAGTCCCATCCGGACACGGGACGTAAGTCTTCAATCTTGTATCTTCATAGTCCAGAGTCCGCAAAGGTCATAGTCCGCCAGCGGACACCCCCTAATCCAGACTCCTCAAGAGCCTCGAACCAGGCTTCAATGACGCATTTAGTCCGGCGCGCAGATTGTCTTCGGCATTGCAAGGCGGGTTCGTCCTTCGAATACTTCATAGAAGATTTTGAACACAAGGATAGTGTCCGGCTCTGCAAAATAAGTTCCACATACCACCGTAGAGAGAATAATGTTTACACAAATCCAATCTGCTGACGTATCTCGTAGCATGACATCACACCATGGCCAAGCCTTTATTCGAATCGTTTCTTACTGTCCCACCTCAGTGCACTTAGCGAGGCAGTTTCCTTGGCATGTCTTGTCTAAGCAGAGATCGTGTCCCCTTATTCCGGGATTCTCATCAATACGGGCATGGGTAACCCAACCATGCCATTAATTTACGGCGCTTGGGAGATAAGTTTAGTTTTACCAGTTGGTGCGGGCACATAATTTTGTCCACCCATATAAGGGATAAGGATCCACCTTTTCCATCTACGCCTTCTTCCTCCTTTGCTTATCCATTTTCACAAGACTCGAGCTCCAAATACCAAGTCCGCACATCCCACCTCTACCTTCTCCACCATGTTCGGAGCGGAGGCAAGTGGATGGTCTCCTCCGTCCACGGAGGGACACATCCAGAAGTCGAGGGAGGCGGATACTTGTCTAACGACATCGCCAAGACCGGCTCCCTGCACAAGGGGCAGCTCATCCCCACCCCCAGGCCCCATGAGAGGGTGGTGTTCCTCACCCATTTCCTCCGCGGACTAGGTTTTTCACTTCACTTGTTTGTCCGGGGGCTCATGTTCTACTACGGCCTGGATTTCCACGATCTGGGCCCGAACTTCGTCCTCAACATCTCGGGTTTATCGTCGTGTGCGAGGCTTTCCTCCGCATCAAGCCCCACTTCGGCTTATGGCTGAAGACCTTCAATGTCAAGACGAAGGTAGTGGGCGGCCAGCAAGCGGAGTGCGGATGCGCCATGGGGGGCAAGATGCCCAACGTTACATGGCTCGAGGGCTCCTTCGTGGAGACCATAAAGGGGTGGCAATCGGGGTGGTTCTACATCATCGAGCCGCGTGCGGACTGAATGGGCAGCGCCCCACAATTCGATCTGCATCCCCACACGGCTCACCTCCCGGAAAGAGAAAGGCCTGTCGTGGGGTAATTCGGAAGAGCGGACCGGACTCCAAACTCAAGCGCCCAAGACACGATGGACAAAGAGGTTAAACTCACAATGTAGTCCAGGTCATGCTCATCCGCCAAATCCTCCCGTGTCAACGACGAGCTTTTAACTTATGGGAGTTCAACCCGGCCTAGCACCAAACTCTGACCAGGCTCTTTGACACAACGCACGAGGATGCCTAGAAGGTGCTATTCAAGGGCGCCAAGGTTCCCCCTCCCATCACCGAGGATCGCGGATTCCGCGCAAAGCGCCAAGCAAGCGTAGTAAGCTTATTTTACCCTTTACGGGATACTTGTTTTTCATAGTTTAACTCTATGCGGGATCTAAGCTCCTGCCTTTGACAGAATGGCGAAGAAGACCGCATGCATCGACCGTCCGCTCCTTTGCCCGAAGATCCGCAGACGCCCGCTTGACGGGTTATCGGGTTCCGCACCTTACGTGGTGCCGAGAAGAAGGCCAAGAAGAAGGCCACGGAACTCAAAGAGTTCCCGGCGCCCGGTGCCGGATTCATCGCCTAAAGACTCGAGGCACTCCTCCTCCAAGACGCAGGAGGAGGAAGAAGAAGCCTCTCCCTCCAGCCGGGGGAGGAATGAAAGGAAGGCCGCCTAACCGGGGGGCCGAGGGTCCAAGAAGGAAGGACCCTTCCTCCGGACTATTTCCACCAACGCCGATGACGGGCGAAGAGGAGTGGCCATCCAGGCCAAGCCTCGCAAAATCGTAAGTATCCGGATACCGTAATAACTCATGGCGTTCCTTTACCGCACGGTACCTTCGATGCCGAATGTAATCGCAGTCCGCCGCCATGCCCAGCTCGACGCGGCCGAGCGGATCCCTGGATTCGTCGGATGTGAATAGCCTTTCACTTCCAACTGCTACCTCCCCTCGTCCTACGGACAATGACGAGGTGGAGTCCCAAAAGGGTCCAAGCCAGGAGGGGGTGGTCCTGGAGGCGCCGCAAGGCGATCTCCCGGACTCCAGGCGCAAAGGGGATAAAACCCCGAAGGGCTCTAAGTCCGGCCCTGGGCCGGACACCGCACCGGAACCTTCAATGGCTCGGCATCCGGCAGGCGCCCCCCTACTAAGAAGGGCAAGCCTACGACACCGGTGACCTCCGTCCAACCGGAGGCACCGGATAATTTGCTGGAGGTGCTTAACGGCGCCTCCATCGACGAGGAGCACCGCACTATTATGAGTGTGGTGATCCGTATGTCGATCTGCCAAGAGCGGGCTGATCAAGCTCGTGCCGACCTTCTAATGTGCTTTGAGGTATGTATTTAAGATATGTAAAAATATTACCGCATAGGCGGTAGCCTCGATGCTCAGTTTGGTGTTCGGAAAGAAAAGCCGAACTGAGGATCAAAAAGATATACGCAGGAGTCTAACATAAGTATGTCAATATGGGAATGCAGGCTGTGCTGCTTACCTCTGCCGCACTGACTGTGGAGGTCAATGCATTGAAGCAGAGCCTCGGGCGGTCCGAGAACGAGCTCGGCCTTGCCAAGAAGCAGCTCAAGGATAAGGAAGGTAAGTAATACCTTGTGTAAGTATATAAAAAAGATGTGGTTGCAAAAAATGACAGGACCAACGTGAGTATTGCAGGGGCCACAACCAAGGTGGCGACCCTGAAGGAAGCGCTGTCCAAGGCCAAAAACAATGCGGCCGTGGAGCGCACCGAGCGAGAGAAGTGTGGCGGTGGCGGCGGCAGTGCAAAGAAGAGCTCCTGTGCTCGTGGAAAAACACAAGAGTTTGGAGATTGACTCAAAGACTCGAGAGTCCGAAGCTCGCCTCGGCGCTTGAGAGCGCCAAATCTGCCAAGGCCAAGCCAAAAAGCCCTCCAGAAATTGAGGCGATGAAGAAGATAGCTTGTGTAAGGCATTCTTTATGAAAAGCAAGCACGCAAAAGTGAATTACTTGTTACTTACCCGAGTCCGGAGCTCTCCAGAGCATTCGCAGATCTTCCCGGAGTGTGTCCGATCTTGCCAGATTCTACCGAAAGGTAAGATGGGAGCTCGACGGAGAAGGTGTTCTGGTCTCAAGATATCGAGGCCGGACACCTAGTGTTTTTGAGCGACCAGGTGAAGCAAATTGGCCGAAGCTCCATAAGGTGGCCTAACAGGCCATGAAGGGTCTTGTAGTCCGGCTGTGGCGGGGAAGCCATGCCCGGAGCTACTTCGGGCTGGTAAGGCGGCTGGTGGATGCTGTCCAAGGCTTGAAGTCATCAAGCGCTCAGACAAGATCGAAGGTGCTCAGAGGCCCTTGCGCGCTTAAAGTGCACTGGGCAAGATGGACGCTGAGAAGCTTGTGACGGACGGGCCACCGCCGGGCAAGGAGCATCGCAAGCCCAAGATGTATTATGAGGGCGTCCTGAAGGGTGCCCGCCGTATAGCGGATGAGTGCTCCAAAGATGTAATTTTTGATTAAACTCGCATTTGTGATCCTCAGACTGAAAACTTGTTCATATGCGCTTAAGCAACGCTTTTGAATTTAAAATATTACCTTTTGTGCGGCCTTTTATTAAATTTGAGAGATGGCGAGTCGTCAGCCCCCCCATGCCATGAAAGTCTTTGGGGTGTTCGGGATAAACTTGAGCGCTCTTTTTCTCATTATTGGGTCCTTCGAGGGAGGCGCTCAACACAAGGAACAAGGCAATCAGACTATAATGCTTGAACACTCTCACTTAGCCATAGAATTCTACAATTTTAAATTCCGGCGAAGCCCCTAGTATTCGAAAGACCGAGTTTGGGGCGCTATCCACGCCTAGGCCGGACAAAGCCGACTCCTCGCTCTAAGCGGCATAAGTCTTTAGGGACTCGAAAACCTCTCGAACAGCGACCAGCTCTCGCCCTATCATGATGGTCAGTTTTAGCTTTCTCCACTGAGGTGCTTAGCCCAGCTCAACCGGGGCACAATCGCAGTGGTTCTCCCAGTGCTACCTTAGCCGACATAACGGAACGTAAGGTACCAAAACATGGGATCCGGGCAAACCCAACTATTGACCCAAGACATGATTCGGAGCCGATGCATATAATGCTATAAGTTTGGGGTGCCGCACTCATGAGAGTGTTCGGACTTCTCACACCATATTCTGGGGTACGTAAGCCCCTGGTGTATAGGCCGTACCAAAGTGTACAGTTGCATAATGTCATAACTGAACATATTTTTATAAAAAAAAGGAATGCAATAATAGACAAAAGCTATGTATTGTTTACTCGAAAAGTCTGCGGTAGAAGCAGAATGATACAAATAGTGTGATAAGCAAGAGATGGGACTATTTAACATGTCCCCCTCCAGGCGTAGCCAGGGATGATATGTGAAACAAGTATACCGCTCGTTATAGAGACCACTGGACACTGACGAGCTACGCCTCCCCGGCTGTTGCATCGTGTGTTCGGCGATTGTACTACCGGACAGGGCCTTCCAGAGTGGAGTCCTGAAAGTAAGAAAAAGAATGACAAAATCGGAGCCCACAGTGCGGTTGAGCCGCATTTTGGGCATCTTGGTGGTTGTGCCCCTCCCCCTATGCCCATGGTATTTCCTGAGCGTAGTTATGTACGCGTAGTAACGGTATCGCAATTTCGCGAGGGCTGGGGTTGGGGCCGCATTGCTACGCGTGCTCGGAACGTGCCAGGCGGTCTTGTTGTAGGTTACTCCGGGCGCGCTTGACGGTGTCCGGACGTTTAATGGCCGGACTGGAGAATTGCCTTGAGAGGTTGCTTTGTACTTCCGCCGCGAGGGCCGCCGTATGCTCCTCCGTTCGGAGAGAGCGTTCAGTGTTTCCATTGACCGTGATGACTCCTCGAGGGCCTGGCATCTTGAGCTTGAGGTATGCGTAGTGCGGCACCGCATTGAACTTGGCAAATGCGGTTCGTCCGAAAGCAAAGGCTCGATAGCCACCGCGAATGTGACTATGTCAAAGATTAACTCGCTCGTAAATTATCCGGGATCCAAGACCACCTCAAGTGTAATCGAGCCTGCATAGTTGGCCTCTACACAGTATGACGCCTTTAAAGGTCATTTTGTGGGTTTAATCCTTGAGGGATCTATGCCATTTTCCGCATTGTATCCTCGATAAAGCAGGTTCAGTTCTTGCCGCCGGCCCATAAGGACTCTAGTGAGGTGAAATCCACAATGATTAGGTCTAGAACCAATGCGGCGAATCCGCCATGGCGGATGCTAGTGGGGTGGTCCCTTCGATCAAAAGTGATCGGGCAAGAGGACCATGGGTTGAACTTTGGGGCGACTGGCTCCAACGCATATACGTCCCTGAGTGCACGCTTCCGCTCCCTTTTGGGTATGTGGGTTGCGTATATCATGTTCACCGTCCGCACTTGTGGGGGGAAGCCCTTCTGTCCCCTATTGTTTGGTGGCCGGGGCTCCTCCTCGTCATTGCTATGTAGCCCCTTGTCATTGTTTTCGGCGTTTAACTTGCCTGCCTGCTTGAACACCCAACAATCCCTGTTGGTGTGGTTGGCTGGTTTTTTGGGGGTGCCGTGTATCTGGCACGAGCGATCGAGTATTGGTCCAAATTGGACAGGCCCAGTATTTATTTTGAATGGCTTTTTCCACGACCGGGTTGAGCCTCTGAATCGCATTAATCGCCGTATCCTCGGCATTTTAAGCTGTTAACGCGGCACTTTTGCTTGTTGACGCGACGACCTGCCAATGTTGTCCTTGGTATCCGAATTACTGTGGTTCTTGGTCATGTTATTACTACGAGCTAGCTACTGTCTTCTCAGCGCAAAAGCGGGTCATGAGTGTCGTGAGGGCTGCCATGGATTTCGGCTTTTCTGCCCTAGGTGCGGGCACGCCACTAAATCACGGATGTTATGCTTGAAGGCTGCAAGGGCCTGCGTGTCCTGGACAATCGACTATTTGTTTTTCTTGGTTAGGAATCGTGTCCAGAATTGTCCGGCCGATTCCTCTGGCTCTTGAATTATGTGGCTTAGGTCATCGGGCGTGCGGTGCTCGCACATAAGTGCCACAGAATTGTCGAGGAATGCGGCTTCCAGGTCCTCCCAACAACCAATTGACTCTGCTGGCAAGCTGTTAAGCCAATGCCGAGCTGGTCCTTTAAGCTTTAGTGGGAGGTATTTGATGGCGTGTAGATCATCGCCGCGGTCCATGTGGATATGAAGGAGATAGTCCTCGATCCATACCGCAGGGTCTGTTGTGCCATCGTATGATTCGATGTTTATGGGTTTGAAACCCTCGGGGATTTGATGATCCATTACTTCATCTGTGAAGCATAGTGGGTGTGCGGCGCCTCTGTATTGGGCTATATCACGACGTAGCTCAAATGAGCTTTGTCTCATCGTGTTCGCCCGGCGGATTTACCATATCCGGCATGACGGTTATAAATCGCCACGTGTCATGGGCGCCCACACGATCCATAGATCGATCTCGTTTGCCTTGCTCGCCCTCCAATATATCTCGCAGTCCGGCGCATTTCCCGTGCCTTGGTATTCTTAGAGCGACACCGGTGCGGCTTGAGCGGAGGGCCGAGAGGCCTTCTGTCATGCCACGAGGTGGCCGGTCGGCCGCATCATGCGCTGGTGATATAGGTCTAGGTGCTTCCTCCTCTAATCGGGGTAGCAGCCTGCATTTTGGGTAGCTCTTGGAGGGGTGTTCGAGTTCGTACTCTTCGGCCGCAAGGACATCAGTCCATCTATCGGCTAGCAAGTCTTGGTCAGCTCTAAGCTGTTGCTATTTTTTCTTGAGGCTGCTCGCCGTGGCCATAAGCCTGTGTTTGAAACGCTCTTGTTCAACGGGATCCTCAGGCACGACAAATTCGTCGTCGTCGAGGCTTGCCTCATCTTCGGAGGGAGGCGTGTAATTATCGTCCTCTACCTCTCATGCGCGCTCTCTCATGAGGGCTGGCTTCTCCATCCTCCCCGTGTTGAATCCTGCCGGAGGGGTTGTCTTCGCACCTTGTCCGGGTGTTATTGTCTCCGGTGCCGGAATCACCGCTTTTCTTTGTGGCGGGATTTAGAGCGGCGCCACGGCAGCGCTTAGGCTTCTTGGAGGGTCATCCTCTGTTGTTCCATCGCCATTCCTTCTTTTGGGATGTCCACCATGTATATGTCGATGACGAGGTGGCCTTCCAGTGCCTCGTAGGCGCTGGTTCTTGGTCGTCTCCTGCATCGTCGTCCATACCGTCGATGTCTTCGGAGTCGAAGTCGAGCATGTCGGTTAAATCATCGACAATGGCTACGAAGTGGGTGGTGGGTGGGCTTTGAATTTCTTCGTCGTCCGCATCCCGACCTTGCTGACCATAGTCCGGCCAGGGCTCTCCTGACAAAGAGAGAGACTTTAGTGAATTCAGAATGTCGCCGAATGGATAGTGCTAAAATATGTCCGCGGCGGTGAACTCCATGATCGGCGCCCAATCAGATTCGATTGGCAGGGGCGCGGAAGGTTCGGAGTCCGGCACCTTGGAGTCACGAGCTTCCCAAAGGACAGGTATGGTGTTCGGCTCGATCACCATAGAGATTCCAGCCCCTGAGGCGGTGTCCAGCCACCCGTCCTTGATTGGCGCAGTCGGCTCTGAGCTAAGGGTCGGAGCGGACACTGGTGCGGCCTCCAGGGCGGTATTCGGCGGCAGAGCTAGATCATGCCCATCGTGACAGTGCGGCGTGGCTGTGGCCCGAACCCGTCGAAGATCAAGTCTCCGCGGACGTCGGCCGTGTAGTTCAAACTTCATCTGACCGATGGCTAGGGCGAAGCTTTTGATCTGCTCCAGATGGCTGCTTAATTGGCCCGCAAGGCAAAGCCGATTTATCACGAAGATCTGTCCCAGGAGAAAAGTCTCACCTGGACCGCCTCATTGTTGATGATCGGAGGAGCCATCGGGCCTAAAGGTGACGACAGCAGGAACTCTCAATGAAAGCACCAATGTCGGTGTCAAAACCGCGGATCTCTCGTAGGGGGGTCCCGAATCGCGCGCCTAGGCGCACGGTAATAGGAGACAAGGCACGATGTTTTTACCTGTGTTCCGGCCCTCTCGATGGAGGTAAAACCCTACTCCTGCTTGATTAATATTGATGATATGGGTAGTACAAGAGTATATCTACCACGAGATCGGAGAGGCTAAACCATAGAAGCTAGCCTATGGTATGATTGTTGTTCGTCCTACGGACTAAAACCATCCGATTTATATAGACACTGGAGAGGGTTAGGGTTACATAGAGTCGGTTACAAATGGGAGGAGATCTACATATCCAGACGCCAAGCTTGCCTTCCACGCCAAGGAAAGTCCCATCCGGACACGGACGAAGTCTTCAATCTTGTATCTTCATAGTCCAGGAGTCCGGCCAAAGGTCATAATCCAGCCAGCCGGACACCCCCTAATCCAGGACTCCCTCACTTACAAATGAAGGTCCTAGCTTGAAGAAGGATGAACATTGGAGCAAGAACAAGCATGGAGTTGATGGCATGCGCAAGGGGATAAAGAACGGAGTTACAAGTGATGATTTCAGGACTTTGAAGCCACCATAAGGAGTGCATAAAGCCTTGAACGAAATATACAAAATGCCACTTCATAAATTTCGTCTAAGAGGCTATTCTAGGTGCTGCGTCACCTTATTATTAGGCCAGACCCATGTATTTTCGAAATACTTAAGTATAGGCTGTTTTTAGAGTCCGTATGTGTGGGGAAACAAGAGTTAGGGTTGGTTTTGGACCCCTCCTCCAAGGGCGACGAATTTCCCCCCCTCTTCCTCCATATATACAACCCTTAGGGCGTCGTTTAGACTTTGGGTTTTTTTTAGATTAAAAGTTTGCCATAGTTGCAACTTCGCGTACTTCGTTTGTGTTCAACGACCAAACCAAGGCGTCACAGAACCCCACCTTCATTAATAAAGCTGTCCTCTTATATTCACAATATCCAGATTGCAATCTTAGCTCCTTGCTTGTTCTTCGTTTGTTCGCAGGAAACAGGCCCTCGTGGTCAGGTTGATCGTGCTCCGGCGTGGTCAACAACTCTCGGAAGTTGGTTTAGCGATTGCTAAGGCGCGCCGTCTCGCACGTTCGTAGTCGGATCGACAAGGTCGACTCCCACAGAAAACTATAGCCACCATCTCATCGAAACATCGGGACACCTTTGCCTCTATCAAGTGGTATAAGAGTTCCAGGTTGCTCGGTGAGATTTTACAGTTTTTCATAGTTTAGATCGAGTCTGTTTTTCATACCTACAAATTCACGAAAAAGCCAAAAAATTAGGGTTAGTTCATCATATCCGAACCAATCGAGCCTTTGCATAATCTTTTTCAGATTTGCTTTGTTGAATTTGCGGTTGCATCATCGTGTCAAGTTGCTGGTCTTAGCGTCTAGTCCTTTAGAGTTTCGAGTTCTGTTCACAGGTTGTCACGTCGCCGCTGCCATATATCACCACCGCATCATCATCATCGCTGCTGCCATATATCACCATATATTCACCGCCAATCCAAGTCCATATATGCCACCATATATCCGCCGCCATCACGCCAATCCGAGTCCACCTGCAACATATATCCGCCACCAGTCCGAGTTCCACCAGATTCATCTCCGCCACCAGTCCGAGTTCCACCAGATTCATCTCCGCTACTAGTCATATTCCGAGCCCAGTATTTTGTTACTCTATTTTTGGATTTCCAGATCACGCCATACTCCGAGTCATGACAGAGAAGGACTCCCCAACTTCTGTGCTACCCGCAGTAGAAAAATACTTCCAAACTAAAAAAAACTAAGTCTGGAAAATTCTGGCTAGGCAGTTTTTAGACCATTTGTAGACCTTTTCAGAAAAAAAATGTTGCGGAGCAAAAAAAAGAGGAAAAAAAGAGGAAAAAAATGAAAAAAAGAAAAAAAAGAGAAAAAAAATCCAGAGTGTGCTCCTCCTTTATTTGCGTGTAGCGTCGTGATTTTGTTAGTGTTCTAGGCTCGCGTCTCTAGCACAGTCTAGCCTAGGACCAGCACAGTACCGTCGTTGAGCATTTCTTCAACTTTGCATCTCTGAATTGATTATTGTTTTCCCTTTTTGCTACCATATTATAAGCCTTCCCAGCTCCACATACATCTACATCGTGTGTTTGACTCTCCCTGGTAATCGCTCTATCCAAGCCTTGGGAGTTTTGACTACATCGGTTGCCGATCACCGCCTGCTGCTGGGTAAGAACTGGTAAGAATTTGAGATTTGCTTGACGAAGTTGTGACACCCGCCGCCACCACCACTTGTTAGTAGTCTGTAGGATCATATTCTTGTGTGTTTCTATTGCTGCTAACCATGCCAGGATCACAAGCCGATTTAGACCGACCGGGAGAACTTGACGAACAAGGAGCTTCATGATAAGTTTCAGCAATTGATGAGTGGACAGGTGCAAGATGTGCTAAACAGATTTGAAGAGGCCATGGAGAAGATAGATGGCATGGAGAAGACGTTTGAAACAAAGCTCGATAACAAGTTTGCTGAATTGCTTTCACATTTTCCACCACCACCGGCCGCTGCAGCTGTCGCACCTCTACAATAACAACAACATCGCCTTCCAAATCAAGTGGGACGAGCACAACGCGTTCCCCTTGAGCCTGGTCAAACTTCTGGTGCCGCTGTTGATTCTTCTGTAGCTCCTGCTTCTACTGCAGAGGTGGAGGACCTTTACGAGGATGAGGTTGACCAAAATCAGAACTACGTGCAACCACCAGCACCACCACCACCACCAGGTCGTCCTCATGCATATCATCGCAATGGTAGGGCTGCACCACCACCAGAGGTACATGACCATCTTCCTAAACTGAAATTGAATATTCCACCATTTGAGGGTAGATATGTTCCTGATATATATCTTACTTGGGAGTTAGAAACTGAACCACGTTTTACATGTTTACAATATCCCGAGGAGAGACGTGTTCCGTCATTGCTGTTTGTGCTTTCACTAGTTTTGCATGTGTTTGGTGGTCTGAACATTGTAGATTATATCCTATTCCAGCTACTTGGGCTGCTTTGAAAACTGCTATGCGTACTCGTTGGGTTCCACCATACTATCAACGTGAATTACTTCAAAAATTGCAGCGCTTAAGACAAGGAAAAAATTCTGTAGAAGAATATTATCAGGAATTACAAACTGGCATGATTAGATGTGGTATTGCTGAGGAGAATGAAGCTATGCTTGCACGTTTTATGGATGGATTAAATAGAGAGATTCAGACCATTCTAGAGTATAAGGATTATAATAATATCACTCGTTTAATCCATCTTGCTTGTAAAGCTTAACGTGAAGTGCAGGATCGACAGGCATTGGTGCGGACTAACTTTTCTGCAGGTCGACCTTCATCATGGACACCGCGTGCATCCTCTACTTCCACACATTCTATTACACCGACACCTCCATCAGCTGTTACCTCCAGCCGTGATACAAGGAAGCAGGCACAACCACCATTATCTATAAAGAGCACACCTATCGGGCCTACACAGAGTTCTTCTTCTTCCATGGCATCAATAGGGCACACCAGTGATATTATTTGTCGTCGTTGTAAGGGAAGAGGACATTTTGCGAGAGAATGCAAATCTCAGCACGTGATGATTGCTACTGAGGATGGTGGGTATGAGTCCGCTAGTGACTATGATGAGGAGACTTTGGCTCTTATTACACGTGAAGAACACGGTGGAGACGATTCTGATCATGAGACGCAATACATGGCTCCTGAAGATGCTTACAGGTATGAATGTTTAGTTGATCAACGTGTTTTGAGTGTGCAGGTTACACAAGCTGAGCAAAATCAGAGGCATAATTTGTTCCATACAAAGGGAATTGTGAAGGAACGTTCTGTTCGCGTGATCATAGATGTAGGGAGTTGCAACAACTTGGCTAGCATGGAGATGGTGGAGAAGCTATCTCTCACCACAAGACCACATCCACATCCTTACTACATCCAATGGTTCAACAACAGCGGCAAGGTTAAGGTAACACGTACTGCTCGTGTGCATTTTAGTATCTCTACATATGTTGATTATGTTGATTGTGATGTGGTACCTATGCAAGCATGTTCCTTATTACTTGGTAGACCATGGCAATTTGATAAAAATTCTGTACACCATGTTAGAAACAATCGGTATACTCTTGTTCATAAGGATAAAAATATTACTTTGCTTCCTATGACTCCTGATTCCATTTTGAAAGATGATATTAATAGAACTAATGAAGCAAAAAAGGAGAAAAATAAGAGTGAAAGTCAGATTGTGGCAAAAGAATTTGAGCAACAAATGAAGCTTAATAATAAACCATCTACTGTTGCTTCCGAAATTAAATTTAAAAGTGCATGTTTACTTGCCACCAAATCTGATATTGATGAGCTAGATTTTAGCAAATCTGTTTGCTATGCTTTTGTGTGCAAAGAGGTATTATTTTCATTCGAGGACGTGCCTTCCTCTTTGCCCCCTGCTGTCACTAACATTTTGCAGGGGTTCACGGCGTCTTTCCACAAGACGTGCCACCGGGATTACCACCTATTCGAGGGATTGAGCATCAAATTGACTTAATTCCCGGTGCATCGCTACCCAACCGTGCACCATACCGTACCAATCCAGAGGAGACGAAGGAGATTATGCGTCAAGTATAGGAGCTGCTCGACAAAGGTTATATACGCGAATCTCTTAGTCCTTGTGTTGTTCCTATTATACTAGTGCCTAAAAAGGATGGTACGTCGCGTATGTGTGTTGATTGTAGAGGCATTAATAATATTACTATACGTTATCGTCATCCTATTCCTAGGCTAGATGATATGCGTGATGAATTGAGTGGCTCTACAATATTCTCCAAAGTTGATTTGCGTAGTGGATACCATCAAATTCATATGAAATTGGGAGATGAATGGAAAACAACATTTAAAACAAAGTTTGGTTTATATGAGTGGTTAGTCATGCCTTTTGGGTTAACTAATGCGCCTAGTACTTTCATGAGACTAACGAACGAAGTTTTACGTGCTTTCATTGGACGATTTCTGGTAGCCTATTTTGATGATATACTGATTTATAGCAAATCTTTGGAAGAACATTTGGAACATTTACGTGCTGTTTTTATTGCTCTACGTGATGCACGTTTGTTTGGTAACCTTGGGAAGTGCACCTTTTGCAATGACCGAGTATCTTTTCTTGGCTATGCTGTTACTCCACAGGGAATTGAAGTTGATAAAGCCAAGATTGAAGCTATTGAGAGTTGGCTGCAGCCCAAAACGGTCACACAAGTGAGGAGTTTCCTTGGCCTCACTTTTCTATAGGCGTTTTGTGAGAGATTTCAGCACCATTCAACGAGCTTACAAAGAAGGATGTGCCTTTTGTTTGGGGTACCGCACAGGAAGAAGCCTTCACGGTATAGAAAGATAAGTTGACACATGCGCCTTTACTCCAACTTCCTGATTTTAATAAGACTTTTGAGCTTGAATGTGATGCTAGTGGAATTGGATTAGGAGGTGTGTTATTACAAGATGGCAAACCTGTTGCATACTTTTCTGAAAAATTGAGTGGGCCTAGTCTGAACTATTCTACTTATGATAAAGAATTATATGCTCTTGTTCGGACATTAGAGACATGGCAACATTATTTATGGCCCAAAGAATTTGTTATACATTCTGATCATGAGTCTTCGAAACATATTAAAAGTCAAGCTAAACTAAATCGTAGACATGCTAAATTGGTGGAATTCATTGAGACTTTCCCTTATGTCATTAAACACAAGAAGGGTAAAGAAAATGTTATTGCTGATGCTTTGTCTCGTCGCTATACTATGCTTTCACAACTTGACTTCAAAATATTTGGTTTGGAGACCATCAAAGATCAATATGTGCATGATGCTGATTTTAAAGATGTAATGCAGAATTGTGAAGAAGGAAGAACATGGAACAAGTTCGTTATTAATGATGGCTTTGTGTTCCGTGCTAAGAAGCTATGCATTCCTGCTAGCTCTGTTCGTCTTTTATTGTTGCAGGAGGCGCATGGAGGAGGATTAATGGAACACTTTGGCGTGAAGAAGACAAAGGATGTACTTCCTACACATTTCTTTTGGCCAAATATGAGATGGGATGTTGGGCGTTTTGTTGCTCGCTGCACTACATGTCAAAAAGCTAAGTCACGACCCAATCCTCATGGTTTATATATGCCTTTGCCTGTACCTAGTGTTCCTTGGGAGGATATATCTATGGAATTTGTTTTAGGTTTACCTCGAACAAAGAAGGGGAGGGATAGCATATTTGTTGTCGTGGATAGATTTTAAAAAATGGCACACTTTATACCATGTCATAAAAGCGATGATGTTAATGTTCTTGATTTGTTCTTTTCGGGAAATTATTCGCTTGCATGGTGTGCCAAATACTATTGTTTCAGATCGTGATACTAAATTCCTTAGCCACTATTGGAGATGTTTATGGGCTAAGTTGGGGACTAAACTGCTTTTTAGTACTACTTGTCACCCCCAAACTGATGGATAAACAGAAGTAGTCAATAGAACATTGTCTACTATGCTTAGGGCTGTTTTGAAGAATAATAAGAAAATGTGGGAATAATGCTTGCCTCATATTGAATTTGCTTATAATCGTTCATTGCATTCTACTACTAAGATGTGCCTTTTTGAAATTGTGTATGGTTTCCTACCTCATGCACCTATTGATTTGTTGCCTCTTCCATATTCGGAGAAGTTTAATTTTGATGCTAAAGAACGTGCTGACTTGATTTTAAAAATGCATGAGTTAACTAAGGAAAACATTGAGCGTATTAATGCTAAATATAAACTTGCTGGAGATAAGGGTAGAAAACATGTTGTGTTTGCACCTGGAGATCTTGTCTGGTTACATTTGTGTAAGGATAGATTTCCTAATTTGCGCAAATCAAAGCTAATGCCACGTGTTGATGGTCCTTTTAAGGTGTTAGAGAAAATAAATGATAATGCATATAAACTTGAGCTACCTGCAGATTTTGGGGTTAATCCCACTTTTAACATTGCAGATTTGAAGCCTTATTTGGGTGAGGAAGATGAGCTTCCGTCGAGGGCGACTTCATTTCAAGAAGGGAGGATGATGAGGACATCAATACCATTGTTACACCCACAGCCCTACTATTACATATCTTGGACCAATTACTAGAGCTCACAAGACGCAAATTAAATTACCAGGTACTTTCGTTTCTTGGTAATGATTCTAATGTTCATGAGAATATGATGCTGCCTAAATTGGATACATTTGTTGTGCTTACAAATGAAGGGCCTAGCTTCGAGAAGGATGAACATTGGAGGAAGAACACGCATGGAGTTGATGGACCAAGAACGGAGTTACAAGTGATGATTTCAGGACCTTGAAGCCACCATAAGGAGTGCATAAAGCCTTGGACGAAATATACAAGATGCCACTTCATAAATTTCGTCTAGAGGCAATTCTAGGTGCTGCGTCACCTTATTATTGGGCCAGGCCCATGTATTTTGGAAATACTTAAGTATAGGCTATTTTTAGAGTCTGTATGTGTGGGGAAACAAGAGTTAGTGTTGGTTTCGGACCCCTCCTCCAAGGGCCACGAAATCCCCCCCCCCTCTTCCTCCATATATACAACCCATAGGGCGTCGTTTAGAATTTGGGTTTTGTTTAGATTAAAAGTTCGCCATAGTTGCAACTTCACGTACTTCGTTTGTGTTCAACGACCAGACCAAGGCGTCACAGAACCCCACCTTCATTAATAAAGCTTTCCTCCTATATTCGCAATATCCAGATTGCAATCTTAGTTTCTTGCTTGTTCTTCATTTGCTCGCAGGAAACAGGCCCTCGTGGTCATGTTGATTGTGCTCCGGCGTGGTCAATAACCCTTGGAAGTTGGTTTAGCGATTGCTAAGGCACGACGTCTCGCACGTTTGTAGTCGGATCGTCAAGGTCGACTCCCACAGAAAACGATAGCCACCATCTCATCGAAACATCGGGACACCTTTGCCTCTATCAACAAATGTATCCAATTTAGGCAACATCATATTCTCATGAACATTAGAATCATTACTAAGAAACGAAAGTACCTGATAATTTAATTGGCCTGCGCGAGCTGTAGTAATTGGTCCAGTATGTATAGCAGCAGGGGCTGTGGGTGTAACAATGGTATTGATGTCCTCATTATCCTCCCCTTCTTGAAATGATGTCGTCCTCGACGGAAGCTCATCTTCCTCACCCAAATAAGGCTTCAAATCTGCAATGTTAAAAGTGGGACTAACCCCAAAATCTGCAGGTAGCTCAAGTTTATATGCATTATCATTTATTTTCTCTAACACCTTAAAAGGAACATCAGCACGTGGCATTAGCTTTGATGCGCAAATTAGGAAACCTATCCTTACGCAATTGTAACCAACAAGATCTCCAGGTGCAAAGACAACATGTTTTCTACCCTTATCTCCAGCAAGTTTATATTTAGCATTCATACGCTCAATGTTGTCCTTAGTTAACTCATGCATTTTTAAGATCAATTCAGCATGTTGTTTAGCATCAAAATTAACCTTCTCCAACGATGGAAGAGGCAATAAATCAATGGGTGCACGAGGTAGGAAACCATACACAATTTCAAAAGGGCACATCTTAGTAGTAGAATGCAATGAACGATTATAAGCAAATTCAATATGAGGCAAGCATTCTTCCCACATTTTCTTATTATTCTTCAAAACAGCCCTAAGCATAGTAGACAATGTTCTATTGACTACTTCAGTTTAACCATCAGTTTGGGGGTGACAAGTAGTACTAAAAAGCAGTTTAGTCCCCAACTTAGCCCATAAACATCTCCAAAAGTGGCTAAGAAATTTGGTATCACGATCTGAAATAATAGTATTTGGCACATCATGCAAGCGAATAATTTCACGAAAGAACAAATCAGCAATGTTAACAGCATCATCGCTTTTATGACATGGTATAAAGTGTGCCATTTTCGAGAATCTATCCACGACAACAAATATGCTATCCCTCCCCTTCTTTGTTCGAGGTAAACCTAAATCAAAGTCCATAGATATATCCTCCCAAGGAACACTAGGTATAGGCAAAGGCATATATAAACCTTGAGGATTGAGTCGTGACTTAGCTTTTTGACATGTAGTGCAGCGAGCAACAAAACGCTCAACATCGCGTCTCATCTTTGGCCAAAAGAAATGTGTAGCAAGTACGTCCTCAGTCTTCTTCACGCCAAAGTGTCCCACTAATCCTCCTCCATGCGCCTCCTACAATAAGAAAAGATGAACAGAGCTAGCTGGAATGCATAGCTTGTTAGCACGGAACACAAAGCTATCATTAATAATGAACTTGTGCCATGTTCTTCCTACTTTACAATTCTGCATTACATCTTTAAAATCAGCATCATGCACATATTGATCTTTGATGGTCTCCAAACCAAATATTTTGAAGTCAAGTTGTGAAAGCATAGTATAGCGACTAGACAATGCATCAACAATAACATTTTCTTTACCCTTCTTGTGTTTATTGACATAAGGGAAAGTCTCAATGAACTCAACCCATTTAGCATGTCGACGATTCAGTTTAGCTTGACTTTTAATATGTTTCAGAGATTCATGATCAGAATGTATAACAAATTCTTTGGGCCATAAATAATGTTGCCATGTTTCTAAAGTCCGAACAAGAGCATATAATTCTTTATCATAAGTAGAATAATTCAGACTAGGCCCACTCAATTTTTCGTAAAAGTATGCAACATGTTTGCCATCTTGTAATAACACACCTCCTAATCCAATTCCACTAGCATCACATTCAAGCTCAAAAGTCTTATTAAAATCAGGAAGTTGGAGTAAAGGAGCATGTGTCAACTTATCTTTCAATACCGTGAAGGCTTGTTCCTGTGTAGTACCCCAAACAAAAGGCACATCCTTCTTTGTAAGCTCATTGAGAGGTGCAACAATGGTGCTGAAATCTCTCACAAAACGCCTATAGAAACCAGCTAGTCCAAGAAAATTCCTCACTTGTGTGACCGTTTTGGGCCGCGGCCAACTGTGAATAGCTTCAATCTTGGCTTTATCAACTTCAATGCCCTGTGGAGTAACAACATAGCCAAGAAAAGATACTCGGTCGGTGCAAAAGGTGCACTTCCCAAGGTTACCAAACAAACGTGCATCACATAGAGCAATAAAAACATCACGTAAATGTTCCAAATGTTCTTCCAAAGATTTGCTATAAACCATTATATCATCAAAATAGACTATCATAAATCGTCCAATGAAAGCACGTAAAACTTCGTTCATTAGTCTCATGAAAGTACTAGGTGCATTAGTTAACCCAAAAGGCATGGCTAATGTAGCGACCATACCTCAAACAGTCTGATATCTGTACATCAGTATCATCCCTGGATCAGTAATGCTGACACGCACAATACTCGAAGGATTTATAACAGAGTAGCTATCACACACTTATTACAACGAATGTCTCAAAAGAGAACTTATTACAATAAATATGGCTTAAGGCCATCTAATAACGATAATAGCGGAAGGCTTGGAAGATAAGCGAGTCCATCAACTCCAACGGCATCACTGAGTATAGAAGCACGACCTAAGGCACCTTACTCATTGTCTGAAAAGTCTGCAACATGAACGTTGCAGCCCGAAAACGGGTCAGCACATGGAATATGCTGGCAATGTTACACATAGAGAGCAATATGAAAGAGTAAAGCTATACTACATGCATATATGGCTGGTGGAAAGCTTTATGGTTACAGTTTTGCATAAAGCCAATTTTTTCCTACTGCAAAGGAATAAATTTTGTTTAACTAACATGGTGGTTGTTAAACATTGCGAATGGTTGATAGCATTCTCAATCCCAATTAAGCATCATCGTTAAAACCCAACAATATTAATTAAAGTAACATGATGAGATTCACATGATAGTCCAAGTACTAGATACTCAAGATGTCCATAACTGGGGACACGGCTAACCATGATTAGTTTGTTACACTCTGCAGAGGTTTGTGCACTTTTCCCCACAAGACTCGATCTCCTCCGTTTGATTTCTTGCACTACATGATGTTTGAGAAACGGATGACCGAGACATAGTCTTTCGTAAGCGCCAAGACTCATTTAACGGGTAGACCGTACCAACCTACATCCCCTACATCTGCTAGTCTACCACTGTAAGAGTTCGCACGACTTAGTCAACTATGCTAGAGCCCATAGTAGATTGTGGCTGCACACGGAAGTTTCTAGCATGAAAAATCTCATGATCCCTAGGAGCCTGGGTGGCGGTCCAAAAAAAGAAACAGGCAATCCTGGAATACCCAGTTACCTCAATCCACCCAAATGTGTGTTTAAGTTGCCACCTTAATTAAACCATTAATTAACAATCTCACATCTGTAATGGATACACTCACCGAATCCACGTCTACTAGCATAGCATGGCAATATAAGCAAACGTAGAAGTAACTCCCAAGGGTTTGGTAATAAAACAGGTAATAGGTACTACCTCATCTACTTTCCCAAAACCCACAGTTTAGTTAGATCCTAGTCATGCAATGTTTGAGGATTGATCTAATGCATAAAAACTGGGTATGAAAAGAGATATGATCAAAGTGTTACTTGCCTTGCTGATGATCCGTGAAACCTAGAGATTCAGAGTGGCAAGCGGCGCACTCCGGGTACTCTATCGCAAACAAATAAGCACACAATGAGTACTCATCTAATGCACATGTAAAATTCAAATAAAAGAACTAACCAGAAAGTTCAACTTAAGAACTCCGGTTTGCAAAAAGAAACAACTCGAACGAAGCAACGAAAGTCAAACGGCGAAAGAAACAGGCTTCGTTTTACTAATCTGGACCTAAGTCAAAATTTTCAGTAGCAAAAACTTGTTTGAGTTGATTATTCGGAAAGAGGGTTTCGAGACGAAACTCTAGGCGCTTGAATCGCTTGATTCCGATAAACGAGCGAAAAGTTATACTAGATCGAAAATCGGATCAGAAATCGCGATCAGAAAAATCGCGAAATAAATCCGAGAAAAAGAAAAACGACGAACAGATTAACGAACGAACGTTCGTTATCTGGATCTAAACGATGAACGCGTTCGTTAAAACGAACGAACGAGCGAACACTCGCTAATTAACCTAAACCAGAAAAAAACCGATCTAATAAAAAAACGGAAACTAAAAAAAACCGAACGAAAACTGGCGAAAACCGAGCGGTTTTCTAGGAAAACCACGGGCGGCGAAGCTCCGGCGGGGCGGCGGGATTCGGGCTGTTAGCGGCGGGCGTATGGCGGCGGGCGCGGCGCGCTTGGGCGGCGGCGCGGCGAACAAGCGGCGGGCAAGGCACATGTGCGGTGGTAAGTTCGGCATGGGCGGCTGGCGCAAGGTACTTAGGGTTAGGGTTTACGGGCGCGGTGTGGCTTGGCTGGGGGGTCGGCTCGGGGCGCTATATAAAGGCCCCGCCCGGAGGAGTCCGGGTCTAACACGGCCCGTAGGTCGGTTCCAGTTTCTTTTTTTAAATAATTACGCGCAGAAAAACTAACGGAAGAAATACTAAACGGATTTCAAAAATCACAAAATAAAATTTCCCCGACTTCTAAAATCAAGCCGGACAAGATGAACATTTATTTGGGGCCTAAATACAATTTTGAAAAGCGCACATTTTCCCTAAATTCAAATAAAATAGCGAAAAACTCCAAATAAAAATCTTATTTGATTTTTTATTAAATCTTCAATATTTCTTTATTTTGGGAAAGTCATTTTATTCCCTCTCTCATATTTTGATAATTGAAATAATTGAAGATAAAATAAATAAAATCAAATGATCCTATTTCCAAAATTTGAGAAAACTCAAATATGAAAATAACGAAATCTCCAACTCTCTCCGTGGGTCCTTGAGTTGCGTGAAATTTCTAGGATCGTGCCAAAAATCAATAAAATATGATATGCAAGTGATGATCTATGTATAACATTCCAAATTGAAATTTTGGGATGTTACAAACCTACACCCCTTAAGATGAATCTCTCCCTCGAGATTCAGGTTGGCTAGAAAATAGGTGAGGGTGGTCCTTCAGCAGATCTTCCTCTTGCTCCCAGGTGGCTCCATCCTTGGTGTGGTGGCTCCACTGAACTTTGCAAAACTTGATAACCTTGCCGCGGGTGACTCGGCTGGCATACTCGAGAATTTTGACTGGTTTCTCCTCATAGGTCAAATCATTACCCAAATGAATCGCTTCCAGTGGCACTGTATCCCTCAGCAGTATACCAGCCATCTCTGCGTGGCACTTCTTCAACTGGGGAACGTGGAACACGTCGTGAACTCCTGACAATCCTTCGGGTAATTCCAACTTGTAAGCAACTTCTCCCATGCGCTCCAAAACTTTATATGGTCCCACAAAATGTGGCGCTAACTTTCCTTTAACTCCAAAGCGCTTAATTCCTCGAAGTGGGGATACTCGAAGATTGACTCTATCCCCGACTTTGAAAACTGTCTCCTTGCATTTTGAATCCGCATAGCTCTTCTGCCTAGATTGGGCTACCTTGAGCCTATTGCGAATCAACTACACTTTCTGTTCAGACTCCTTAATCAAATCTGGTCCAAACAACTGGCGGTCTCCAACTTCATCCCACAACAACGGGGTTCTGCACCTTCTTCCGTACAAGGCTTCGAAAGGGGCCATCTTCAAACTGGACTGATAACTGTTGTTATAAGAAAACTCCACATAAGGCAAGTTGTCATCCCAACTTGATCCATAATCCAATGCACATGCTCTCAGCATATCCTCCAAAATCTGATTGACTCTCTTGGTGCATCCATCTGCTTCACGGATGAAAGGTCAGATCTTGA
The DNA here is from genome assembly GCA_021605145.1 of Aegilops bicornis. Lineage (NCBI taxonomy): Eukaryota > Viridiplantae > Streptophyta > Magnoliopsida > Poales > Poaceae > Aegilops > Aegilops bicornis. The sequence continues at coordinate 400,872,387 of CM038670.1, read as the reverse complement.
ACTCTAGCCTGGTACCCAAAGTTTCGTGCAACTGATTCCAGAACTTTGAGGTGAACTGGGTTCCTCTATCTGATACGATACTCCTCGGAACTCCATGTAGACATACGATCCTGGTCATGTATATCTTAGCTAACTTAGCACTGTTGTAGGTAGTCTTTACTGGGATGAAATGAGCTACCTTCGTCAAGCGATCAACTACAACCCAAATCGAGTCATAGCCTGAACGAGTCCCGGGAAATCCTATGATGAAATCCATGCCTAACTTTTCCCACTTCCATTCGGGTATCGGCAATGGCTGTAGCAATCCAGCTGGCTTCTGATGCTCTGCCTTCACTCTCTGACATACATCGCAAACTGCTACATACTCTGCAATATCCTTCTTCATTCCGGTCCACCAGAAAGTGTCCTTCAAATCTAAATACATCTTGGTATTTCCTGGGGGAATCGAATACGGGAAATCATGGGCCTCTTGCAAAATCAACTTCCTGATCTCCGGATCATTAGGCACATAAACGCGGTCCTCAAACCATAGGGTGTCGTGCTCATCCTCACGAAATCCCTTAGCTTTCCCTTGCTCATTTTCTCCTTAATAGAGGCAATCTCCTTGTCAGCTTTCTGAGCTTCTCTGATCTTATCCATCAATGTAGACTGTATCTCCAATGCTGCTACATAGCCTCTCAGAACTATCTCTAAACATAGCTCCCGAAGATCCTCGGCTAACTCCTTTGGTAACCCTCCGGTCATTAGTGTGTTGACATGGCTCTTGTGGCTCAACGCATCTGCTACTACGTTAGCCTTTCCGGGGTGATAATGCAATCTCATATCATAATCCTTGATGAGCTCCAACCATCTCCTTTGCCTGAGATTCAACTCCTTCTGCGTGAAGATGTACTTCAAACTCTTATGATCTGTGTACACCTCATAATGGTTTCCAATGAGAAAATGTCTCCAAGTCTTTAATGTGTGTACTACGGCTGCTAACTCCAAATCATGAGTAGCATAATTCAATTCATGAGGCTTAAGCTGTCGTGAAGCATACAAATCAACTCTTCCCTCCTGCATAAGCACTGCTCGAAGTCCTCGACGTGAAGCGTCGCAATACACCTCATAATCTTTGCGCTGATCCGGCAGAATCAACACTGGTGATGTAACCAAACGTTTCTTCAACTCTTGGAAACTAGCCTCACATTCCTCGGTCCAATTGAACTTGGTATCCTTCTTTAATAACTCCGTCATAGGCTCCGCAATCCTCGAGAAATTCTCAATGAATCTCCGGTAGTATCCTGCCAGTCCAAGAAAACTCCGGATCTCTCCAACAGTTGTTGGTGCTTCCCAGTTTGTCACAGTGGCAACCTTGGTGGGATCCACTGCTATACCTTCTCCGGATATAACATGTCCGAGAAATCCAACTTCCTTCAACCAAAACTCACATTTGCTGAACTTGGCATATAACTGATGTTCTCTGAGCTTCTCAAGTACCAAACGCAAATGCTCCTTATGCTCTTCTTCGTTCTTCGAATAAACCAAAATATCATCAATGAACACTACGACGAACTTATCCAAAAACTCCATAAACACCTTGTTCATCATGTTCATGAAATAGGAAGGTGCGTTAGTCGGACCAAATGACATAACGGTATACTCATACAGCCGTACCTGGTGGTAAAGGCCGTCTTAGGTATATCCTGCTCCCGAATCTTCAACTGATGATGTCCTGATCGCAAATCGATCTTGGAAAATACCTTAGCTCCTTGCAATTGGTCAAACAAGTCGTTGATCATCGGCAACGGGTACTTATTCTTAACTGTCACTTCATTTAATCCACGGTAATCAACAATCATTCTCAATGATCCATCCTTCTTCTCCACTAGAAGTACTGGCGATCCCCAAGGCGAAGAACTTGGGCGAATAAAACCTTTATCCAATAACTCCTTAATCTGCTTCTTAATTTCTTCCATATCTTGTGCGGGCATCCGGTACGGTCTCTTAGATATCGGCCCTATGCCTGGCAACAGCTCAATCAAAAATTCAATGTCTCTATCCGGTGGCATGCCTGGCAACTCTTCTAGGAACACGTTCGGGTAATCCTTCACCACGGATACTTCCTCCTGCAGAACTCCTGATAAGGAATTTACTTGTGTCCTCCTCGGCTCATGCCGTGACACATACTTGATTCTTCTTCCTTCTGGGGTGGTAAGCAAAATCGACTTCATCGGGCGCAATCAATGTTCCCTCCATACTTCGATAACCAATCCATGTCTAATATCACATCCAATCCTTGCGATTCCAAAACTATTAGGTCCGAGGGAAACACATAGTTACCAATCCTTAATGGTAATCGATCACACCATAGACTAGCCATATATTCTGCTCCAGGCGAGGTTACTAGCATGGGTGACCTAAGGGCTTGGGTTGGCCACTTATACTTATCCACAAATCCCCTTGATATGTATGAATGCGATGCACCAGTATCAAAAAGAATGACTGCAGTAAATGTCTTAACCAAAAACTTACCTATTATCGCATCCGGCTGAAGCTTCAACCTCCTCCACGGTAACGTGGTTCACCCGCCCCTGTTGAAAGGGTTCGGCTTCTTCCCCGAGCTTCCATTGCCATTTCCATTACGGGCTTGGGACATTCATTTGCATAATGTCCAGTCTTGACACTTAAAGCAAGTGACTTGGCTCAGTCTCTCTTGGCTGGGGTTGACGGGTTGGTGCGGTTTTGTCCGTTGCTTCCTCGCATTCCCTGCTTTCCATTCTTGGTGCCATTATGATTGTGCGAGCTACCTCCTCCATGGGTATGCTGAAATTGTCCTCCGGTTTTGGGGTAAAGCGTAGCTTCACCGTGCTCCGTAATTGTATTTCCCCTGACCATACTTCCTCTTGCGGTTCTCAATCTGTTGCTGCTTCCCTTCAATCATAAGAGCACGATCTACCAACTCCTGGTAGTTACTGAAAGTTGCAACCATCAACTGCATGCTCAGTTCATCATTAAGTCCTTCCAGAAACTTCTCCTGCTTAGCTGCATCTGTAGCAACGTCATCTGGGGCATAATGTGCTAACTTACTAAAGTCATCCACATACTGGCTTACAGTGCGTCTGCCTTGGCGTAAGTTTCTAAACTCACGCTTCTTCATGGCCATAGCTCCTGTTGAAACGTGGGCGGTACGGAAAGCTTGCTGAAACTGATCCCATGTGACAGTGTCAATAGTGTGTGTGGCTGTGTAATTCTCCCACCATGATGCCGCGGGTCCATCAAGCTAATGTGCGGCAAAACACACTCTCTCCACATCTGGGCATCCTGCAGTGGTCAGCTCCCTTCCAACCTTGCGGAGCCAGTCATCTGCAACAATCGGCTCGGTGCTACTGGAAAACACCGACGGATTTAGCCTCAAGAAACGAGTCAAATGATCAACAGGTGGTGGTGGTGGGTTGTTGTTGTTGTTGTTGTTGTTGTTGTTGTTGTTGCCTTGGTTCTGTACCAGTGTTTAAATCAAAGCATTCTGCTGCTGAATCAACTGAGTGATCTCCGGTGGGAAAACAAATCCGGTGTCGCGTCTCGGAGGCATCTGAGAGTGTTAGAGAAGGTGAGAAAATAGTATAGAATGAGGTCTAGTGAGAAAACACTACCCATATGCACATGAGACAAAACCAATCAATATCACTCCAATCAATTCAAACAAGGGCATACAACGGTCTAACTGTCGTTACAAGAGTGCTTGAACTAAACTAGATACAATGGGGAAATTCTACTACTGTTATGGTGGTCAACTAGAAAAAACTGCTCTGATGAAGACTCCATGATATCTGCTCCAGCTTCATCAACATAGTCATCATCGCTGTCGTCGGGATCCGAGTCGTTGTCATCGATGATGATATAATTATCCGGGCCAGTGGAATTGTCATCATCTCTTCCTGGTGCGGGGTCTCCCATGAAAACTCCGAGCTTCCTGGTTAAGTCGTCATTCTTCTCCACTAGCACTTCAATTTCTTCCATGTAATCTTCACGTGTAGCCTTGAGTTCTTCCTCTAGCTCCTTGATCTTGGTCAAGGCCTTCTGCAGATCCTCCATGCCTACGCACATATGGTTCTCCTGATGTCGGATGTGCTGGTTTAACTCCTGGATATAAGCTGCGATTGATTTATCCCTCCTGGTGCTGATCGTCTCCCATTGCTCATCTCTGCACCCACAAATCTGGTAAATAGTATCCTTGAGACCATTGCGGTAAACTTCTCCAATGCGTCCCATGGTGATGTGGGCTGCCATGCTATTTCCTAGACTCCAGGTTGGTGCATCAAAGGAAAACTCTATGGGCTCTGTGACTGGTGCGAATGTCCTTCCTGGAACTTGAACTTGAATCATCCAGTGCTCCTCTTCGGGTAGAATGGCGTTGTAGGTCCCGGTAAAGCTTGGTACTCCGATGTTCAGGTATATAGTGACTTCCTTCAAGTGGCATCCAAAGGGTGTATCATCATCTGGTTGCATGAATTTGTTCCTTGCATCCGCCATCCTAAAAGAGTAGAAAAGATGAGGAGTCAAAAATGAGAAGAGAGAGTAGTGACCTAGGGATTTAGCTTAGTGGTCGTGTCCTACAGTCAGCGTGTGCTCTGATACCATCTTATAGCGACCAGACCTCAAACAGTCTGATCTCTTTGCATCAGTGTCATCCTTGGATCAAGAATCTTTGACACTCAAAGTACTCGAAGGATTTATAACAGAGTAGCAATCACACACTTATTACAACTAATGTCTCCAAAGAGAACTTATTACAATAAATATGGCTTAAGGCCATCTAATAACGATAACAGCGGAAGGCTTGGAAAATAAGCGAGTCCATCAACTCCAACGGCAGCACTGAGTATAGAACCACGACCTAAGGCACCTTACTCGTCGTCTGAAAAGTCTGCAACATGAATGTTGCAGCCCGAAAACGGGTCAGCACATGGAATATGCTGGCAATGTAACACATAGAGAGCAATACGAAAGAGTAAAGCTATACTACATGCATATATGGCTGGTGGAAAGCTCTATGGTTACAGTTTTGCGTAAAGCCAATTTTTTCCTACTGCAAAGGAATAAATTTTGTTTAACTAACATGGTGGTTGTTAAACATTGAGAATGGTTGACAGCATTCTCAATCCCAATTAAGCATCATCATTAAAACCCAACAATATTAATTAAAGTAACCTGATGAGATTCACATGATAATCCAAGTACTAGATACTCAAGATGTCCATAACCGGGGACACGACTAACCATGATTAGTTAGTTACACTCTGCAGAGGTTTTTGCACTTTTCCCCACAAGACTCGATCTCCTCTGTTTGATTTCTCGCACTACATGATGTTTGAGAAACGGATGACCGAGACATAGTCTTTCAGAAGCGCTAACACCTTACGAACGGGTAGACCGTACCAACCTACATCCCCTACATCTGCTAGTCTACCACTGTAAGAGTTCGCACGACTTAGTCAACTATGCTAAAGCCCATAGTAGCTTGTGGCTGCACACGGAAGTTTCAAGCATGAAAAATCTCATGATCCCTTTGAGCCTGGGTGGTGGTCCAAAAAAAGAAACAGGCAATCCTGGAATACCCAGGTACCTCAATCCACCCAGATGTGTGTTTAAGTTGCCACCTTAATTAAACCATTAATTAACAATTTCACATCTGTCATGGATACACTCACCCAATCCACGTCTACTAGCATAGCATGGCAATATAAGCAAACGTAGAAGTAACTCCCAAGGGTTTGGTAATAAAACAGCTAATAGGTACTACCTCATCTACTTTCCCAAAACCCACAGTTTAATTAGATCCTAGTCATGCAATGTTTGAAGATTGATCTAATGCATAAAAACTGGGTATGAAAAGAGATATGATCAAAGTGTTACTTGCCTTGCTGATGATCTGTGAAACCTAGAGATTCAAAGTAGCAAGCGGCGCACCCCGGGTACTCTATCACAAACAAAAAAGCACTCAATGAGTACTCATCTAATGCACAGGTAAAACTCAAATAAAAGAACTGACCAGAAAGTTCAACTTAAGAACTCCGGTTTGCAAAAAGAAACAACTCGAACGAAGCAACGAAAGTCAAACGGCAAAAGAAACAGGCTTTATTTTACTAATCTGGACCTAAGTAAAATTTTACAGTAGTAAAAACTTGTTTGAGTTGATTATTCGGAAAGAGGGTTTCGAGACAAAACTCTAGGCGCTTGAATCGCCTGATTCCGATAAACAAGCGAAAAGTTATACTAGATCGAAAATAGGATCAGAAATCGCGATCAGAAAAATCATGAAATAAATCTAAGAAAAAGAAAAATGACGAACAGATTAACGAACGAACGTTCCTTATCTGGATCTAAACGATGAACGCGTTTGTTAAAACAAATGAACGAGCGAACGCTCGCAAATTAACCTAAATCGGAAAAAAACCGATCTAACAAAAAAACAGAAACTAAAAAAACTGAACGAAAACCGGCGGAAACCGAGCGGTTTTCTAGGAAAAACCGGCGGCGGGTGGGGTCAACCTCGGTGGCTCGGGCGGCGGGATGGCGGCGAGATCCCGTGGGCGGCGGTGATCCCAAGGCGGTTGGGCGGCGGGTGCGGCGTCAAGGGCGGCGGCGGCGAACTCGGCGGCGCGGTATGGTGCGGGGCGGCATGGCAATGACGGCGGGCGATGTGGGCGCAAGGCGCTAGGGTTAGGTTTGGGCGGGCGCGGGCGGCGGTGTCAAGGCGGCGGGGCTTGGGCGGGTCGGCCCGGGGCGCTATATAAAGGCCCCGCCCGGAGGAGTCCGGGCCTAACACGGCCCGTAGGTTGGTTCCAGTATTTTTTTTAAATAATTACTCACAGAAAAAATAACGAAAGAAATACTAAACGGACTCCAAAAATCCTGAAATAAATTTTCCCCTGCTTATAAAATCAAGCCAGACAAGATGAACATTTATTTGGGGCCTAAATGCAATTTTGAAAAACGCGCATTTTCCCTAAATTCAAATAAAATAGCGAAAAACTCCAAATAAAAATCTTATTTGATTTTTTTATTAAATCTTCAATATTTCTTTATTTTGGGAAAGTCACTTTATTCCCTCTCTCATATTTTGATAATTGAAATAATTGAAGATAAAATAAATAAAATCAAATGATCCTATTTCCAAAATTTGAGAAAACTCAAATATGAAAATAACGAAATCTCCAACTCTCTCCGTGGGTCCTTGAGTTGCGTGAAATTTCTAGGATCGAGCCAAAATGCAATAAAATATGATATGCAAGTGATGATCTATGTATAACATTCCAAATTGAAAATTTGGGATGTTACAACTTACCACTCATATAAACCAAACTTAGTTTTAAAAGCTGTTTTCCATTCATCTCCCAATTTCATACGAATTTGATGGTATCCACTATGCAAATCAACTTTGGAGAATATTGTAGAGCCACTCAATTCATCAAGCATATCATCTAGCCTAGGAATAGGATGACGATAATGAATAGTAATATTATTAATGCCTCTACAATCAACACACATACGTGACGTACCATCCTTTTTCGGCACTAGAATAATAGGAACAACACAAGGACTAAGGGATTCGTGAATATAACCTTTGTCGAGCAGCTCCTGTACTTGACACATAATATCCTTCGTCTCCTCTGGATTGGTACGGTATGGTGCATGGTTGGGTAGCGATGCACCGGGAATTAAGTCAATTTGATGCTCAATCCCTCGAATAGGTGGTAATCCCGGTGGCACGTCTTGTGGGAAGACGTCAGCGAACTCCTACAAAATGTTAGTGACTGCAGGGGAAGAGAGGAAGGCACGTCCTCGAATGAAAATAATGCCTCTTTGCACACAAAAGCATAGCAAACAGATTTGCTAAGAACTAGTTCATCAATATCAGATTTGGTGGCAAGTAAACATGCACTTTTCAATTTAATTTCAGAAGCAACACTAGATGGTTTATTATTAGGCTTCATTTGTTGCTCAAATTCTTTTGCCACAATCTGATTTTCACTCTTATTTTTCTCCTGTTTTGCTTTATTAGCTCTATGAACGTCATCTTTCAAAATGGAATCAGGAGTCATAGGAAGCAAAGTAATATTTGTATCCTTATGAACAAGAGTATACTGATTGGTTCTACCATGTTTTATGTATTTCTTATCATATTGCCATGGTCTACCAAGTAATAAGGAACATGCTTGCATAGGTACCACATCACAATCAACATAATCAGCATATGTAGAGATACTAAAAAGCACCCGAACAATAAGTGTTACCTTAACCTTTCCGCTGTTGTGGAACCATTGGATGTGGTAAGGATGTGGATGTGGTCTTGTGGTGAGAGATAGCTTCTCCACCATCTCCATGCTAGCCAAGTTGTTGCAGCTCACTCCATCTATGATGACGCGAATAGAACGTTCCTTCACAACTCCCTTTGTATGGAACAAATTATGCCTCTGATTTTGCTCAGCTTGGGTAACCTTCACACTCAAAACACGTTGAGCAACTAAACATTCATACTCACAAGCATCTTGGCAGCCATGTATTGCGTCTCATGATCAGAATCATCTCCACCGTGTTCTTCATGTGAAACAAGAGCCAAAGTCTCCTCATCATAGTCACTAGCGGACTCATACCCACCATCCTCAGTAGCAATCATCACACGCTGAGATTTGCATTCTCTCGCAAAATGTCCTCTTCCCTTACAACGACGACAAATAATATCACTTGTGTGCCCTGTTGACGCCATGGAAGAAGAGCTCTGTGCAGGCCCGGCAAGTGTGCTCTTGGTAGATAGTGGTGTTTGTGCCTCCTTCTTGTATCACGGTTGGAGGTGGCACCTGAAGGAGGTGATGGTGTAGTGGAAGTAGATGATGCATGTGGTGTCCATGATCAAGGTCGACCTGCAGAAAAGTTAGTTCGCGCCAATGCCTCTCGATCCTGCACTTCACGCCAAATTTTACAAGCTTTAAATGGAATAAACGAAAGTGATATTATTATAATCCTTATACTCTAGAATGGTCTGAATCTCTCTATTTAATCCACCCATAAACCGTGCAAGCATGGCTTCATTCCCCTCAATAATACCACATCTAATCAAGCCAGTTTGTAATTCCTGATAATATTCTTCTATAGAATTTTTTCCTTGTCTTAAGCGCTGCAATTTTGGAAGTAATTCACGTTGATAATATGGTGGAACCCAACGAGTACGCATATCAGTTTTAAAAGCAGCCCAAGTAGCTGGAACATGATATAATCTACAATGTTCAGGCCACCAAACACATGCAAAGTTAGTGAAAGCACAAACAGCAGCAGGAACACGTCTCTCCTCAGGAGATTGTAAACATGTAAATCGTTGTTCAGTTTCTAACTCCCAAGTAAGATATATATCAGGAACATATCTACCCTCAAACAGTGGAATATTCAGTTTCAGTTTAGGGAGATGGTCATGATCGCGTACCTGAGGGGGAGCCCTAACATTGCCATTATTTGCATGTGGGCGAATTCGGTGGTTGTGGTCTGGTGGTTTCACGTAGTTCTGATTTTGATCAACCTCATCCTCGTAATCTCCCGCATAATCATCCTCCTCCACATCAGCAGCAGGAGCCACAGAAGTATCAACAGCAGCACCAGCAATTTGGCCAGGCAGAAGAGGGACACGGCTCGCTCGAAAGAGGGCTTTTTACCGACGTGGAGGTAGTCGTCGTCGTCGTCGTCATCGTCGTCGTCGTCGTCGTCGTTGTTGTTGTTGTTGTTGTTGTTGTTGTTGTTGTTGTTGTTGTTGTTGTTGTTGTTGTTGTTGTTGTTGTTGTTGTTGTTGTTGTTGTTGTTGTTGTTGTTGTTGTTGTTGTTGTTGTTGTTGTTGTTGTTGTTGTTGTTGTTGTTGTTGTTGTTGTTGTTGTTGTTGTTGTTGTTGTTGCAGAGGTGCGGCAGGTGCAGCCGGTGGTGGAAGACGCGCAAGCAGTTCATTAAATCTGTTATCGAGCTTTGTTTCGAACGTCTTCTCAAGGCCAGTGATCTTCTCCATGGCCTCTTCAAAATTGTTCAGTACATCTTGCTCCTGTTCAGTCATCATTTGCAGAAACTTATCATGAAGCACCTTGTTCGTTAAGTTCTCCCAATCAATCTCATCGGCTTGTGATCCTGGCATGGTTAGAAGCAATAGAAACACACAAGGATATGATCCTACACACTACTAACAAGTGGTGGTGTTGGCTGTCACAAATCCGTCAAGAAAATCTCAAATTCTTACCAGTTCTTACCCAATAGCAGGCGGTGATCGGCAACCGATGTAGTCAAAACTCTCAAATCTTGGATAGAGCAATTACCAGGGAGAGTCAAACGCACGATGTAGATGTATGTGGAGCTAGGAAGGCTTATAATATGGTAGCAAAAAGGGTTAGCAATAATCAATTCAGAGATGCAAAGTTGAACAAACGCTCAAAGACGGTACTATGCTGGTCCTAGGCTAGACCATACAAGAGACGCGAGCCTAGAACACTAACAAAATCATGGCGCTGCACGTAAACAAGGGAGGAGCATACTCTGAACTTTTTTTCTCTTTTTTTGTTCACTTTTTTTTGCACTTTTTTTACCTTTTTTTTAAGTGGAACTATTTTTCTTCTGCGGATGGCTCGGAAGTTTGGGAGTCCTACTCAGTCACGACTCGGAGTATCGCGTGATCTGGAAGTCGAGAACAAAGTAACAATTACTGGACTCGGACTAGGACTAGTGGCGGAGATGAATCTGGTGGAAACTCGGACTAGTGGCGGATATTTGCAGGGCGATGGAACACGGACTGGTGGCGAATCTGTGATGGAGGTGGACTCGGATTAGGTGATGGTGGTGGATATATTGTATATGGTAGCGGAGATGACGATGGTGGTATATGGCAGCGGTGATGACGATGGTGGTATATGGCAGCGGTGATGATGATGGTGGTATATGGTAGCGGTGATGACACTGGTGGTATATGGAAGCGGTGATGACGATGGTGCGGCGGCGGCGTGACAACTTGTGAATGGAACTCGAAACTCTAAAGTACTAGATGCTAGGACCAACAACTTCACACGACGATGCAACCGCAAATTCAACAAAGCAAATACAGAAAAGATTATGCAAAGGCTCAGATTGGTTCAGATAAGATGAACTAACCCTAATTTTTTTTTGGCTTTTTCGTGGACGATAGGTATGAAGAACAGACTCGATCTAAACTACGAAAAACTGTAAAATCTCACCGAGCAACCTAGAAATCTGATACCACTTGATAGAGGCAAAGGTGTCCCGTCTTTAGATGAGATGGTGGCTATCGTTTTGGAGGAAGTCGACTTTGACAACCCGACTACAAACGTGCGAGGACGTCGCGCCTTAGCAATTGCTAAACCAACTCCGAGAGGTTATTGACCACGCCGGAGCACGATCAACCTGACCACGAAGGTCTATTTCCTGCAGGCAAACAAAGAACAAGCAAGAAACTAAGATTGCAATCTGGATATTGCGAATGTAATAGGAAAGCTTTATTGATCAAGGTGGGGTTCTGTGACGCCTTTGTCTGGTCGTTGAACACAAACGAAGTACGCGAAGTTGCAGCTATGGCGAACTTTTAATCTAAACAAACCCTAACGTCTAAACGATGCCCTAAGGGCTGTATATATGGAGGAAGAGGAGGAAATTTCGTGGCCCTTGAGGGAGGGGTCCGAAACCAATCCTAACTCTTGTTTCTCCACACATACGGACTATAAAAATAGCCTATACTTAAGTATTTCAAAATTACATAGGCCTGGACCAATAATAAGGTGACGCAGCACCTAGAATAGCCATTGGACGAATATTATGAAGTGACATCTTGTATATTTCGTCCAAGGCTTCATGCACTCATTATGGTGGCATCAAAGTCCTGAAATCAACACTTGTAACTCTGTTCTTGTTCCTCACAAGATGCCATCATCTCCATGCTTGGTCTTGCTCCGGTGTTCATCCCTCTTATGCATGACAAGCCCTTCATTTGTAAGCAAAACAAATGTATCCAATTTAGGCAGCATCATATTCTCATGAACATTAGAATCATTACCAAGAAACGAAAGTACCTAATAATTTAATTGGTGTGCGCGAGCTCTAGTAATTGGTCCAGTATGTATAGCAGCAGGGGCTGTGTGTGTAACAATGGTATTGATTTCCTCATCATCTTCTCAAAATAACATGGCCAAAGAAAGTTCATCCCTACAAAATCATATAGTTTGGTCATGCTCCATTTTCGTCACACAAGAATGCTCTCATCATGCACAACCCCGATGACAAGCCAAGCAATTGTTTCATACTTTAGTAATCTCAAAAAAAATTCAACTTTCACGCAATATATGAGCGTGAGCCATGGATATAGCACTATGGTGGAATAGAATATGATGATGGGGGTTATGTGGAGAAGACAAAAAAAGGGAAAGTCTCACATTGACACGGCTAATCAACGAGCTAGGGAGATGCCCATCGATTGATGTCAATGCAAGGAGTAGGGATTGTGTTGACACACGAACACGTCACGTGTACCCTCGACGCCGGGGGTGATGCACCGCAACTCACGTCGAAGGAGACCCGACCGACAGCGCGATACGCAAGATAGTCGACGGGCGCTTTTGAAGACCCGAAATCCCACACCCCCGGGAGGGACCCCTTCAGAGAGTGCGGTGGCTATGGGCTGCCCTAGGTCGATTCTCTCACCCCTAGAGCCTCGTGGATCGCTGCTCTCCAACACGAAGAACGAACGAAGAACGAGAAAGAAAGATACAAGGGTAGGGGATAAAGATAGATGAACACAAAAGTGTAATAGATTGATTGGTTCGATTGATGTTGTTCAATCGGTCGTCACCCCCAACATATATAAGAGGCGGCTGGACTTCCCGTACAAGTAAAGGATTCCTCTAGGCTTTCCTTAGAAGAAAATTATATCAATTCACGTCCTCGAGTCCTAGTTTTACTCCAACTCGGATTCAGCTCGAATCTGGTCCAAACTTCTGTCCTGATCCTTGCGCGGGCCATGGAATTTGCATATGACCTCTGATTGGGAAGATTAAAATACCAAATTTGTGTGACTCGACGTGACGAACAATTCTCATGTTGAACACTTTTCCAAATAAGGCTATCTTGAATACTCCACGAAGCCATCTTTACGTTCCAGTCGGATTCGTTCTTGCAGCAGGCTGGATTATCCGAGTCTCGTAGTGAATTTGCATGCCATATGCTGTCCCTGATGATGATTACTCCATAACCAAATTTCACCGTTTTTACGATACGCACAACTTCCGTATTGAACACTTCTCCATCCGAGATCATCTTGATAAACTTTTAGGCACATGTTCAGTTTTACTCGGATTTGAGCTCATCCACTCGGAAATTAGAGTCTTTCACTCGGATGGTCCGACTGGACTTTTTCACTCGGATGTTTTAGAATTTTTCACTCGGATGACTATATTTTCACTCGGAAGACAATCTTTCACTCGGATGATGACCACATTTTCAGTCGGAAGACAATCTTTTACTCGATCGATAAGTTTTCACTCGACCTTTTACTCGATCGGTAGGTTTTCACTCGACCTTTTACTCGATCGGTAGGTTTTCACGACCTCGATCGGTAGGTTTTCACTCGACCTTTTACTCGATCGGTAGGTTTTCACTCGGATGGTAAAACTTTCCACTCGGTTTTCCCGACTGAAAAGACAGCCTGATCTTGATTTGCCTCTCCAGGTTGAATATGACCTCGGGGTGAGACAAATTTTATATGAAAATCTATCGGCTCGACGAGACGAAACTTTTTCATGTTGAAGGTTTTTCCATTCAAGGCCGTCCAGAAGGCCTAATTGCTCACACATTGTATCAGACACTCATCAACATGTGTCCGGTGTCGAGCGTAATATTTTGGTCTTTGGTAGGGCTGGTCTGTATTGATTGTAACTTTTGCATACAAACTCGGATTGAGATGATTTATATATCAAAATTGATTGCTTCGACGAGACGAAGACAATTCCTTTAGTTCTCCTTCATCCGAGGTCATCTTGAAGATGTGATTGGCCAAAAACCACTCGGAACATTGAATTATGCTACTCGGAGTATAGTTTCAGTCCATAAGATAAGGTCGAATGAATATAACCGAAACATCAAAGTTGTTCCATTCAGCGACGTGAATCTTTTCATGCTAAAAACCCGTTCACTCGAAACCGTTTTCATTGCAATCTGTATCTTGCCAAAATCAGGTGTCAACACATGCCCCCCTGTTTTTTGGCAGAGCTTGCGTGCCAGAAAATACCTTGCTTAGGGTAATGTTTAAGCATGATGTCAACACTCCATCGGCTGTGCATGTTGAGTATGATAATTTTAATCGTCCATATGCTCATGTTTGTTGCTTCTTCGGTAGAACCTCTTGGATAATAGTTGTCTGAAAACAACAATTGGATATCACAAAGGCTTCCACGTAAGTTTCTTATGTCAATCCGGACCTTGCATTTGTCCAGGCATTCCCTGGTAATATTAGAACCCTTCAACAAAGACGGTTGCCAAACGATTATGACCATGCACCTCAAAGGAATACTGTCAACTATTCGGCGACTCAACTCGTTATCAAAGTACTCCATCAAGCCTCCGCCGAATAACGTCTGTCTCTGGACTTGAATCCTGCAAATAAATAACATTTGGAGTCGGGGCTCTTTTATGCACTAGACCCTTGATTGTTGGTCGACTCAATAATTAAATCAGCCTCGCCAATATTGGCAAACACTGAGCATCGGCTATAGGAGTAGGAAATCAACCATGGTGAACACCATTAGCCAGATGCCGGGTTTTGCCAACACAATGAATTATGAGGGCGATATGCAAATATCGGCCATGCGTCTTATCTCAAAAGTGCTCGGGATTCCGTCCACCAAAGTGTGAATAGCCGAAATAAGTCAGATGTTTCGGCTGAGGATAAATTCCATAGCGTTGATTTTGATGGTACGATTGAAGAATATGGATGAGACGCCTCGAGTCTCCTATATGAAAGTTGTCGCCTCGCCTATGGGCTTTACACTTGTACTCCCTTATTTCGCCGCTTCGCAACAGGAGATGTGATGCCGCTCTTGACTCGAGGATTTCCCTTAGGAACCCAGGCCATGTTCCTGTTCTCCAGCTCTTTGGCCCTAAGCCATTTTAGCTTCTTCTGTTGCGAATATGGTAAGCCGAGTGGGCGTCCTGGCTAGGACTTTGGTTTATGCACTGGCAAATTCTTCCTGACTTTGGCATCTTTGGCTTGGCCTGTCCAAACTTGACTATTAGATCTTTGAAATTTACTTGCTTCACTTTCTTGTCCTTAGCAGCCAACATAGGCTCGGCTAGCTTTTTGTCATTTGGAGTCGGATCTGAAATAGCACTCATGCGGCCATCCTTTTCTTTCTTCACTTTTTTAACACTTGTTCCAATAGAAGGTCGGACATCATTTCTATTTTGACTGCTCTTTTTGGGAACCCATGCCATGTCCTTCTTTCTCAACTCATGTGCACTAAGTCTTTGTAATTCCTTCTCTTGCCAATGTGCTAAGCCGAGTGGGCACCTCGTCTGTGATTCTCTTTCAACCAATGCCAACACTTTTTTGGCCTTGTGCACTCTCAACTTCTTACCTTCAGATTTGGCACCTGATTGACTTGCCTCGTTGCCTTTTGTAGCAAATGTCAATAATTTAACTGGCTCTTTATTATTTGAGAACAAATCTGAAGTAGCACACTTACGACCATCTTTCTTGACCTGGTACACTTGCTTGACCACCTCTTTCTTGTTCCTTGAGCTCCGGACCGATACCTTATGATTGAAACGGTCTTTGACGTGTGATTGTTCATCAAATGTTGATCTTTTTGGAGCTGCATAATGTTGGCGAGATGATCTAAAATAAGATGGATAATTTGCCCTTGTATCATACCTGCCCCATGATGGATATGGATTTACATGAGCGTAGGGAGGCATCCACGACATTGGCATTGGCGGCCCAAAAGGAGGATATGGAGTGTGTTTGCTCAACTTCTTCCTTTGCCAATCCCAGTCTTCAAATTTATGACTTGGGGGTGACTTCGATGCTTTTGTTTCACTCGGCCGACAAGCACTCTTTGCCTCACTTATCTTATGATATTTTTTTAATAACTGCGCGAAAGTGACTTTCAGCTTTTTACCTTTGTGCTTACCATTGAGTCTGCTTTCTTTAGTTGTGCGTGCATCAGTCTTTGAATTTTCTCGTTGCCCCCCAATGCTAGATGTCGCTATTGTAGCTTTGATGGAATTTCCGTCTTCAAGATTGTTCTTGATGCACTTTTTAACAATATCCTTGCTCGAAGACTTGATTCTGTCATCACTGGTGTGTACTTGTCCACCTTTAGATGAATCGGCTGGAGATAGCCGAGTCAACATTTTATTGCCGTCAAAACCAATCTGATCCGACTGGCCAAATGATCGTGCCTCAACAAACTCCAATCGTCCTATCTTGTCCAATTGCTCGACTTGATGGATCGTGTTGTAATCTTTGGCATTTTGCTCGAATGAACATTGCATTCGCTCTTGTCTTGATGGCTCGACATCATGATCAATTATAATAACATGATTAGTTAGTGATGCACCGATGATGTGATCAACTATGCCTGCACTGGACGTACACTCCTGGTCCATTAACTGATATTGTGATATCAGCTTTGACACAAAACAACTGAGCGGTGTCAGTTTAACATCATCCGACTCGGCTATGCATTGATTTTTGTCCTCCTTTCCTGATGCACTTGAATCGGCTATCCTGGAGAACTTTAAACCTGGCTTTATATTCCTGCAATCAAAATAATTACAGAATATACGTCTCATCTGAGACCAAATGTTAGCCAGGCATGAAACAAACAAAGTTGTCCATATGAATATAAAGTTCAGTCGACATGACGGGAACAACTTTGGTTGCGGTAAGCTGTCACTATCAGCATGATTAGTGACAAGATAATTTGAAACAAACAGATTACTCATCTCGATTGGTCTTTCAAACTTAATTAGAATCTTACCAACGGTTGCATTAACAATATGACTTTGACCGAATCGAAAATTGAGTAAACTGTCGGTTAGGTGTACTTTTGTGAAGATTTTGGAAGGAGAAGATGATTGCACCACTAGAACAGTACCTTGCTCCACTTTTGAATAATTCTCCAACACCTCTTCCTCTTCTTCTGGATCTCGTGCCTCATCACTCGGATTGCCTGAGCAGATTTCACTCGGATTGCCCGAGTATATTTCAGTCGGATGCTCTTTGTCAACTGAACTTTGCCCAGGTGCACGCTCTGGTTCTTGATCTTTATCACTAGCCAAACTTTGTTTGGCCATATAACTTTTCTCTTGATGCTCATCAAGTTCTTTGGCACGGAACTCATAGGGCAGCATGTAAGCTCCCTCACATCCAGAAAAATCTAACATCGCCAATTTGTTGCGTTTACCGTTCCTTTGCTCGACCAAACTTGCATCTTCTGTTCTGGTACACACGGCAATAATTGGCTTGATGCACTCGACTTTAGCCGGCGATGCACTCGTCTGAAACGATGCACTCGGCTGGCATGATGTACTTAGATGGGTCGATGCACTCGGCTGGTATGATGTACTCGGTATGGACTCTATGCACTCGGTTGTAACCGTCTCTGTGCTCAATCTGGTTTCAACTGAATCCACCATCGTCTTTGCTTTAAAGGAATCATTCGACTCAGCTGTAGATGACTTATTCATATTTGACTCAGTTTCAACCGAATCAACCATATTAGCCGAGTGAACCCTTTCTTGCTGATTTGCTTGCAAACCTTCTTGCTTCAATATCGCTGAAGGGCCAACATAGTTGCTGGATGGAGGAAGGCATTTGATGTATTCTTGCAAATATTCCTCGCCACGGCTCTTCTTGAGTGCTTCGTAAGCCTGTCGATATTCTGCTGGTAATTCCTCAAGAGTTGGCGTAGTAAAGCCATTGACTCTATTCCCTGTGAGAGTTGGCTTGACCCCATCCATTCGGGCGACATATTTTTTCTTTAGACTCAACCCTGCTTGGATCAACTTGCCCCCCAATACTTGTAGGATCTTTCGGCAATGAATTGATGTTGCCGGAATTTTTCGATTGTATAGGGGGTGTATAACATGCTGCAATGATAGGTGAAGACATGTGCACTGTTGTTGAATATTTTCTCATGCCAATTTGATCAATCGGTAACACTTCATATTCTTTCAAAACCCTAGCTTTTATTGCCTCATAATCAGGAACCAAACCTTTATCATGTTGCTGAAGGCAAATATCACTAATCTTCTTATTTTGGGCTAAAGTTTTTAATGCAGCCAGAGCCACCTCATCTCCTGTAATATTAGGCACATGTGCTCCTGCGGAATCTCCATTCACTCGGCCATAACTGCGAAGGCGAGCCGAGTCATGAATATTTTCGGTTTCATATGCCACTGAACAATTAATCCCACGAGGTATAGTATATGATGTTTGAGGATAACCAACCGAATAGCTAATGGAAGCATGGCCGATTCTCCCATCCATCAGCATGTTTGGGGATGAACCCGCATATTGCGAGTCGGCTGCCGATGGATAAAACTGTGAGACGCCCTCCTGTACATGAGGTGTCATATATTGATCACTTGAACAAATCGTGTTGTTCACCGGCATATTGAAAGATGTTGCCGATGCACGAAAGTTCAGATTCATAAGTTGCATGTCGCGATTCTGTAAATTCCAAGTTTCTCCAACGGAATAACTAGTCGGCCTTTGCTCGTTAGGGCTAGCCGACATGACATGTCCATTCAAAGATCTAGCAACATCAACGTAATGGCTATTTGCATCTATGTAAGGAGATTGATGATACACGTTACCGTTGTAGATTGCAGCCGCTTGATGACGCTCTCCTCGTAGCAAAAACAGGCTGGATACTGTTCAAAGCTTCGTCCCCAGCGGAGTCGCCAAAAAGTGTGTTGACACACGAACACGTCACATGTACCCTCGACGCCGGGGGTGATGCACCGCAACTTACCTCGAAGGAGACCCGACCGACAGCGCGATACGCACGACAGTCGACGGGCACTTTTGAAGACCCAAAACCCCACACCCCTGGGAGGGACCCCGTCAGGGAGTGCGGCGGCTATGGGCTGCCCTAGGTCGATTCGCTCGCCCCTAGAGCCTCGTGGATCGCTGCTCTCCAACACGAAGAACGAACGAAGAACGAGAAAGAAAGATACAAGGGTAGGGGATAAAGATAGATGAACACAAAAGTGTAATAGATTGATTGGTTCGATTGGTGTTGTTCAATCGGCTGTCACCCCCAACATATATAAGATGTGGCTGGACTTCCCGTACAAATAAAGGATTCATCTAGGCTTTCCTTAGAAGAAAATTATATCAATTCACGTCCTAGAGTCCTAGTTTTACTCCAACTCGGATTCAGCTCGAATCTGGTCCAAACTTCTGTCCTGCTCCTTGCGCGGGCCATGGAATTTGCATATGACCTCCGATTGGGAAGATTAGAATACCAAATTTGTGCACCTCGACGTGACGAACAATTCTCATGTTGAACACTTTTCCAAATAAGGCCATCTTGAATACTCCACGAAGCCATCTTTACGTTCCAGTCGGATTCGTTCTTGCAGCAGACTGGATTATCCGAGTCTCGTAGTGAATTTGCATGCCATATGCTGTCTCTGATTATGATGACTCCAAAACCAAATTTCACCGTTTTTACGATACGCACAACTTCCCTATTGAACACTTCTCCATCCGAGATAATCTTGATAAACTTTTGGGCACATGTTCAGTTTTACTCGGATTTGAGCTCATCCACTTGGATATTAAAGTCTTTCACTTGGATGGTCCGACTGGACTTTTTCACTCGGATGTTTTAGAATTTTTCACTCGGATGACTATATTTTCACTCGGTAGACAATCTTTCACTCGGATGATGACCACATTTTCAGTCGGAAGACAATCTTTTACTCGATCGATAAGTTTTCACTCGACCTTTTACTCGATCGGTAGGTTTTCACTCGACCTTTTACTCGATCGGTAGGTTTTCACGACCTTTTACTCGATTGATAGGTTTTCACTCGACCTTTTACTCAATCGGTAGGTTTTCACTCGGATGGTAAAACTTTCCACTCGGATTTCAATCGAAAAGACAGCTGATCTTGATTTGCCTCTCCGGTTGCATATGACCCTGATTGAGACAAACTTTTCATGTTGAATGTTTTTCCATTCAAGGACTTCCATAAGGCGAATTGCTCACGCATTGTATCGTACACTCATCAACATGTGTCCGTGTCGAGCGTAATATTTTGGTCTTTGGTAGGGCTGGTCTGTATTGATTGTAACTTTTGCATACAAACTCGGATTGAGATGATTTATATATCAAAATTGATTTCTTCGATGAGACGAAGACAATTCCTTTAGTGCTCCTTCATCCGAGGTCATCTTGAAGACGTGATTGGCCAAAAACCACTCGGAACATTGAATTATGCTACTCGGAGTATAGTTTCGGTCCAAAAGATAAGGTCGAATGAATATAACCGATACATCAAAGTTGTTCCATTCGGCGACGTGAATCTTTTCATGCTGAAAACCCGTTCACTCGAAACCGTCTTCATTGCAATCTGTATCTTGCCAAAATCAGGTGTCAACAGATTGCCATGCAACGGATGCACTAGAGCTATAAATGCATGAAAGCTCAACAAAAGAAACTAAGTGGGTGTGCATCCAACTTGCTTGCTCACAAAGAACTAGGGCATTTGAGGAAGCCCATAGTTGGAATATACAAGCCAAGTTCTATAATGAAAAATTCCCACTAGTATATGAAAGTGACAAAACAAGAGACTCTCTATCATAAAGATCATGGTGCTACTTTGAAGCACAAGTGTGGAAAAAATGATAGTAGCATTGCCCCTTCTTTATTTTCTTTTCTCTTTTTTTGGCCTTTCCTTTTTTTATTTGGCCTTTCTCTTTTTTTGGGGTTCAATGCTCCATGAATGATGATCATCACACTTCCATTTATTTACAACTCAATGATTACAACTTGATACTAGAACAAAGTATGACTCTATATGAATGCCTCCAGCGGTGTACCAGGATGGGCAATGAATCAAGAGTGACATGTATGAAATAATATGCATGGTGGCTTTGCCACAAACACGATGTCAACTACATGATCATGCAAGGCAATATGACAATGATGAAACGTGTCATGATAAAAGGAACGGTGGAAAGTTGCATGGCAATATATCTCGGAATGGCTATGGAAATGCCATAATAGGTAGGTATGGTGGCTGTTTTGAGGAAGATATAAGGAGGTTTATGTGTGATAGAGCGTATCGTATCACGGGTTTGGATGCACCGCAAAGTTTGCACCAACTCTCAAGGTGAGAAAGGCAATGCACTGCATCAAGAGGCTAGCAATGATGGAAGGGTGAGAGTGCGTATAATCCATGGACTCAACATTAGTCATAAAGAACTCACATACTTATTGCAAAAATCTATAAGTCATCAAAAACCAAGCACTACGAGCATGCTCCTAGGGGGATAGATTGGTAGGAAAAGACCATCGCTCGTCCCCGACCGCCACTCATAAGGAGGACAATCAAAGAACACCTCATTGTTTCAAGTTTGTTACATAGCGTTTACCATACGTGCATGCTACGGGACTGGCAAACTTCAACACAAGTATTTCTGAAATTCACAATTACTCAACTAGCACAACTTTAATATTACTACCTCCATATCTCAAAACAATCATCAAGCATCAAACTTTTCTTAGTATTCAACGCACTTATAAGAAAGTTTTTACTAATCTTGGATGCCTATCATATTAGGACTAATTTCACAATTTAAGAAAATTACCATCTTGTTTTGTAGGACTCTAAAAAATGATATAAGTGAAGCATGAGAGAACAATAGTTTCTATAAAACAAAACCACCACCGTGCTCTAAAAGATATAAGTGAAGCAGTAGCGCAAAAACTATATAGCTTGAAAGATATAAGTGAAGCACATAGAGTATTCTAATAAATTCCGAATCATGTGTGTCTCTCTCAAAAGGTGTGTACATCAAGGATGATTGTGGTAAACTAAAAATCAAAGACTCAAATCATACAATACGCTCCAAGCAAAACACATATCATGTGGTGAATAAAAATATAGCTCCAAGTAAAGTTACCGATGGACGAAGACGAAGGAGGAGATGCCTTCCGGGCATGCCCAAGCTTTGACTTTTTGGTGTCCTTAGATTTACCTTGGGGTGCCTTGGGTATACCCAAGCTTAGGCTCTTGCCACTCCTTGTTCCATAATCCATCAAATCCTTACCCAAAACTTGAAAACTTCACAACACAAAACTTAACAGAAAATCTCGTGAGCTCCGTTAGCGAAAGAAAACAAAACACCACTTCAAGGTATTGTATTGAACTTATTATTTATTTATATTGGTGTTAAACCTACTGTATTCCAACTTCTCTATGGTTTATAAACTATTTTACTAATCATAGACTCATCAAAATAAGCAAACAACACACGAAAAACAGAATCTGTAAAAAACAGAACAGTCTGTAGTAATCTGTAACTAACGCAAACCTCTGGAACTTAGAAAAATATACCAAAATAGGAAGAACTAGATAATTTGTTCTTGATCTGCTGCAGTTGGAATAAGTATTTTATCATGTTCTGGTGATTTTGAACAATTGTTTTCGTGAACAGAAAGTTTCTGGAATTTTCAGCAAGATCAAATAACTATCGTCCAAGAAGATCCTATAGGTTTCACTTGGCACAAACACTAATTAAAACATAAAAACAAATTTAACCAGAGGCTAGATCAAAGATTTATTCCTAAACAGTATCAAAAAGCAAAAACTAAATTAAAATTTGGGTTGCCTCCCAACAAGCGCTATCGTTTAACGCCCCTAGCTAGGCATAAAAGCAAGGATAGATTTAAGTATTGCCATCTTTGGCAGGCAATCCATAAGTGGATCTCATAATAGATTCATAAGGTAATTTAATCTTCTTCCTAGGGAAGCCTTCCATGCCTTTCCTTAATTTAAATTGGAATCTAATATTCCCTTCCTTCATATCAATAATTGCACCAATCGTTCTAAGGAAAGGTCTACCAAGAATAATAGGACATGAAGGATTGCAATCTATATCAAGAACAATAAAATCAACAGGCACATAATTCCTATTTGCAACAATAAGAATATCATTAATTCTTCCCATAGGTTTCTTAATAGTGGAATCCGCAAGATGCAAGTTTAGAGAACAACCATCAATTTCACGGAAACCAAACAAATCACACAAAGTTTTTGGGATCGTGGAAACACTAGCACCCAAATCACACAAAGCATAGAATTCATGATCTTTAATTTTAATTTTAATAGTATGTTCCCACTAATCATAAAGTTTTCTAGGAATATAAACTTCCAACTCAAGTTTTTCTTCATAAGATTGCATCAAAGCATCAACGATATGTTTAGTAAAAGCTTTATTTTGACTATAAGCATGAGGAGAATTTAGCACGGATTGTAACAAGGAAATACAATAAATTAAAGAGCAATTATGATAATTAAATTCCTTGAAATCCAAGATAGTGGGTTCATTGATATCTAAAGTTTTGACCTCTTCAATCCCACTTTTACCAATTTTTGCATCAAGATTTAAAAACTCTGAATTTGTGGGACACCTTCTAACTAAAGTTGACTCATCTCCAGTCCCATCATTATCAAGATTCATATTGAAAAACAAAGATTCAATAGGGGACACATCAATAACTTTTAGATCTTCATCTTTATTCTCATAAAAATTAGAAGAACACGCTTTTACAAAACAATCTTTCTTTGCACGCATCCTAGCTGTTCTTTCTTTGCTCTCATCAATGGAAATTCTCATGGCTTTGAGAGACTCATTGATATCATGCTTAGGTGGAATATACCTAAGTTTCAAATAATCAACATCAAGAGAAATTCTATACTCGTTCCTAGCCAATTCATCAATCTTAGGCAATTTTACTTCAAGCAAAGCATTGAAATTCTTTTGAGAAATCATAAATTCTTTGACACTAGTCTCAAAATCAGAGGGCATCTTATTAAAATTTCCATAAGCGTTGTTGTAGGAATTACCATAATTATTAGAGGAATTACTAGCATACGGCCTAGGATTAAAGTTTCCTCTATATGCGTTGTTACCAAAATTATTCCTACCAACAAAATGCACATCCATAGAATCATTATTATTCTCAATCATGGTAGACAAAGGCATATCATTAGGATCGGAAGAAACACTCTTATTAGCAAACAATTTCATAAGTTCATCCATCTTTCCACTCAAAACATTGATTTCTTCAATTGCATGAACCTTTTTACTAGTATATCTTTCGGTATGCCATTGAGAATAATTAAGCATAATATTATCTAGGAGCTTAGTTGCTTCCCCTAAAGTGATTTCCATAAAAGTGCCTCCCGCGGCCGAATCTAAAAGATTTCTAGAAGCAAAATTCAATCCGGCATAATTTTTTATATAATCATCCACAAATTCAAACCATGAGTAGGGCAATTACGTATCATTAATTTCATCCACTCCCAAGCTTGTGCAACATGTTCATGATCAAGTTGCTTAAAATTCAAAATATCGTTTATAAGGGAGATGATTTTAGCGGGAGGAAAATACTTAGAGATAAAAGCATCTTTGCACTTATTCCAAGAATCAATACTATGTTTAGGCAAAGACGAAAACCAAGTTTTAGCACGATCTCTAAGCGAAAAAGGAAATAGCTTCAATTTAACAATATCATTGTCCACATATTTCTTCTTTTGCATATCATACAAATCAAGAAAGCTTTTGATCAGGACATCAATACCATTGTTACACCCACAACCCCTACTGTTACATATACTGGACCAATTACTAGAGCTCGCGCACGCCAATTAAATTACCAGGTACTTTTGTTTCTTGGTAATGATTCTAATATTCATGAGAATATGATGCTGCCTAAATTGGATACATTTGTTTTGCTTACAAATGAAGGGCCTAGCTTGGAGAAGGGTGAACATTGGAGCAAGAACACGCATGGAGTTTATGGCATGCACAAGGGGATCAAGAATGGAGTTACAAGTGATGATTTCAGGACTTTGAAGCCACCATAAGGAGTGCATGAAGCCTTGGACGAAATATACAAGATGCCACTTCATAAATTTCATCTAGAGGCTATTCTAGGTGTCAAGGCCACCTTATTATTGTCCAGACCCATGTATTTTTGAAATACTTAAGTATAGGCTGTTTTTAGAGTCTGTATGTGTGGGGAAACAAGAGTTAGGGTTGGTTTCGGACCCCTCCTCCAAGGGCCACGAAATTCCCCCCCTCTTCCTCCATATATACAGCCCTTAGGGCGTCGTTTAGACTTTGGGATTTGTTTAGTTAAAAGTTATCCATTGCAACTTCGTGTACTTCGTTTGTGTCCAACGAACACACAAAGACCGCGTACGGCTCCCCACCATTATCAATACTTCATATATATTCGCAATATTCAGATTGCTTTATCATATTCTTGCTCGTTCTTCGATTGCTTGCAGGAATAGACCTTCGTGGTCAAGCTGATCGTGCTTCCGACATCGTCAGTAACCTCAAGAGACTGGTTTAGCGATCGCTAAGGCGCAACGTCGTGCATGTTTGTAGTCGGATCGTCAAAGTCGACTCCACCAAATCGATAGTTATCATCTCATCGAAATACCGGGACACCCTCGCCTCTATCAAGTGGTATCAGAGTTCCAGGTTGCTCGGTGAGATTTCACAGTTTTTCATAGTTTAGATCGAGTCTGTTCTTCATGCCCATAGTCCACGAAAAAGCCAAAAAAAATTAGGGTTTAGTTCACCCCATCCGAACCAATCTGAGCCTTTGCATAATCTTTTCTGTATTTGCTTTGTTGAATTTGCGGTTGCATCATCGTGTCAAGTTGCTGGTCTTAGCGTCTAGTCCTTTAGAGTTTCGAGTTCTGTTCACAGGTTGATCGTGCTACGGTGTGGTCAATAACCTCTCGGAGTTGGTTTAGCGATTGCTAAGGCGCGACGTCCTCGCACGTTTGTTGTCGGATCGTCAAAGTCGACTTCATCCTAAACAATAGCCACCATCTCATCGAAAGACGGGACACCTTTGCCTCTAACATTTTGCAGGAGTTCGCTGATGTCTTTCCACAAGACGTGCCACCGGGATTACCACCTATTCGAGGGATTGATCATCAAATTGACTTAATTCCCGGTGCATCACTACCCAACCGTGCACGATACCGTACCAATCCAGAGGAGACAAAGGAGATTATGCGTCAAGCATGTGAGCTGCTCGACAAAGGTTATATACGCCAATCTCTTTAGTCCTTGTGCCGTTCCTATTATACTAGTGCCTAAAAAGGATGGTACGTCATGTATGTGTGTTGATTGTAGAGGCATTAATAATATTACTATTCATTATCGCCATCCTATTCCTAGGCTAGATGATATGCTTGATGAATTGAGTGGCTCTACAATATTCTCCAAAGTTGATTTATGAGTGGATACCATCAAATTTGTATGAAACTGGGAGATGAATGGAAAACAGCATTTAAAACTAAGTTTGGTTTATATGAGTGGTTAGTCATGCCTTTTTGGTTAACTAACGCACCTAGTACTTTCATGAGACTAATGAACGAAGTTTGACGTGCTTTCATTGGACGATTTGTGGTAGTCTATTTTGATGATATACTGATTTATAGCAAATCTTTGGAAGAACATTTGGAACATTTACGTGCTGTTTTTATTGCTCTACGTGATGCACGCTTTGTTTGGTAACCTTGGGAAGTGCACCTCTTGCACCTAATCGAGTATCTTTTCTTGGCTATGTTGTTACTCCACAGGGAATTGAAGTTGATAAAGTCAAGATTGAAGCTATTGAGAGTTGGCTGCAGCCCAAAACGGTCACACAAGTGAGGAGTTTCCTTGGACTCGCTGGTTTCTATAGGCGTTTTGTGAGAGATTTCAGCACCATTGCTGCACCTCTCAACGAGCTTACAAAGAAGGATGTGCCTTTTGTTTGGGGTACCGCACAGGAAGAAGCCTTCACGGTATTGAAAGATAAGTTGACACATGCTCCTTTACTCCAACTTCCTCATTTTAATAAGACTTTTGAGCTTGAATGTGATGCTAGTGGAATTGGATTAGGAGGTGTGTTATTACAAGATGGCCAACCTGTTGCATACTTTTCTGAAAAATTGAGTGGGCCTAGTCTGAACTATTCTACTTATGATAAAGAATTATATGCTCTTGTTCGGACTTTAGAGACATGGCAACATTATTTATGGCCCAAAGAATTTGTTATACATTCTGATCATGAATCTTTGAAACATATTAAAAGTTAAGCTAAACTGAATCGTAGACATGTTAAATGGGTGGAATTCGTTGAGACTTTCCCTTATGTCATTAACACAAGAAGGGTAAAGAAAATGTTATTACTGATGCTTTGTCTCGTCGCTATACTATGCTTTCACAACTTGACTTCAAAATATTTGGTTTGGAGACCATCAAAGATCAACATGTGCATGATGCTGAATTTAAAGATGTATTGTAGAATTGTAAAGAACGTAGAACATGGAACAAGTTCGTCGTTAACGATGGATTTGTGTTTCGTAGTAACAAGCTATGCATTCCAGCTAGCTCCGTTTGTCTTTTGTTGTTGCAGGAGGCGCATGGAGGAGGACTAATGGGACACTTTGGCGTGAAGAAGACGGAGGATATACTTGCTACACATTTCTTTTGGCCAAAGATGAGACGGATGTTGAGCGCTTTGTTGCTCGCTGCACTACATGTCAAAAAACTAAGTCACGACCCAATCCTCATGGTTTATATATGCCTTTGCCTCACCTAGTGTTCCTTGGGAGGATATATCTATGGACTTTGTTTTAGGTTTACCTCGAACAAAGAAGGGGAGGGATAGCATATTTGTTGTCGTGGATAGATTTTCGAAAATGGCACACTTTATACAATGTCATAAAAGCGATGATGCTGTTAATGTTGCTGATTTGTTCTTTCGGGAAATTATTCGCTTGCATGGTGTGCCAAATACTATTGTTTCAGATCGTGATACTAAATTCCTTAGCCACTATTGGAGATGTTTATGGGCTAAGTTGGGGACTAAACTACTTTTTAGTACTACTTGTCACCCCCAAACTGATGGACAAACTTAAGTAGTCAACAGAACATTGTCTACTATGCTTAGGGCTGTTTTGAAGAATAATAAGAAAATGTGGGAAGAATGCTTGCCTCATATTGAATTTTCTTATAATCGTTCATTGCATTCTACTACTATGATGTGCCCTTTTGAAATTGTGTATGGTTTCCTACCTCGTGCACCTATTGATTTGTTGCCTCTTCCATCTTCAGAGAAGGTTAATTTTGATGCTAAAGAACGTGCTGAATTGATTTTAAAAATGCATGAGTTAACTAAGGAAAACATTGAGCGTATGAATGCTAAATATAAACTTGCTGGAGATAAGGGTATTAAACATGTTGTGTTTGCACCTGGAGATCTTGTTTGGTTACATTTGCGTAAGGATAGATTTCCTAATTTGCGCAAATCAAAGCTAATGCCACGTGCTGATGGTCCTTTTAAGGTGTTAGAGAAAATAAATGATAATGCATATAAACTTGAGCTACCTGCAGATTTTGGGGTTAGTCCCACTTTTAACATGGTAGATTTGAAGCCTTATTTGGGTGAGGAAGATGAGCTTCCGTCGAGGAGGACTTCATTTCAAGAAGGGGAGGATGATGAGGACATCAATACCATTGTTACACCCACAACCCTCATCATTACATATAATCGGACCAATTATTCGAGCTCACAGACGCCAATTAAATTACTGTGTACTTTTTGTTTCTTGGTAATTATTCTAATGTACATGAGAATATGATGTCACAGAAATTGGATACATTTGTTTTGCTTACAAATGAAGGGCCTAGCTTGGAGAAGGATGAACATTGGAGCAAGAACACACATGGAGTTGATGGCATGCGGAAGGGGATCAAGAACGGAGTTACAAGTGATGATTTCGGGACTTCGAAGCCACCATAAGGAGTGCATGAAGCCTTGGACGAAATATACAAGATGCCACTTCATAAATTTCATCTAGAGGCTATTCGAGGTGCTGCTTCACCTTATTATTGGGCCAGGCCCATGTATTTTCGAAATACTTAAGTATAGGCTGTTTTTAGAGTCCGTATGTGTGGGGAAACAAGAGTTAGGGTTGGTTTCGGACCCCTCCTCCAAGGGACCCGAAATTCCCCCCTCTTCCTCCATATATACAGCCCTTAGGACGTCGTTTAGACTTTGGGATTTGTTTAGTTAAAAGTTAGCCATTGCAACTTCGTGTACTTCGCTTGTGTCCAACGACTGCACCAAGACCGCTTACGGATCCCCACCATTATCAATACTTCATATATATTCACAATATTCAGATTGCTTTATCATATTCTTGCTTTTTCTTCGATTGCTTGCAGGAATAGACCTTCGTGGTCAGGCTGATCATACTTCCGGCATCGTTAGTAACCTCAGGAGACTGGTTTAGCGATAGCTAAGGCACAATGTCGTGCACGTTAGTAGTCGGATCGTCAAAGTCGACTCCACCAAATCGATAGTTATCATCTCATCGAAAGATAGGGACACCCTCGCCTCTATCAGCTTTTTAGATATGATAGTCGCCTCCGCTTCCCCAGGATGCCTCATTACACGCCCGGCTAAGCGGACCCGGGGTTGCACACAGCCATTCCCCTTTCGCCATCCGCGCACTCCCGGCTCTTCCTTCTTCCTCTGGCTCCAACTTCTGCCCTTGATCCAACTCGGACTCATGCCCTTCCTGTCGCCGTGGCGCCAACGAAGAAGGAAAAGGTGAAGAAGCCCGCGCCTTCGTCCCGCTCGCCTCCGGCGGTGGCCCCCGCCGTCGACCGATCTATCATACTCAACCCCGAGGCCTTGGGCAAGGTCTGCTCTGCTCTTGCCACCATCTTCAACGAGTGCGTCCCATGCCTCCTTTGACAGTATTATCACGGAGGTCCGGTTCTTAGCTGATGCTTTGTGGGCAGGTCTGGTTCCTCCCTTTTCTGCTTTCTTCAATGCAGTGCTCTCCCACTATCAGATCCACATGATGCATCTAGGGCCTGAGTCCATTACCCTCCAGGCTGTTTTCGCCTTTGTCTGTGAGGCAATGGTGGGCATCCCTCCTTCTGTTGCCCTGTTGCGTCACTTCTCTTTGTGCTTGAGTGATCCTACTCAATGCTCGGGGTGTGTGAGCTTCCTTGCGGTGCCAGAGAAGGCTGCTTCGGGGATCGATTTAAGACTCCCTCCCACTGAGGCCAAGTTCAGAGAGCGGTGGTTGTATGTGGACGTTGGGGTGCCCAGCCCCCTGCTCTCGCATCCTACCTTGCCTGATGTTCCCAACTCAGGCTGGGGTCACAAGGCGCTCGCGGACACCCGGCTTGCATTCGTCTAGCGCCACTTCGAGAGCTTCAGGGCGCTCAACGTGACGGCGCCCAAGGTGGTGAAGGAGTTCCTCAAGTGTTGCATTGTTCCTCTCCAGCACCACTCTCACCGGATGTGGGACTTTGCGGGGCGCACAGACCGCATGTGACTTCAGGAGGGGGACCTGGCACCTGAAGTGCTGAGGACGGTGCTCAGGGTCCTGGTTGGCGACCCTTCCCAAGGCAGCCTTCGACAGGATGGTGCCCTCTTGTATCTCTGTTCAGGCAGGGCCGATTTCGTGAAGCAGATGCCCAGCTTTGACGAGTGGGGGCTGCGCCCGGCTGGCCTCAGGGGACCTCGCGAGAACCCAGTTGTCGTGGTAGCTCTTCCGGTCGCCCAAAGTGGCTCTGTCTCAGGTGATGGAGCAGGGAGACGAGAACCGTCAGGAGTTGAACGGGGCGACGTTAAGGTGGTGACGCTGCGCAGAGCCCTGAGGGCGGCATCTCCCGGAGCTCGTTCCGGAACGGCGACAGGTGAGGAGTTGCGGCCTCCGGCTCCCGAGGTTGGGGATCCCTAGGCCACGGAGCGTCCCTCACGAGGCGGCGCCTGGTGGCGTCCCCTAGGCTGGTCCCATTGGTGCTGATCACCTTACTGCCTCCTCCATGCCACAAACAGACCCCTGCGCCGAGCGCTTAGGCCGGTTTCGCATAGACTTCGCGGCCCTCCACAAGAGGAAGGAGGCCCCGGGCGGTGATGATCGCCCTTGCCGCTTGCTGAAGTGCAGGAGGTACTTCGCCACTTACGAGTAAGTCCTCTTCTCTCTCTGCTCCTCTACTTATCGGTTCTTGCAGCCGACCATAACCTTTCAGGGCCCTTCCTGCCGAGTTCGCGGAGACGGCCAAGGAGCCATCTCCCCAATCTTCGTCCTCGTCACTGATCCTTGGTGCGTCGGGCTCAAGCAGCGCCCTCATCACTCATCCGGTCGGAGAGGTGGCCTGCTCACCGAAAGGCCCCGAGCCTCAGGCGCCGCTGTCCTCCCTCATGAAGTTCCCCTGGCACACTGCTGGGGAACGAGTAATAATTCAAAATTTTCCTACGTGTCACCAAGATAAATCTAGGAGATGCTAGCAACGAGAAAGAAGGAGTGCATCTTCATACCCTTGAAGATCGCTAAGCGGAAGCGTTACAAGAACGTGGTTGATGGAGTCGTACTCGTGGCGATTCAAATCGCGGAAGATCCGATCTAGCGCCGAACGGATGTCGCCTCCGCGTTCAACACACGCAGACAGCCCGGGACGCCTCCTCCTTCTTGATCCAGCAAGGGAGAGGAGAAGTTGAGGGAAAACTCAAGAGCACGACGGGCGTGGTGGCGATGGAGCCTGTGGTTCTCCGGGCAGGCTTCGCCAAGCACTACGGAGGAGGAGGAGGTGTTGGAGGAGGGAGGGGGCTGCGCCAGGGAAGGGGTGCGGCTGCCCTCCCACCCCTCCACTATATATAGGGGCAAGGGGAAAGGGGGTGGCGCCCTAGGGTTTCCCCTAGGGGGCGGCGGCCAAGCAGATTGTATCTCCCTAGGGAAAATCCTAGGGAGACTTGCCCCCCAAGCCAAGCAGGTGGAGGCTTGCTTCCCAAGCCAGGTGGAGGCGCCCCACCTCCCCAAGTAACATGGGAAAGGGTGTGGGGGGCGCACCACCTGTCGGTGTCAAAACCGGCGGATCTCGGGTAGGGGGTCCCGGACTGTGCGTCTAGGCGGATGGTAACAGGAGATAAGGGACACGATGTTTTTACCCAGGTTCGGGCCCTCTTGATGGAGGAATACCCTACTCCTGCTTGATTAATATTGATAATATGGGTAGTACAAGAGTAGATCTACCACGAGATCAAGGAGGCTAAACCCTAGAAGCTAGCCTATGGTGTGATTGTTGTTCGTCCTACGGACTAAAACCCTCCGGTTTATATAGACACCGGATAGGTTAGGGTTACACAGTCGGTTACAATGGTAGGAGATCTACATATCTCAGACGCCAAGCTTGCCTTCCACGCCAAGGAAAGTCCCATCCGCATACGGGACGAAGTCTTCAATCTTGTATCTTCATAGTCTTGGAGTCCGCCGTGACGATAGTCCGCTATCCGGACACCCCTAGTCCGGGACTCCTCAAGAGCTCTCGAACCAGGCTTCAATGACGATGAGTCCGGCGTTGATTGTCTTCGACATTGCGAGGCGGGTTCCTCCTCCGAATACTTCATAGAAGGTTTTGAACACAAGGATAGTGTCCGCTCGCAAAACAAGTTCCACATAACACCGTAGAGAGAATAATTTTTGCACAGATCTGCTGACGTACTCGCGGGCGTGACATCACACCACGGCCGTGCCTTCATACGAATCGTTTTTACTGTTCCACCTCGGCGTTTAGCGAGGCGGTTTCCTTGGCACGCCTTATCAAAGCATAGATCGTGGCCCCTTATTCCGGATTCTCATCAATACGGACGTGGGTAACCCATCCGCGCCATTGATTACGGCGCTTGGGAAATAAGCGAGTTTTACCAGTCGGTGGGGACGATAGCTTCGTCTGCCTATATAAGGGATAAGGATCCACCTTTTCACCCACGCCTTCTTCCTCCTTTGCTTATCCATTTCACAAGACTCGAGCTCCAAATACCAAGTTCGCACATCCGACCTCAACCTTCTCCAACCATGTCGAGAGCGGAGGCAGGTGGATGGCCTCCTCCACACGAGGGGCACATCAAAGATCAAGGGAGGCGGATACTTGTCCCATGACATTACGACAAAGCTGCCTGCGGGCAGCTTATTCCAACCCCGGCCCCATGAGAGGGTAGTGTTTCTCCCCACTTCCTCCATGGACTAGGTTTTCCACTTCACCCATTTGTCCGGGGCTCATGTTCTACTACGGCTCGGACTTCCACGACCTGGCCCCGAATTTCATCCTCAACATCTCGGTGTTTATCGTCGTGTGCGAGGCTTTCCTCTGCATCCAGCCCCACTTCGGCTTATGGCTGAAGATCTTCAACATCCGGCCGAAGGTAGTGGGCGGCCGTCAAGTGGAGTGCGGAGGCGCCATGGTTGGCAAGATGGCCAAAGTTCCATGGCTCGAGGGTGCCTTTGTGAAGACAATAAAGGGGTGGCAATCGGGGTGGTTCTACATCACCGAGCCACGCGACCCCGAATGGGTGGCGGCCCCCGAATTTAGATCTGGCTTCCCCACACGGCTCTCGTCATGGAAAGAGACGGCCCGACGTGGGGAATTCTAAGAGCTATCCGGACTCCAAACATGCATCCAAACTCCGATGGACAAGAATCTCGTGCTTGTCGACGTAATCCGTGTGATGCTCATCCGCCAGATTCTCCCCGCCAACAACGGGCCTTTAACTTAGGGAGTTCGGTCCCAAGACAAAGATCAATTCTGAGCCGCTCTTCACACTATGTACGAAGATGCCCGGAAGGTGTTGTTCAAGGGCGCCAAGCCCCAAAGATCCGCTAACAAAGATCACGGTTACAGCTCAAGGCCCAGCCAAGCGAGGTAAGTTATTTTACCCTTTACGGACTCTTTTTTCATAGATTGACTCTATGTGGGATCTAAAACTCCCTATTTTTTGACAGATCGGTTGAAGACGCCCGACAGATTAACTGTCCGACTCCTTTGCCAAAGACCCATCGGACGCCTGATTGACGGGAAGTCTGCTCCGCACCCCATGTGGTGCCGGAGAAGAAGGCCAAGAAGGAGGCCACGGAACTCAAGGAGCTCCCGACGCCAGTGCCGATTCTCAAGCGGAATCTTCTCCTCAAGACGAGGAGGAAGAAGAAGAAGCTCCTTCCCCAAATGGGAGGAGAAGAAAAGGAAGGCCGCCTGACCGGGAGGCTGGAGGGTCCAAGAAGGGAAGAACCCTTCCTCCGGATTTCTCCACCAACGTCGACGACGACGAGGAGGATTGGCCTACGGGGGCCAAGCCCCTGGCGAGATTGTAAGTGTCCGGATACCCATGGCTTGTTATTATTGCAGAGTGTTCTCTAATGTCGAACAACCGTGCAGCCCACCCAAGGTCGAGTTCGCCGATTCATCGAGTGGGTCCCTGGGCTCGTCGGAAATGGAGAGTACCTCGCTTCCGACCGCCTCCTCGCCTCACGCCATGGACGACGTTACAAAGAAAGCCCCAAGAGGGGCTTGGTCAAGAGGAGGTAGCACAGGAGGTGCCACAAGGCAACCTCCTGCACTTCAAAGGCAAGGGGGCAAGACCCCTAGGGGCTCTAGGCCCACCCTTGTCCGGTCTCCATGCCGGAACCTTTCTGGTTCCGAGTCCGCAAGCGGACCCTCCGGAAGAAGGTAAGACGCCGGTGTCCTCCGGCCCAACCGGAGGCATCTGATAGCTTACTGGAGGCGCTTAATCGCGATTACATCGAGGAGGACCACCGCAAAGTTATGAGTGCGGTGATCACGACAGTTCAGACCGCTAAGAGCGGATCGACCAAGCCTGCATCAGCCTTCTAACAGTGCTTTGAGGTAAGTTTTAGAATATGTAAAACTAACAAAGATAGACAAGAGTCTCGATGCTTAGTTCGTGTTCGGAAAGAAAAGACGGACTAAGGATCTAAAAAGATATACGCAGGAGTCTAACATAAGTATGTCAATATGGGAATGCAGTGCTGCGCCGACCTCTGGCGCGACCGATCATGGAGGTCAATGCATTGAAGCGTAACCTCGAGCGGTCCGAGAACGAGCTCGGACAAGCCAAGAAGCAGCTCGAGGACAAATAAGGTAAGTAATACCTTATTAAAGAAATACCTTATAGAAAAGGTTTTGGTTGCAAAAAATAACAGGAATAACTTGGGTACTGCAGGGGCCACGAACGAGGTGGCGACCCTGAAGGAAGCGGTGTCCATGGCCGAGGTACGGCAAGAGCTCCAAGCTCTCGTGGAAAAACACGAGAGTTTGGAGCGTGACTCGAAGACTCGAGAGTCCGAGCTCGCCTCGGCTCTTGAGAGTGCCAAAGCTGCTAAGGCCGAGGCCCAAAAAGCCCTCCAAGAAATTGAGTCTTTAAAGAAGATAGCGGCGGGTAAGGCATTCTTTATGCAAAGCAAGCATGTGAAAGTGAATTACCTATTACTTACCCGGATTCAGAGCTCTCCAGGAGCATTCGCAGATTTACCCCGTAGTGTGTCTAATGCTACCGCATTCTACCGCGCCAAGGAGGGGAGCTCGACGGAAAAGGTGTTCTGGTCTCAGTATGCTGAGGCCGACCATCCGTGCCTTTGAGCGACCAAATTGAAGCAGCTGGTCGAGCTCCATAAGGTCGCCAAACAGGCCATGAAGGGCCTTATAGCGCCGTTGTGGCCATTGGAGGCCATGCCCGGAGCTACTTCGCTTTGTTGCAGCGGTGGTGGATGCCTCGTCTGCTGCTTGAAGTCATCAAGCGCTCCGTCTGCATTGAAGGTGTCCGTCGGGCCCTTGCCCTTGCTAAAGTGCACTGGGCAAGCTGGATGCGAGAGGCTTGTGACGGACGGGTCACCAAGGGCCATGAGCATCGTGACGCTCAAATGTACTATGAGGGCCTCCTAAAGGGTGCCCGCCGAATAGCGGATGAGTGCTCCAAAGATGTACTTTTTGAATAAACTCGCATTTGTTATCCTGTACGCTGAAAACTTGTTCATATGCGCTAAGCAACGCTTATTAATATAAAATATTACCTTCTGTGCTGCCGTTTATCAAATTTGAGAGATGGCAAGTCGTTGGCTTCAAATTTCCCCATGCCACGAAAGTCTTTGGGGTGTTCGGATAAACTTGAGCACTCTTGTTCCCATTCTTGGGTCCATCTAGGTAGGTGCTCAACACAACGAACAAGGCAACCGGACTTATAATGCTTGAACACTCTCACTTAGCCATAGAATTCTATAATTTTAAATTTCGGCGAAGCCCCTAGTATTCGAAGACCGAGTTCGGGCGCTATCCACGCCTTTGGCCGACAATTCCGTTCCTCGCCTAAGCGGCATAAGTCTTTAGGGACCCGAAAAAACCTCTCGAACAGCGACCAGCTCTCGCCCTATCATGACGGTCAGTTTTAGCTTTCTCCATCGAGGTGCTCGACCCAAATTTCAACTGGGGCACAATCGCAAGTGGTTCTCCGGTGCTACCTTAGCCGATATAGCGGAACGTAAGGTACCAAAACATGGGAGCCGTGCTAACCCTACTATTGACCCAAGACATGATTCGGAGAAAATTCATATAATGCTATAAGTTCGGGTGCCAGACTTGTGAAAGTGTTCGGACTTATCACACCATAATTTTGGGATACTTAAGCTCTGGTGTATCGGCCGCACTAAAGTGTACGGTTGCAACATGTCGTGAAATGAACATATGTATATATAAATGAAGTAGAGCAATAATAAGCAAAAGCTATGTATTGTTTATTCAAAGAGGTACTGCAAATGGAAGCAAAGCGATACAAATAGTGCGATAAGCAAGGGATGGGACTATCTAACATGTCCTCTCCGTGGGTAAGTGTGGGATGGTATGTAAAATGTATAATGCTCGTAATAGAGACCACCTGAACACTTCGACGTGGCTTACTGCTTCCCTGGCTGTTGCATCGTGAGTTCAGCGATTCTAGTGCCGGACAGGACTTCTCAAAGACGGAGTCCTGAAAGAAAAAAGGAAGAAAAAGGAAAAAAGGAAAAGAATGACACAATCGGGAGCCCCTGGTGCGGTCGAGCCACATTCTTGGCGTGCCGTGGTCTTGCCCCTCCCCATATGCCCATGGTATCTC
This sequence comes from Aegilops bicornis, assembly GCA_021605145.1. NCBI lineage: Eukaryota > Viridiplantae > Streptophyta > Magnoliopsida > Poales > Poaceae > Aegilops > Aegilops bicornis. The sequence continues at coordinate 400,835,101 of CM038670.1, read as the reverse complement.
CAGAGCATAATTATGTACGCGTAATACTAGCTTCGCAATTTCGCGAGGGCGGGGGTTGGGGCCGGATTGCTACACGCGCTTGAATCGTGCCAGGCGGTCTTGTTGTAGGTTACTCCGGCGCTGGATGTTGTCCGGACGCTTAGTGGCCGGACTCAAGAATTGCTGAGAGGCTGCTTTGTACCTCCGCCGCGAGGGTCGCCGTGGTGCTCCTCCGCTCGGAGAGAGCGCTCGGTGTTTCCATTGACCGTGATTACTCCTCGAGGGCCCGCATCTTGAGCTTGAGGTATGCGTAGTGTGGCACCGCATTGAACTTTGCAAATGCGGTTCGTCCGAGCAAAGGCATGATAGCCGCCGCGGAATGGGACGATGTCGAAGATTAACTCTTCGCTTCGGAAGTTATCCGGGATCCGAAGACCACTTCGAGTGTAATCGAGCCCGCATAACCGGCCTCTACACCTTGTATGACGCCTTTAAAGGTCGCCTTTGTAGGTTTAATCCTTGAGGGGTCTATGCCCATTTTGCACACCGTGGTCCCGATAAAGCAGTGTTCAGTTGCTACCGCCATCCATCGGGACTCGATGAGGTGAAATCCGTCGATAATTGGGTCAAGAACCAATGTGGCGGTTACCGTGACGGATGCTAGTCGGGTGGTTCCTTCGATCGAAGGTGATCGGGCAGGAAGACCATGGGTTGAACTTCGAGGCGACCGACTCCATCGCATATACGTCCCTTAGTGCATGCTTCTGCTCCCTTTTGGGTATGTGGGTTGCGTATATCATGTTCACCGTCCGCACTTGCGTGGGAAAACCCTTCTGTCCTCTATTGTTCAGCGGCCGGGGCTCTTCCTCGTCATCGCTATGCAGCCCCTTGTCATTGAGTTCGGGCGCTTAACTTGCTCGCTATTTGAACATCCAACAGTCTGCTGGTGTGATTGGCTGAGCTGGGGTGCCATGTATCCGCACAAGCGATCGAGTATTCGGTCCAAGTTGGACGGGCCTGGGTATTTCTTTTGAATGGCTTCTTCACGACCGGTTTAGAGCCTCCGAATCCGGCATTGACGGCCGTATCTTCAGTGTTGTCGCCGTTAACGCGGGCGCTTTGTTTCGCTATGACGCGACCGCCATTGCTGTCCTTGGTATCCGAACTATCGTGATGTTTGGCCAAGTTGTTGCTTCGAGCTAGCTACCTGTCCTCTCCCACACAAAAGCGGGTCATGAGTGTTGTGAGGGCTGCCATGGATTTTGGCTTTTCCTGTCCTAGGTGCCGGGCAAGCCACTCGTCGTGGATGTTATGTTTGAAGGCTGCAAGGGCCTCTGCATCCGGACAAATAACGATTTGATTTTTCTTTGTTAGGAACCGTGTCCGTAATTGTCCGCCGATTCTTCCGGCTGCTGAATTATGTGGCTAAGGTCATATGCGCCCGGTGGTCGCACATATGTGCCCCGGAAGTTATCAAGGAATGCGGCTTCCGTGTCCTCCCAACAACCAATTGATTCTGCTGGCAAGCTGTTGAGCCAATGCCGAGCTGGTCCTTTAAGCTTGAGTGGGAGGGATTTGATGGCATGTAGATCATCACCGCTGGCCATGTGGATATGGAGGAGATAGTCCTCGATCCGCATCAGAGGATCTGTGGTGCCATCGTATGATTCGATGTTTACGGCTTGAAGCCCTCGGGATTTGATGATCCATTACTTCATCCGTGAAGCATAGTGGGTGTCTGGCGCCTCAGATTGGGCTATATCACGACGTAGCTCGTATGAGCTTTGTCTACTATGTTCGGCCCGACTGTGTTTGTCAGATCCAGCCATGACGGTAATCATCCCGTCGCTACGCCCACGCCGATCCGTGAGATCGATCTTGTATGTTTTGCCTTATCCTCCAATATATCTCGCAAGTCCGCGCTGCTTTCCCGTGACTTGCTACTTTTTGAGCGGCGCCGGTGTGGCTTGAGCGGAGGGCCGAGAGGCTTCTCCGTGCGCCACGGGAGGCCGGTCCGCCATGTCGTATACCGGTGACTTGGGTGCGCCCTCCTCTAGTCAAGGCAACGACCTGCTTGGGGTAGCTTTTGAGGGGCGCTCGAGTTCATACTCTTCTACCGCAAGGACTTCACCCATCCGCCGCCTAGCGTGTCTTGATCAGCTCTAAGCTGTCGCTTTTTCTTGAGGCTGCTTGCCGTGGCTATAAGCCCGCGCTTGAAATGCTCCTGCTCAAGCGGGATCCTCAGTGCACGACAAATTGCCGTCATTGCCGAGGCTTGCCTCATCTTCGGAGGGAGGCGCATAATTATCGCCCTCGACCTCTCTTTCTCGCCAGACCGTCAGCGGACTTGCTTCTCCCTCCTCCCGTGCTAAGTCCCGCCGAGGGGTTCTCTTCGCAATGTCCGGGTGTTATTATCTCCGTGCCGGAATCACCGCTTTTACCGTGGCGGGATTTAGAGCGGCGCCACCGACGCCGGGCGCTTCGGTTGTTTCTTGGAGGGTCATCCTCCTTGTTCCATCGCTGCTCCCATCCTTTGGGATGTCCACCATGTATATGTCATATGACGAGGTGGCCTTCCAAAGGCCCTCGTAGGCGCTGGTCTTGGTCGCCTCCGCATCGCCGCCCATACCGTCGATGTCTTCGGAGTCGTAGTCTAGCATGTCTGCTAAATCATCGGCAGTGGCTACCAAGTGGGTGGTGGGTGGGCGTTGAATTTCTTCGTCGTCTGCATCCCAACCTTCCCGTCCGTAGTCCGCCAGGCTCTCCGGATAAAGAGAGAGACTTTAGTGAATTCAGGATGTCGCCAAAGGGCGAGTGCCGGAAGATGTCCGCGGTAGTGAACTCCATGACCGCGCCCAATCGGATTCGACAAGGGGGCGCGGAGGGTTCGGAGTCCGCACCGGAGTCGAGGTCTTCGCAGCGACAGGGATGGAGTTCGCCTCGATCGCCAGAGAGATTGTAGCCCCGAGGCGGTGTCCAACCACTCGCCCTGATCGAGGAATCCGCCCGGATTAAGGGTCGGAGCGAAATCGGTGCGGCCTCCGTGGCAATCGCTCGTCAGAGAGCTAGATCATGCCCATCGAGACAAAGGCGGCACGCTATTGTGGCTCGAATCCGTCGAAGATCAAGTCTCCGCGGATATCGGCCGCATAGTTCAAACTTCCAAATCTGACTCGATGGCCAGGGCGAAGCTTTCGACCGCTTCCAGACGCTGCTTAATTGGCCCAGCGCAAAGCCGCCGAACACGAAGATCTGTCCGCGGAGAAAAGTCTCACCGGACCGCTGGCCATTGTTGATGATCGAAGGAGCCATCGGGCCTATCGATGACGCATACGCAGGAACTCTCAATGAAAGCACCAATGTCGGTGTCAAAACCGCGGATCTCGGTAGGGGGTCCTGACCGTGCGCCTAGGCGGATGGTAACAGGAGACAAGGGACACGATGTTTTTACCTGTGTTCGGCCCTCTCGATGGAGGTAATACCCTACCCCGCTTGATTAATATTGATAATATGGGTAGTACAAGAGTAGATCTACCACGAGATCAAGGAGGCTAAACCATAGAAGCTAGCCTATGGTGTGATTGTTGTTCGCCCCACGGACTAAAACCCTCCGGTTTATATAGACACCGGATAGGTTAGGGTTACACAGAGTCGGTTACAATGGTAGGAGATCTACATATCCAGATCGCCAAGCTTGCCTTCCACGCCAAGGAAAGTCCCATCCGTACACGGGACGAAGTCTTCAATCTTGTATCTTCATAGTCTTGGAGTCCGGCCGTGACGATAGTCCGGCTATCCGGACACCCCCTAGTCCGGGACTCCCTCACCACCCCTTAGTGGGCTGGTTTGCCCCTTCCCCTTTGGCCCATGAGGCCCTCCAACACTTGCCGGGGCTCCCAAAACACCTTTTGGTCATGCTGGCCATAGCCTGGTACCCCCGGAACACTTCCGGACTCCAATACCCTTCATTCAATATATCGATCTTCACCGCCGACCATTCCGAACTCCTCGTGACGTCCGGGATCACATCCGGACTCAACTACCTTCGTAACCACATACTATTTCCCATAACAACTCTAGCGCCATCGAACCTTATGTGTAGACCCTACGGGTTCGGGATCCATGCGCATACATGACCGAGACGTTCTTCGCCAATAACCAACAGCGGATTTGGATACCCATGTTGGCTCTACATGTTCCACGATGATCTCATCGATGAACCACGATGTCAAGGATTCAAGCAATCCCGTGATACAATTCCCTTTGTCAATCGATGCGTTATTTGCCCGAGATTCGATCGTCGGTATCCCAATACCTCGCTCAATCTCAAGCTACCGCAAGTCACTTTACTCGTTCCGTAATGCATGATCCCGTGACTAACTACTTAGTCACAATGAGCTCATTATGATGATGCAATACCGAGTGGGCCCAGAGATACCTCTCCGTCACTCGGAGTGACAAATCCCAATCTCGATTCGTGCCAACCCAACAGACACTTTCGGAGATACCCATAGTGTACCTTTATAGCCACCCGCCACGTTGCCAGGACGCTTTGGTACACCCAAAGCATTCAGACGGTATCCGGAGTTGCTCTCATGGTCGAAGGAAATGATACTTGACATTAGAAAAGCTTTAGCATACTTAACTACACGATCTTTGTGCTAGGCTTAGGATTGTCTTGTCCATCACATCATTCTCCTAATGATGTGATCCCGTTATCAATCGACATCCAATGTCCATGGTCAGGAAACCGTAACCATCTATTGATCAACGAGCTAGTCAACTAGAGGCTTACTAGGGACATGGTGTTGTCTATGTATCCACACATGTATCTGAGTTTCCTATCAATACAATTATAGCAATAATAAACGATTATCATGAACAAGGAAATATAATAATAATAACTAATTTATTATTGCCTCTAGGGCATATTTCCAACAGTCTCCCACTTGCATTAGAGTCAATAATCTAGTTCACATCGCCATGTGATTAACACTCACAGGTCTCATCACCGTGTGACCAACATCCAAAGAGTTTACTAGAATCTAGTTCACATCACTATGTGATTAACACTCAACGAGTTCTGGGTTTGATCATGTTATGCTTGTGAGAGAGGTTGTAGTCAACGAGTCTGCAATATTCAGATCCCTATGTATTTCGTAGAACTTTATGTCATATCGTAGATGCTGTTACCACGTTCCACTTGGAGCTATTCCAAATTGTTGCTCCATTATACGTATCCGGTATCTCTACTCAGAGCTATCCGGATAGGTGTTAACTTTTGCATCGACGCAACTCTTTACGTCGAACTCTTTATCACCTCCATAACCGAGAAACATATCCTTATAATTTTGACCGCTTATCCGGTGATCCACTCCTTGATCACCTTTTGTACCCTCTTGCCGCATAAGTGGCAAGGCACACATCAAAAGCGGTACACAAAGATAGCATACTATGTAACCTACGTCTAAGCATAGGGGACGACCTTTGTCCTTTCTCTCTATTCTGCCGTGGTCAGGTCTTGAGTCTTACTCAATACTTACACCTTATTACACAGCCAAGAACTCCTTCTCTGCCGATCTATTTTGAACTCCTTCAAAATCTTGTCACGGTGCATACTCATTTGAAAGTACTATCAAGCAATTTTGATCTATCCTTATAGATCTTGATACTGAATGTTCAAGTAGCTTAATCTCGGTTTTCCCTTGAAAAACACTTTTCAAATAACCCTATATGCTTTCCAGAAATTCTACATCATTTCTGATCAACAATATGTCAACAACATATACTCATCAGAAATTCTATGGTGCTCCCACTCACTTCTTTGGAAATACAAGTTTCTCATAAACTTTGTATAAACCCAAAATCTTTGATCATCTCATCAAAGTGTATATTCCAACTCCGAGATGCATACTCCAGTCCTTAGAAGGATTGCTGGAGCTTTGCATACTTGTTAGCATCTTTTAGGATTGACAAAAACCTTTTGGTTGTATCACATGCAACCTTTCCTCAAGAAATTTTCCGAGGAAACAATGTTTTGACATCCTATCTACAAGATTTCATAAATAATGCAGTAACTGCTAATAAGATTCCAACAGACCCTTAGCATCACTACGAGTGAGAAAGTCTCATCGTAGTCAACTCCTTGAACTTGTCGGAAACATCTTAGCGACAAGCTGAGCTTTCTTAATGGTGACACATACCATCATTGTACCCAACAGCCTTACGACCATCAAGTAGTTCTTCCAAAGTCTACACTTTGTTTTCATGCATGGATCCTCTCTTGGATTTTATGGCCTCGAGCCATTTGCCGGAATCCGGGCCCACCATCGCTTCTCCATAGCTCGTAGGTTCATTGTTGTCTAGTAACATGACCTCCAAGACAGGAGTACGTACCACTCTGAAGTAGTACGCATCCTTGTCGACCTATGAGGTTTGGAAGTGACTTGATCAGAAGTTTCATGATCACTATCATAAGCTTCCACTTCAATTGGTGTAGGCGCCATAGGAACAACTTCATGTGCCCAGCTACACACTAGTTGAAGTGATGGTTCATTAACCATATCAAGTCTCCACCATCCTCCCACTCAATTCTTTCGAGAGAAACTTTTCCTCGAGAAAGGACCCGTTAATAGAAAAAATCCCTTTTGCTTCCGGATCTGAGAAAGGAGGTATACCCAACTGTTTTTGGGTGTTCTATGAAGATGCATTTATCCGCTTTGGGTTCGAGCTTATCAACCTGAAACCTTTTTCACATAAGTGTCGCAGCCCCAAACTTTTAAGAAACGACAGCTTAGGTTTCTCCAAACCATAGTTCATACGGTGTTGTCTCAACGGAATTGCGTGGTGCCCTATTTAAAGTGAATGTGGTTGTATCTAATGCCTAACCCATAAATTATAGTGGTAATTCGATAAGAGACATCATGGTATGCACCATATCCAATAGGGTGCAGTTATGATGTTCGGACACACCATCACACTATGGTGTTCCACGCGGTATTAGTTGTGAAACAATTTCCACAATGTCTTAATTGTGTGCCAAACCGCAACTCAGATTTTCATCTCTATGATCATATCATAGACATCTTATCCTCTTGTCACGCATTTATCTTCAACTTCACTCTGAAATTACTTGAACCTTTCAATAATTCAGACTTGTGTTTCATCGAGTAAATATACTCAAGATTCTACTTAAATCATCTCGTGAAGTAAGAACATAACGATATCCATCACAGTGCCTCAAAGACTCATTGGACTGCACACATCAAAATGTATTACTTCCAACAAGTTGCTTTCTTGTTCCATTTTACCGAAAACGAGGCTTTCAAATATCTTGCCCATGTGGTATGATTTGCATGTCTCAAGTGATTCAAAATCAAGTGAGTCCAACGATCCATCCGCATGAAGTTTCTTCATGCAAATACACCAATAGACATGGTTCGCATGTCTCAAACTTTTCAAAACGAAAGTGAGTCCAAAGATCCATCAGATGGAGCTTCTTCATGCTTTTATACCAATATGACTCAAATGGCGGTGCCACAAGTATGTGGTATTATCTTATATCTTTTGGCATGAACATGTGTATTACTACGATCGAGATTCAATAAACCATTCATTTTAGGTGCAAGACCATTGAAGGTATTATTCAAATAAACAAATTAACCATTATTCTCCTTAAATGAATAAATCAGATTATGATAGACATAATCCAATCATGTCTACGCCAACGCAAAACACCAAATAACAATTATTTAGGTTTAACACCAATCTCGATGGTAGAGGGAGCTGGCGATGCTTGATCACATCAAGCTTGGAAACACTTCCAACACATATCGTCACTCACCTTTAACTAGTCTCCGCTTATTCCATAGCTTTTATTTCGAAGTTACTAATACTTAGCAACCGAACCGGTATCTAATACCTCGGTGCTACTAGGAGTACTAGTAAATTACACATTAACATAATGTATATCCAATATACTTCTATCGACCTTGCCGCCTTCTCATCTACTGTATCTAGGGTAATTTCGCTCCAAAGTTGATCGCTCCTTATTACGTAAGCACTTAGTCTCGAGTTTGGGTTCAACCTTGGGTTTCTTCACTAGAGCAGCAATTTGATTTGCCGTTTCATGAAGTATCCCTTCTTGCCCTTGCCCTTCTTGAAACTAGTAGTTTCACTAACCATCAACAATTGATGCTCCTTCTTGATTTCTACTTTTGCGGTGTCTAACATCGCGAATATTTCAAGGATCATCATCTCTATCCCTGATATGTTATAGTTCATCACGGAGCTCTAGAAGCTTGGTGGCAATGACTTTGGAGAAACATCACTATCTCATCTGGAAGATTAACTCCCACTCGATTCAAGTGATTGTGGCACTCAGACAATCTGAGCACAAGATCAACGATTGAGCTTTTCTCCCTTAGTTTGCAGGCTAAGAGACTCGCTTGAGGTCTTATACCTCTTGACGTGGCACGAGCCTGAAATCCCAATTTCAGCCCTCAAAACATCTCATATGTTTCATGACGCTTCAAATCGCCTTCGCTACCTCAACTCTAAACCGCTTAACATTACTGAACTATCACATAGTTATCAAAACGTGTATGTCGATGTTCGCAACATACATGCATTTACATTCGAGGTTCAAAGACAATCGAGCGGTGCATTAAGGACATAAGCCTTCTTCAAGCAACGAGGACAATCCTCGGTTTACGGACCTAGTCCACATAATTGCTACTATCAACTTTCAACTGAATTTTCTCTAGGAACATATCTAAAACAAGAGAACTAAAGCGCGAGCCATTTACATAATTTGCAAAGACCTTTTGACTATGTTCGTGATAATTAAGTTCATCTTATGAACTCCCACTCAGATAGACATCCCTCTAGTCATCTAAGTGATTACATGATCCGAGTCAACTAGGCCGTGTCCGATCATCACGTGAGACGGACTAGTCATCATCGGTGAACATCTTCATGTTGATCGTATCTACCATACGACTCATGCTCGACCTTTCGGTCTCTTGTGTTCCGAGGCCATGTCTGTACATGCTAGGCTCGTCAAGTCAACCTAAGTGTTTCAAGTGTGTAAATCTGGCTTACACCCGTTGTATTCAAACATTAGAATCTATCACACCCGATCATCACGTGGTGCTTCAAACAACGAACCTTCGCAACGGTGCACGCTTAGGGGAACACTTTTCTTGACATTATTATAGGGATCATCTTATTTAAGCTACCGTCGTTCTAAGCAAATAAGATGTAAAACATGATAAACATCACATGCAATCAAATAGTGACATGATATGGCCAATATCATTTTGTTCCTTTTAATCTCCATCTTCGGGGCGCCATGATCATCATCATCACCGGCATGACACCATGATCTCCATCATCATGATCTCCATCATCGTGTCTCCATGAAGTTGTCTCGCCAACTATTACTTCTACTACTATGGCTAACGTTTAGCAATAAAGTAAAGTAATTACATGGCGTTGTTCATTGACACTCAGGTCATACAATAATTAAAGACAACTCCTATGGCTCCTGCCGGTTGTCATACTCATCGACATGCAAGTCGTGATTCCTATTACAAGAATATGATCAATCTCATACATCACATATATTTCATTCATCACATCCTTCTTGGCCATATCACATCACACGACATATGCTGCAAAACACAAGTTAGACGTCCTCTAATTGTTGTTGCAAGTTTTTACGTGGCTGCTATAGGTTTCTAGCAAGAACGTTTCTTACCTACGCCAAAACCACAATGTGATATGCCAATTGCTATTTACCCTTCATAAGGACCCTTTTCATCGAATCCGATCCGACTAAAGTGGGAGAGACTAACACCCGCTAGCCACCTTATGCAACAAGTGCATGTCAGTCGGTGGAACCTGTCTCACGTAAGTGTACGTGTAAGGTTGGCCCGGGCCGCTTCATCCCACAATACCGTCGAAACAAGATAGGACTAGTAACGGTAAGCATATTGAACAAAACCAACGCCCACAACTACTTGTGTTCTACTCGTGCATAGAATCTACGCAATAGACCTAGCTCATGATGCCACTGTTGGGGAACGTAGCAATAATTCAAAATTTTCCTACGTGTCACCAAGATCAATCTAGGAGATGCTAGCAACGAGAGAGAAGGAGTGCATATTCATACCCTTGAAGATCGCTAAGCGGAAGCGTTATAAGAACGCGGTTGATGGAGTCGCATCATGGGCGATTCAAATCGCGGAAGATCCGATCTAGCTACTGAACGGATGGCGCCTCCGCTCAACACACGTGACAGCCCGGGACGCCTCCTCCTTATTGATCCAGCAAGGGAGAGGAGAAGTTGAGGAAAACTCCAAGAGCACGACGGCGTGGTGGCGATGGAGCTCGTGGTTCTCCCAAGCAGGCTTCGCCAAGCACTACGGAGGAGGAGGAGGTGTTGGAGGAGGGAGGGGGCTGCGCCAGGGAAGGGGTGCGGCTGACCTCCCACCCCTCCACTATATATAGGGGCGAGGGGAAAGGGGGAGGCGCCCTAGGGTTTCCCCTAGGGGGCGGCGTCCAAGCAGATTGTATCTCCCTAGGGAAAATCCTAGGGAGACTTGCCCCCCAAGCCAAGCAGGTGGAGGCTTGCTTCCCAAGCCAGGTGGAGGCGCCCCACCTCCCCAAGTAACGTGGGAAAGGGTGGGGACGACCACCCCTTAGTGGGCTGGTTTGCCCTTCCCTTTGGCCCATGAGGCCCTCCAACACTTGCCGGGGCTCCCGAAACACCTTTCGGTCATGCTGGCCATAGCCTGGTACCCCCGGAACACTTCCGGACACCAATACCCTTCATCCAATATATCGATCTTCACCGCTGGACCATTCCGGAACTCCTCATGACGTCCGGTATCACATCCAGGACTCCGAACTACCTTCGGTAACCACATACTATTTCCCATAACAACTTTAGCGTCACCGAACATTAAGTGTGTAGACCCTACGGGTTCGGGAACCATGCAGACATGACCGAGACGTTCTCCGGCCAATAACCAACAGCGGGATCTGGATACCCATGTTGGCTCCCACATGTTCCACGATGATCTCATCGGATGAACCACGATGTCAAGGATTCAAGCAATCCCGTGATACAATTCCCTTTGTCAATCGGTACATTACTTGCCCGAGATTCGATCGTCCGGTATCCCAATACCTCGCTCAATCTCGCTACGGCAAGTCACTTTACTCGTTCCGTAATGCATGATCCCGTGACTAACTACTTAGTCACATTGAGCTCATTATGATGATGCAATACCGAGTGGGCCCAGAGATACCTCTCCGTCACTCGGAGTGACAAATCCCAGTCTCGATTCGTGCCAACCCAACAGACACTTTTGGAGATACCCGTAGTGTACCTTTATAGCCACCCAGTTATGTTGTGACATTTGGTACACCCAAAGCATTCCTACGGTATCCGGGAGTTGCACAATCTCATGTTCTAAGGAAATGATACTTGACATTAGAAAAGCTTTAGCATACGAAATACACGATCTTTGTGCTAGGCTTAGGATTGGGTCTTGTCCATAACATCATTCTCCTAATGATGTGATCCCGTTATCAACGACATCCAATGTCCATGGTCAGGAAACCGTAACCATCTATTGATCAACGAGCTATTCAACTAGAGGCTTACTAGGGACATGGTGTTGTCTATGTATCCACACATGTATCTGAGTTTCCTATCAATACAATTATAGCATGGATAATAAACGATTATCGTGAACAAGGAAATATAATAATAATAACTAATTTATTATTGCCTCTAGGGCATATTTCCAACACAGCCAGCTTGCCCCGTGCTCCTCCCTTGATCGTGGATGGTGATTGGTTGAAGTCGATATTGAGCTCTTCTTCTGGGGACGGACCGGCGCCAGGCCCTGCTCCTGGCAAGGCCCATCCGGCGATGGTTAGGGTGCCAGCCCCCTGCCCTACACCGGGAGGAGGCACACCGCCTCCGGGCCCTCCGCATTCACCAACAGCAGAGGGTGACGAGGAAGACGTGCTCAGGCGTGCTTGCGAACGCCGCGCCCTTCGTCAAGAGCTTCTCAATGGGGCGATGGACGCGGTGAACCGGCTCAGGGCGGAGCTGGCCGGCGAGGATGCACGTCTCGAGGCCGAAGGTTTGCGCCTTGCTGAGGAGAGGCGCAAGCTGAAGGTAGCCATTGCCCTCACGCGTCACCAGCATGACCTTGACAATGCGAAGGCTGAGGTGTCGCTGGCGGCCTCGCGAGAGGCTTGCTCTCGAGCCGTCGAGGAGGCCCTGGAAGCCGATAGGCGGCGCAGGGACGCGGAGGAGCGTGCGTGGGAGCTCCAAGCCTGGAGCAACTCTCTGGAGAAGTAGTTGGAGTTGCGCCAGGCTACACTTGTGTCGCTGAAGGAGGCTTCCGTCGACCAGGCGGAGCTCCAGAAGCGCGAGGAGGCGCTGTTGCTGGAGGCCGCCGAGCGCAACCTCGACCTTGAGCGGTTGGAGACGAGGGAGCTCCTGGTGGCTCAGGCGGAGGATGATGTCACCGCGCGAGGCCCGAGCCCAAGAAGAGGTCGACCGCCACGTAGCGGAAGCTCGCTCAGGCCTCGAGCGCCAGTATGAGTTGAGGTTGGAGCTGGTCAGGGCCGAAGCTGAGGGCAGGACCGCGGCCCTCAAGGCCAAATTGGATGAAGCGACGCGGGGTGCGGACTCCTCTGCAGCCGCCCTTCGCACAGCGCAGGCGGAGCTGACCTCCTCCCGCACCGAACTGCTTCTTCTCCGGCAGAGGGTTGATGGCACCGAGGCCACTGCACGGCAGAACGAGGACGAGATTTGTCGGCGGAGGGTTCTGGAGCATGAGCACGCCCCCATGCTCCATACGCTCAGGGAACGGGCAAACGCGGCCCTGGGCAACATTTGCGAGGCCGCTGCTGAGTAGCTGCACGAGACCAACTATGCTGGCAACCTCCAGTATTTTGCTGACGTGGTGACGCTCGTGGAGGACCGCTCTGAGAGGTCTCGTTGGCTCATCGAGGAGAGGAGCCGAGCCTTGCTCGGGCGCGCTTTCTCTCATGTCTTCAGTTACCTGAGGGACAGGGATCCCCACTTCGACTTCGATGCCGCCATCGCACCAGTGCCCATAGCCGTCCGGGGCGACCTGGCGCAATGGGTGGAGAATCACGTGGACGACCTCATCAGGGCCTTCATGTCTGATGATGACGGTGTGATCGTGGCCGCCGATGAAGGCGGCGTGGTGGACGGTCCTGGTGTTGGTGGAGGTGTTGGTGGCGGCGATGACGTCAGCGACGCCAGCGACGCCTCGGGAGGTGACCCAGAAGGCGCGGCGAGTGATATGCTCGACTGATTGTCTGTCACCGATGTTTACCCTGCACGAAAGAGATTAGGGCTTGGCCCTGAAGACTGTGAGAGCATTTTGGGAGGGGAAGCCCCTCATGTAAAGATTTATGTAAATGCCACAGCAATCTTAATGCTGCGTGTGAGCTTAACAGCCGCCCGGTGGTGGGTCGGCTGGCTCTGCCACCTTTTGACCTGGTGAGCCCCGAAAGGGTTATGGGGCCATAGCGCCATATGTGTCTTATGGGTGAACCCATTGATCCTGCGATAAGAACCTCCGGAGAGGGCGTGGCGACAGCTGTCTGAGCTGTGGACGCTGGTTGGTCTGCCCGGCTCATGAGGGGAGGCAGTTGTCGCTAGCTTTGGACGAAGTCAAACCGTAACACAAGAGATTGCTCGAATGAGACTAAACACCCCTTCCCCAAACGCACGCAAGGCTCGAACTCAAATCCAACTTAAATTCAAATCAAGAAACTCACAACAGAGGAAAAGGCAAAAAGCAAAAGGTCGCGTCCGGCACCTAGTCTAGTCTTCGACGCCTTCTCACCAAATATGGAGCTAAGTGCTGCCATCAGGCGTGGAGGGAGCCCTAGGGCCCGAGGCCGGGCGCTTCGAGACTCCGGGCATGTACAGCCCCACTCATTATTACGTGAGAGTGTCACGGGCGGCGAAGCTTCACGAGCACCGGGCCTTCTTCACGGGTACCGCCTTGCTTCATATCGCCAGATGAGGGCCCCGCTTGCGCCACACTCTACCGCCATCGACGGGCGGCCGGAGACCAAGGACGACGCCACTGGGGTAGAGCGGTCGCCAGCGGTTCCCCCGACGACCATGGATCCTCTGCCGGGGGCAGGCCCTGAGGCACCTCCCCGGCAGAGGGCCTACCTCCTGAGAACGTCTTGCGTCAAGCGCCGCGGGGACGAACCTGGGTCGCGGCCCCTCTCCTGCAGCCCCCGGTGCCCTCCTCCTGAGGGGTAAAAGGCTGCAGCGTTGGGGCCGCCACCTGTTGCGGCGACCAGCACCTCCTGCGGCACATGGTTAGCATAAGCTTGCTCCTGAGGAATTAACGGTACCAGATAGTTGCTGCCGCCGGCGCGGTCGTCGAGGCCCTCTTGGGGTTCCTGAAAGAGCTCTGCTTGCGGTGTCTCCTCGCACCAGCTTGGCCCAAGGAACGAGCCATGGTCTTCTTCCCGTGCGCACTCTTGATCCATCATGCAGGGCACATAAGCTTCTGGGGACGCCGTCCCGTAGGTCTCGCTGTAGTGCCCCACATGTCATGTAGTCTGGCCCGGTGCGCTGTCTTGAGAGTGGTGGCGCGGTGGTCCGCCGAGGCCAAAGGTCACGGCGTGTGCTCCTTCGCCGGCTGGAGATGGGGTATGCACGGCTTGCCGCCTGGTGCTGCTGGCTAGGTTGGCGTCGAGTAGGCCCTCGAGCCTGCTTGAGGTTGCATGGGCGCGCATGGGGCCGCCATACGGCACGCTCTGGGCCAGAGGTGGAAGCTGGACGCAGAAAGGAGGTGCACTCGAGGTGGCGGCGTCTAGGAACCGGCATCGTAACAGCTCTCGGGCCATCGTGAGCGCGGCCCTGGAGTTCGCCTGTTCCCGTTGGGTGTGCGGTGCTGTGGCCGCGGCGTGGCTTGAGGCTCTGGCCGCCGACCGAACCTGCCGCGGCGTGAGGGCTGGCGGCGTCGTCGCTGCCGCCGCGCTTCGCAGCGCTTTGCGGAGCGCGAGCTGCTCGAGGTGCATGGTTGAGGTCGCCTGGCTGGCGGCACGGCGTGGGCCACGCCGCCCAGCCGTCGGTTGCCGGGTCGCTTGACATCGAACGACGAGGTGACGAAATGTGAGGCGGCGGAGGAAGGATTCCGGCGCACCCCTACCTGGCGCGCCAAATGTCGGATTTCGGGTTCCGACAGACCCTTGAGGTGCGAACACTGGGGTGTGCACGGAGATCTTTCCCCTACCAGCTCACGTGTCGATGGTTAGCTAGGGATCTAAACTAGGAAGAAGAACACACAAGGGACACGAGGTTTATACTAGTTCGGGCCACCATTGTGGTGTAATACCCTACTCTAGTTTGTGGTGTGGTGGATTGCCTCTGGGGCTGATGAGGAACAAACACAAAGGAAGAACAGCCTCGCGAGGGACTGTTCTTGAGCCGGTGCGGCGGACTGCTAGGCTCTGACGGTGACACCGTCTTGGGCTCCACAATGACCTCCGTCTTGCCGCTTTGCTGGTCTTGGTCTTGTTGCATCGAAGCGGCAACCTTTGCCTGATGCCTTGGCCTGTGCTTGCCTCCTTTGCACCAAAGGGGAAACGAGGACATCGCAGGGTCGGGCGCCACCGGGCGCCTCACCGGGTCTCGTTCATCATGGCTTGCGTCACGGGGCACCCTCGTGAGGTACCCTGCCTTGATCTCTCTGCCTCCTCGTGAGCCTGCCCGACGAGGCTGCCCTTGAGGAAGGTTCCTATCGTCCGCCCCGCAAGGCTTGGCCCCTTGCGAGGGTCTTGAGCTTGAGCTGATGAAGCTGGGCCGCACTGGGCCCCCACTTGAGCCACGCCGCAGGCCGCAGGCAGGCAAGTCTGGGGACCCCCGTTCCCGGAACGCCGACAAGGACCAAAGAGATCCATGTGAAGCAATTCAAATGGTCGAGTGTTAGTCATGATAGTCTTCGCTGGATGTTTGGCCTTGGTCATCTTTCCAGCTTCGCAGGCTCCGCACAAGTGATCATTGAGGAATTTGACATTCTCAATGCCAATGACATGCTTCTTCTTCGCGAGTGTGTGCAAATTCCTCATGTCAGCATGACCAAGTCGGTGATGCCATAGCCAGCCTTCTGAAGCTTTTGCAAGTAGACATACAGCTGGTTGAGGTCTTGTGGAGAAATCAATAATATACAAATCTCCTCTCGTAAAGCCTTCGAAGACTTCGGAATTGTCAGCTTCCATGATCACAACACAACGATACTTGCCAAAGACAACAACCATATCAAGATCACAAAGCATTGAGACAGACATGAGGTTGTATCCTAAGGACTCGACAAGCATGACTTTGTCCATCTGTCGATCCTTTGAGATCGCAACCTTACATAGACCCAATACCTGACTTTTTCCTTTGTCAGCGAAGATGATATGCTTCTGAAGATCTTCATTACTCACTCTTAGCTTTTCAAGATCTTGCTTTCTTTGAAGAAATTCATAAGAAAGCTTCTCATGATCAGATAAGAGAGTGTTATGATGACCTTGAAGGGTGTCAAACTTAGACTGAAGTCTCTGAAGACTTTCATCCAAAGCTTCCGACTGATCCATTTATTCACCCAACATATCATCGCTCTTATTTAGCATGTATTGAACTTTTCCCAAATCCCTTTGTTGTTTAGTGGCAAGGGAAGCAAGTTTGACATAACTGGGTCCAAATTCATCACCAGATTCATCATCACTAGAATCAGATAGGTAGCATTCATCCCTTTGTTGTTTAGTGGCAAGGGAAGAAAGTTTGACATAACTGGGTCCAAATTCATCACCAGATTCATCATCACTGGAATCAGATAGGTAGCATTCAGTTACCTTAGCACCTTTTGCCATAAGGTATGGTGTAGAAGATGATGATTCTGGTTCGAATGTCATCGTTTTGAGAGATTCCTTAAAATCCTCAAACCAAGGATCATGACGGGTTCGATGACCTTCATAGACCTCAGAGAGACGATCCCAGATAAGCTTCGCATGATCGGGATGCATGATATTCCTGAACTGATTTTGAGACAGATAGGAGCAAATGACGTGCTTCACCGTGAGATTGAGAAGAGTGAACTAGCGAATGTCATCAACTTTCGCCGTCTTGCACAGATCGGTAAGAGCAAGCTCAGTGACGGTCCACAGCTCGCTGTTCATCGCCATGAGGCGCTTCTTCATCATGGCCTTCCACTTGGGATAGTCGTTACCGTCAAAGATGGGGCATGAAACAGTCTTCATTCCTGTGGTCGACATAACTAAAACTCCAGGCGGTTAAATCAAAATCACATAGAACAAGGGAGTACCTCGCTCTGACACCAATTGAAAGTGTGTTCTATCGACTAGAGGGGGGGGGGGGTGAATAGGCCATTTTTATGAATTCTTCACTGAGGAATTTCAAGGTGAGGAAATTCCTAAGCGAAGAACTACTTGCAGCGGAATAAGTACTCAGATGCATACATGGTAGAACATAAAGTTGATCATCGTGATGAAATGAAAGCAAATAGAGTACATAAAGCGTAAACACAGGATAACACAGGATGAAGACAAACAGACTGAAGAAATTGAGAAAGTCTTCAGTCAAAGTCTTCAAACAGATATGAACAAGCACACAACAACTGTAATGAGGAAATGAAAGAGTTGAGGAAATAGAACCAATAGGCTTGGTGAAGACAATGATTTGGTAGAACAGTTCCAACTGCTACGACAGTTGTACGTCTGGTTGGAGCGGCTAGGTATTTAAACCTGAGG
Source organism: Aegilops bicornis (assembly GCA_021605145.1). NCBI lineage: Eukaryota > Viridiplantae > Streptophyta > Magnoliopsida > Poales > Poaceae > Aegilops > Aegilops bicornis. The sequence continues at coordinate 400,817,284 of CM038670.1, read as the reverse complement.
ACGCACAGTCCCGGACACACAGTCCTCACCGTATTCTGCTTGAGCTAAGGTCACACAGACCTCGCAGAAACACTCGTGGTAAGTCTTCAGGTGACTTCCAAACCATCACAAACTCGGTCACTCGGTGATCCACAATTTCCTCTTGGATGCTCTAGACCATGACGCCTAACCGTCTGGAAGATGCACAGTCTTCAAAGGTAACAAGCGTCGGATCCACGCAGGATCAATCTCTTCAGTGATGCTCAATCACTTTGGCTTTGTAGGTGTTTGGGTTTGGGTTTGGGTTTTCCTCACTTGATGATTTTCGCTCAAAGTCCTCGGAGGATGGGATGCTCTCAAATGACAAGTGTCAGTTTCTCTCGGAGCAGCCAACCAGCTAGTGGTTGTAGGGGGCGTCTATTTATAGCCTAGGGAGAAGCCCAACATGATAAGACATAAATGCCCTTCAATTATCTGACCGTTAGGTGGTAGATATTTTGGACTGACTCAAGATAGCATTAACAAATGGGTCGGAATTTTGAGTATCAAATTCCTCAGGGCTATCATGTTCCTCACTGTGTAGGCAATCCACACTGGTGAATTCCTAATTACTCAGTCAGAATAAATTCCTCAGAGACCAGAAGAACTTCGTCTCTGGCCATCAAGAAATTGGTCGAGCTGTATGAGATTTCCAATGGCTACACTCGAAGGGATTGGTAGGTGTAGGATTTGAGTTGAGCATCACTTGGAAATTTTTCCTTAGTATTTCCTTGACCCCCTTTAATAGTACAGTGTTTCCTATGACTCAAGAAAGAGAAAAAGAAACTACGAAAACAAAAGTTTTCACGCTTCATGTTCCTCGAATGAATGCCAAGTCTTCAAGGTCACACCAATTTCTTCACTTTCAAAGTCTTCAGAAAGTCTTCAGAAATCCAAAGTCTTCAATCAAAGAACTTCATTTTTAGGGGTCAACTTTCTCTGTAAATCTCAAACTCCTCATAGACTTATAGACCTGTGTACACTCATAAACACATTAGTCACTTAACCTATAAGTCTTCAATACACAAAAATCACTAAGGGGCACTAGATGCACTTACACCTGCATGTGTACCTGACGGGGCCTACCCCAACGATGCTCGGCAGCACGTTGAACCAGGCCCGGGGGCTCCTATCGGTGCATCAAACCTTTGCTTATGTTGCCCGGACTGTACACGGGCACTATGGCAAAGGAAGCAAACTTCACCAAGGATCCAAGTCAAAACCAAGTTAGACAAACAACACTTTGAGGGATCAAAGTGTGGATCAAGAAGACCAAGACAAGCCAAAGCGGCAAGACATAACTAAGGGGAAGCCTCCCTTGCCGAGCAGGCGAGCCTGGTCAGGTCGAGGCCTCCCCAAGGACGAATCTAAGATTTCCACGGCATGCTTGCTAGTGCCGCTAAAGGCGAGTCTCCCCACCAATAGTCCGCCGCTCCACCGCTCCACCACGCAAGTCATTTATCAGTGCGGTGTCGAGCCCCTAGGTGACTAAGTGGCCATTATTTGGGACGTGGCAGTCATTTGGAAGGAAGATTGCCCCTATATGACACCCGTCCAGAGGCGTGTGAAGTAGAGGTAGAAGATGATTAAGCGGCGCGACAGGCTTGCCGGCCTACATCCTCAGCGTGACACCTAGCAGTGCATTTCATGCGCTTTGTCCTAACTGCCAGAGTTAGGTATGATGGTACTTTTAGCTATCTAATCACTAGATAATGATTGTTTTGCCAATATTTTTACCCCTTAGCCTATAAAAGGAGGGCTATGGCTACCTAGAAAAGGATTCAGACCCTTGTATACTCAGACGCGCGTAGCTGCTCTCCCTGAGGCGACCTTGCCGGGCTTGAGCGTAGCATGTTCATCGTGGTCCTTCACTCAATCCACCAAAGCAGGAGTAGGGTTTTACGCTTCCCAGCGGCCCGAACCTGGATAAGAACCACCAATGTCACCTCTATCGTGTTGTTTCATGGCTTTTGCTCTTTGTGCAATGTGTCCCTCCCCCTTGGCGAACCACAAGGGGCTGATGGCCCCGTAGGTGATCGTGTTCCACCATGACATCTTCATCAATGAATAGATAGGGAATGATCTCAGAAAACTTGGCCATAGGAGCAGAGCACCGATGCATCTCGGACATCCATGTGAGGGTGCGAGCAGAATCATTGGAGAAGAACAAGGTGGCGAAGAACTACATCACCATCCTCATTGTATGGGTGGTTGAATGTGACAAAACCGAACGAGCCCCAACCTCCCAAGAGCTAAATATACACTCGGATACAGATGATCATTGTCTCGCAAACTCCCAATATTAACCTGCTTGTGCGGAGCAACCTTCTTTGCATTGGTCATGAGTAGCTCATGGTACACTCTTTGTTGAAATTCATTCTTGAACCGGGGATCCACTCGCAAACATGTGGTAGCAGCATATGGATGACTTTGTCTCTTAGCCCAAAGCTCTGGCTTGGTCCATTTGGCAAGGGGAAGGTTCCTGAGATCTCGTCCGCCGGTGATGGCTTGCTCAGGACTAGATATCTCTTAATCATCTTCATCTTCATCACCTCCATAAACAAGATCATCCTCAGCCTCTATCTCGACATCATCTTCTGGGTTGACATAGTGAGCATCATCCTGAGAGTCATACTCTTCCTATGAATCATTGGAGGCCTCAACAATGGGCTGCTTGGTGGCTGCACGGCGAACACGCCCTGTCCTAACCCAGACCCCTGACCAATGCCCTCAGATGGCTTGCGACGAGCAATAGAGAACTCCTTGGAACCTGCCTTTGTGCGCTTGCAACGGAGCTCTGCCGTCTTGTCGGCGGAGTCTGAAACACAAAACACACAACAACACCACACGACACAAATAACACAAATAAGTACAATTGCTTTGAGATAATTGGCAAGGATGGAACAGAGAAGAACCAGAGCTGACATCTCTGTGTACCCCATGTGCACGGGCGCCAGACCCCTGTGGGCATGGGGTCCTCTGCACATGGTACAAGACCATGGACACGGGCCTCCATGCGCACGGGCGTCGAAGAAACCGTGGACACGGGGGTTCCCCAGCGGCAGCCACTTCCAAATCGAAATCTAGGAGTGATTGCAGCAGAGGAACCATGTGAGAGTAGCACTAGGGTATGTTCAACTATTGGGGAACACCTACCCTACCTAAGAAAACACAAGGAAACCCTAAAACTAGAAGGAAATCCATGGAGCAAGAGAGGAAGGACCAGGGGAGGGGGAGTACCGGAAGAAGATCCCATCCCGAACGAACTTCATGGCTCAATGGGTCCTAACGGTGCTAGGAGAAGCACTGGCGGGTGGAGGCGACGGCGGCGGTCCTGGAAGTGTCCTGGGGAGTGGAGGGGGCGAATGGTGGGAATGAACCCAAACACCCTCCCCCACACCCCACCTCTTCACGGCGTAGAACCGCAGACCCCGTGCGCATGGACTAAGTGCACCCCATGCGCATGGTACATGCTCGTGGCATGAGTACTCGGGAATTTCAACCAGAAGTACTTCCTGAAAGCATGGCTGAGTGAAAACTCTTTCAAGCTTTTTGGAAGCATCTCGGTCTATGTTTCTGAATATGTCGCGAGGAAAACCTATAACTACGAGAAAGGAATATATGGAGCACTTGTACTAGAAGGGAAAGGACAAAGAGCAATCAAAACACAAGAAAAACAAAAGAAGGTTTCGCATGAGAAGACTGGGCCCGACGTCTATGCTCGGGTCTGTCCCTGCAGCGTCGATAAACACAATGACTGAGCTCTGTTTGGCGGGCCGGCCCCGTTGACGTCACCTCCTGGGGTCGTTGGTGTTTAGCCTTCTCATGTGAGAACCTCAGGAGATTCATTCGACGCAGGTTGCCTAACCATCTCGTAGGGCCATCACAAGTGTCGAGAATCAAACTCAGGCGCAACCCGCCTTGAGGTAGGGCCTCGTGAGTCCCGCGCTGGCTCACGAGTGCCCAGACACACCTCGTATACCCCTGTCGTGCAAGCCACATGTCAGGGCAGGGCTGTACATGCCCCGGGGGCTCCACTCAGAGGGAGCCCCCACCCACGCACCAGTGGAAGCACCACACTTCGCGCTGGTAGTCGACACGGTCGAGGAGTGGCTATGCCCGTGCAAGTGTGGAAGCGCCATGCTCCGCGCTGGTGATAAACAACTGAGGGCGGCCCCATGGCCCCATCAACCTCAGGGAGCCGCCATGCTCAGTTTTCAGCCTCATCGCAACACTTTCCCCTTAGGAGAGTCGCACGAGGGGGCTGGGCATGGGGGCTACCCTCAGGTCACGCCTAGCGCACGGCACCCTGCCAGGTCCCTCGGACCTGGTCGTCGCGCGCCCCTCCTGAGCGGGACCTCGGCGAGGAAAGGTATGGAGGTCTATTCGTATGTCAAGGGGGACTCCCGAGCATCGCGACTCAGGAGCCTAACTGGTCACGTAGCCCCTCACTCCTTGGTCTCGTCATGGCAATCCGGACGACCCAACAATGGTTGAGGTATGCACGGAGCCGGGCCCTGCCGACGCAAAACGCTAGGGCCTACTCTTGCATCTCCTTCCCGTGGGCTGTTCGTACGTCAAGGGGACTCCTGAGCATCATGACTCAGGAGCCTAACTTGTCACATAGCCCCTCACTCATTGGTCTCATCCTGGCGATCCGGACGACCCGACGGCGGCTGAGGTATGCGCGGAGCCGGGCCCTGCCGACGCAGAACGCTAAGGCCTAGTCTTGCATCTCCTTCCCGTGGGTTGTTTGTACATCAAGGGGGACTCCTGAGCATCGCGACTTAGCAGCCTAACTGGTCACGTAGCCCCTCACCCCTTGGTCTCGTCCTGGTGATCCAGATGACCCAACAGCGGCTGCGTTATGCATGGGGTCGGGCTCTGCCGACGCAGAACGTCAAAGCAAACGGGAAGGAAATCGCAAAATCCTAGCAAATTATTACAAGAAACGCTGTCTCTTAAAAGGTGAAGAACACATAAAGTTTTAACGCCTCCATGAGGCACGGTGCATGTCGCAGGAAATTAAAATGGAGGGAAGCGCTGCCAGCAAGCCTCTTCTTTAGCCTTGGGCGCTGCCATCGCCCGCAAGGAGTACCCCGTCGTCGGCAGCATCGCCGTCAGCTGTACCATCGACGGTCGCCGTAGGTTCGGCGGCGCCGGAGGCCGCGGGGTTGATGGTGAGGAACTTCTGCGGTAGGGCCTCCACCTGGCCCTTTACGGCTTTCGCAGCAGCGGCGCAGTGCTCCTCGTCCATAGGATCAAGCAGGGCTCCGAAGTCGGTGCTGGGGTCACGAAGATGGAGGTGGCTGAAGACGCGCGTCATAGCCGAAACGGAGAGCGTGCGGGCCTCTCCTTCCACCATGGGGCCGACCCCAAGGACAACGCCCTAGAGCGCCGTGACCAACTGGGGAAGTAGCTCAGCGGGGCCTTCCTAAGCAGTCACCAACGGCTTCTTCAACCCCCTCCCGTAGAGGTACCACAGTGCCTTGCGGGACCTCCGCTCAAGAGAATCGAAGGCGGCTCGATCATGGACAAGGATTTTCGCCTGGGCCTCCAGCCGGGCCTACTCCGCCTCCACCTCCTTCTTCAACTTCTCCAGGCGGTCGTGCTCAACGGCCTGCTCCCGTGCCGATTGCTCCAGCTCGGTGTCACTACAGGCGACCGCGTCTTCTCGGGCCTTCATCTCCTCCTCCCGCGCCTCGCGTCGACGGGCCTCGGCGGCACGCTCGGTGCGCAGGGTCTCCAGCTTGGCCTTCGCCACCCGGCAGCGCTCCTCGGAAGCCTTGACGTCCTTCAACGCCGCATCGCGGGCGGCCTTGGCCAAGCCGGCATCCCGTTCACCCTCCTCAGAGGCTGCTACGGCCTAGCTCCACGCCGCCGTGACGGACGCGTCGGACCGTAACCATCCCAAGATATCCTCCAGGTGCCCCGACGCCAGGCGGCGGTCGTCGCGAAGCTGGGTCAGTGTGGAAAGAGCCTCCTCGAGAGCATTCGGCGAAGCAGAAGAATCATGGCCCAGCGGCGTAATGGAAGGGGGAGGAGGCAGTGCCAGCGTGAGGATCGGCATGTTAGCAGCGGGAGAGGGGGCCAGGAGCTCCGGAGCCTTCGGGACCTTAGTAGGCCAGCTAAGGGCGAGCGCCTCTGGAGCCGGCTTGGCTACAGAGACCGCCTTGTCCTGAGGCCGGGCCTCAGAGTCTCGCGAGGATGACCCAGCCATAGAAGCACGAGAGCCATCACCATCCTTCAGTGCCGGAGGTGGCGCGGCCATGGCAGGCTGCTAGGTCTTAGAGATCTTGGCCGTCTCCTTCTTCTTCTTCATCGCCGGGGTCGACCTACACGTAAAAAAGGGAGGTATAAAGATACCGCAATAAGAGCAAGGAACGAGGATCAAGGCGGAGCACTTACTGGTCCACAGCGGCATAATCCCTCGTCCTCTTCAGGAGCGTCACGTCCGCGTCTTCACAGACTGGGGCACCGGCGCACGAGCTCCAACAGCGGATGATGGCACGATGCCCGAGCCTACGGCGGCCTCGACCGGCGATGAGGCAGAGGCACCGCCTCGTGGGATCAGTGCCGACTTGCTCTTCTTCGGCACCCCCTGCTTCAGCTCTTTCGGAATGGTGCCCTTGGACCTTGTGGTGACCCTGGTGGAGTGCGGCGACTCCCTCACCGGGTGCTCGCTGGTGTCGTCATCGTCAGGGAGAATGCAGAGGAGAAGTCCCCCCCGCCCCCTCATGGGTCGCCTCTGAGTCCGACCTCTCCTCCTGGTCGGACTGGCCGAAGGACAACATCACCGGGGAGCCTGGGTGCCCAGTAGGCGCCAGTGGTATGAGCCCGCGCTCGTCAAAGGCAGGCATGACGACAGCGATCTTTTCCCCATATAGGCAGTGGTATAGCGGCAGATGAGTGTCTGGCGGGCAACCTTTGTCCTTCCCGGCAAGGAGGCGCATGACCTTGTTCAGCTCCTCTTTGGGCAGGTCGTCCAGGCGCAGATGGAGTTCGCCTCCCTCGTTCGCAATCTTCCACAAGGGGCACGAGCGTGCCTGGAGCGGAGCCAGGCACTGTGTCAGGAATTCCTTGACAATCATGCCCGTGTCAGCTTCTCCGCCTTCGGGTCGTCCGGCTTCAGGTCGGCCACCATCTTCTCCATCAACTGCTCCACCCGGGGATCGGTGAGCTTCTCGTGATTCCATCCCTCGTGAGGCGTTGGCATCCCAGTCGGCAGCGCCAGCCGAGGGTAGGAGCGCTTGGCATCCATGAAGATCCACTTGTTCCTGAAGTCGTCCACCTTCTTCCCGGCTCGCGAGATCGTGTTGCTGCCGTTGGCCGCGATGAAGTTGGCACACCCCGAACACTTGCCCTTCTTGACCCGGAGGTAGAAGAAATGGCGAAGCAGTGCCACGGACGGCATCACCCCCACGAATGCCTCGCAGTAAAAGGCAAAGATCAACAGGAGGAGGACGGAGTTGGGATAAAGATGGAGGCCGTGGAGATTGTAATGGCGAAGGACGGCTGAGGGAGTCCTGGACTAGGGGGTGTCCGGATAGCCGAACTATCATCTTTTACCGGACTCCAAGACTATGAAGATACAAGATTGAAGACTTCGTCCCTTGTCTGGATGGGAGTTTCCTTGGCGTGGAAGGCAAGCTTGGCGATACGGATATGTAGATCTCCTACCATTGTAACCGACTCTGTGTAACCCTAACCCTATCCGGTGTCTATATAAACCGGAGGGTTTTAGTCCGTAGGATCTAACAACAATCATACCATAGGCTAGCTTCTAGGGTTTAGCCTCTCCGATCTCGTGGTAGATCTACTCTTGTACTACCCATATCATCAATATTAATCAAGCAGAGTAGGGTATTACCTCCATCGAGAGGGCCCGAACCTGGGTATAAACATCGTGTCCCTTGTCTCCTCGTTACCATCCGCCTAGACGCATGCTTCGTGACCCCCTACCCGAGATCCGCCGGTTTTGACACCGACATTGGTGCTTTCATTGAGAGTTCCTCCGTGTCGTCACCTATAGGCCCGATGGCTCCTTCGATCATCAACAACGACGCGGTCCAGGGTGAGACTTTTCTCCCCGGACAGATCTTCAGATTCGGCAATTTTGCACCGGGCCAATTCACTTGGCCATCCGGAGCAGATCGAAAGCTACGCCCGCCATCGTGTCAGATTTGAAGCTTAAACTATACGGCCAATGTCCGCGGAGACTTGATCTTTGACGGATTCGAGCCATAGCCAAGCGCCGCCAGACCGCTCCTCGATGGGCATGATCTAGCTCGCCGCCGAACAAAGGTCTCGGAGGTGCGCACCGCCCGCCCGACCCTTAGCTCGAGCCGACTTCCCGATCGAGGACGCAGTGGTTGGACACCGCCGGGGCCCTACGATCTCAACGGCGATTGAGCCGAACTCCATCCTCGTCCTTTATGCGAAGATCTGTGACTCCAAGGTGCCGGACTCCTCTCCGGACCAACCCTCCGGCGCTTCCCCGCCAATCGAATCCGATTGGGCGCCGGTCATGGAGTTCACTGCCGCCGACATCTTTCAGCACTCGCCCTTTGGCGGCATCCTGAATTCACTAAAGTCCCTCTCTTTATCAGGAGAGCCTTGGCCAGACTACGGACAGGAAGGTTGGGATGCGGACGACGAAGAAATTCAACGCCCACCCACCACCCACTTTGTAGCCACTGTCGAAAGCTTACACAGCGTGCTCGATTTCGACTCCGAAGACATCGACGGTATGGACGACGATGTAGGAGACAACCATGAACCAGCACCTATAGGATGCTACCTCATCCCATGATGTATACATGGCAGATACACCTAAAGGAAGCGACAACGAGGAACAACAGGACGCTACGAAGGATAAATCCCTCGAAAAGCAGTCAAAACGGCAACAAAGACCCAGCCATAGAGCAGGGCGAACCGGTGGACGAAGAACATGCTATCGAGCAACCGTCCGAACAGGACAACTTGGATAAACAACCCGTCCCCGGCGAAGATAAGAGTCCGGACTTTCTCACGCCGGACAAATGGTTGGAGCAGAATAACCTCCACAAAAGGCTCGTCGCCACTGCACGTAGCCTGAAAAAGCTGAAGCGGAAGCTCAAAACAGCGGAAGATGCACTCAGAATCAGATGGAGCAAAGTACTCAACATCATAGACAAATACGGGCGATCGCCGAACAAAGAGCTACCCAAAGTGAAAACTATCGCCTGAATTTGATGAGGAGGCCATAGAGCCCCACAATCAAAAGTAAGAAGGCCACCCCGTCGGATGGACGACCCCACGGCAAATGGCGCCGCACACAAGCCGCACGCCGATCCGCATAAGGATTCACATCAAAAGGATGGCCCATTAGGTCCATCTATGGGCCGCAAAGCAAGCTCTTCAAAGCAATGCAACACGCCAAATATCCGAACATCACGGCACACCCAAATATAGGGGTGCCACACACCCCCTGTGTTTCACCGATGAGGTGCTGGATCACGAATTCCCAGCGGGATTCAAACCCGTAAACATAGAGGCATACGACGGAACAACAGACCCTGGAGTATGGATTGAGGATTACATCCTCCACATACACATCGCTAGAGGAGATGATCCCCATGCCATAAAATACTTACCCCTCAAGCTCAAAGGGCCAGCCCGGCATTGGCTCAAAGGCCTCCCTGAAAATACCATTGGAAGTTGGGAAGAGCTCGAGGTTGCTTTTTCGCAAATTTTCAAGGGACTTATGTCCGCCCTCCGGATGCGCATTTATTTAAGTCATATAACTCAACAACCCGGAGAGTCAGCCCGCAAATTCGGAACAGGTTCCTCACCAAAAGAACCAAATAGTCGATCGTCCGGACGCCAAAGCCTTAGCAGCTTTCAAACACAACGTCCGAGACGTAATGGCTCGCCAGACACCTCGCCAGAGAAGCCGAGAACCATGGCCGCATTAGCAAGCCTCATGACCCGCTTTTGCGCTGGAGAGGATAGCTGGCTAGCAAGATGCAAAGACCAGCGACCCAAGTACATCCGAGGTCGTGGATGGAAATGGGAAACCACGACGCAACAAGGACCAAAGGCCGGATTAAGGGAACGGTCCAAAGAGCGCGCGATCAACGCCGGATTCAAAAGCTCACGGCAGTAACAATAAAACACCGCCCTTAAGGACAATAGCGATGAGCTATCCAACTTAAACAAAATCTTTGACAAGATATGTCAAATCCACAAGATTCTCGGGAGGCTCGCAAACCATACCCACAGAGATTGTTGGGTCTTCAAGCAGTCCGGCAGACTCAACGCTGAACACAAGGGGCTCGACACACCAAGTGAGGATGATGACGAACCCCACAAGCAGAAAGTAATCGAAAAACAAAAGAATTTCCCACAAGAGGTTAAAACAGTAAACTCACTTCACGTGATAAAAGGGAAAACAGAGCGGCGCCCATTAAGATGTGCGCCGCAAGACATACTACCCTAGCGAGTACCATCACCGGTTGTCAAAACCAATCACCTTCGACCATCGTGACTACTCCGAAAGTATCCTAACGCAGGATGGACTGCCTTGATATTGGATCCTATAATCGACGGATTCCAATTTACACAAGTCCTCATGGATGGCGGCAAGGACATAAACCCGATATATCAGGACACAATCCGCAGGATGGGGATAGACCCAACCAAAATTCGCCATAGCAACACCTCCTTCAAAGGGGTAATGCCAGCTGTATGCCCATTGTACGGGCTCCTCATCGCTAGAAGTTGTGTTCGACTCATCCGACAACTTCCGCCGTGAAAAGTTAACCTTCCACATCGCCCCATTCGAAAGTAGCTATGAAGCACTACTGGGGCGTGAAGCTTTCGTCCGCTTTAACGCAATACCGCATTATGCATCTCTTACACTTAAAATACCCGGTCCACGCAGCATCATCTCATTAAAAGGGTGTATTAAGTGTTACTCGAAAGACGAAGAACGTGAGACCGCTGACAGCCCCACACCAATCCGGCTCCGCTAATCAATGCACTGAATAGGTCATTATTCAAACCCCGGACACGGCTAGACGAGTCCGGCGCCTACTAGCGGCATACCCCCATACAAGGGCTGCACGACGCAAAGAAGAGAGAATAAAGCTCAATTTTATTCACTTTTTCAATCGCATCTGCTTATTTAATATAAAGTACATCTTCCGCACGATCTTTTTTTCTTTTCAACTAAGTTCCTCTCTTTACAGATGAACAACGTGCTACACCCGGCCCGTGATACGGCACAATGGAGACACAGCGCAGACGCAAGAGGGACCTGCTGCAAGGATTCTTTTCAGATTAAGACCGTGGTAAACCTTTTTTACTGTCTCTTGTTGATACACATCCCCGGTTTCTAGCTATAACCAAGGAGGAGGCTGGCATTTTGGCATCGGCCGCACTGTAATTTTTGCACGCATTCGACACTGTGGGGCTTAGGGCATTATTCTGCCTGCTTTTATAAAGACCGAATACCTTAGGGAGTGTTCGGGCGCCTCGAGTTAGGGCCTTATATGCATCAGCTCGAATCATGTCTTTGGTCAAATGTTGGGTTTGCCCGGCTCTCGTGTTTTGCTGCTTACGTTCCGCTCTATCGGCTAACGCGCACCGTGGAGAACTATCGCGATTGTGCCCGGTTCGGCGAGGCGAGCACCTAAGTAGAGAAAGCCGAAAACCGACCGTCATGATATAGCGAGATCGGTCAACCACTCGATGACTCACCGAAATGTTTAGAATTCCTCCGCATTAACGAAGGACCGTTTTCGGTCAGCACATACGCACTCGAATTCGGGAGAGTGCGGTGCCCCCAGGGGCTTTATAGTAGCCCCACCACTCGAACTCCTATGGCTAAGTGAAAGTGATAAAGCATTATAGTCCGGTTGCCTAGTTTGCTACGCTATCACCTCCTTCACAGGACAAAGACGTTGGATTAAGTGTGAAAAAGCGCCTTCTTTGCAAACACCCCGCACTATGTGCGTGAAGTCAAGACCGCCATCTTTCAAAGTTATATATACATATACATCAACGGGCCAGACAGGAGTAGTTTATTACTTGAACGCACAAGTATAAAAAGCTCTTCTATTATATTGAAACATTGTTTTCACAAATCATACATGTCATTTAAACATAATATCCTTCGAGCACCGTGATCTCTATTAAACGAGCGCCTCGCAGACTTCCTCAAAATAGCGCCGCAGTACTCGGCTTTTGTCCGGAATCTTGGGATGCAACGCCGGTGGCCTTCATTTCTGCCAAAGTATGTCTTGACACGGGCAAGAGCCATCCGCGCTCCCTTAATACACGCCGACCACTTCATTGCGCCGACACGCGGTACCGCACCAAGGAACCGCTGCACTAAGCCAAAATAACTCTTCTACCGGGTCCGCTTCGCCACAAATGAGTCATGACATGCTTCATGGCAAGTCCGGATAACCGATTCAGCTCGCCCATTCGCCAACCGATCGGTCAACGAAAGAGGACGCCCGGACTATGGAATTGCGACCAATATAGCTCTTCCCTTCGCGCCTCTTCCGCCTCTAAGTGCTCAATCGCGTCCGCAGCGCTCGCCGCTAAATCCAGATAAGCATCCTCCGAACTCCACAACTTGTCCAACTGAGCATACTTCGGATCCGTATATTTCCTCCGCAGCAGAAACGGTTTTCTAGCCGCAATAGCCCCGGCTTGACTCAGCTCCTCCTTGGCAGCTCTCATAGCGGAACGGGCATCCTTGGATTCGGCGGTGGCCTTTTTCAGGTCCTCTTGTTCGCTGACGTTCTTTTTTCAAGAACCCCGCAACGGCCGGTAGCATTCTTCAACTTTATGGCCATATCGACCATTTCCTCTTTGCTTCGGGCAAAGGAGCAGCCTGCTCGGCTTTTAGCTCTTCTGACGCCCTTAAAGCGCCACATTACTATTTCGGCTTGCTCTTTCGCCGGGCGAAGTTCCGCCGCAGCTCCTCCACAAAGAAGGGCACCACCTGCATTAAGCATACAAGTAGTAAGGCATGGGCGCCAAGCTCCCTTACCAGTGTGTCCGCGGAGAAGTCGCATACCTTGTGACTCATCAAACCGCTTATTGACCAAATATGATGTCCGCATCCGCCTCATCAAGTTGCCGCTTTAGTTCGGCAAATTCATCGATCCTGGCCACCGGACGCCCGCCACCTATTTAGGAGCGGCGCAATGTTATAATCGAGATTATGATCCTCGCACGCTGTCAATTTTGACAACATACCGAGTCTCGTGGGCTACTATCTATACAGGTGCATTCTATATGCATAACTCTCGAAGGTACATCATTTTGCGTACCTCGAACCCCGTCACAAGAAGCTTCGACGGCTTCATGCAATCCGCTTTCATGGATGCAATTCTTTCAATCACATTACCCATTAGCGCACGGTGATCTTCTCGAGATAGCCGCCGCCCGAGCAGATCCTTCACTCCTCCGATCAAGACGCCCGATTGGCGCCGGACCTTCCGCCCCGTCGGGACTCGGGAAACCCTCCGCGACGACACCTCGTGGTCGTCCGCCTCGCATGAAGGTGCGACAGTGGAGGCATTTCGCTCCATCATCTCCTAAGAAGATCCTCAAGACGAGCTCTGGCGAGAAGGGCTGAGATCCGAACTACAAGGTATAATTTCGGTTATCTTCGTAAATAAATATAGGGATGTCCCTTATTACAAGACCCTTCTTTTTTACTTACGGCTCATTGGAGGGCTGATCCCCTTGGGGAAACAAAGGCGACTGGGGTACTTCCCAGCCGGACTCTCCGACGAAGATTTCTTTCCCTCTTTGAGGCCTTGACCTCCGGATCTTCCGGCGGTCCTCTTCTCTCCTTGGAGGGTGGGACTTTGATCCTCCTTCCTCGAAAAGCCTCCTTCAGGAGGCAGTTGCTTCCAGCTCCTCCCTTCGCCTTTCTTCAAAAGGCGCGGCCTTCAAAGATCTTGGTCAAGACGGATCAGGTGTGATCTCTGGGAGGGGAGCCGGACACCTTATCAACTTTGCCTTCGCTATCCACTCATGTTCAAAAAACAGTTCCTTTAAGGGAAAGTTTATGATAAATGAACGGACAGCCTGTCCGTGTACATGCCGACTTACTTGAGTATCTGGCTGATTGCAGCTTAGTCTTGCGTCCTTAGTCAGGTCCGGACACTTTTTTTGTGATCCGAAGAACAGTTTATACATCTCCACGGGCGTCGTACCCATAAAATGTTGGAGAGCTCGTGGTCCCTCCGGATTAAATTCCCACAAACGGAGGGGGCGACGTTTGCAGGCGTAAGGCGCCGAATCAACATAACCTGCGCCACTGCGACCAGATTGATCTCTCTTTCTTGGAGGTCTCGAATACGGCCCTGCAACAAAGGAACGTCCTTGGACGGCCCCCAGTCAAGCCCCCGGTTGACCCATGATGCCAGCCGCTATGGTGGACCTGAGCGGAAGGCGGGTGGTGTCACCCATTTGGTGCCCCTGGGAGCGTTGATATAAAACCACTCCCGTTGCCACAAACCAAGCTCCTCTTGAAAAGAGCCCTCGGGCCACGGAGCATCAGCACACTTGCTTATGACCGCCCCTCCAGCACTCGCTTGTTGCCCCACGATCATCTTCGGCTCCACCTTGAAGGTCTTGAGCCACAATCCAAAGTGAGGGGTAATATGGAGGAAGGCTTCACATACGACAATGAATAACGAGATATGGAGGATGGACTCCGGATTCAAGTCATGGAAATCCAGCCCATAATAAAACACGAGTGCCCGCACAAAGGGATCTGTCGGGAAGCCTAAACCCCGAAGGAAGTGAGACACGAACACCACGCTCTCGCCGGGCTCGGGAGTTGGAATGACCTGCCCTGGAGCAGGCAGCCTATGCGAGATCTCGCCGGTTAGATATCTGGCCTCGCAGCTTTTAGCACATCTTCTTCGTGGACGGAAGAAGACATCCATCGGCCGAATTGGTCGGAGACCGGACATCGTCGAAGGTCCGAAGCGCCTAAATCTGAAGCTTTGGGTGTTAGAACTCGAAGCGCGAGGCGAACTCGATGGAGGGTGGAAAAAAGAAGAGGGCCTTGGTCTCGTTATAAAGAGGTTGAATACCAAGAGCCCTCCCCGTGGTCGATTGTGCCTCGCCTTCTTTAGAGGAGGCGTGCCAACGGGAACGGTTGGGTTACCCACGTCCGTATTGATGAGAATCCCGGAATAAGGGGGCACGATCTATGCTTTGATAAGACGTGCCAGGGAAACCGCCTCGCTAAACGCGCTGAGGTGGAACAGTAAAAAATGATTCATATAAAGGACTGGCCGTGGTGTGATGTCACGCCGCGGAATACGTCAGCAGATCTGTGCAAAAAGTTATTCTCTCTACGGTGGTATGTGGAACTTGTTTTGCGAGCGGACACTATCCGTGTGTTCAAAATCTTCTATGGAGTATTGGAAGAGGAACCCGCCTTGCAATGCCGAAGACAATATGCGCGCCGGACTCGTCGTCATTGAAGCCTGGTTCAGGGGCTACTGAGGGAGTCCTGGACTAGGGGGTGTCCGGATAGCCGAACTATCATCTTTGGCCGGACTCCAAGACTATGGAGATACAATATTGAAGACTTTGTCCCTTGTACGGATGGGACTTTCCTTGGCGTGGAAGGCAAGCTTGGCGATACGGATATGTAGATCTCCTACCATTGTAACCGACTCTGTGTAACCCTAACCCTATCCGGTGTCTATATAAACCGGAGGGTTTTAGTCCCAGAGGACTAACAACAATCATACCATAGGCTAGCTTCTAGGGTTTAGCCTCTCGATCTCGTGGTAGATCTACTCTTGTACTACCCATATCATCAATATTAATCAAGGTAAGTAGGGTATTACCTCCATCGAGAGGGCCCGAACCTGGGTAAAAACATCGTGTCCCTTGTCTCCTGTTACCATCCGCCTAGACGCACAGTTCGGGACCCCCTACCCGAGATCCGCCGGTTTTGACACCGACAACGGCATAGAAGAAGCCGGAGAAAGGAGGGACCAGCCCTGCGAAGACGCTGTGCAAGAAGGGATAGAAGGTACTGCCCAAGGTTCCCAGCTTGACGGAGCCGGCCTGGAGCATTGTCTCTCCCCCCCTCGTTGCTGCCATCCGTCATCACTAGGAGCGCGGCGGCGAGGTTCTTCTCTGTGACTGTAGACACGCTCTTGGCAGGCTCGAACCAGGAGGGCGAGCGCGCGGCCTTTGCCTTGTCGGTGGCCATCGGTTGCGGGCTTGGGGGAGAGTTTCGGTGGATTTGGAGGCTCTCTGGGTGAGAAGGGGAAGGGGATCTGGAGCAAGATGAAGGAAGGGCAATGGAAGCCATGTAGCGGGCGCCGGCCTTTTTGTCAGGTAAGGACGGTTGCCGAGGCAGCATGGGGAAGCGGAGGCACCCACGTCCTATCAATCGCCATGCGTCGACCGAGGCCATAGGCGGTTGGGACCCGCGGCGCTCCGCCCTTGCACTTTGGCTTCACTTCGAATCCAAGTTCGAGCGCGCCTTGGGCCCGGGGGCTACTATCGGTGTCCTGGGAACGGGGGTACCCAGACTTGCCTGCCTGCGGCCCACGGCGTGGCTCTATCAATGGCCCGGTACGGCCCAGCTTCAGCAACAATTACTCAAGACCCTCGCGAGGGGCCAAGCCTCGCGAGGTGGACGACACCAAGACCTTCCTGGGGGCGGCCTCTATAGGCTGGCTCCCGAGGAGCGGGGATATCTATGCAAGGTGCACCTCGCGAAGTTCATATGACGTGAGCCGTGACGACCAAGGCCAGGCGAGTGCCAGTGGGCACAGTGTACCAGTTTCCTCTTTGGTGTTAAAGAGGCAAGCGCAGGCGCAGGGTCCTGAGGAATCAACTAAATGTTTCCATATCGATGCAACAAGACCAAGGCCGCCAGGACGGTAGGACGGAGGTCATCACGAAGCTCACTGCAGCGTCACCACTAGAGCCTTTTGTAGGCGAAGACTACTTTTGTCAGGATAGCTTGTACTAGTTGTCCCCCTTCAAATTTCGCCGTTGTGGGATCCCTTCCCGCCTACATTTGGGAAGAGGACCAAGGCCACTATAAATAGGACTTAGGCACCACCATAGAGGGGACGGATCAATTCCACCCTGACCACCTCCCCAGCTCATCAAGCTCAAGAACACCTCACCTCCTGAGGCTGTCCAACCACTTTACTAGTTCATCCTCAGCCCCTCGAGGCAATCCACCACAAAGCTGGAGTAGGGTATTACACCGCAAGGTGGCCCGAACCAGGATAAACTGCGGTGTCTCTTATCCCTTGGGTTCAACGAGCTAGGCCGTGGAATCACTGAGCGGGTAGACCGGGAGGGAAGAGTTCTTTGCACGCACCCCAGAGTTCGAACCTCTCAAGGGGGAAGGCTTATAGTATGGTAGCAAAAAGGGTCAGCAATAATCAATTCAGAGATGCAAAGTTGAATAAACGCTCAACGACGGTATAGTGCTGGTACTAGGCTAGACCGTGCTAGAGACGCGAGCCTAGCACTAAAAAAATCACGGCGCTGCACGCAAATAAGGGAGGAGCACACTCTGGAAAAAAATTCTCTTTTTTTTCTTTTTTTTCACCTTTTTCCTCTTTTTTTTGCTCCGCAACAATTTTTTTTCAAAAAAGTCTACAAATGGTCTAAAAACTGCCTAGCCAGAATTTTCCAGACTTAGTTTTTTTTAGTTTGGAACTATTTTTCATCATGGGTAGCACGGAAGTTGGGGAGTCCTTCTCTGTCACGACTCGGAGTATGGCGTGATCTGGAAATCCAAAACAGAGTAACAAAATACTGGACTCGGAATAGGACTGGTGGCGGAGATGAATCTGGTGGAACTCGGACTGGTGGCGGAGATGAATGTGGTTGAACTCGGACTGGTGGCGGATATATGTTGCAGGTCGACTCGGATTGGCGATGAATATGCGGTGATATATGGCAGCAGCGATGATGATGATGCGGTGGTGATATATGGCAGCAGCGATGATGATGATGCGGTGGTGATATACGGCAGCAGCGATGATGATGATGCGGTGGTGATATATGGCAGTGGCGACATGACAACCTGTGAATAGAACTCGGAACTCTAAAGGACTAGACGCTAAGACCAGCAACTTGACACGACGATGCAACCACAAATTCAACAAAGCAAATACATAAAAGATTGTGCAAAGGCTCAGATTGGTTCGGATATGATGAACTAACCCTAATTTTTTTGGCTTTTTCATGGACTGTAGGTATGAAAAATAGACTCGATCTAAACTATGAAACACTATAAAATCTCACCGAGCAACCTGGAAATCTGATACCACTTGATAGAGGCAAAGGTGTCCCGTCTTTCGATGAGATGGTGGCTATCGTTTTGGAGGAAGTCGACTTTGATGATCCGACTACGAACGTGCGAGGACGTCGCACCTTAGCAATCGCTAAACCAACTCCGAGAGGTTATTGACCACGCCGGAGCACGATCAACCAAACCACGAAGGTCTGTTTCCTGCAGGCAAACAAAGAACAAGCAAGAAACTAAGATTGCAATTTGGATATTCTGGGGTTCTGTGACGCCTTTGTCTGGTCGTTGAACACAAACGAAGTACGCGAAGCAGCTATGGCGAACTTTTAATCTATACAAAACTCGAAGTCTAAACGGTGCCCTAAGGGCTGTATATATGGAGGAAGAGGGAGGGGGGAATTTCGTGGCCCTTGGGGAAGGGGTCTGAAACCAACCCTATCTCTTGTTTCCCCACACATACGGACTCTAAAAACAGCCTATACTTATGTATTTCGAAATTACATGGGCCTGGCCCGATAAGGTGACGCAGCACCTAGAATAGCCTCTGGATGAAGTTTATGAAGTGGCATCTTGTATATTTCGTATGGTGGCTTCAAAGTCCTGAAATCATCACTTGTAACTCTGTTCTTGTTCCCCTTGCGCATGCCATCAACTCCATGCTTGTTCTTGCTCCAATGTTCATCCCTCTTATCCAAGCCAGACCCTTCATTTGTAAGCAAAACAAATGTATCCAATTTAGGCAGCATCATATTCTCATGAACATTAGAATCATTACCAAGAAACTAAAGTACGTGATAATTTAATTGGCGTGCGCGAGCTCTAGTAATTGGTCCTGTATATGTAGCAGTAGGGGCTGTGGCTGTAACAATGGTATAGATGTCGGTGCAAGATTTTCTAAACAGATTTGAAGAGGCCATGGAGAAGATAGATGGCATGGAAAAGACGTTCGAAATAAAGCTCGATAACAAGTTTAATGAATTGCTCACGCGTCTTCCACCACAACCACCGGCTGCACCTAACGCACCTCTACAACAACAACAACGACTACCTCGACGTCGCGAAACAGCCCTCCGCCCAGCGAGTTGTGTCCCTCTTGCGCTTGGCCAAACCGTTGGTGCTGCTGTT
Organism: Aegilops bicornis; assembly: GCA_021605145.1. Taxonomy (NCBI): domain Eukaryota; kingdom Viridiplantae; phylum Streptophyta; class Magnoliopsida; order Poales; family Poaceae; genus Aegilops; species Aegilops bicornis. Next base: position 400,797,822 of record CM038670.1, on the reverse strand, counting down.
CATACTTCTGTGGCTCCTGCTACTGATGTGGAGGACGATGATTATGTGGGAGATTACGAGGATGAAGTTGATCTAAATCAAACTACGTGCAACCACCAGCACCACAACCACCAGGTCGTCTACATGCAAATAATGGCAATGTTAGGGCTCCCCCTCAGGTATGAGATCATGACCATCTCCCTAAACTGAAATTGAATATTCCACCATTTGAGGGTAGATATGTTCACGATATATATCTTACTTGGGAGTTAGAAACTAAACAACGATTTACATGTTTACAATATCCCGAGGAGAGACGTGTTCACGCCATCGGGTTGTGCTTTCAATAGCTTTACATTTGATTGGTTGTCTAAACATTGTAGATTATATCCTGTTACAGCTACTTGGGCTGCTTTGAAAACTGCTATGCGTACTCGTTGGGTTCCACCATATTATCAACGTGAATTACTTAAAAAATTGCAGCGCTTAAGACAAGGAATAAATTCTGTAGAAGAATATTATCAGGAATTACAAACTGGCTTGATTAGATGTGGTATTGTTGAGGATAATGAAGCTATGCTTCCATGTTTTATGGGTGGATTAAATAGAGAGATTCAGACGATTCTTGAGTATAAGGATTATAATAATATCACTCGTTTATTCCATCTTGCTTGTAAAGCTGAGCGTGAAGTGCAGGATCGACAGGCATTGGCGCGAACTAACTTTTCTGCAGGTCGACCTTCATCATGGACACCACGTGCATCATCTACTTCCACTGCACCATCACCTCCTTTAGGTGCCACCTCCAACCGTGATACAAGAAAGCATGCACAACCACCACTATCTGCCAAGAGCACACCTGCCGGGCCTGCACAGAGCTCTTCTTCTTCCATGGCGTCAACAGGGCACACAAGTGATATTATTTGTCGTCGTTGTAAGGGAAGAGGACATTTTATGAGAGAATGCAAATCTCAGCGTCGATGATGGCTACCGAGGATGGTGGGTATGAGTCCGCTAGTGACTATGATGAGGAGACTTTGGCTCTTATTACAAGTGAAGAACACGGTGGAGATGATTCTGATCATGAGACGCAATACATGGCTGCTGAAGATGCTGACACGTATGAATGTTTAGTTGCTCAACGTGTTTTGAGTGTGCAGGCTACACAAGCTGAGCAAAATCAGAGGCCTAATTTGTTCCATACAAAGGTAGTTGTGAAGGAACGTTCTGTTCAAGCGCCATCATAGATGGAGGGAGCTGCAACAACTTGGCTAGCATGGAGATGGTGGAGAAGCTATCTCTCACCACAAGACCACATCCACATCCTTACTACATCCAATGGTTCAACAACAGTGCAAGGTTAAGGTAACACATACTGTTCGGGTGCATTTTAGTATCTCTACATATGCTGATTATGTTGATTGTGATGTGGTACCTATGCAAGCATGTTCCTTATTACTTGGTAGACCATAGCAATTTGATAAAAAAATCTGTACACCATGGTAGAAACAATCAGTATACTCTTGCTCATAAGGATACAAATATTACTTTGCTTCCTATGACTCCTGATTCCATTTTGAAAGATGATATTCATAGAGCTAATAAAGCAAAACAGGAGAAAAATAAGAGTGAAAATCAGATTGTGGCAAAAGAATTTGAGCAAAAAATGAAGCCTAATAATAAACCATCTAGTGTTGCTTCTGAAATTAAATTGAAAAGTGCATGTTTACTTGCCACCAAATTTGATATTGATGAGCTACTTTTTAGCAAATCTGTTTGCTATAGTTTTGTGTGCAAAGAGGCATTATTTTCATTCAAGTACGTGCCTTCCTCTTTATCCCATGCAGTCACTAACATTTTGCAGGAGTTCGGTGACGTCTTCCCACAAGACGTGCCACTGGGATTACCACCTATTCGAGGGATTGAGCATCAAATTGACTTAATTCCCGGTGCAACTCTACCCAACCGTGCACCATACCGTACCAATCCAGGGGAGCCGAAGGAGATTATGTGTCAAGTACAGGAGCTGCTCGACAAAGGTTATATACGCGAATCTCTTAGTCCTTGTGCTGTTCCTATTATACTAGTGCCTAAAAAGGATGGTACGTCGCGTATGTGTGTTGATTGTAGAGGCATTAGTAATATTACTATTCATTATCGTCATCCTATTCCTAGGCTAGATGATATGCTTGATGAATTGAGTGGCTCTACAATATTCTCCAAAGTTGATTTATGTAGTGGATACCATCAAATTCGTATGAAATTGGGAGATGAATGGAAAACAACATTTAAAACTAAGTTTGGTTTATATGAGTGGTTAGTCATGCTTTTTGGGTTAACTAATGCACCTAGTACTTTCATGAGACTAATGAATGAAGTTTTATGTGCTTTCATTGGACGATTTGTGGTAGTCTATTTTGATGATATACTGATTTATAGCAAATCTTTGGAAGAACATTTGGAACATTTACGTGTTGTTTTTATTGCTCTACGTGATGCATGTTTGTTTGGTAACCTTGTGAAGTGCACCTTTTGCACCGACCGAATATCTTTTCTTGGCTATGTTGTTACTCCACAGGGAATTGAAGTTGATAGAGCCAAGATTGAAGCTATTGAGAGTTGGCCGCAGCCCAAAACGGTCACACAAGTGAGGAGTTTTCTTGGACTCGCTGGTTTCTATAGGCATTTTGTGAGAGATTTTAGCACCATTGCTGCACCTCTCAACGAGCTTACAAAGAAGGATGTGCCTTTTGTTTGGGGTACCAAGACGGGAAGAAGCCTTCACGGCATTGAAAGATAAGTTGACACATGCTCCTTTACTCCAACTTCCTGATTTTAATAAGAATTTTGAGCTTGAATGTGATGCTAGTGGAATTGGATTAGGAGGTGTGTTATTACAAGATGGCAAACCTGTTGCATACTTTTCTAAAAAAATGAGTGGGCCTAGTCTGAACTATTCTACTTATGATAAAGAATTATATGCTCTTGTTCGGACTTTAGAGACATGGCAACATTATTTATGGCCCAAAGAATTTGTTATACATTCCGATCATGAATCTTTGAAACATACTAAAAGTCAAGCTAAACTGAATCGTAGACATGCTAAATGGGTTGAATTCATTGAGACTTTTCCTTATGTCATTAAACACAAGAAGGGTAAAGAAAATGTTATTGCTGATGCTTTGTCTCGTCGCTATACTATGCTTTCACAACTTGACTTCAAAATATTTGGTTTGGAGACCATCAAAGATCAATATGTGCATGATGCTGATTTTAAAGATGTAATGCAGAATTATAAAGAAGGACGAACATGGAACAAGTTCGTTATTAATGATGGCTTTGTGTTCCGTGCTAACAAGCTATGCATTCCTGCTAGGTCTGTTCATCTTTTGTTGTTGCAGGAGGCGCATGGAGGAGGATTAATGGGACACCTTGGTGTGAAGAAGATGGGAGGTACTTTCTACACATTTCTTTTGGCCAAAGATGAGACGGGATGTTGAGCATTTTGTTGCTCACTGCACTACATGTCAAAAAGCTAAGTCACGACTCAAACCTCATGGTTTATATATGCCTTTGCCTGTACCTAGTGTTCCTTGGGAGGATATATATATATGGACTTTTTTTAGGTTTACCTCGAACAAAGAAGGGGAGGGATAAGATATTTGTTGTCGTGGATAGATTCTCGAAAATGGCACACTTTATACCATGTCATAAAAGCGATGATGCTGTTAATGTTGCTGATTTGTTCTTTCGTGAAATTATTCTCTTGCATGGTGTGCCAAATACTATTGTTTCAGATCGTGATACTAAATTTCTTAGCCACTTTTGGACATGTTTATGGGCTAAGTTGGGGACTAAACTGTTTTTTAGTACTACTTGTCACCCCAAACTGATGGTCAAACTGAAGTAGTCAATAGAACATTGTCTATTATGCTTAGGGTTGTTTTGAAGAATAATAAGAAAATGTGGGAAGAATGCTTGCCTCATATTGAATTTGCTTATAATCGTTCGTTGCATTCTACTACTAAGATGTGCCCTTTTGAAATTGTGTATGGTTTTCTACCTCGTGCACCCGTTGATTTGTTGCCTCTTCCATCTTCGGAGAAGGTTAATTTTGATGCTAAACAACATGCTGAATTGATCTAAAAAATGCATGAGTTAACTAAGGAAAACATTGAGCGTATGAATGGTAAATATAAACTTGCTGGAGATAAGGGTAGAAAACATGTTGTCTTTAAACCTGGAGATCTTGTTTGGTTACATTTGCATAAGGATAGGTTTCCTAATTTGCGCAAATCAAAGTTAATGCCACGTGCTGATGGTCCTTTTAAGGTGTTAGAGAAAATAAATGATAATGCATATAAACTTGAGCTGCCTGCATATTTTGGGGTTAGTCCCGCTTTTAACATTGCAGATTTGAAGCCTTATTTGGGTGAGGAAGATGAGCTTCCGTCGAGGACGACTTCATTTCAAGAAGGGGAGGATGATGAGGACATCAATACCATTGTTACGCCCACAACCCCTACTACTACATATACTGGACCAATTACTAGAGCTCGCGCACGCCAATTAAATTATCAGGTACTTTAGTTTCTTGGTATTGATTCTAATGTTCATGAGAATATGATGCTGCCTAAATTGGATACATTTGTTTTGCTTACAAACGAAGGTTCTGGCATGGATAAGAGGGATGAACATTGGAGCAAGAATAGGCATGGAGTTGATGGCATGCGCAAGGGGAACAAGAATGGAGTTACAAGTGATGATTTCAGGATGATGAGGACATCAATACCATTGTTACACCCACAGCCCCTACTACTACATATACTGGACCAATTACTAGAGCTCGCGCACGCCAATTAAATTATCAGGTACTTTCGTTTCTTGGTATTGATTCTAATGTTCATGAGAATATGATGCTACCTAAATTGGATACATTTGTTTTGCTTACAAACGAAGGTTCTGGCATGGATAAGAGGGATGAACATTGGAGCAAGAACAAGCATGGATTTGATGGCATGCGCAAGGGGAACAAGAACAGAGTTACAAGTGATGATTTCAGGACTTTGAAGCCACCATAATGAGTGCATGAAGCCTTGGACGAAATATCCAAGATGCCACTTCGTAAACTTTGTCCAGAGGCTATTCTAGGTGTTGCGTCACCTTATTATTGGGCCAGGCCCATGTAATTTTGAAATACATAAGTATAGGCTATTTTTAGAATCCGTATGTGTGGGGAAACAAGAGATAGGGTTGGTTTCGGACCCCTTCCCCAAGGGCCACGAAATCCCCCCCCCCCCTCTTTGTGACGCCCGGGTATTTAGCTACAGTAATTCCCTGCTAATGATGCCACGTCACTTCGATTACTTTCACTAATCTCGTGTTAGTTCGGAACCGATTCAAATTCATATTCAAAATCAAGCAAACAATAAACGTTTTCAAAAGTCAAAACTAAAATGTTCTAAATGTGACAAATAATTCATAAGTAGTGTTGGTGGAGAAACCACATTTTTATAAAAGTTCTAAATGCATTTAATTAATTAAAACAGTAGGTAAGACAAATACATAAATGCCTTGGTATTTTATAAAATACTAAACTATATTATTAGGGGGTTAAACCTTTTGTGGTAGAGGTATAATTAGTGTTACTATTTAAGGTACAACTTTTATGTTTTATAAAACTTGAATAAAATAAAACAGTAACAGAAAAGGAAAATTAAACAAAAGTAAAATAAAGACAAAAGAAAGAGAAACCCCCTCCCTCGCTGGATCTCGGCCCATCTAGCCACCGGGCCAACCAGGCCGGCCCAGCCGCCCCCTATAACCCCCTGAGCCACCCCAAAACCCTAACCGCACCCCACTTCAACCACGTCGCCACTCCTCCCCCCCCTCGATCCAATCTGGATCGGGGCGAACCCCCCTACTTCCCCTCTCTCACTCGCTGGTTCCCCCATCCCGATTCTGGATCGCTGCGCCACACGCCACCATGGCGCCCCCTCCCGGACTCCTCCGCCTTCATCAATCGCCGCCCGAGTGCCCTCCTCGCCGGACAACCTCGCCGGTGCCCTGGCCGCCTCACGCTGCCGCCACCTCACCGAGCACCGCCGCCTCGACCGCCTGCCCTCGTCCTCCTCCCGAGCTCAGCGTATGCACATCTGCAGGGCCCGGTGAGACGCCGTCCTTCCCTCCTCTTCCTTCTTTACCGGCCCCGTTCGTCGCGCGCGACACGCCCGCCATCCGACTCCGTGCCCGCCCGCTCGCCGGCCTGACCGCGCCATGCTTGTCCTCCAACACCACCGCCTTCACGGTTGCCAAGAACGCGAAGTCGAGCCCTCCACCCCTGTCCCACGGCGCCCATCTAGCTCCCGCTCGGTTCTTTGCTTCACGGCGCCGCCGAGGACCTCGCGCTTCGCCCGCTTCTGGCCCGGCTCTGTGGCCGATGGCCTGTCTCCGCTCTGCGGCGGCGCCGCCTCGACGACTGGCGCTGCAGCTCCTACCAGCGCCCATGCCGCGTGCCCTTAGGCGTCTTTCGGTCGCCGACTGCAATAACCCGTCGCTCAGCGCCGGTATGGCCCTCTGGGCCAATGACATTGGGGCCCACCACCCCCCTGGAACGTTAAAAAAAGAAATTAAAAAATATATTAAAAATAAATATATAATAAAAATAATTATTAATTAATTAATTTAGTAATTAATTAATTCTATTTAGTTTAACCTAAACACTAGTTAACCTAATTAACTTAGTTAGTTAGTTAACAGTCAATGATAGTGGGGCCCACACTTAAGTTGACTAAGTCAACAGGACTGTTGACTGCTGACTGTGCAGTTGACCCAGTCAACGGACCCCATCTGTCAGGTTGACCAGTCAACAGTCAAACTTTGATCGCCGACTGGCCGATGAGTCACTCGTCCCCACCAACAAATTTCATGTGTACACCTCTGGGTACACTTATGTGTATCCATAGCATTTAACCTTTAATTTTCGAATGAAAATAATTAAATAAATCCTAAAAATGATTTAAATCTTTTAGAATTAATAGAAAATAAACCGTAGCTCGGATGGAAAACTTTGTACATGAAAGTTGCTCAGAACGACGAGACGATTCCGGTTACGCAACCCGTTCGTCCGCCACACCCCCCTAACCTTTCGAACTCGCAACATTCCTCCGCTCCTTCGCTCGAAAACGTGAAACACCGGAATACTTTCCCGGATGCTTCTTCACCAAGTATCACCTCATACCGCGTTAGGGCACCCCTAGCACCGTTATTTGTCTTGTCTTGCATCATTATGCATATGTTTGCATTGTATTCATTGTTTCTCCCCTCTTCTTCCGCTTAGACACCAAGACCGGCGCTGTTGCTGCAAGACGACTACGGAGTTGACGACCCTCTCTCTTGCTGTGAGCAACCAGGCAAGCCCCCTTTGATCACGGATATCGCCTACTCTTCTCTATCTTGCTTGCATTAGAGTAGTGTAGCATGTTATCGCTTTCATTACTCCTATACCGCTGCATAGCCTGTCCTTGCTACTCGTTGTTACCTTTACCTTCTATCCTCTTGCTTAGTATAGGATGCTAGTATTCCATCTGTGGCCCTACATTCTTGTCCGTCTGTGTGCTATACTATCGGGCCGTGATCACTCGGGGAGGTGATCACGGGTATATACTTATACTTATACATGATACATGTGGTGACTAAAGTCGGGTCGGCTTGTGGAGCACCCATGAGTGATTCACGGATTGGGGGCTGAAAGGACCTTTGTCCCGACGGCCCTCTGGATCGATCTTTGTGGCGGGCTGACAGGGCAGGTTGAGACCGCCTAGGAGAGAGGTGGGCCTGGCCCTGTTCGGCGTTCGCGGATACTTAACACGCTTAACGAGATCTTGGTATTTGATCTGAGTTGGGTCGTTGACCTTATATGCACTAACCGCCACGTGGGACAAGATATGGGCAACCGGCGTCGTGGTATCAGCCGAAGCATTTCGTGACGTCAGCGACTGAGCGGCGTGCGCCGGATTGGATTGGAACGCCACTAGGCTAGGTCTGCTTCGGCCAGACGCATAGCGTGAAGGTGTGCTAAGGCGATGGGCCCTGCACCTGTGCGCATAGGTTTAGACCGGCGTGCGACCTCTCTGTTATGCCTAGGTGGGGCTGCGGTGTTGATCTTCCGCGGCGGGCATGAACCGTAAAAGAGTGTCCGGCCAAATGGGATCGAGCGTGTCGGGTAATGTGGTGCACTCCTGCAGGAAGTTAATCTATTCGAATAGCCGTGATCTTGATAGCAGGACGACTTGGAGTTGTACCTTGACCTTATGATAACTAGAACTGGATACTTAATAAAACACACCCTTCCAAGTGCCAGATACAACCCGGTGGCCGCTCTCTCTCAGGGTTACGAGGAGGGGATCGCCGGGTAGGATTATTGCTATGTGATGCTACTTGGAGGACTGCAGTCTACTCTCTGCTACATGCTGCAAGGTGGAGGCTGCCAGAAGCGTAGTCTTCGGCAGGATTTGCTATCCCCCTCTTATTCTGGCATTCTGAAGTTCAGTCCACTGATATGGCCCTTTGCACATATATCCATGCATATGTAGTGTAGCTCCTTGCTTGCGAGTACTTTGGATGAGTACTCACGGTTGCCTTGTTCCCCCTTTTCCCCCTATCTCTACTCGATTCTTTGTGACTGGATGATGGAGCCCAGGAGCAGACGTCACCGTCGATGACGACTACTACCCCGGAGGTGCCTACTACTACGTGCAGCCAGACGACGACCGGGGAGTAGTTAGGAGGATCGAGGCAGGAGGCCTCGCCTCTTTCGTCTGTATCCCGGTTTGTGCTAGCCTTCTTAAGGCAAACTTGTTTAACTTATGTCCGTACTAAGATATTGTTGCTTCCACGACTCGTCTATGATCGAGCACTTGTATTCGAGCCCTCGAGGCCCCCGGCTTGTATTATGATGCTTGTATGACTTATTTTATTTTAGAGTTGTGTTGTGATATCTTCCGTGAGTCCTCGATCTTGATCGCATTACGTATGCGTGTATGATTAGTGTATGATTGAATCGGGGCATCACAAGTTGGTATCGAGCCCATCGCATGCAGGAATCCCCTTTCAAACTCCTTGGCGAAGTCGAGTCTAGACGTTGCAAAAACTTTTACTAACATGGTCGTGCGGCCCATGGGCCCATGTCGCCATTGGGTGGTATTAGGATCTTTTACTCCTCGACCTTTACTCGGGACTCGATCTCTCCTCTATTCGGGTTAAATGAATTTTACTAAATCTAACATTAGGATCTCGTTATCACTTTCACCCTTGAGCCCCTTATTACCGATGATCGTCTGCCGCACTGAAGACCACGAAGATGCTCTCCGCTGTTAACTCGAGAACTTGTGTTCATCGCGTTTGCAATTCCCCTTCCACCGTAAACCCTTATGGATAACTACTTGCAGTTGTTATTCTTACCTTCATCCCCAGTTGGTCTTGTTATTACAAGATACCCTGAAAAACGCGTCGTTGTTTTGATAATCCTTTGAGCTTACTGCCTTGCTGTTCTTTGTCACCTGAATACCCCTACGGTTAATTCTCGCACTTATTGAGTAACCACTCATCCCCCAGTTGTTCATGTGTTACACAAAAGTCTTCGAAATACCATTCGATATTCCGAAAATCCTCAAAGAACCTATTGCTCTGGAATTTCTTGTTTGCTTTCATTATGATTAATCCCATAAGTATAGTAATCATATTGGCATCCTTTGCCACCATCATTTTTGAGTCTGTTGATTCAATACGTGCGAATGCACGCAATCATCAGTTGATCCTTTTAAATTATCTTTCCGGCTCAGACTGAGTTGGTTCTCAACCAATCCAGTTGCCGTCGATTGTACCCCTAAGGCTATTCAACTTATTCATCCCTAATCATAACATTGCTTCTGATCCCTTGATTTGAAAATCATAAGTCCTTTGTTATCTAAGCATCGAATTATTCTGATGTTACGTAATCCGATGCATTTGCATTATTTCTTTCTCTTATTGAGTACCGATACTCACATCATATCCCTTATGGACCACGGATCCTTTGTTGGATTTTATCTGACAACGCCCTTCATATTCAATAACCTTGTGAGCCTTTCCTTGGATACATAATGCCTTTGGTAAATTGTATCCTCTGCTTTCTCAACCATGCTCTGCCTTCGAGTTTGAGTCAATTACTCCTAAAGATTGTGGTATATGTTTCTAAGATGCCCGATGGGTTGAACATATACCTTCCTTAAATTTTGTGAACCCAAAAGTCTTCATGGGTCATAACCTCCTGGTATTCCGTCGGTTAAACTTTCAAACTTTAAACATTCTTAAACGAGAGCAGTAAATGAGAAGTTGTGTATTGGAGAAGTGGAGTCGACCTTGAACTTTGTGTTCATGCCCATGGACCCGAGGTGGAACTTATCATGGAAGCTTCTCGTAGTAATAATAATCGCCTTGTTATAACTTCTTCTCTTAGCTATGCTTGGTCTTTTGCGACCGTGGTTCCGGCCATGATTGTTCTTCTTTGTTCCGTTTCTCGGACAAGTTAAAGAACTTGGCTTCTCTGAGATCAATATGCCTGCCCAACCTCTATTATGATCTACCTTGAGTATTACCTCGGTGTCTCGAGGATATCATGCCGTTGTAATACATCTTGCAAACTTTTGATGAAGTACTACCTTTCCCTGTCAATGTCACTTCATGGGTTACGGGTTGTTGGTCAACCGAGAACACCGATAAGTGAATCGATTCCGACTCTGATTCAATAACTCTAAGTAATTCTTGTTGCTTACGAGTTTAATAATCCTTCAAGTCATTCCTAGCACGATTGGCTATATCATTATCGTGCTAAATTTTAACCGTGCTACCTGGTCCTTCCCGAGCATAATTTTCGACGATGAGCTAAGCTTACGTCGATATTCCTCGTCATATCATTACACCTTGGACAACAAGCTTGATTCCGTGTTTGTCCCATACCCGTGGTTCCAATAACCTTTCGCGTCATCATTCCTTTGACTTGATGTCATCGCCGATCGATTACATCTTCATGAAATCTCTCGACAATTGTGTCATGATCATCATCAGCACTCTGAGCTCTTCCAGGGTATCTATTGAATTCATGATGAGAAATAACATCCTTGCCCTCGATGATTTGTGTTATCATCGACCACTTTATTGCTTTCCGTTCAACACAAACTTGTTTGTGTTTGATGTTATACCTTGAGTTCCTTGCTATCCAGCAATTGTTCTCCCTTACCTTGGAACATTAACATCTCTTATGTCATCAATGTTGTGAGAATTTCACCACCGCTTAAGAATTCTTGGTATGGTGATACTTCTCACCATCACCATTCTTTCTTGGGTCCTCGTGTTGATTCCAACCGGGGTACCAACAAGTGAGCGGTGCTGTTTGGATTCTGCCCTTCTAGCAATCCTATTACTTTGAAGATAATGGTCGGCCGTTCATTCTTAGACTATTGATTATTGAATCACCATTCCGACGTTGGTCGTGCAACCCAACCCATATTTCGGGTGCACCTATCAACCATTGTTTAAATCGGGTCTGTTTCCCTCGAGCATATCCCCTTATATCATTTCATCTGACAAAGGTTATCTCTTGTTCACATTTGTCACAGCCCCAGATCAGCCCTAGAGCTTGCTTGTAACTAGTGGCATTGCATCCATGCATCATGTTTAATTCTCATGAAATTTGAAATAGGGATTGCCTAAACCCTAGCACTAAAGGAATTCAAATAGGCTCAACCATAAATATTTTTCAGTGATTTCAAATGGCCTTCAAAAATGTTCACCATTTTTGGAAAAATGCTGGAAACAGAAACCAGAGATGTTGCACATTTCTCCATGACATTTGGATCTTTGAATTAAATCATAAGTATTTGAGTTTGGGCATTTAAAATTATATAAAATATTTCAAATGCCCAAATATCCCCAAACTAAAATGTTTCATGTTGGAAATATTCCAACATTGGACCAGGAACAGTTTGGTGATTTTTGGAGCTGTTCTAGTATTTTTAAAAAACTCCACAAAGTTGCAGAAAAAAAAATAGAAAAAGATAAAACAGGGAAGGACTTACCTGGCGCCACCTACCCGGCCCACCTGCCGGCCCAGCCCAGCAGCCGCGCCAGCGAGCTGCTTGGCTCGGCCAGGCAGGCAGCCAGGTGCTCGACGGCGGGCACCGCATGGGTGCCACGCACCTGGTCGCCGCCTCGCTGCTCTTCTCGCTGCCGATGAGGATCGCCTCGCTCTCCCCGAACCCCTGGACACTCCCTCTCCTCCCGGTTCATCTCTCGCTCTTCCCGCCTTGGCCGACGCCCGTCGCCGCACCATCGCCAGAACCACGCTCCCGCCCGTCCGTCGCCCCCTCACCTTGTCTAGGAGCTCCGCCGCTCGACTACCCCAAACTAGCCAAGCCCTTTCGCTCTAGTGGCCCGAATCCACCACACCGCTCTCGGCCGAGTCCACCGTCGCCAGAGATCCCTTCAACGCCGTCGTCGCTCCGGTCCGTCCCGACCTCGACGAGCTTCTCTGGCGTCGCCCGTGAGCCCGTCTACCTCCCTTCCCTCTCTCTCTCGCTTTTGAGCAGCGTAGCAACGAACCAAGCTCACTCAACCGCCGCCGTGGAGCTCGCCCGACGTGCTCCCGGTCACTCTCCGCCACCCCATGGTGTCCTTCACACTCACCGCACCCCATGGAGTCTAACCATGGACTCCCGCACCTCACCGACCCCTCTAGCCCTAAGTTCGTCTTGGCCGAACTCCGTGACCGCCTAGGTCGTCGCCGGCCGCCGATTCCGCCACCCGACCCCAACCGGCTCCACCAATAGCCGCGGCTTGCTCCTAGCTATCCATAGCCACCCTCATGGCTCATTTGGTCAGCCAACAACACTTCCTCATGGCGTCGGGCTCGCGTGACTAGTCGCCAGTGCAGCCGGCGTGGACTTTGACTCGGGTGGGCCTGGTTGACTCCGATGAGTCAGCGGCAGATGGGGCCCAACCACGCTAACTAAATAGGATTAGTTTAATTAAGTTTTAGTTAAACTAATTACCTCGACACCGGACCCCTGTCAGTTTGACTGGGGCGCCGATTGACTTTTCGGCGTCACGGTGATGTCATTGACGCTTAATAACCCATTTTCTGGATTTATTATAATTCAGGAAATTTGAAAATAACCCAAACTTCAAATATTCATAACTTTTAATCTGTAACTCCAAATTAAATAATTTATATATGAAAAATGATCAGAAAAATATGAAGAATCTGTTTATGCCATGATCATGCATGTATGAACAAGTTAACCTCACCGAATAGGATGAATCATGATTAGGGTAAATTATGAACTAGCATTTGGAGTTGGAGTTTAACCTTGTTTGAATTCTACTTCAATTAACTTTGGCTAGACATTGCATTAGGTGAAATCAGTACCTTAACATGACATGTCATTCATGTGAATGTGCATTGCATTGAATGTGTTCTTTCTCGATTGCGGTGATTGTCCCTCTCGATGAAGCGATGTTTCAACGATGAGTTCGATGACACCGATGAAGAACTATATTATCTTCGAAGTGCTGTGCAAGCAAAACCCCTTGTCCATTCCGATATAATCCCACTCTCTCGCTCCTGCTCTATTTTATTGCATTAGGACAACAACGACTCATGTGTTACTTGCTGCGGTAGCTGAACCCCTTTATCCTCTCGTGATGACCTCGTCATTCCACGGTAATTAGATGAAACCCACTAGCATGAGTAGGAGTTGTTTGAGCCATGTTGTGCCTACTCATTCATGCTTGTTGTCATGCCCGCCATCGCTTAGAGTTAAGTCAGTCCGATTCATCGGAATGAATTGGAATGGTTGTGTGAACATGTCCCATCGTGTGTGAGCTAAGTGTGTGAGCAGAATTTGGTAAAGGTAGCGGTGAGAGGCCATGTAGAAGTACATGGTGGGTTGTCTCATTGCAGGCCGTCCTCGTGAACCCGAGATCTGTGTTTGTGATCCATGAAACAGTTACTACCACGCATTGGGCCCGAAACCAATGGACCCTCTCGGCTTCTTAACCACTCTTGTCCTCGGTCAGGGAGTTGCAAGTAGTTTACGGTGTTTGTAGCATCTTTGGGGCCGCATAGCGCTAACCATAGGGGTGGGTTGTGTTGCGGTAGGCACCGTGGCCCGGTGTACCGATTCGCCTGCTTTGGTGTCTCGGGAACCCTGCACACATCGTTCGGGGCTGTATGGGAAACCTCGGCCGGACTCCTGCGGATGGAACCCGAATAGGCGATAAACACGGACTTGGGACTTGTGTGTTTAGGTAGGTCGTGGCCGACACCCACGTTGGGCTTCCGGCTGAAGGTTGCAGTACATGTCGTGTAAACGGCGGTAAGTGGTGAGCGTGTGTGAAGAAGTACACCCTGCAGGGGTTAATATGATCTATTGAATAGCCGTGTCCACGGAGAAGAACTTCGGGTTGCCTATATCGGTTCATAGACAAGTGAAAGTGGATACTCTAAAATGTGCAAGATAAGCGTGAGTGCTATGGATGGCGTTCTCGTGAGGGAGGCGGAGGCGGGTCCATAGTGGTGTATTGATATGGTGAATATGTGGACTCGTGCGCCACCTCAAAAGAGTTACTTGCGGTCGTAGTTTAGGATAGCCACCGAGTCAAAGCTGGCTTGCTGCGGTCAAACTCCACCACCCCTTTTGATAATGATGCATATGTAGTTAGTTCTGATGTAAGTCTTGCTGAGTACATTTGTACTCACGTTTGCTTATTTTATGTTTTGCAGAGAGGCGTCAGTCTCACTAGTAGTTCCGCTTGGACTTCGACGTTTAGCTTGTTACCTCAGCTACGATCTTGTGCCCTCTGCAGGATCTGGTAGATAGTCAGGCTTCTCAGCCTTCTTCATTTATAGTTGTCTGTACTCAGACATGTTTAGCTTCCGCTTGTGCTTTGACTTGTATGCTCTGAGTGTTGGGTCATGAGACCTATGTTTGTAATATCTCGCTCCTCGGAGCCTAATGAATAAATATTGAGTCGTAGAGTTATGTTGTGATGCCATGTTGTATCTACACATATTGAGCATATTGTGTGTATGTTTGAAATTCTTGGTATGTGTGGGATCCGACAAACTAGTTGTTTATCCTTGGCAGCCTCTCATATGGGGAAATGTAGTCTCGTGCTTACGGCGATAGTAGTCCGCTTCTGCCCGGTTCACCGGAGTCCTGCTAGCCCAAAGCACTCTTGCTTGGACACTTGACTGGCCGGCATGTGTTTCACCGTTCCTATATACGTCCCTTCGAGGAAATGTCACGCGGTGTTATTCGAGTCTGCCTAGCCTGCTTTCTGACCGGGATACCGGAGTCGTGTTAGCCAGTGCTACAGCCCGAATTTATCGTTGATGACCGACATGCTCGATGTGATTCATGTATGCCTGTCCCCATGGGTTAGCGCCGCTTTGGGTTCACGACTAGCCATGTCGGCCCGGGTTCTTTGTCATATGGATGCTAGCGACACTATCATATCGTGAGCCAAAAGGCGCAAACGGTCCCGGGCCATGGTAAGGCGACACCCGTGGGAATACCGTGCGTGAGGCCGCAAAGTGATATGATGTGTTACATGCTAGATCGGTGTGACTAGGATCGGGGTCCTGACAGCGTTGGTATCAGAGCCTGACTGCCTGTAGGATTACCAAGCCAAACTGGTCGAAGTTGTGTCTTGAAATGCTTTAGCTATGTAAGGGAATTGATTGTGGAAGGGAACGTAAGGCTCTTTTTACTCCTTATACCTCATGGCCTTCTGATCTGAGTCATCCTCTTCTCTTCTACGGGGTTTAAGAACTAGGCTTCTCATCTATCTATTAGGATGACGTGTTACTAATCCACAGACTTTTAAGATTGTTGGTTTTAAGACTCAGTTCAGTTCCTACCACTACTGTATGATAATTGTTGATCTCGGAACCTTGGTATTGTGATGTTGAGTGGTTATGCCACCATTTTTTGCAGGATGTCTCAAATCATTTTGAGCATTTACAGCTGTTATGCTGTCCGAGTCATCCTGTGTCTCTAAATAGTCCGATGCATTTGCAAATCCTTTCCTTCCATTTCCGATGTCCTTTTGGTCGAATAAGCACACCAACCGTGCGTTGAGGTAATTTATTGCCTTGATGATATGTTGGAACTATTATTATGACCCTAGGTGTTTAGGAAGTCATCTAGCAATTTAGCAATGCTTTTGTATCCCCAAAGTGTGATGTCTCGACCATTATTCTTGAAAGCATCCCGTGATGTTATTAGTCAAGAGGGCATTCTACTCCTGGGTTTCTGAACCCGAGATTCACCCTACTTCATGTTGTTAGTATTTGCTAGTTCCTTTAGGATATTAGCAACCTTTGCGATAGTCCTCGAGGTCCGTGGTATTTCCTTCTTCCAAATACCATGAACTAGTTATGGCAGAAGTTCTTTGAACCAAAAGATCACAATAAGAGTGCTCTTGAGGAGTTCTCCATTCTATATTGTGACTCTGCCAGTTCTACCTCTCTCGCATGGGTTATCCGGAAGAAACCTGTTGAACTTGGTTCGACATACTAATCTATGCATCCACAACTCGAAAAATTATATGTTCCTTTGAGTTGCTCTCTTTAGTTGTATCCGACCACCCTCTATCGCTTGATAACCAAGAGTATGTGTGCACTCGTTTATCGATGTCTTTTATCCTTGTGGTCCGTCAAGCCATTCTGTTCTGGAATGACTAGGAGAAACAAACTCCAGTACCTCATCCATTTCTAGCATTGGGTCAAAGTAGTTGTATTCCGCAGATCAAAATGCCAATTTAGTTTTTTGTTCTGTTCTACCCTGAAGTATTACCCACTTTATGTCAGGAATGTCATGAGAATCGCACCTTCTCTTATGAATTCTTGACGCAGTGATACTTCTCGCTATCATTATTCATTCCTCGGTCCCGTGTTGATGCAACCGGAATGTCGACAAGTGAATTGTGATGTGTGAACTCGATACTCCTAGCAACCTCGTTGCTTGGTAGTTAATGGACAATATTTTCACTCTTAGCGTGTTGGTTATTAAATCATCATACCAGGATTGATCGTGCTACCTAGTCCTTATTTCTGGTGCACCCTTCGATCAATGAGATAGGATTATTCAATCCCTTGCTTATTTGATCATATCATCTTGCCCTCAAAAGCAAGATTGTTCTCGAGCTTAGTAACATACCGGTGGTCGTGACTTTCCAAATATCTTCTTGGAAGTGTTACCGGGTTGTCTCCTCGACTGTTATGTTGAGCTCGTGATCAAGTTGGTTTCTGTAAACCACCCATTCTCCAAGACTACGTGTTGGATATCCACGAACTAGTTGGTTGAGCTAGAGAACAACTTGGAGAGTTGGAAGATAAAAGCTTGCCTGACTTAGTTCGTGCCAAAGGGATATTCTTGTGTAGTGTGTGTTGAAGAAAGATGATATCTTCATCAATTGGTCCTTGTGCTCAGTTGCCGGACCTATTGTCTTATTAAACCTTGATTTGAGTGTGGGCTATCGTCAAATCAAATCAGTACCAACGATGCTCGTAATGTTGTCTTACTCGTGGTTGACCCCTCGGGCATACACCATTACATCTTTTGGTCTGACCAATACTATTACCGTGTTCACATGATGGTGGAAGTCCATTGATATGGAAATTCCGATGAGTTCTTTGTTGAGCCCATCGGTAGCATTTTGTCTCCCCATGAGTCATGTTGAACATCAACCTAGTGTTGGAAACTTGTGTAAGCATTTCTTCGTGTTCCGTTCATGAAGCCTATGCTTGGATGGAAAGAGTGACTTCCTCGAATTCATGTGCTTTAGGTGTAAGTTGCCGCCATGAATTTGGGAAAGGTTTGTTTTGTTTCCTTTGGAATCATTCCAAGTCAGTCATGCACGCATGAAGTATTCTATGGTCCGATAGACTGATCATCTTCATTCCATATGAATTCCATAGCACACCAAGCCACCGATTGATTGGTTCAGTGGACAAGAAGTTTCTTCATAAGAGCTAATCATATGACTTATGCAAGGACTTGATATCCTCATTGATGGTTCCCCACACGAACTTCGGTAGTGTTTTATGATAAGACTACTATGTGGTCATTCTTGTCTTGGACAACATGTTCACATGTTAGTAGCGTAACCAGCTCATGTTTTGGAGCTTGCTATCGTAGTTCATTCCCGAGAATCTCGCAACATCTTCTCGTCGATTTGTGTTGCAAACTTTCATTTTTCTTCTAGACTCGATGAGTCTGGTATATCTTAACACCAACCAGATCTGAATCTCAGGCAGATATGATGGTTGGAACATTCCCAGCATTTGCATTTTGTTCCTAGCTCGCATCCCATTGTGCCAATCTCTCTTGGTTTGCCTTCTCAGCAATTGTTGTCTAGGATCATCCTCAAAAGTGGACTTACCATGGGTCCCATCCATTTCCGGTGATAAGCAAGAATCATCCATTGCGTTGTCTTCAACAAGGTAGTCCACATCATCCATTCTAGTCCGGGTGTACCATTCCTTTGCACTCCGCCAAACGATCGTTGTGAATTGCCTTAGGCTGGTATGAAGAGTTTCAATGATCTTTGTATCAAAAGTAATTCTTTTTGCCACTTAAGGGAATGGTTCCTCGCGTCACCTCCCCTGAGGTGCCCCGCTATTGAATCATGACAATTATTTCCTCGCCACCTTGACACCATCCACCATCTTTCAAAGCATGGAATTATTGCCACCAATCAAACCCCGTCGTTTGTTCTTCCATCCCTTTCGATGTGTTTTGTGTCTCAACTCGAGATGTGTCACCATCTCAGTCCGTGAGTCGATCATGTTTACTTGATCTTCGTGAAGATTAAATCATATAGGGTTTCCCCTTCTTTACATTGTCGTGTCGGTGAAGATCTCGAAGACGCCAAGACCAAGATGATGGAATGAATCAACATCTTGAGAAGGCAAATGGATCATGAAGATTGTGATAGTTTGCGACTCCCCTTTCCCTCTTACCTCACGCCTTGAATCTCGGGGCGAGATTCTTGTTTAGTGGGGGTGAGCTGTCACAGCCCCAGATCAGCCCTAGAGCTTGCTTGTAACTAGTGGCATTGCATCCATGCATCATGTTTAATTCTCATGAAATTTGAAATAGGGATTGCCTAAACCCTAGCACTAAAGGAATTCAAATAGGCTCAACCATAAACATTTTTCAGTGATTTCAAATGGCCTTCAAAAATGTTCACCATTTTTGGAAAAATGCTGGAAACAGTAACCAGAGATGTCGCACATTTCTCCATGACATTTGGATCTTTGAATTAAATCATAAGTATTTGAGTTTGGGCATTTAAAATTATATAAAATATTTCAAATGCCCAAATATCCCCAAACTAAAATGTTTCATGTTGGAAATATTCCAACATTGGACCAGGAACAGTTTGGTGATTTTTGGAGTTGTTCTAGTATTTTTAAAAACTCCACAAAGTTGCAGAAAAAAAATAGAAAAAGATAAAACAGGGAAGGACTTACCTGGCGCCACCTACCCGGCCGACCTGCCGGCCTAGCCCAGGAGCCGCGCCAGCGAGCTGCTTGGCTCGGCCAGGCAGGCAGCCAGGTGCTCGACGGCGGGCACCGCATGGGTGCCACGCACCTGGTCGCCGCCTCGCTGCTCTTCTCGCCAGCTGCCGATGAGGATCGCCTCCTCGCTCTCCCCCGAACCCCCTGGACACTCCCTCTCCTCCCCGGTTCATCTCTCTCGCTCTTCCCCGCCTTGGCCGACGGCCTTGCCGTCGCACCATCGCCGTAACCGCGCTCCCCGCCGTCCGTGCTCCTCCTCACATTGTCCAGGAGCTCCGCCGCTCTCGACTACCCCAAACTAGCCGAGCCCCGCCTGCTCTAGCGCCCCGAATCCACCACACCGCCCTCGACCGAGTCCACCGTCGCCGGAGATCCCCTTCAACGCCGTCGTCGCTCCGGTCCGTCCCCGACCTCGACGAGAGCTTCTACGCGTCGCCCGTGAGCCCGTCTACCTCCCCTTCCCTCTCTCTCTCGCTTTTGAGCAGCGTAGCAACCGAACCAAGCTCACACTTTTCCCGCCGTGGAGCTCGTCGCCGACGTGCTCCTGGTCACTCTCCGGCCACCCCATGGTGTCCTTCACACTCACCGCACCCCATGGAGTCTAACCATGCACTCCTCGCACCTCACCGACCCCTCTAGCCCTAAGTTCATCTTCGGCCGAACTCCGGCGGCCGCCTAGGTCGTCGCCGGCGCCGATTCCGGCCACCCCGACCCCAACCGGCTCCACCAATAGCCGCGGCTTGCTCCCAGCTATCCATAGCCACCCTCCGCGGCTCATTTGGTCGCGGAATCGCCAAAGCACTTCCTCCGCCCGCGTCGGGCTCGCCCGGCGGCTTAGTCGCCAGTGCTGACCCGGCGTGGACTTTGACTCGGGTGGGCCCTGGTTGACTCCGATGAGTCACTGACAGATGGGGCCCAGCCCTGCTAACTAAATAGGATTAGTTTAATTAAGTTTTAGTTAAACTAATTACCCTGACACCCCGGACCCACTGTCAGGTTTGACCTGGGGCGCCCAGTTGACTTGCTGACGTCACAGTGATGTCATGTCGACCTTAATAACCCATTTTACGGATTTATTATAATTCAGGAAATTTCGAAAATAACCCAAGCTTCAAATATTCATAACTTTTAATCTGTAACTCCAAATTAAATAATTTATATATGAAAAATGATCAGAAAAATATGAAGAATCTGTTTATGCCATGATCATGCATGTTTGAACAAGTTAACCTCACCGAATAGGATGAATCATGATTAGGGTAAATTATGAACTAGCATTTGGAGTTGGAGTTTAACCTTGTTTGAATTCTACTTCAATGAACCTGGCTAGACATTGCATTAGGTGAAATCAGTACCTTAACATGACATGTCATTCATGTGAATGTGCATTGCATTGAATGTGTTCTTTCTCAGTTGCCGGTGATTGTCCCTCTCAAGAGATTTATGTTTCAACGATGAGTTCGATGACACCGATGAAGAACTATATTATCTTGAGAAGTGCTGTGCAAGCAAAACCCCTTGTCCATTCCGATATAATCCCACTCTCGCTCCTGCTCTATTTTATTGCATTAGGACAACAACGACTCATGTGTTACTTGCTGCGGTAGCTGAACCCCTTTATCCTCTGCATGACCTGTCATTCCACAAGTAATTAGATGAAACCCACTAGCATGAGTAGGAGTTGTTTGAGCCATGTTGTGCCTACTCATTCATGCTTGTTGTCATGCCTGCCATCGCTTAGAGTTAAGTCAGGTCTGATTCATCGGGAATGAATTGGAATGGTTGTGTGAACATGACCTACTGAGTGTGTGAGCTAAGTGTGTGAACACGATTTGGTAAAGGTAGCGGTGAGAGGCCATGTAGGAGTACATGGTGGGTTGTCTCATTGCAGCCGCCCTCGTGAACTGAGATCTGTGTTTGTGATCCATGAAACAGTTACTACCACGCATTGGGCCCGAAACCAATGGACCCTCTCGGCTTCTTAACCACTCTTGTCCTCGGACCGGAGTTGCAAGTAGTTTCGGTGTTTGTAGCATCTTTGGGGCCGCACGCATAGCGTCAGTAGGGGTGGGTTGTGTTGCGGTAGGCACCGTGGCCCGGTGTACCGATTCGCCCGTTTGGTGTCTCGGGAACCCTGCACACCTCATTCGGGGCTGTATGGGAAACCTCGGCGGACTCCTGCGGATGGAACCCGAATAGGCGATAAACCTGGACTTGGGACTTGTGTGTTTAGGTAGGTCGTGGCCGACACCCACGTTGGGCTTCCGCTTGAAGGTTGCCGAGTACATGTCGTGTAAACGGCGGTAAGTGGTGAGAGCGTGTGTGAAGAAGTACACCCTTGTAGGGTTAATATGATCTATTGAATAGCCGTGTCCACGGAGAAGGACTTCTGGGTTGCCTATATCGGTTCATAGACAAGTGAAAGTGGATACTCTAAAATGTGCAAGATAAGCGTGAGTGCTATGGATGGCGTTCTCAGAGGGAGACGGAGCGGGTCCATAGTGGTGTATTGATATGGTGAATATGTGGACTCATGTGCGCCACCTCAAAAGAGTTACTTGCAAATCGTAGTTTAGGATAGCCACCGAGTCAAAGCTGGCTTGTGCAGTCAAACTCCACCACCCTCTTTTGATAATGATGCATATGTAGTTAGTTACGATGTAAGTCTTGCTTGAGTACATTTGTACTCACGCTTGCTTATTTTATGTTTTGCGAGAGGCGTCGGTCTCACTAGTAGTTCCGCTTGGACTTGACGTTTAGCTTGTTACCTCAGCCACGATCTTGTGCCCTCTGCAGGATCTCGGTAGATAGTCGAGCTTATCAGCCTTCTTCATTTATAGTTATGCGTACTTTCGAGACATGTTTAGCTTCTGCTTGTGCTTTGACTTGTATGCTCTGAATGTTGGGTCATGAGACCTATGTTTGTAATATCTCGCTCCTCGGAGCCTAATGAATAAATATTGAGTCGTAGAGTTATGTTGTGATGCCATGTTGTATCTACACATATTGAGCATATTGTGTGTATGTTTGAAATGCTTGGTATGTGTGGGATCCGACAAACTAGTTGTTTATCCTTGGCAGCCTCTCATATGGGGAAATGTAGTCTCGTGCTTACGAGCGATAGTAGTCCGCTACAGCCCGGTTCACCGGAGTCCTGCTAGCCCAAAGACTACTGCTTGGACACTTGGTGGCGGCATGTGTTTCACTTCGTTCCTATGTCCGTTCTTCGGGAAATGTCACGCGGTGTTATTCGAGTCCCGCTTAGCCTGCTACAACCGGGATACCGGAGCCCTGTTAGCCCAGTGCTACAGCCCGAATTTATACGTTGATGACCGACATGCTCGATGTGATTCATGTATGCCTGTCCCCATGGGTTAGCGCCGCTTTGGGTTCACGACTAGCCATGTCGGCCCGGGTTCTTTGTCATATGGATGCTAGCGACACTATCATATACGTGAGCCAAAAGGCGCAAACGGTCCCGGGCCATGGTAAGGCGACACCCGTGGGAATACCGTGCGTGAGGCCGCAAAGTGATATGATGTGTTACATGCTAGATCGGTGTGACTAGGATTGGGGTCCTGACAACATTATTGTGGAAAGCCATCCATTTGGAATTCTCGATGAATTGTCGCTGAGACCATCAGCCAGCTTCTCATCCCCTCCTTGGTTAAATGATGAACTATTGTTTCAGGGACCCGCTCCCAGAGTTCATTTCCCGAGAATCTTGCAATGTCATTTCGTCTATTTGTGTTGCACCTTTTCTTCTCGGACATCCTGAGTCTGAGGTATCATGACACCTATCGGATCTGAATCTCGGTCAGATATGATGGTTGGGACATTTCCAAGAGTTATAACATTGGTCTTTACATGACCCGGTAAGGTGATGTCATGCCTAGCACACCTGGCCGGAGGACCTGTTGTTATAGTTTCCTTTTTGACAAGGTTAGTTATTCTTCCATGAGGAAATTGTAAGACTTATCCTATAAGTTGTTCCTGATGAATCCATTGAGCATCCAAAGTCTGACCTTTGCTTGAAGACCATGCCAATGTTATCTCAAAGCATGTCTGTGATACTCTGATTTTCAATAAGAGCATTTGAAGAACAATGCTAAATTTTCTTTGTCCATTATCCAAACACCGTTGTTTAGGTTATGTCATGAAATTCCTCTCCCTTACCTAAATGGTTTTCTACATTATATCCTCGTGGATATCATGCTCGCTTATCCTTGGGAAGGATATACGTGAATAATGTGTTTAAACACATTTTCCTTTCCATTGTTCTATTTAATCTGGTGATCACCTTTTCCTTTCCATTGTTTTGTTTAACCTTTCTGGTGATCTATATGATCTAAGCAGTAATATTCTGCTGCCTATGTAAACACCTCGATGTATAGTTCTGCCAGCAAGACCCTGTTACTATACTTGATAACATTCTGGTAACCACCGATGGACGAGAACTTTGCCTACTGGTCCGCCTCGTTCAACGAGCATGAAAATGGTTCTCTTCATTCCTCGCCCTTGGTACCGATATTGTTGCCGACATAACTGACAGGCTATCCTCTGACCTGCCTTGCTTACATTATCATGCAAGACGTCGTCGCCCTTCCTACTTTTAACCCTCATGGTGGGCCCATAACCCACAATTCCATAGGATCGAAACCTGACTCCCATGTACACCCCCTTTTCCCAAGGTTGTTCCTCGCGCGTGGCCTCGTATGTAATTCACGAGCCACCTTCGTGTCGATATCGGACACAATACTTATTCCGTTGTTTTGACCCTTTCACGCCCTATAACAGGCATCGAACGATTGCCTACCCGCTTAAAACTTCTCATGGAACCTCATTACTTGCTCTCGATATTTACTTAAGTTTCAATTCGAGAGTTACTTTCCGCCACCTTCCCCGATGTTATCGACCAGATAGTCAACCTTGTAGAGGTTCGTTCTTCCAGAATAACCCCCTTATTCTTTCGTAAGTACGATGGAACCCCCAAGGAAAGGATGTCGACTTCATCTTGATGACACAAGCGTAAAAATGAAGACATCAATATAATGGATCGACCACTTTGAGAGGAGCAACCAAGACCAAGAAGATTCGTTAGAATTTCGTAAACAAACGTTTCCCCCTTAGACCCCTCTTAAATCTCGGGACGAGATTTCTTGTAGTGGAGGAGAATTGTGACGCCCGGGTATTTAGCTACAATAATTCCCTGCTAATGATGCCACGTCACTTCGATTACTTTCGCTAATCTCGTGTTAGTTCGGAACCGATTCAAATTCATATTCAAAATCAAGCAAACAATAAACGTTTTCAAAAGTCAAAACTAAAATGTTCTAAATGTGACAAATAATTCATAAGTAGTGTTGGTGGAGAAACCACATTTTTATAGAAGTTCTAAATGCATTTAATTAATTAAAACAGTAGGTAAGACAAATACATAAATGCCTTGGTATTTTGTAAAATACTAAACTATATTATTAGGGGGTTAAACCTTTTGTGGTAGAGGTATAATTAGTGTTACTATTTAAGGTACAACTTTTATGTTTTATAAAACTTGAATAAAATAAAACAGTAACAGAAAAGGAAAATTAAACAAAAGTAAAATAAAGACAAAAGAAAGAGAAACCCCCTCCCTCGCTGGACCTCGGCCCAGCTAGCCATCGGGCCAACCAGGCTGGCCCAGCCGCCCCCTATAACCCCTTGAGCCACCACGAAACCCTAACCGCACCCCACTTCCCCCACGTCGCCACTCCTCCCCCCTCTCGATACAACCTCGCCGGTGCCCCGTCGCCCTACGCCGTCGCCACCTCACCTGAGCACCGCCGCCTCGACCTCGCACGTCCTCGTCCTCCTCCCCGAGCCCGCGTATGCACATCTGCAGGGCCCGGTGAGCCGCCGTCCTTCCCTCCTCTTCCTTCTTGACCGGCCCCGTTCGTCGCGCGCGACACGCTCGCCTTCCGACTCCGTGCCCGCCCGCTCGCCGGCCTGACCGCGCCATGCTCGTCCGCCAACACCACCGCCCTCTGCTACGGCTGCCGCGCAACGCGCGAGTAGAGCCCGTCGCGCCCTCCACCCCTGTCCACGGCGCCCGTCTAGCTCCCGCTCCGGTTGCTGCTTCACGGCGCCGCTCGAGGACCCTGCGCCCTTCGCCCCGCTTCCTGACTGGCTCGTCGTGGCCAACGGCCCTGCCGTCCCGCTCACCACCGGCGCCCGTGCGCCGCCCGACGACCCCTCGCGTGCGCACGCTGGCTCCTGGCCACCAGCGCTCATGCCCGCGTGCCCTTGGGCGTGCGCTCGATCGGGTCGCACCGATAACCCGTCGCCCGCGCCCGGTATGGCCCTATGGGCCAATGACATTGGGGCCCACCACCCCCCTGGAACGTTAAAAAAATAAAAATAAAAGGAAATTAAAAAAATATTAATAATAAATATATAATAAAAATATTTTTTAATTAATTAATTTAGTAATTAATTAACTTAATTAATTCTGTTTAGTTTAACCTAAACACTAGTTAACCTTATTAACTTAGTTAGTTAGTTAATCACAATGACAATGTGGGGGCCCACACTTAAGTTGACTAAGTCAACAGGATCGTTGATCGCCGATTGGCGATTGACCCAGTCAACGGACCCCATCTGTCAGTTGACGGTCAATAGTCAAACTTTGAGGCTTGGGTGATGAGTCACCCCTGTCCCCACTCGGCCCCATGTGTACACCTCTGGGTACACTTATGTGTATCCATAGCATTTAACCTTTAATTTTCGAATGAAAATAGTTAAATAAATCCTAAAAATGATTTAAATCTTTTAAAATTAATAGAAAATAAACCGTAGCTCGGATGGAAAAACTTTGTACATGAAAGTTGCTCAGAACGACGAGACGATTCCGGTTACGCAACCCGTTCATCCGCCACACCCCCCTAACCTTTCGAACTCGCAACTTTCCCCCTCCGGCTCCTTTGCGCGAAAACGCGAAACACCGGGAATACTTTCCCGGATGCTTCCGCCCTTCACCGGTATCACCTCATACGGCGTTAGGGCACCCCTAGCACCGTTACTTGTCTTGTCTTGCATCGTTATGCATCTGTTTGCATTGTATTCATTGTTTCTCCTCCCTCTTCTTCCGCTTAGACACCGAGACCGACGCCATTGCTACTCCAAGACGACTCACGGAGTCGACGGCCTCTCTCTTGCCAGAGCAACCAGGCAAGCCCCCTTTGATCACCGGATATCGCCTACTCTTCTCTATACTGCTTGCATTAGAGTAGTGTAGCATGTTATCGCTTTCGATTACTCCTATCTTTGTTGCATAGCCTGTCCTTGCTACTCTTGTTGTTACCTTTACCTGCTATCCTCTTTGCTTAGTATAGGAGTCTAGTATTCCATCTGTGGCCCTACATTCTTGTCCGTCACATGCTATACTATCGGGCCGTGATCACTCGGGAGGTGATCACGGGTATATACTTATACTTATACATGATACATGTGGTGACTAAAGTCGGGTCGGCTTGTGGAGCACCCGCGAGTGATTCACGGATTGGGGCTGAAAGGACCTTTGTCCCGACGGCCCTCTGGATGGATCTTTGTGGCGGAGGCGGCAGGCAGGTTGAGACCGCCTAGGAGAGAGGTGGGCCTGGCCCTGTTCGGCGTTCGTGGATACTTAACATGCTTAACGAGATCTTGGTATTTGATCTGAGTTGGGTCGTTGACCTTATACGCACTAACCGCCACGTGGGACAAGATATGGGCAACCGGCGTCGTGGTATCAGCCGAAGCATTTCGTGACGTCAGCAACTGAGTGGCGCGCGCCGGATTGGACTGGAACGCCACTAGGCTAGGTCTGCTTCGGCCGCATACATAGCGTCTTGGTGTGCTAAGGGCGATGGGCCTGGACCCTGGCGCATAGGTTTAGACCGGCGTCGCGACCTCTCTGTTATGCCTAGGTGGGGCTGCGGCGTGTTGATCTTCCGCGCCGGGCATGACCTGTAAAAGTGTGTCGGCCAAATGGGATCGAGCGTGTCGGGTAATGTGGTGCACCCTGCAGGAAGTTAATCTATTGAATAGCCGTGATCTTGATGTGAGACGACTTGGAGTTGTACCTTGACCTTATTATAACTAGAACCGGATACTTAATAAAACACACCCTTCCAAGTGCCAGATACAACCCGGTGGTCGCTCTCTCTCAGGGTTACGAGGAGGGGATCACCGGTTAGGATTATTGCTATGTGATGCTACTTGGAGGACTGCAGTCTACTCTCTGCTACATGCTGCAAGGCGGAGGCTGCCAGAAGCGTAGTCTTCGACAGGATTAGCTATCCCCCTCTTATTCTGGCATTCTGAAGTTCAGTCCACTGAAATGGCCCTTTACACATATATCCATGCATATGTAGTGTAGCGCCTTGCTTGCGAGTACTTTGGATGAGTACTCACGGTTGCCTTGTTCCCCCTTTTCCCCCTATCTCTACTCGATTGCTGTGACCACACGATGGAGCCCAGAGCAGGCGTCACCCTCGATGACGACTACTCCCCCGGAGGTGCCTACTACTACGTGCAGCCCGCTGACGACGGCCGGGAGAAGTTAGGAGGATCCCAGGCAGGAGGCCTGCGCCTCTTTCGATCTGTATCCCAGTTTGTGCTAGCCTTCTTAAGGCAAACTTGTTTAACTTATGTCTGTTCTTAGATATTGTTGCTTCCGCTGACTCGTCTATGATCGAGCACTTGTATTCGAGCCCTCGAGGCCCTGGCTTGTATTATGATGCTTGTATGACTTATTTTATTTTAGAGTTGTGTTGTGACATCTTACCGTGAGTCCCTGATCTTGATCGTACTGCTTATGCGTGTATGATTAGTGTCTGATTGAATCGTGGGCATCACAAGTTGGTATCGAGCCGATCGCATGCGTGAATCCCCTTTCAAACTCCTTGGTCAAGTCGAGTCTAGACGTTGCAAAACTTTTACTAACATGGCTATGCGGCCCATGGGCCCACGTCGCCGCCATTGGGTGGTATTAGGATCTTTTACTCCTCGACCTTTACTCGTGACTCGATCTCTCCTCTATTCGGGTTAAATGAATTTTACTAAATCTAACATTAGGATCTCGTTATCACTTTCACCCGGAGAGCCCCTTATTCTTGATGATGATCGCTTTGCACCGGAAGACCATGAAGATGCTATTCGCTGTTAAATCGATAACTTGTGTTCATCTCGTTTGCAATTAACCATCCACCGTAAACAATTAAGGATAACTACTTGAAATAGTTATTCTTACCTTCATCCACAGTTTGTCTTGTTATTACAAGATACCCTGAAAAACTCGTCGTTGTTTTGATAATCCTTTGAGCTTACTGCCTTGCTGTTCTTTGTCACCTGAATACCCCTACGGTTAATTCTCGCACTTATCGAGTAACCACTCATCCCCCAGTTGTTTTTGTGTTACACAAAAGTCTTCGAAATACCATTCGATATTCCGAAAATCCTCAGCAACCTATTGCTCTGGAATTTCTTGTTTGCTTTCATTATGATTAATCCCATAAGTATAGTAATCATATTGGCATCCTTTGTCACCATCATTTTTGAGTCCGTTGATTCAATACGTGCGAATGCACGCAATCATCAGTTGATCCTTTTAAATTATCTTTCCGGCTCAGACTGAGCTGGTTCTCAACCAATCCAATTGCCGTCGATTGTACCCCTAAGGCTATTCAACTTATTCATCCCTAATCATAAGATTGCTTCTGATCCCTTGATTTGAAAATCATAAGTCCTTTGTTATCTAAGCATCGAATTATTCTGATGTTCTGTAATCCGATGCATTTGCATTATTTCTTTCTCTTATTGAGTACCGATACTCACATCATATCCCTTATGGACCACGGATCCTTTGTTGGATTTTATCGACAACGCGCCCTTCATATTCAATAACCTTGTGAGCCTTTCCTTGGATACATAATGCCTTTGGTAAATTGTATCCTCTGCTTTCTCAACCATGCTCTGCCTTCGAGTTTGAGTTAATTACTCCTAAAGATTGTGGTATATGTTTCTAAGATGCCCCAATGGGTTGAACATATACCTTCCTTAAATTTTGTGAACCCAAAAGTCTTCATGGGTCATAACCTCCTGGTATTCCGTCAGTTAAACTTTCAAACTTTAAACATTCTTAAATGAGAGCAGTAAATGAGAAGTTGTGTATTGGAGAAGTGGGAGTCGACCTTGAACTTTGTGTTCATGCCCATGGACCCAAGGTGGTACTTATCATGGAAGCTTCTCGTAGTAATAATAATCCCCTTGTTATAACTTCTTCTCTTAGCTATGCTTGGTCTTTTGCGACCGTGGTTCCGGCCATGATTGTTCTTCTTTCTTCCGTTTCTCGGACAAGTTAAAGAACTTGGCTTCTACAGATCAATATGCCTGCCCAACCTCTATTATGATCTACCTTCGAGTATTACCCCTGGTATCTCGAGGATATCATGTCGTTGTAATACATCTTGCAAACTTTTGATGAAGTACTACCTTTCCCTGTCAATGTCACTTCATGGGTTCTGGGTTGTTGGTCAACCGAGAACACCGATAAGTGAATCGATTCCGCACTCCGATTCAATAACTCTAAGTAATTCTTGTTGCTTACGAGTTTAATAATCCTTCAAGTCATTCCTAGCCCGATTGGCTATATCATTATCGTGCTAAATTTTAACCGTGCTACCTGGTCCTTCCCGGAGCATAATTTTCGACGATGAGCTAAGCTTACGTCGATATTCCTCGTCATATCATTACACCTTGGACAACAAGCTTGATTCCGTGTTTGTCCCATACCCGTGGTTCCAATAACCTTTCGCGTCATCATTCCTTTGACTTGATGTCATCGCCGATCGATTACATCTTCATGAAATCTCTCGACAATTGTGTCATGATCATCATCAGCACTCTGAGCTCTTCCAGGGTATCTATTGAATTCATGATGAGAAATACCATCCTTGCCCTCGATGATTTGTGTTATCATCGACCACTTTATTGCTTTCCGTTCAACACAAACTTGTTCGTGTTTGATGTTATACCTTGAGTTCCTTGCTATCCAGCAATTGTTCTCCCTTACCTTGGAACATTAACATCTCTTATGTCATCAGTGTTGTGAGAATTTCACCACCGCTTAAGAATTCTTGGTATGGTGATACTTCTCACCATCACCATTCTTTCTTGGGTCCTCGTGTTGATTCCAACCGGGTACCAACAAGTGATCTTGCTGTTTGGATTCTGCCCTTCTAGCAATCCTATTACTTTGAAGATAATGGTCGGCCGTTCATTCTTAGACTATTGATTATTGAATCACCATTCCGACGTTGGTCGTGCAACCCAACCCATATTTCGGGTGCACTTATCAACCATTGTTTAAATCGGGTCTGTTTCCCTCGAGCATATCCCCTTATAACATTTCATCTGACAAAGGTTATCTCTTGTTCACATTATTGTGGAAAGCCATCCATTTGGAATTCTCGATGAATTGTCACTGAGCCCATCAGCCAGCTTCTCATCCCCTCCTTGGTTAAATGATGAACTATTGTTTCAGGGACCCGCTCCCAGAGTTCATTTCCCGAGAATCTTGCAATGTCATTTCGTCTATTTGTGTTGCACCTTTTCTTCTCGGACATCCACGAGTCCGAGGTATCATGACACCTATCGGATCTGAATCTCGGTCGATATGATGGTTGGGACATTTCCAAGAGTTATAACATTGGTCTTTACATGACCCGTAAGGTGATGTCATGCCTAGCACACCGGCCGGAGGACCTGTTGTTATAGTTTCCTTTTGACAAGGTTAGTTATTCTTCCATGAGGAAATTGTAAGACTTATCCTATAAGTTGTTCTGATGAATCCATTGAGCATCCAAAGTCGACCTTTGCTTGAAGACCATGCCAATGTTATCTCAAAGCATGTCTGTGATACTCTGATTTTCAATAAGAGCATTTGAAGAACAATGCTAAATTTTCTTTGTCCATTATCCAAACACCGTTGTTTAGGTTATGTCATGAAATTCCTCTCCCCTTACCTAAATGGTTTTCTACATTATATCCTGTCGTGGATATCATGCTCTGTTTATCCTTGGGAAGGATATACCCGTGAATAATGTGTTTAAACACATTTTCCTTTCCATTGTTCTATTTAATCTGGTGATCACCTTTTCCTTTCCATTGTTTTGTTTAACCTTTCTGGTGATCTATATGATCTAAGCAGTAATATTCTGCTGCCTATGTAAACACCTCGATGTATAGTTCTGCCAGCAAGACCCTGTTACTATACTTGATAACATTCTGGTAACCACCGATGGACGAGAACTTTGCCTACTGGTCTGCCTCGTTCAACGAGCAGGAAAATGGTTCTCTTCGTTCCTCGCCCATGGTACCGATATTGTTGCCGACATAACTGACAGGCTATCCTCTGACCTGCCTTGCTTACATTATCATGCAAGACGTCGTCGCCCTTCCTACTTTTAACCCTCATGGTGGGCCCATAACCCACAATTCCATAGGATCGAAACCTGACTCCCATGTACACCCCCTTTTCCCAAGGTTGTTCCTCGCGCGTGGCCTCGTATGTAATTCACGAGCCACCTTCAGGTCTGATATCGGACACAATACTTATTCCCGTTGTTTTGACCCTTTCACGCCCTATAACAGGCATCGAACGATTGCCTACCCGCTTAAAACTTCTCATGGAACCTCATTACTTGCTCTCGATATTTACTTAAGTTTCAATTCGAGAGTTACTTTCCGCCACCTTCCCGATGTTATCGACCGGATAGTCAACCTTGTAGAGGTTCGTTCTTCCAGAATAACCCCTTATTCTTTCGTGAAGTGCGATGGAACCCCCAAGGAAAGGATGTCGACTTCATCTTGATGACCAAGCGTAAAAATGAAGACATCAATATAATGGATCGACCACTTTGAGAGGAGCAACCAAGACCAAGAAGATTCGTTAGAATTTCGTAAACAAACGTTTCCCCCTTAGACCCCTCTTAAATCTCGGGACGAGATTTCTTGTAGTGGAGGAGAATTGTGACGCCCGGGTATTTAGCTACAGTAATTCCCTGCTAATGATGCCACGTCACTTCGATTACTTTCGCTAATCTCGTGTTAGTTCGGAACCGATTCAAATTCATATTCAAAATCAAGCAAACAATAAACATTTTCAAAAGTCAAAACTAAAATGTTCTAAATGTGACAAATAATTCATAAGTAGTGTTGGTGGAGAAACCACATTTTTATAGAAGTTCTAAATGCATTTAATTAATTAAAACAGTAGGTAAGACAAATACATAAATGCCTTGGTATTTTGTAAAATACTAAACTATATTATTAGGGGTTAAACCTTTTGTGGTAGAGGTATAATTAGTGTTACTATTTAAGGTACAACTTTTATGTTTTAT
Organism: Aegilops bicornis; assembly: GCA_021605145.1. Lineage (NCBI taxonomy): Eukaryota > Viridiplantae > Streptophyta > Magnoliopsida > Poales > Poaceae > Aegilops > Aegilops bicornis. Next base: position 400,764,798 of record CM038670.1, on the reverse strand, counting down.
AAAACTTGAATAAAATAAAACAAGAATGTAAAAGGAAAATTAAACAAAAGTAAAATAAAGACAAAAGAAAGAGAAACCCCCTCCCTCGCTGGACCTCGGCCCAGCCAGCCATCGGGCCAACCAGGCTGGCCCAGCCGCCCCCTATAACCCCCTGAGCCACCCCGAAACCCTACCTGCACCCCACTTCCCCCACGTCGCCACTCCTCCCCCCTCTCGATCCAATCTGGATCGGGGCGAACCCCCCCCCCCCCCCGCCACTTCCCCTCTCTCTCTCTCTCGCTCGGTTCCACCCCCCCCCCGCATCCCGACTCTGGATCGCCTGCGCCCCGTCACCGCCACCCGCCGGCGCCCCCCCTCCCGGACTCCTCCGCGCCCCTTCATCAACTGCCACCGCCCGGAGTGCCCTCCCTCGCCGGACAACCTCGCCGGTGCCCGTCGCCTCACGCCGTCGCCACCTCACTGAGCACCGCCGCCTCGACCTCGACGTCCTCGTCCTCCTCCCGAGCTCAGCGTATGCACATCTGCAGCGCCCCGAGAGCCCCCGTCCTTCCCACCCCGCCCTTCCTCACCGGCCCCGCTCGTCGCGCGCGACACGCACGCCGTCCGACTCCCTGCCCGCCCGCACGCCGGCCTGACCGCGCCATGCTCGTCCGCCACCACCACCGCCCTACCTTTCGGCTGCACAAGAACGCGCGAGTAGAAACCGTCGCGCCCTCCACCTCGCCCACGGCGCCTGCCTAGCTCCGCTCGGTTCTTTGCTTCCGCAGCGCCCTTTCGGCCGCCGAGACCTCGCGCTTCGCTTCTGATCGGCTCGTCGTGGCTAACGCCTGCCGTCCCGCTCACCACCGGCGCCAGGCGCCGCGACGACCCTCAGGCGTCTGTGGCTCCTGGCCACCGGCGCCCATGCTCAGCGATACCCTTGGCGTCTTTCGTCGGGCACCGATAACCCGTCGCCCGCGCCCGGTATGGCCCTATGGGCCAATGACATTGGGGCCCACCACCCCCCTGGAACGTTAAAAAAAATAAAAATAAAAGGAAATTAAAAAAATATTAATAATAAATATATAATAAAAATAATTTTTAATTAATTAATTTAGTAATTAATTAACTTAATTAATTCTGTTTAGTTTAACCTAAACACTAGTTAACCTTATTAACTTAGTTAGTTAGTTAACTGTCAATGACAGTGGGGCCCACACTTAAGTTGACTAAGTCAACAGGACTGTTGATCATTGTCGATTGACCCGATCAGCGGACCCCATCTGTCAGTTGACCGATCAACAATCAAACTTTGATCACTTGGCCGGGTGATGAGTCACCCCTGTCCCCACGATCAAATTTCATGTGTACACCTCTGGGTACACTTATGTGTATCCATAGCATTTAACCTTTAATTTTCGAATGAAAATAGTTAAATAAATCCTAAAAATGATTTAAATCTTTTAAAATTAATAGAAAATAAACCGTAGCTTCGGATGGAAAAACTTTGTACATGAAAGTTGCTCAGAACGACGAGGCGATTCGATTCATAACCCGTTCATCCGCCACACCCCTAACCTTTCGAACTCGCAACATTCCCCCTCCGGCTCCTCTGCCTGAAAACGCGAAACACCGGGAATACTTTCCCGGATGCTTCCGCCCTTCACCGGTATCACCTCATACGGCGTTAGGGCACCCCTAGCACCGTTACTTGTCTTGTCTTGCATCGTTATGCATCTGTTTGCATTGTATTCATTGTTTCTCCTCCCCTCTTCTTCCGCTAGACACCGAGACCGACGCCGCTGCTACCCAGTACGACTACGGAGTCGACGGCCCCTCTCTCTTGCCAGAGCAACCAGGCAAGCCCCCCCTTTGATCACCAGATATCGCCTACTCTTCTCTATACTGCTTGCATTAGAGTAGTGTAGCATGTTACTGCTTTCAGTTACTCCTATCTTTGTTGCATAGCTTGTCCTTGCTACTCTTGTTGTTACCTTTACCTCGCTATCCTCTTGCTTAGTATAGGAGTCTAGTATTCCATCTGTGGCCCTACATTCTTGTCCGTCTGCTATATACTATCGGGCCGTGATCACTCGGGAGGTGATCACGGGTATATTATACTTATACATGATACATGTGGTGACTAAAGTCGGGTCGGCTTGTGGAGCACCCATGAGTGATTCACGGATTGGGGGCTGAAAGGACCTTTGTCCCGACGGCCCTCTGGATGGATCTTTGTGGCGGGCGGCAGGCGAGGTTGAGACCGCCTAGGAGAGAGGTGGGCCTGGCCCTGTTCGGCGTTCACGGATACTTAACACGCTTAACGAGATCTTGGTATTTGATCTGAGTTGGGTCGTTGAACTTATACGCACTAACCGCCACGTGGGACAAGATATGGGCAACTGGCGTCGTGGTATCAGCCGAAGCATCTCGTGACGTCGGCCGGCGGCGTAGCCGGATTGGTGGAACGCCACTAGGCTAGGTCTGCTTCGACGCGTCAGACGCAACATGCAGGTGTGCTAAGGGCGATGGGCGGACCTGTCAGACGCATAGGTTTAGACCGGCGTCAATTGACCTCTGTTATGCCTAGGTGGGGCTGCGGCGTGTTGATCTTCCGCGGCCGGGCATGACCCGTAAAAGTGTGTCCGGCCAAATGGGATCGGCGTGTCGGGTAATGTGGTGCACCCTGCAGTGAAGTTAATCTATTCGAATAGCCGTGATCTTGATGCAGACGACTTGAGTTGTACCTTGACCTTATTATAACTAGAACCGGATACTTAATAAAACACACCCTTCCAAGTGCGGATACAACCCGGTGGTCGCTCTCTCTCAGGGTTACGAGGAGGGGATCACCGGTTAGGATTATTGCTATGTGATGCTACTTGGAGGACTGCAGTCTACTCTCTGCTACATGCTGCAAGGCGGAGGCTGCCAGAAGCGTAGTCTTCGACAGGATTAGCTATCCCCTCTTATTACGGCATTATGAAGTTCGATCCTTTGAAATGGCCCTTTACACATATATCCATGCATATGTAGTGTAGCTCCTTGCTTGTAGTACTTTGGATGAGTACTCACGGTTGCCTTGTTCCCCTTTTCCCCTATCTCTACTCGATTGCTGCGACCACACGATGGAGCCCAGAGGCGAGCGTCACCCTCGATGGCGACTACTACCGGAGGTGCCTACTACTACGTGCAGCCGACGGCGACCGAGGAGTAGTTAGGAGGATCCTGTGCGGAGGCCTGCGCCTCTTTCGATCTGTATTCCAGTTTGTGCTAGCCTTCTTAAGGCAAACTTGTTTAACTTATGTACGTACTAAGATATTGTTGCTTCCGCTGACTTCGTCTATGATCGAGCACTTGTATTCGAGCCCTCGAGGCCCCTGGCTTGTATTATGATTCTTGTATGACTTATTTTATTTTAGAGTTGTGTTGTGATATCTTCCCGTGAGTCCCTGATCTTGATCGTACATGTTTGCGTGTATGATTAGTGTACGATTGAATCGGGGGCGTCACACTCTTCCTCCATATATACAGCCCTTAGGGCACCGTTTAGACATTGGGTTTTGTTTAGATTAAAAGTTCGCCATAGCTGCAACTTTGCGTACTTCGTTTGTGTTCAACGACCATACAAAGGCGTCACAGAACCCCACCTTGATCAATAAAGCTTTCCTCTTATATTCGCATTATCCAGATTGCAATCTTAGTTTCTTGCTTGTTCTTCGTTTGCCTGCAGGAAACAGACCTTCGTGGTCAGGTTGATCGTGCTCCGGCGTGGTCAGTAACCTCTCGGAGTTGGTTTAGCGATTGCTAAGGCACGATGTCCTCGCACGTTCGTTGTCAGATCGTCAAAGTCGACTTCCTCCAAAACGATAGCCACCATCTCATCGAAAGATGGGACACCTTTGCCTCTATCATGCATCGACTAGTTGATGCGATGCTGCGTATCGATGCCGTTAAGCGGTCAACGTGCATGGAAGGTGCACGGATGGCCTTTGCCCATGTCAAGACATATTGGGCGAAGATGAAGGCCACCGATATTGCAGCTAAAAGTCCACCCAAGGGCAAGGAGCATCACACGCCAGAGCATTATTTCGAGGATGTCTTAGAGGGTGCATGCTTGATAGAGGGTCAGTGCTCGAAAGAGATGATATTCGAGTGAAGTGTATTGAAATTGTAAAAACAAATATTAAGGCTATGCCTAGAAGTTTTGGCTCCTCCTGTGCGGCCGTTTTTGTATAATCTGAAAATTTTCCATTCGTCGGCTTCAGCCCCCTCGCGTAAAATACGGATGTGTTCAGAAAAGCACTTAATCACTCTTGACCCAACGTCTTGGTCCATGAAGGAGGTGTCAATGCGGCGAACTAGGCAATCAGACTATAGGGCTTTAGCACTTTCACTTAGCCATAAGAGTTTGACGGTGGGTCTATGATATAGCCCCTGCTATGTATGCAGTTATTCGAATACGGTGCGTTACATGGGTGACCAGAAGAACGGTCCTTCGTGTAATACAGAAGGAATCACGAACGATTCTAATAAGTCATCGAGTGGTTGACCAGCTCTCGCCGCATCATGACAGTTAGTTTTCGGCTTTCTCTACTGAGGTGCTCATCCAGATAAACCGGGACACAATCGCAGTAGTTCTCCCTTTACTACCCTAGCCGATATAGCGGAACATAAGGTAGTAAGCACAGGAGCCGGGCAACCCAACTATTGACCAAAGACATGATTCGGAGCTGATGCATATAAGGCCAAACTCGCGACGCTGAAGTGTGCTATAAAGTTGTTCAGACTTGTCGGCAACTCATTTGTTCACATATCGAGCCCCTGGCAACCTGTGCCGAGGTGCGAGTGTGAAACAACCGGGGAAATTCAGCTCTTTAGGAAAGCGAATACTAGATACGGATTATGTTCACTGGGACCTGATCGATATGTCAATTGCCATTTTACAAATAATAACGCCACGACCCAGGCTATTTGACATGCCGGTGGTCGAAGGCTGAGGGAGAAGGCACTTTACAGGCTCGAAATAGAGAGTGCGGTCTACATAAAATTATTTGGACCTCCTGTCGCATGTCTGCGCTGCCTTGCCTCGGTGAAAGGATTCCTTTAATAGGAATAACCTTTGGGTAAGTGTATGAAGCCGAACTCTGGAAGAGTCTGTGAGGTGACCAATATTTGAGTCACCTGCGATAAAATAGAAAAAAGAAAAGTAAGAAAGTAAAAGAAGGAAATGGGAGTGCTTGTAGGCTTGCCCGTATTGTGCCTCTGCCGATGACCAGGGTATTTTAAGTACATAATTATGCATGCGTGGTATAAACTTTGTGTGATTGTGAGGCGGACAACGGAGGCTGAATTGCTAATCCAGCTTCGAGATAGATCGGTTCCATTTAATAGAGACCGGTGGCTTAATGGCCGATGAGTTGTGCGGCTTAACGGGGCCACTTTGTACTTCGGCTGTAATAGCCGTAGTACGATCCTCTGTATGGAGGGAGTGTTCTGTATTTCCATTTATTATTATGACGCCGTGTGGACCGGGCATTTTAAGTTTTGCGAAGGCGTAGAGTGGGACCGCATTAAAACGAGAAAAAGCAGTATGCCCCAGAAGTGCATGGTAGCCATTGTGGAACGGGGCAATATCAAAGGTCAAGCCCTCGCTTCGGAAGTTGTTTGGCAAACCGAAAACTACTTCCAGTGTGATGGAGCCCTGCAGTGAGCTTCTACACCGGGTACTTCTCCCTTGAGGATGGTTGTGGTGGGTTTGATTCTAGAAGGATCAATGCCCATTTTGTGGATAGTGTCTTGGTAGAGTAGATTAAGGATACTGCCGCCATCCATAAGGACTTTCGTGAGATGGGACCCATCGATAATTTGATAGATGATCAGAGCTGCCGAACCTTCGGGATGGATATGACTAAATTTTGGGGGAACCCGCTCTATGGCGTGTCGTCCGTATTAAGGCGTGTGCTCCCACAGAGGGTGTGCGTCACATATACCATGTTTATGGTTTTCACTGGGGAAATTGCTTCGAACCCCGGTATTCGGCATGAAGTCTCTTCGTCATCGCTAACATTGGGCGGCCGCTTCCAGTTGTGTTCGGCATTAAGCTTGCCGGCTTGTTTGAAGACCCAGCATCTTTTGTTAGTGTGAGTAGCTGGTTTATCGGGGGTGCCATGAATCTGGCAGGGCCGATCAAATATCTTGTTGAGATCGGATGGTCTGTCTATTTGCCTTGGATGGCTTTTTCCGTTGACCGGGTTTGGAGCCGCTGAATCCGGCATTGACCGATGTGTCTTGCGTTATTTCATTACTATTATGACGCTTGTGTTTATTGCGTCGTGGCTTACTGTTGCCGTCTCGGACTTCGGAAGTGCCCGGATCGCTGGCGCTGTGGCTCCTACGAGCGAGCCAGCTGTCTTCTCCCATGCAAAAGCGGGTCATTAGAGCGGTAAGGGCTGCCATGGATTTTGGTTTTTCTTGACCGAGGTGGCGGGCGAGCCATTCATCCCGGATGCTGTGTTTGAAGGCCGCGAGGGCTTTGGCATCCAGACAATCGACAATTTGGTTCTTTTAATTTAAGAACCGAGTCCAGAGCTTTCTGGCTAACTCTCTGGGCTGCTGGATGATGTGACTTAAGTCATCGGCATCTGGTGGCCGGACATATGTACCTTGGAAGTTATCACGAAAGGCGTCTTTCAAGTCTTCCCAGCTGCCAACAGAGTTCTCTGGAAGGCTGTTTAGCCAATGCCGAGCTGGTCCCTTTAGTTTTAGTGGGAGGTATTTAATGGCATGGAGATCATCACCGCAGGCCATGTGGATATGGAGAAGAAAGTCCTCAATCCATACCGTGGGATCTGTTGTTCCATCGTATGATTCGATATTCATGGATTTAAACCCTTCTGGGAATTCGTGCTCCATTACTTCGTCGGTGAAGCAAAGTGGGTGTGTGGCTCCTCTATCGGGACACGTCACGACGTAGCTCGGATGGAGTCCGTCTGCGGTTCTTGGCCCGGGCCTGAGTATGATTATTGCGTCCGGCTAGGTAGCCATTGTCGCGTGTCGAGGGGCGTCCCGTGATCCATAGATCGACATGTTCTGACCTGCTCTACTATCCAAGTCCTGCCGCATGTCGTATGTACGTCCCCGAGTTGTTTTATCTCTGCCTTTACGGTGAGGTGGGGCGGGCTGGTGTTCGTCTCGAGTTGCCGCTTTATCCCGACCACGTCGTGGTCGGTCAGCCGCATTGTGCGATGATGGTATGGGCTCCAGCGCCTTATCATCGAACTGAGGTAGCAATTTGCGCTTCGGGTAACTTTGGCTGGGCGCTTAAGGCCATATTCCTCGGCTGCCAGGACATCAGTCCATCTATCATTGAGCAGAAGTTGATCAGCTTGAAGCTGCTGCTGCTTCTTTTTCAAGCTCCTTGCAATGGCTATTAGCCGGCGCTTAAAGTGCTCCTGCTCAAGAGGTTCCTCAGGCACGATAAAATTCTCGTTGACAAGGCTTACCTCATCCTCGGAGAGCGAAAGATAATTACTGTCCTCCGAGTCTTCGTGTATGGCCTGTTCATCAGGCTAACTTGCCCGTCTTCCCATTCGTCTTGTTCGGAATCTGCCTCAACTGGGTCGTCATTGTCTTCGGCACCGTCCAATGTGTTATCTTCTCTTGTGCCGGTATCGCTATATTTTGCACGGCGTGATATAGAGCAGCGCCGCTGACGTCGGTGTTTTGGCTGTATCTCAGGAGGTTTATCTTCGACTGGATCCTTCTCATTGTCGCCGTTGTTCACTTTAGGTGTGTCCACCATGTATATGTCATACGAGGAAGTGGCCGTCCAGCGTCCGGTAAACGGTAGGTTTTGGGCCTCCTCTTCTCCGGCATCGTCGTCCATACCATCGATGACTTCGGAGCCGTAATCGAGCATGTCGGTTAGGTCCTCTACAGTGGCTATGAACTGGGTGGTGGGTGGGAAACGAAATTCTCCGTCATCAGCCTCCAGTTCGAACCGGATATAATTCGGCTGTGAGTCCCCCGCTAAGGAGAGTGTTTTTAATGAGTTTAGCATGTCGCCTAAAGGCGAGTGCCGGAAGATGTCCGCGGAGCTGAATTCGATGATCGATGTCTGATAAAGCTCGACGTGCGCGGACGCACATGGTTCGGAACCTGTACCCGGAAACGAGTCTGAGGTTCCGATGACACAGATCCCACTCGAGGATGGGTCTGTGTGTGGTTCCGACGCCGCTGAGTCTGCAGCTTCCGAGGCAGGGCTGAGCCTCCCGTCCTCAGGTGGTGCGGTCTGCTCCGGATCTAGGGCCAGAGCAGTAGCAGGTTCTATCTCCAGGGTATGGTCCGACAACAGATTTAAGTCATGTTCATCGCGGTGACAGGAAGCGGCTGCCGTGGTCCCGAATCCGTCGAAGATCAAGTCTCCGCGGATATCCGCAGCGTAGTTCAAGCTTCCAAATCTGACCTGACGGTCAGGGGCGTAGCTATTTATCTGCTCTAGATGGCCAAGCGAGTTACCCTGCAGTGCGAAGCCGCCGAATATGAAGATCTGTCCGGGGAGGAAGGTTTCTCAATGGACAACATTGTTGTAGACGATTGACGGGGCCATCAAACCTCTTGACGACGACACAGCGGAACTCTCTATGAAAGCACCAATGTCGGTGTCAAAACCGGCGGATCTCGGGTAGAGGGTCCCGAACTGTGCATCTAAGGTCGATGGTAACAGGAGACAGGGGACATGATGTTTACCCCGGTTTGGGCCCTCTCTATGGAGGTAATACCCTACTTCCTGCTTGATTGATCTTGATGAATATGAGTACTAAAAAAGTTGATCTACCTCGAGATCGTAATTGCTAAAACCCTAGAAGTCTAGCATGTATGACTATGTGATGAGGACATCAATACCATTGTTACACCCACAGCCCCTACTGTTACATATACCGGACCAATTACTAGAGCTCGCGCACGCCAATTAAATTACTAGGTACTTTCGTTTCTTGGTAATGATTCTAATGTTCATGAGAATATGATGCTGCCTAAAATGGATACATTTGTTTTGCTTACAAATGAAGGGCCTAGCTTGGAGAAGGATGGACATTGGAGAAAGAACAAGCATGGAGTTGATGGCATGCGCTAGGGGAACAAGAATGGAGTTGCAAGTGATGATTTCAGGACTTTGAAGCCACCATAAGGAGTGCATGAAGCGTTGGACGAAATATACAAGATGCCAATTCATAAATTTCGTCTAGAGGCTATTCTAGGTGCTGCGTCACCTTATTATTGGGCCAGGCCCATGTAATTTCGAAATACATAAGTATAGGCTATTTTTAGAGTCCGTATGTGTGGGGAAACAAGAGATAGGGTTGGTTTCGGACCCCTTCCCCAAGGGCCACGAAATTCCCCCTCCCCTCTTCCTCCATATATATAGCCCTTAGTGCACGGTTTAGACTTTGGGTTTGTTTAGATTAAAAGTTCGCCATAGCTGCAACTTCGCGTACTTCGTTTGTGTTCAACGACAAGACCAAGGCGTCACAGAACCCCAACTTCATTAATAAAGCTTTCCTCTTAAATTCGCAATATCCACATTGCAATCTTAGTTTCTTGCTTGTTCTTCGTTTGCTCGCAGGAAACAGGCCCTCGTGGTCAGGTTGATCGTGCTCCGGCGTGGTCAATAACCCTCGGAAGTTGGTTTAGCAATTTCTAAGGCGCGACGTCTCACACGTTCGTAGTCGGATCGTCAAGGTCGACTCCGACAGAAAACGATAGCCACCATCTCATCGAAACATCGGGACACCTTTGCCTCTATCAAGTTGTATCAGATTTCCAGGATGCTCTGTGAGATTTTGCAGTTTTTCGTAGTTTAGATCGAGTCTGTTCTTCATACCTATAGTCCACGAAAAAGCCAAAAAAATTAGGGTTAGTTCATCTTATCCGAACCAATCTGAGCCTTTGCATAATCTTTTCTGTATTTGCTTTGTTGAATTTGCGGTTGCATCATCGTGTCAAGTTGCTGGTCCTAGTGTCTAGTACTTTAGAGTTTTGAGTTCTGTTCACAAGTTGTCACGCCGCCGCCGCACCATCATTATCACCGCTAACATATACCACCGTTGTCATCACCGCTGCCATATACCACCATCATCATCACCGCTGCCATATACCACCATCGTCATCACCGCTGCCATATACCACCATCGTCATCGCCGCTACCATATACCACATATCCACCGCCATCACGCTAATCCGAGTCCACCTCCATCACAGATTCGCCACCAGTCCGTGTTCCATCGCCCTGCAAATATCCGCCACCAGTCCGAGTTTCCACCAGATTCATCTCCGCCACTAGTCCTAGTCCGAGTCCAATAATTGTTGCTTTGTTCTCGATTTCCAGATCACGCGATACTCTGAGTCATGACACAGTAGGACTCCCAAACTTCCGAGCCATCCGTAGAAGAAAAAATGTTCCAGTTTAAAAAAAACTAAGTCTAGAAATTCTGGCTAAGCAATTTTTAGGCCATTTGTAGACTTTTTCGAAAAAAAACTTGTTGCGGAGCAAAAATAAGAGGAAAAAAAGTGCAAAAAAATTCATAGTGTGCTCCTCCCTTGTTTACGTGCAGCGCCGTGATTTTGTTAGTGTTCTAGGCTCGCGTCTCTAGTACGGTCTAGCCTAGGACCAGCACAGTACCGTCGTTGAGCGTTTATTCAACTTTGCATCTCTGAATTGATTATTGCCGACCCTTTTGCTACCATATTATAAGCCTTCCCAGCTCCACATACATCTACATCGTGCGTTTGACTCTCCGTGGTAATCGCTCTATCCAAGCTTTGAGAGTTTTGACTACATCGATTGCCGATCACACTTTCTTTGGGTAAGAACTAGTAAGAATTTGAGATTTGCTTGACGGATTTGTGACACCCACCACCACCACTTGTTAGTAGTCTGTAGGATCATATTCTTGTGTGTTTCTATTGCTGCTAACCATTCCAGGATCACAAGCCGACGAGATTGATTGGGAGAACTTAACGAACAAGGAGCTTCATGATAAGTTTCAGCAAATGATGACTGAACAGGTGCAAGATGTGCTAAACAATTTTGAAGAGGCCATGGAGAAGATAACTGGCCTTGAGAAGACGTTCGAAACAAAGCTCGATAACAGATTTAATGAACTGCTTGCGCTTCTTCCACCACCGGCTGCACCTGCCGCACCTCTGCAACAACAACAACAACAACAACAACAACAACAACAACAACAACGATGACGACTACCTCCACGTCGGGAAACAGCCCTCCGCCGAGCGAGCCGTGTCCCTCTTCAGCCTAGGCAAACTGCTGGTGCTGCTGTTGATATACGTGGCTCATGCTTTGGCGATGTGGAGGAGGATGATTATGCGGGAGATTACGAGGATGAGGTTGATCAAAATCAGAACTAAGTGCAACCACCAGCACCACAACCACCAGGTTGTCCACATGCAAATAATGGCAATGTTAGGGCTCCCCCTCAGGTACGAGATCATGACCATCTCCCTAAACTGAAATTGAATATTCCACCATTTGATGGTAGATATTTTCCTGATATATATCTTACTTGGGAGTTAGAAACTAAACAATGATTTACATGTTTACAATACCCTGTGAAGAGACGTGTTCCTGCTGCTGTTTGTGCTTTCACTAGCTTTGCAAGTGTTTGGTGGTCTGAACATTGTAGATTATATCATGTTCCAGCTACTTGGGCTGCATTGAAAACTGATATGCGTACTCGTTGGGTTCCACCATATTATCAACGTGAATTACTTCAAAAATTGCAGCGCTTAAGACAAGGAAAAAATTATGTAGAAGAATATTATCAGGAATTACAAACTAGCTTGATTAGATGTGGTATTGTTGAGGAGAATGAAGCTATGCTTGCACGTTTTATGGGTGGATCAAATAGAGAGATTCAGACCATTCCAGAGTATAAGGATTATAATAATATCACTCATTTATTCCATCTTGCTTGTAAAGCTGAGCGTGAAGTGCAGGATCGACAGGCATTGGCGCGAACTAACTTTTCTGCAGGTCGACCTTCATCATGGACACCACGTGCATCATCTACTTCCACTGCACCATCACCTCCTTCGGTGCCACCTCCAACCGCGATACAAGAAAGCAGTGCACAAGGACCACTATCCGCCAAGAGCACACTGCCGGCCTCCACAGTAGCTCTTCTTCTTCCATGGCGTCAACAGGCACGAAGTGATATTATTTGTCGTCGTTGTAAGGGAAGAGGACATTTTGCAGAGAATGCAAATCTCACCGTCGATGATTGCTACCGAGGATGGTGGGTATGGAGTCCGCTAGTGACTATGATGAGGAGACTTTGGCTCTTATTACACATGAAGAACACGGTGGAGATGATTACGATCATGAGACGCAATACATGGCTTTGAAGATCTTTGGTGTATGAATGTTTAGTTTCTCAATGTGTTTTGAGTGTGCAGGTTACACAAGCTGAGCAAAATCAGAGGCATAATTTGTTCCATACAAAGGGAGTTGTGAAGAGACGCTCGTTACAAGGCGTCATCATAGATGGAGGGAGCTGCAACAACTTGGCTAGCATGGAGATGGTTGAGAAGCTATCTCTCACCACAAGACCACATCCACATCCTTAATACATCCAATGGTTCAACAACAGCGGCAAGGGTTAAGGTAACACGTACTGTTCGTGTGCATTTTAGTATCTCTACATATGATGATTATGTTGATTGTGATGTGGTACCTATGCAAGCATGTTCCTTATTACTTGGTAGACCATGGCAATTTGATATAGATCTGTACACCATGGTAGAAACAATCAGTATACTCTTGTTCATAAGGATAAATATATTACTTTGCTTCCTATGACTCCTGATTCCAGTTTGAAAGATGATATTAATAGAGCTAATAAAGCAAAACAGGAGAAAAATAAGAGTGAAAATCAGATTGTGGCAAAAGAATTTGAGCAACAAATGAAGCCAAACCATCTAGTGTTGCTTCAGAAATTAAATTGAAAAGTGCATGTTTACTTGCCACCAAATCTGATATTGATGAGCTAGATTCTAGCAAATCTGTTTGCTATGCTTTTGTGTGCAAAGAGGCATTATTTTCATTCGAGGACGTGCCTTCCTCTTTACCCCCTGCAGTCACTAACATTTTGCAGGAGTTCGCTGACGTCTTCCCACAAGACGTGCCACCGGGATTACAAACTATTCAAGGGATTGAGCATCAAATTGACTTAATTCCCGGTGCTTCGCTACCCAACCGTGCACCATACCGTACCAATCCAGAGGAGACGAAGGAGATTATGCATCAAGTACAGGAGCTGCTCGACAAAGTTTATATACGCGAATCTCTTAGTCCTTGTGCTGTTCCTATTATACTAGTGTCTAAAAAGGATGGTACATCGCGTATGTGTGTTGATTGTAGAGGCATTAATAATATTACTATTCGTTATCGTCATCCTATTCCTAGGCTAGATGATATGCTTGATGAATTGAGTGGCTCTACAATATTCTCCAAAGTTGATTTGCGTAGTGGATACCATCAAATTCGTATGAAATTGGGAGATGAATGGAAAACATCATTTAGAACTAAGTTTGGTTTATATGAGTGGTTAGTCATGCCTTTTGGGTTAACTAATGCACCTAGTACTTTCATGAGACTAATGAACGAAGTTTTACGTGCTTTCATTGTACGATTTGTGGTAGTCTATTTTGATGATATACTGATTTATAGTAAATCTTTGGAAGAACATTTGGAACATTTACGTGTTGTTTTTATTGCTCTACGTGATACACGTTTGTTTGGTAACCTTGGGAAGTGCACATTTTGCACTGACCGAGTATACTTTCTTGGCTATGTTGTTACTCCACAGGGAATTGAAGTTGATAAGGCCAGGATTGAAGCTATTGAGAGTTGGCCGCAGCCCAAAACGGTCACACAAGTGAGGAGTTTTCTTGGACTCGGTGGTTTCTATAGGCGTTTTGTGAGAGATTTTAGCACCATTGTTGCACCTCTCAATGAGCTTACAAAGAAGGATGTGCCTTTTGTTTGGGGTACCGCACAGGAAGAAGCCTTCACGACATTGAAAGATATGTTGACACATGCTCCCTTACTCCAACTTCCTGATTTTAATAAGACTTTTGAGCTTGAATGTGATGCTAGTGGAATTGGATTAGGAGGTGTGTTATTACAAGATGGCAAACGTGTTGCATACTTTTCTGAAAACTTGAGTGGGCATAGTATGAACTATTCTACTTATGATAAAGAATTATATGCTCTTGTTCGGACTTTAGAGACATGGCAACATTATTTATGGCCCAAAGAATTTGTTATACATTCTGATCATGAATCTTTGAAACATATTAAAAGTCAAGCTAAACTGAATCGTAGACATGCTAAATGGGTTGAATTCATTGAGACTTTCCCTTATGTCATTAAACACAAGAAGGGAAAGAAAATGTTATTGCTAATGCTTTGTCTCGTCGCTATACTATGCTTTCACAACTTGACTTCAAAATATTTGGTTTGGAGACCATCAAAGATCAATATGTGCATGATGCTGATTTTGAAGATGTAATGCAGAATTGTAAAGAAGGACGAACATGGTACAAGTTTGTTATTAATGATGGCTTTGTGTTCCGTGCTAACAAGCTATGCATTCCTGCTAGCTCTGTTCGTCTTTTGTTGTTGCGGGAGGTGCATGGAGGAGGATTAATGGGACACTTTGGCGTGAAGAAGACGGAGGACGTACTTGCTACACAATTCTTTTGGCCAAAGATGAGACGTGATGTTGAGCGTTTTTGCTCGCTGCACTACATATCAAAAAGCTAAGTCACGGCTCAATCCTCGTGGTTTATATATGCCTTTGCCTGTACCTAGTGTTCCTTGAGAGGATATATCTATGGACTTTGTTTTAGGTTTACCTCGAACAAAGAAGGGGAGGGATAGCATATTTGTTGTCGTGGATAGATTCTCGAAAATGGCACACTTTATACCATGTCATAAAAGCGATGGTGTTGTTAATGTTGCTTATTTGTTCTTTCATGAAATTACTCGCTTGCATGGTGTGCCACTTTTGGAGATGTTTATGGGCTAAGTTGGGGACTAAACTGCTTTTTAGTACTACATGTCACCCCCAAACTGATGGACAAACTGAAGTGGTCAATAGAAGTCCAGAGGCTATTCTAGGTGCTGCATCACCTTATTATTGGGCCAGGCCCACGTAATTTCGAAATACATAAGTATAGGCTGTTTTTAGAGTCCGTATGTGTGGGGAAACAAGAGATAGGGTTGGTTTCGGACCCCTTCCCCAAGGGCCACGAAATTCCCCCCCTCTTCCTCCATATATACAGCCCTTAGGGCACCGTTTAGACTATGGGTTTTGTTTAGATTAAAAGTTCGCCATAGCTGCAACTTCGCGTACTTCCTTTGTGTTCAACGACCAGACCAACGCGTCACAGAACCCCAACTTCATTAATAAAGCTTTCCTCTTATATTCGCAATAGTCGGATTGCAATCTTAGTTTCTTGCTTGTTCTTTGTTTGCTCGCAGGAAACAGGCCCTCGTGGTCAGGTTGATCATTCTCCGGCGTGGTCAATAACCCTCGGAAGTTGGTTTAGCGATTGCTAAGGCACAATGTCTTGCACGTTCGTAGTCGGATCGTCAAGGTCGACTCCCACAGAAAATGATAGCCACCATCTCATCGAAACATCGGGACACCTTTGCCTCTATCACTATGATTATGATTCTTCTCCCTGTGGACTAAGCCCTCTGGTTTATGTAGACACCAGAGGGGACTAGGGTTATACAAAGTCGGTTACAGAGAAAGGAATCTTCATATCAGGACGCCAAGCTTGCCTTCCACGCAAGGAGAGTCCCATCCGGACATGGGAGATAGTCTTCGGTCTTGTATCTTTACAGCCCATCAGTCCCCACGTACCATACTCCGGACGCCCGAGGACCCCCTCATCCAGAACTCCCTCATCTGCCATGTCCAGCGTGAGTTCTGGGTCGAGAGATTGCCGAAGCAACACAGAGGTCCCGCCGCGCTGCCGAAGCAGCACGGAGGTCCCGCAGCACCGTTGATGCAGCAGACTGGTCCGGCCGCGCCGCAGATGCAGAAGATATGTCCCGCCACGCTGCAAATGCAGCAGAGATGTCCTCCCGCGCCGCGGCGGCCTGGGAAACTGTCTTGCGGGCAGGCGAGGACTCTTACAGGCGCATGCTTGCGATCGTCCATAGCCAGATGGATCAGATCTCCGGCTGGGCGAGGTTGCAGGACGACATTAAAGCCTCTTTTGAATAGGCTACCGGCATCATCCGACAACTAAATGAGAGCAATGCAAAGCTCTGGCGGCGCGACCTGCCGAGGCGAAGATCGTCGAAGTGCGGAGCAAAGAAAGGAGACCACTCCCTTGTTGAAGAGGACAGGCGTCATCATCGAAAAACTTATGGACGAGAATGCCGTGCTCCGCATCAAGCACAGAAGGCTGGTGGAGGAATTTATGGATGCTCTCATGCAGCATCTTGAGGACAAGAAAGAGCTCATCGCCGCTCGCCGCAGAGACTAGTTCCTGCGGCCTGCAACAACGCATCAAGAAAGTAGAGATCAGCGAGCCAGATCGTTGTCTTCCTTCTTCTTTTGCCCTTTTGTATTTCGGGCGTTGTCGCATGTGGTTTTTTTAATTATGTTCCTAAATATGTAAGAAAATTATTATCCACTCCCATCGTCTTTATATTCATCATGCTTGTTATAAGTCGAAGTCGATGCTATATAGGTCCGTTGGATCTTACATCAAGATCCATGCAACATTTCTTTTCATATTTTCATTTTTCTCTCTTAAATCTCAGTACAATGAGACATATAGCCACGCCATAGAACAGGGGCTCGGGCGCCATTAATGGAGACGTTAGGAAAGAGGTGCACGGCGGGTAGAGGTCAAAGGGCTCTCCTCTCGATGAGCACGCGCAGGGGTCTGATCGCACGCCTCCCGTACTAAAGTAGCTACCCCGCACGGCACCTCCTAGGCAATAAAAAAAGGGACGCGTGGCGGCACGTAATTGGTAAGTAGAACGCCCACGGTTTCAATAATACTTGTGTTTCCGATTTGTAACGTGACATCACTTGTTCCAAAATGACTTTGTTGATTGTTAATGTGTGCGCCTTCGCAAATCGGACAGAAAAATTACCACAACATGTTGGTGTCATGTAATGACACCATGCCAAGTTTCACGATTTTCAGGCGTGTTTTGGATTTACAGGAATTGAAAAACCAAGTTTCCCAATCTTTCCGGCTGAGCCACGACGCCCAGATGTTTTAATTTCATTCCCATTTCTTGCATGGGACCTAGAAATTCACCCAAGGACACACATGTGATTTTTCAACTAACTTTGGTGCACTAGAGCAAGTGCTTGTAGTTCAAATTTGAATTATGCACATTAAATGCCCAGAAATTCAATTAATGTATAAAAAAGGCCAAACTAACCCGGAATAATTCCAAAATTTAGCATGATACTTCTATTTGGTCTAATCTTCCTGTGTAAAAAAATTAAGGTGGGAGAAGGTAGTGTACGTATGTCGTTTCGCACACAGAGGTGACACGTTCCGTCTCGGAACCACGAGCCTTCTTGAGAGAAGCTCCGGTTTGCAAGAAGCTTACACCAAAGCCTGTCCCAATTCAGCCAAAAAAATTACCGCAGCATGTTGGTGCTATGTCATGACACCACGCCAAGTTTCATGATTTTTAGGCGTGTTTTGGATTTACATGAATTAAAAAACCAAGTTTCTCAATCTTTCCGGCCGAGCCACCACGCCCAGATGTTTGAATTTCATTCCCATTTCTTGCATGGGACCTAAAAATTCACCCAAGAACACACATGGGATTTTTCAACCAACTTTGGTGCAATGGAGCATGTGCTTGTAGTTCAAATTTGAATTATGCACATTAAATGCCCAGAAACTCAATTAATGTATAAAAAAGGCCAAACGAACGGGGAATAATTCCAAAATTTAGCACGATACTTCTATTTGGTCTAATCTGCCAGTGAAAAAAATTAAGGCGGGAGAAGGCAGTGTACGTATGTCATTTCGCCCACGGAGGTAACACGTTCCCTCTCGGAACCACGAGCCTTCTTGAGAGAAGCTCCGGTTTGCAAGAAGCTTACACCAAAGCTTGTCCAATTCGGCGAAAAAAATTACTGCAGCATGTTGGTGCCATGTCATGACACCGTGCCAGGTTTCATGATTTTCAGGCGTGTTTTGGATTTGCAGGAATTAAAAAACCAAGTTTCTCAATCTTTCCGGCCGAGCCACGACGCCCAGATGTTTGAATTTCATTCCCATTTCTTGCATGGGACCTAGAAATTCACCCAAGGAGGCAAGGACACACATGTGATTTTTCAACCAACTTTGGTGCACTGAAGCATGTGCTTGTAGTTCAAATTTGAATTATGCACATTAAATGCCCAGAAACTCAATTAATGTATAAAAAAGGCCAAACGAACCAGGAATAATTCCAAAATTTAGCACGATACTTCTATTTGGTCTAATCCGCCTCTGTAAAAATATTAAGGTGGGAGAAGGCATCGTGCATATGTCGTTTCGCACACGGAGGTGACACGTTCCCTCTCAGAACCACGATCCTTCTTGAGAGAAGCTCTAGTTTGCAAGAAGCTTACACCAAAGCTTGTCCCAATTCGGCCAAAAATTTACCGCAACATGTTGGTGCCATGTCATGACACCATGCCAAGTTTCATGATTTTCAGGCATGTTTTGGATTTACAGGAATTAAGAAACCAAATTTCTCTATCTTTCGGCCACAACGCCTGGCATGAGATGTTTGAATTTCATTCCCATTTCTTGCATGGGACCTATAAATTCACCCCAAAGACACACATGTGATTTTTCAACAAACTTTGGTGCACTGGAGCATTTGCTTGTAGTTCAAATTTGAATTATGCACATTAAATGCCGAGAAACTCAATTAATGCTTAAAAATGCCAAACAAACCTAGAATAATTCCAAATTTAAACACGACACTCTTGTACTAGTTGCATGTTCACTGTACGTAAATGTTCTAGCAATTCGAACGCCATCCTTTCCCTCCGTAACACCATTGTGTCTTTCAAAACATAATGAAAATATCAGGTATACCACAAACAGTTTACTAGAAAGAATCGTGTGGGATGCGATACATAATATCTTGGCGCACCGTCTTGTCTTGCTTACGCAGGAAGCTTCGTCGTCTACAGTCCACCGCCCCTGCTTGAACCACACTTGCGTGCCAGTTTCTCGCGGCACCGAGCAAAAAAAATTTGCTACCGCAGAAATATCTATCTCCCCGCCCCCTCCCTCCCACCAAAAGCCACATTTCCATTGTTCCTCATTGCTTTCCAAGTTGAAACCTTCACTGCTGCTTACTGGCAGCTCAGCCTCCTCGCCGGCGACCCTTCTTCTTGCAGCGCCGCCTCCTCGCCGGCGACCCTTCTTCTTGCTGCGCGGCCTCCTCGCCGCCAACCCTTCTTCTTCCTGTGCGGCCTCGTTGATATGGTCAGGTAATCCACACCCCACCCACACCATCCTCCTCCTTTCCCGTCCCACATGCCCCGACCGACGGTGCTACACCTTCTGCCGAAATCATTGCCCCCCTCCTCCAATTAAGCGCCGCCCACAACCATTTTGCACACAGTATAACGTGGAGCTCAGTAACATGCAGCTGCACGTGCGCACGAGGTCGCTATGGCTACCATGCGTGCCGACCGCCAGTTCTTGGAGGAGCACCTCGTCTTCAAGGACACCGTCGACACTGCCACGCGGTTGTCTACTTTAAAATACAGTTCGTGTTGTTTTCACGAGGCCACCGCCAATGCCTTCTAGTGATTTGTCCTCTATAGTGTTAATATGCAATATGATGTTCAATTAACAGTTTGGTCCTCTGAAATGTAATGTTCAGTTAACATTTTGGTCCAACAATTGCTACATTTCTTAGTACTGTTCTGAAGCATTCTTTGTTTTGTTAACTGTCTTATCTTCTAGTACATGTTTCTATTCTGCAATGTCGTGCTCAGTTAACTATTTTGGATAATTTGGTCTGCTGTCCATTTAACTGTTTGGTTCAGTTCTGCAATTTGATTTTAATTTTTTTGGGTACAATTTTGTATTGGTATGCATGTGAAATAAATCGAATTTGGCTGTACTCAATACATATTCTACTGATAGTATGGCAACTCTCAATTAACCTAATCAAGATCTTCCTTATGTGTTGCAGGGAAATAATGGGAGACACTACGGTTTACCATCGAGGTTTGTTCAAGCATGGTCCTTTGGCTAATAGCACATTATTGTGCAGTTGCAGGAATCATTCTAATATTTAGGTTTCTTACAATTTGGGCTTGCACATGTAGGTTCTGCTATCAGAGGCTTAGACACACTGTTCGACCCATTTTGTATATGGGGAAATGAGATGTCCATGAATATCAGTCAAGACAAGAAACTTAGAAATATTATTAGGATGAAGAAACTTGTGACAAATAACAGCAAGATCTTTGTTTGCATAATGAACAAGACATCAGTCAACTATAGGATGGTAGTAACTCTTTTACCTTGTTTTTACCCCTTGCGCCATTTCAAAATTTATAACAGCGATTTATGCATATCTTTGTTTTCTGTACTTTTCAAAGTAGCTCAGCGATGATTACCTCTCAAACCAGCTGCATGGTCAAGAGGCGAGGAAGGTATTCATTCAACACCCACGGTACAATATTGAAGTCTTGCTGAAGAGGATGAAGGTTGGGCGGGCAATTATCCATAGCCACTGGCCTAAAGTTGCAAGGACATTCCACATCACTAAAGCCTCAATATTTGCCTTCCGCTTCTGCAGTTTCCCAGATGAGATTCATCTGTCTATATACCATGTATGATGCTACTTACCAAAGGTTTTTGATGTTGCATGTGAAACTTGGTGCTGTTCTGTAACGGCGTAACTGAGTGTCGAAGCTATCTGATGTAATTCGATTATGAAATCCTGGTTGCTGTTATACGGATATGAAATATCTGGTGTGTTTTATAAGAAACATCAATTTGATTAGTACATGGATTATCCATAATAGGCTAATTACCCTGCTTATTGGGGTTTTCTATTGCAGACAGTTACTCAGATAGCACCACGGGTGATGAACTCAAACAACCAGCACGATTTCTAGAAAGTACGCGTGTTCGATCAAGTAACAATCACACACGTCTTTCGGCATATAACTGTTTGCGTTAGGCCACCTTGCACAAACGTTTCCACACAAAGAACTGTGTGTGATACATACGAACGGAAATGATTTTTTGGGATTCATCGTGTGGTATGTACATACGAACGGAAACAATTGGGTTTCGATGTCCCGCAATATTGCACACAAGCTCATTTTGCCCCAGCCTGTGAGCTAGGAGGGCCTATCCCTGATGGTTTCTGGGTCATGTGGGAAGGACCCCCCTATCGCCCACACTCACTTGGAGACGGTTCCAAACACCTTCATGAAAAGGGGTTAAAAACCGTTTGTATAGCACGTCCTTGTACCAGTGATCACATTTGAAAGTGAGGAATAATTAGAGATTACCACCTTGCCCAAACGCAATACATTGCCCTTTCTATTGTCACCAAAAGAGATGTTTGAAGAGGCCTTGAGTGAATCAACGAACTCCACAAGCATCTCACTTTCTCCGGTCATATGATTGGTGCATCCACTATCGGTCACCCATTGTTTTCCATCAGAGATATAGTCCTACAAGAATCAAGCTTTGGTTATAGGTACCCATTTTGCAATTGGTCCTGGAGAGTTAGCAACTAGGGTCTTAGGAACCCAAATAGTCCAAGCAAAATAATTGTAGTTAGTACCAAGAAATTTTGCAAATGTATAGCCATCATCTCCTCTCATGAGGACATAAGATGGATTGTTCTTGCCGGCAAAATACTTGGGAATGGCCTTGTCCCTAATGACCTTGCCACTCCTTGTCGGATTCAGGGTTCCGCAGAACTGGCCCTCTCACTCCTGAAGAATTTGGCCTTTCTAATGATCCAAATATTGCAACAGGCAATAAAAACCACTCCAGTGAAGAAAGGTTTGTCAAAACTTCTCCTAGCCTGAATAACCAATTCATTCATTGAGTCACCAGAGGACCAATCAATCTGTAGATAGGTCCACACTCTCACACTGAAATTGCAGTTAAAAACAGATGATCCCTGCTTTCTCTTGCTTGCAAATGGCAAAGCACACAGTGTACTCCATCTTCCATATGCCAGTGTCTCCTTTCCACCATATCCTTTG
Organism: Aegilops bicornis; assembly: GCA_021605145.1. NCBI lineage: Eukaryota > Viridiplantae > Streptophyta > Magnoliopsida > Poales > Poaceae > Aegilops > Aegilops bicornis. The sequence continues at coordinate 400,742,491 of CM038670.1, read as the reverse complement.
TGTTAAATCTGTCCATAATGAGCATCCAAGCAAACACCTTGATTTTCATAGTACAAGAGGATTTTCATATCCAGGAGGTCAAGGGATTAAAGGATTCAGTAGCAAAAGTGTGGGAATAGAACATCTTGGGCTTGTACTCCTTCGAGGAGGCTTGCTAGAACCAAACATCCTTGGTCCCAGGTATTCTATTATGGCTGTCCATCAGAGACTACAACAGAACCAAATCATCATATGCCTGATCTAACAGTGGAAGATGAAAATGCTGGTGGACGTCTTGTATGTCAAAAATCTCATTAACAGAAATCCAAGGGTCCTTAGCATACGAGAGAAGCCTAGGAAATTTGGACTGGAGGGTAGAAACCTCATGATCAAGTTGCCAGTTGTCAGACCATAAAACTGCAGTGTCACCTTCATTTATCTGAACCCAGGAACAATCTCTGAAGCTCTGCACTACCTTGCAAATATCTCTCCACCAAAATGAACCACAGTCAGAAGTTCCCTAGGGTACCCTGCCATGGTAATATGAGTCCCAAATTAAGGACACCCAAGGAAGATCTTTCCTATTTAGGAAATTGTTTGCATGTTTGAGAAGTAGAGGCACATTCTGCATCCCCAGGTTAAGAATACCAAGCCCTCACTAGGAACAATTTGCTCCACATGAGAGCCATTATCTTCATCAAACTCCACATTTACCGTTTCCTCAATCCATCCGGTGGATTTATTGAGAACTCGGTAAGCATGAGAGTTTGATGCATATCCAACAAATATGCCCTCATAAGTTTTAGGCTCAAACTTAGCTAACCGGGATTTCTTGTTTAGAATGAAACACTTACAACCGAATACCCGAAAGTATTTGACTTTAGGCTTTCTCCTGATTAGGAGTTCAAATGGGGTCTTATTATTGAGCTTGTGAAGATAAAGCCGATTTGAAGCATGACACGCGGTGTTGATGGCTTCGGCCCAAAGCTTGTATGGAGGCATGTACTCGTCAAGCATGGTCCTAGCCATCTCAATAAGAGTCTGATTCTTCCTCTTCCCAACACCATTTTGTTGGGGAGTATATGGCGTGGCAAATTGATGCTTTATCCCCTCTTGACTCAAGAATTCATCCATCATGTAATTCTTGAACTCGGTGCCATTGTCACTTCGTATGGCCTTGATCTAACAATTATGTTGACATTGAGCTTCTTTGGAAAAGTTGATGAAGGTTTCTTGAGTTTCATCTTTGGTCTTGAGAAAGAACACCCAAGTATATCTTGTGAAGTCATCGACAATGACAAAGCAATACCTCCTCCCTCCCAAACTATCATAAGTTGGAGGCCCAAAAAGATCCAAGTGGATAAGCTCAAGGGGCCTCAAAGTGGTGATGATAGTCTTCACTTTATGAGCTTTTTCATGTAGTTTTCCGGCAATGCAAGCACTACAAGGATGATTTTTGGCAAAAGACACATTGGTTAGTCCAAGGATGTGCTCCCCCTTTAAGAGAGCTTGTAAATTTCTCATGCCAACGTGGGCTAGTCGTCGGTGCCATAGCCACCCCACGTCAGCCTTGTTCATTAGGCATGTTGCAAGATGAGCTTTCTCTTTTGAGAAATCAACCACGTAAAGGTTATCTTCAACATGCCCAACAAAGACCACTTTGAGATTGCTTCTCTTAAAGACGGTCACAGGGAATTCGCCGAAATGAGAGTCAAAACCGGTACATGCCAATTGAATTGTTGAAAGTAAATTGTAGTGAAGGGATTGGACAAGCATGCACTACTACAGGATGCTGCTAACGCGACACTATGATCAGAGACCCTTCAACGAAACTGTGTGCGATGCAATAATTGCAAATGGTGGTGTAAAAGAACCATCAAAAAAGGTGCAAAACATTTGCGAGGCCGGATGCATCAAACACGATTCTAATTTTAATTGCGAGTGTGATGCAGGGCATAGAATTCAGTTCAATGAACTGTTTGTGATGAGGCGGAACAAACGAAATGGGCAGCCAGATGAAGGCATGTGCGATATACAACATACAGTTCACTCGGATGAACTGTTTGTGATGAGGAGGAACAATCGAAACAGGCAGCTAGATAAAGGTGTGTGCGATTGAGGGCATATGCTTCAGAAGAATTAACTGTTTGTGATTAGGCAACAGAACAGAAATGGGTCACCCAGATCAAAGTGTCTGCGATTGATGGCATACACTTCACACGGATGAACTGTTTGCAATTAGCCACGACAAACAAAAACAGTTCGATAGATCAACATGTGTGCGCTAGACGAGCACACACATTCTAATTAAAAGAAGCGTGCGCAATGGTAATAACGAGCGCGCACGGTTGTTGGAACAAGATGTGTGTTGACATTGCCTATTGCGGTGCACCCTATGGTGCAAACGCCACGTACGCGGCCGAGAAGGCGTGCCCACGTTACGCCTTCCGGGAATAGTGCCGCACTTATAACCATCAATAAATTTTGAGCCTGCGTCCCGTCACATTCCGAATTACTGCCACGCTATATTTTATTGCAAATCTGTTCACACCGATCAAAACCTAAACGATTTCACACTTACGAGCGTATTAGTACTCGTTTATAAATACTACTACTCCAAGATGACTGCACATTCCTCCTCAACTCCTCATCCACAAAAACAGACAAGTCATTCATTTTCGTTCCCTTGCGTTTGCTGTCGATGTCAAAACCGGCGGATCTCGGGTAGGGGGTCCCGAATTGTGCGTCTAAGGTCGGTAACAAGAGACAGGGGACACGATGTTTACCCAGGTTCGGGCCCTCTCTATGGAGGTAATACCCTACTTCCTGCTTGATTGATCTTGATGAATATGAGTATTACAAGAGTTGATCTACCTCGAGATCATAGTGGCTAAAACCCTAGAAGTCTAGCCTGTATGACTATGATTATGATTCTTCTCACTATGGACTAGGTCCTCTGGTTTATATAGACACCGGAGGGGACTAGGGTTATATAAAGTCGGTTACAAAGAAAGGATTCTTCATATCAGGACGCCAAGCTTTCCTCCCACACCAAGGAGAGTCCCATCCGGACACGGGAGATAATCTTCGGTCTTGTATCTTTACGGCCCATCAGTCCAGATGCACGAGGACCCCCTAATCCAGGACTCCCTCATTAGCCCCTGAACCAGGCTTCAATGATGAGGTGTCCGGCGCAAACTGTCTTCGGCGTTGCAAGGCGGGTTCCTTCTCTGAATACTCCAACACATTCTTCAGACGCAATGAACGTGTCCGGCTCTGCAAAACAAATACCACACACCACCGTAGAGGAAATAATATTTTGCGAGTCCAATCTGCTGACAACTTTTCTGCAACATGATATCACGTCACCACCCGATTATTATATCAAACCGTTTTTTCGCCCGTCGCTCCATGTTCCGAGACGCGGTTTCATTGGCATGTCTTGTCGAAGCAGAGATCGTGTCCCCTTATTGCGGGATCCTCATCAATATGAGTGTGGGTATCCCAACAGTCATGTCGGCATGATTCCTTAAGAATAGGAAGGTTTTAAGGATTAGGAGGAGGCGTTCGGTATTCATTGCCTTTATAAAGGGACTAAGGCTCGTCTTGCTTCTACACGCCAACCCTTCTCCAACCTCGAGCTCCAGCACCCAAGGTTCAATCTAATTTTTTCGAGCTTCCCAGTCATGTCCGGAACCGGCTCTCAAGGTCGGTGGATGGCTTCTTATGTCACAGAGGAGGATATTATGAAGCTCCGGGCGGGAAGATACCTGACCGCGGAAATCCCCCACAGGTTTCCTGCTCAAGGGCAGGTTATCCCTACTCCCAGATCTAGCGAGAGGGTCGTATTCGTCTCCCACTTCCTCCGAGGGCTAGGGTTTGCTCTCCACCCCTTCGTTCGAGAGCTCTTGTTCTATTACGGGCTAGATTTTCACGATCTAGCTTCGGACTCCTTTCTTCACGTCTTGGCGTTCATTATCATATGCGAAGCCTTCCTCCGTATTCCCCCACACTTCGGCTTGTGGCTCAAGACCTTTAAGGTGAAGCCGAAGGTAGTCAATGGGAAACAAGTAGAGTGTGGTGGTGCTACGGTGAGCAAACTTATCAACGCTTTTTGGCTAAAAGGATCCTTCACAGAATCTTCCGACTTATGGCAGCGGGAGTGGTTTTACATCACTGAACCCCGCGACACCAATTGGGCCGTTACACCCGCATTCCAATCTGGCCCTCTAATTCAGCTCGCATCATGGATCAATAAGGGGTTGGAGTGGGGATCAATCGAGGAAGTGCAGACTCTACAGAGCCGCTTCCGGAGCCTTATTGAGAAGGACATCGGACTTATCAACGTAATTCTAGTAATGCTAGTCCGCCGGGTCCTACAATGCCAGCGGCGGCCCCTTCGCCTGTTGGAGTTCAATCTGGAAGGACCACAAACCCTTCAGCACTTCTTCAGCACAACGCACAAAGGAACGTGGAGATTATTCTTCGGGGCATGAAAATAGTGGCCGGATACTACACAGGATGTCGGTCTTGACTGCAACCATCCGGATACCTCGGCAAGCACTTGACTCTCGAATACAGCTTACATAAGCATCTCATAATAAGATACTAAGAAAACCATCTTCCTCCAGGGCTGGATAAAGAAGGCGGAGCAGATCAGGTGTTCGGCTCTTCTTCCCGAAGACCCAGCTAGTCCCGTGCTAACAAGGATGCTGGTCCCAGCGCCATACCAGGCGCCGGTGGAGGAGGACAAGGAGGAGAGCGGGGGAGCCAAAGGTGGCTTCCATCCCGGAAGTAAACCACACATTGTGTCCGGGGAGATTAAGGCTCCCTCTTCCGAAGACAAAAGAGAAGGAGAAGCTGACATCCTTTCTCCCCATGGTAAGAAAAGGGCCGCCTCCGAAAGTTGGGTGGTAAGGGCTCCTAAGCGAGGCAACACGCCCCTGTCGGGTGGTTCAAGCTCGGAAGGTAACGTTGTCGCACAATTCCTTCGTAAGGACAAGCCTCCATCCGAATGGTAAGTGAACAAAGGTGTTTTAAACATATCCCGCTCCTTTTCTCGTTACAAAGGTAACATCTAGAATATGCGTTTTGTAGTCCGGCACACGGTCTTCCTCAACAATCCTCCTCCTCGGGGGACCTTCTTCCAGAGATGATGGAAAGTGAGACGCCTCCACAAGCTTCCTCGCCCAACAGGGCGGTCGACGTCGAGGTGTCGTCCTGGAGGATCTTTCCCGATCAACAGAGCATAATGGAGACATCGCCCCAAGGTGAAACTTCGGCCGCCCAGGGTCCGAAGTGTGCGGTCCCTATGGGGGCTAACAATAATGGCTCCGGACTATCCGGTTTACAGCCGGAGAAGACTCTAGGGTCGAGCAGACATATCCTTTCAAAGGGAGTCCGTACTCCCACAACTGCTTCCAGGAATCCGGAGGCGGCGGATACACTGATGGACATGTTGCGGGATTCATCAATCTCAGAGGAGCATCGTACCTCGATGCGTACGGTGGTTGAGAGAATTTTGTCCGCGAAAAGCGGATTGAATGAAGCCTTCATGGGACTGCTAAGAGGCTTTGAGGTATGTAACGTTATATTTTCGATAGTGCTCTATACGCAAAATGCACCTGTGTATAGATAGTAGCCCCTGAGACTCTGGTTGGTGTCCAAAGGGAGGTAATCAGAGGATCGAAAAAGATGTCCCCAGGAAATAATCTAATTACTTGAAACACAGGCTGTTACCTCCATGAGGACTTCCCACGCTACAGAGGTTGCAGGTCTGGAGCACAAACTTGATGTGGCGGATAACGACATCACGCTTATTAACAGGCGACTCGACGAGGCGCAAGGTATGTGTTGGGGTGGTCGGAGTATGTATAATAACGAAGCTAGAATTATATTCTGAGACATGCGTATCTGCAGATGGTGCTGCCACGGTTGAGACCCTTGGGGCTGAACTTGCCCGAGCCAAGGAGCAAGCCCGGATGAATAATGTGGCTGCCAAGAAGGCAGCTGGTGAGTTAGAAGCCAGACATGCTGCTCAGCGCCAGTGTGAGGAGAGAATGGCCACTATGGCACGCGAGCTGAAGGAAGCCACTGTCCGGTGCGAATTCCTCGAGAGGGATAACAAAGCCAAAGCGGCCGATCTCGACAAGGCCTTACAAGAGGGGAGAGAAGCACGATCTGAGTCTAGAGCGGCTCAGGAAGAGATCCGGCAAGCTGGGGAGATAGTGGCCGGTAAGTCTTTCTTATTACAGACTAAATTCAGCGATCCGAAGTATTCCCCACTTAATCAAATGTGGAGCTCTCAAGATGCCTTTTCGGACTTGCTGAAGAGCGCCTCCGATGCGGCGCAGTTTATGAAGCGTAAGAAGGGTACGCAACGGAGAAGCAAAAACACCACTGTCGGTGTCAAAACCGGCGGATCTCGGGTAGGGGGTCCCCAACTGTGCGTCTAGGCGGATGGTAACAGGAGACAAGGGACACGATGTTTTACCCAGGTTCGGGCCCTCTTGATGGAGGTAAAACCCTATGTCCTGCTTGATTAATATTGATGATGTGTGTTACAAGAGTGGATCTACCACGAGATCAAAGAAGCTAAACCCTAGAAGCTAGCCTATGGTATGATTGTTGTTCGCCCCACGGACTAAAACCCTCCGGTTTATATAGACACCGGATAGGGTTAGGGTTACATGAGTCGGTTACAATGGTAGGAGATCTACATATCCGTATCGCCAAGCTTGCCTTCCACGCCAAGGAAAGTCCCATCCGGACACGGGACGAAGTCTTCAATCTTGTATCTTCATAGTCTTGGAGTCCGCCGATGATGATAGTTCGCTATCCGGACACCCCCTAGTCCGGAACTCCTTGATAGCTCCCGAACCGGGCTTCAGCCGACGACGAGTCCGCGCCAGATATTGTCTTCGGCGTTGCAAGGCGGGTTCTCCTTCAAACTTCATGTTCCCGCCGAATAGTGTCCGGCTTCCTTATAAATGTTGCGCTCCTTGGCTTCTACGCCTAATAATGGCCTTCTTCCACGCGTGCATTTAATGCGAAAGGCTGGGGTATTTTACATTTTACCCCTAGCCGTGCGAATGAGCCGCCTATAAGAGAGGCGAGGATCTAGATCCGGCTCACACCATCCTCCATCCGCAAGTTCTCATCGAAGCGCCTCTGACAAAAATCCATTCCATCATGGATAGCCGACGCGGCTCCTCCTCTCGTGCTCCCAGCCCTAAGCCAGGAGATTGGGGGAGATGCTCAGTTCCACACAGCGAGCTAGTGGCACTCCAAACCGAGGGATATCTTCCCCCAGCTTTCATGGTTCCGGTTCGAGCCGGACTAGCCACCTACAAGGGTGGAAAGCAGGCGGAGAGCGTCCCCAACCCTTCCAAAGGGGAGCGCGTATGCTTTGTCCCCTATCTAATAAGGGGACTCGGATTTCCCATACATCCGTTTCTCCGGGGGCTCCTAGAGTTCTACGGACTCCACCTTCACCACCTCACGCCCGCCTCCGTTTTGCACATCACGGGCTTCGTAGCTCTTTGCGAGCTGTTCTTGGGCATCGAGCCCCATTTTGCGCTGTGGAAGAGATTGTTTTGTCTCGTACCCCGTTCTCATGAGGGGTCGATATATCAAGTGGGCGGAGCCGAAATATGGCGCATCGCCGGGACCGGATATCTATCCGGCACCCCGAAGAAGGCGTCAAGACCGGCCTTGGAATGGTTCTATATGGAGGACGCCTCTGCCGGATCCAGTTCGGATCGGCCTCCGGAGTTCAGCAATGCTCCCTTGAAGAAACGCTGAGTTGGAGCCCGGAGCCCTCAACGGGAAGATAATAGGAGCGTCCATTATCCGATGGGCCGGATTAGTTCTTGGCCCACCTGCATTGACCATGATCGGAGTCATGGCCACGTGCGTTATGCGAGGGGTGCAGCCACTCCAATATAGGGGCCACCCTATGTGGGATTTTAACGGGGAAGATGACGCCACCCATCATGGTCGCAAAGGGCCAGGCTCGGCAGCCGATCTGGCAAAGATCCTGTCCGGCTATTTTTAAGGGAAGGATCCCCAGGAGGTATATTAATGCTCATAACTTTTCCAGAAAGAGCGCTCGCCGGACAGTGCCCGGAGAGGTTGCCAATCGAGCCTCCGCCAGCCATGCTCCAACGCATGGTCCGGGAGGGGAGGCGAATACAAGGCATGAGCCGGACGCTCCTCCGACGGAGGACGCCGACAGGCTGTCCGCCACCCGTCCCGAGGTGGAGAGGCCATGAATCACAAGCGTCGCCGGACAGTTCTTCGTGACGCGTGTTTCTCCCGAGGCGTTAAATGCCTTTGATGCGGAAACGCGCACCTCCGCAAGGCTCAAGATGGGTTAAACAGAGCCACGGAGCGATGCGAAAGACATACGGGTAAGTAATTTTAATAGTTATATATGCCAGTAGCCCCCGAGACTTAAAATAGTTGAAATAACTGATTTAAGGATCAATTATTATGCAGGATCTTACGGAGAAGAATACCCATCTGTCCCAGGAGCTCCAAGAGTGCAAGGCCCAACTTGAGGCCGCACTGGCCGCCACAGGGGGAGCCACAGAGACCCCCACTGGTAAGACGTACTTTGAAAAGATAATTATTTAACAAAGTGCGGCATGAATCTGACAATAATATTGCAGAGGGCGCCGGACTCGATCCGGACAAGCAACAGCTACTGCGTCAGCTAAAGGCCGGCGAGAGGGTGCTTAAGAAGGTGCAGCAGGAGAGAAACAAGCTCCAAGATGCCCACACACAGCGAGGAGAGAAGAGCTGAAAGGTGTTCGGGCCACCGTCTGCAGCTCCGTGAAGGAGAATCAGCGGCTTCGTCGCGGCATTTATAGTAAGTGCTTTAGAAAATTCCTTTGAAAAGAAGAATTCGGCGAGGAAGTCGATTTGACAGAAATATGTATTTAGGTGTGCTCATAGGTCGCCCTGCGGAGGAAATGCCTGGGTCAATGGGTGACCAACTTCCCGAGCTGGTGCAATTGCTCGAACGTGTTCGGCAGGCAATGAGTGGCGTCGTTCATGCTTTATGGCCATCCGTCTCCCTGCCCGAGGGCCTTGGTGAGCTTGCTGAGAAGCTTCAGGGAGCACGGCGACGCCTCCGTGTGTGGAAGATATCGGCCTGCCGTCAGGGCGCCAGGGAGGCCTGGGCCATGGTGAAGACGCGTTACCCGAAGGCTGACCCAAACCACATGGCCGAGGTCGGACTGCGGGGCCCGATGGGAAGGAGATCCTGTGAGCTTGATGTACGGCCAAGTAGGATTGGTCATGAAATATTCCCAACAGAATTGTAAATTAGACAACCTTGTTAGATGGGATTGAGGAGGAGTACAATCAGTCGGTTTGACGATGTAATTTGAAATGACATGTAAAATGCCTTCTAGCCGGATTGTAGATCGTTTGTCTTTGCGGACCGTTTCGCTTCAACCTCGGGACCCAACAGTCCGGAGTGTGTCCGAATACCCTTACGGTTATAAAAGAACCGTGGCATGCATGGAGACAAGGCGTCGGGGTCATAATTGCTTTATCAGACAAGTGCCCAACTATTTATGTTGTATTACATGGTTAGTAAGAAACATCTTCCAGGGAGAATAGTTCTGTTAAGGGTTCCTTTCCCTGGGAGGCATGCCCTAAAGTGCAATGCTGGACTGCGAAAATAGCAGAAAAAGCATCTAGGGGCAGATAAATAAGTAAGTAATAAATCATCTTTCAAGTCACCGACCGAATATTCTCTTAAGAATGCTAGCTTTCGGCTTCACCCAGTCTGAGGTACAAATCCGGCTGACCCGGGAGTACCAATCACAGAGGTGCTCCCTTTACCTCCTAGCCGAACAATCGGGAACATAGGGGTAAGCACATGTGCCAGGCAACCCAGCTTGGCCAAAACTGAAGTCATATTGATGCATACAATGGTGAATAAAAGGTACATGCGGAAGTATGACACATGTATTGGGCATGAAGCCCGTTAATAAGCTTCTGTTAAAGAAGCCCCCCAGGTATAATGAGTGCCAGGAGCACATCAAGTGTGTGCGAACAAAGCGCAAATCAGCCTATAAAAGGTATTGAAAAAAGGTGGGAAGAAGGAGGGGGACAAGAGACAGTAAAAAATATAAAAATGTGGACGGGGGAGTGAGACGAACCCGGAGTCCCGCGTTAGGCGAGAATCTTCGGAGACGGGCTGCGTTCCATGGGTTCGGCTCGAGTCGGTTGTCGAGATCGTTCACGTGAGACGGTATGCTCCATGATCGGGTCGACTTGGTCGATTATGAAGGGACCTTCCCACTTGGGCTTGAGTTTGTCCTTTTCTTGTCGCAGGCCGGAAACAAACCCATGTTTTCCCTCCGCACGAATCCGTTGAATGGATTCTCTATGAATAACCCTCGGAGCTGGGTAAGCGGATGTTCATCTACCCGATCCATACTTTTAAAGTCAAGTATCTTACTCTGTGGTTTCAACGCAGGAGCTGCGCCGGGACGTGGAGGGCATACGAAGCCTAACTCCACAGCCCGAGGATCCGGAACGATCCCTTGATCCGACCTCCGAAGAGGATCCGGACATAAAGGTGGAGCTAATTGACGGGGTGTTCCACCAACGTAGCATGGACAATGCCCTAGTCGCCATTACGGCTGACTACCCCTGTTTGTTTCCGGTCTCCCAGGTGACTACGATCGAGGTCCTTACACCATCATTTACTCCGCGCTCAATTCTGACCATCCGATACTGACGGTGCATCGCAGGAGGTGCCTTTAAGGCGGGAAGCCGAACCCGCGGCGGCCGACAAACAATGGGCACTCCGGCTCGGCCGGGAGGAAGAGGAGTGCGATGCGAACGAAACGTCGCCCGCCGCACGGAAGCGCCGCTATTTTTAAGGGAAGGATCCCGGGAGGTATATTAATGCTCATAACTTTTCCAGAAGAGCGCCACGGACATTGTCCGGAGAGGTTATAATCGAAGCCTCCGCCAGCCCATGCTCCAACGCATGGTCCGGAGAGGGAGGCGAATACAAGGCATGAGCCGGACGCTCCTCCGACGGGAGGACGCCGACAGTGCTGTCCACCACCCGATGCGAGGTGGAGAGCGCCATGAATCACAAAAGGCGTCACCGGACAGTTCTTACGTGGCGCGTGTTTCTCCCGGAGGCGTTAAATGCCTTTGATGCGGAACACGCACCTCCGTGCCGCTCAAGATGGGTTAACCAGAGCCACCGAGCGGTATGTGAAAGACATACGGGTAAGTAATTTTAATAGTTATATATGCCAGTAGCCCCCGAGACTTAAAATAGTTGAAATAACTGATTTAAGGATCAATTATTATGCAGGATCTTACGGAGAAGAATACCCATCTGTCCCAGGAGCTCCAAGAGTGCAAGGCCCAACTTGAGGTCAAGATCGCCGCCTGTGGGGAGCCACAGAGACCCCCACTGGTAAGACGTACTTTGCAAAGATAATTATTTAACAAAGTGCGGCATGAATCTGACAATAATATTGCAGAGGGCGCCGGACTCGATCCGGACAAGCAACAGCTACTACGTCAGCTAAAGGCCGGCGAGAGGGTGCTTAAGAAGGTGCAGCAGGAGAGAAACAAGCTCCAAGATGCCCACACCCAGCGAGGAGAAGAGCTGAAAGGTGTTCGGGCCCAGCAGCTCCGTGAAGGAGAATCAGCGGCTTCGTCGCGGCATTTATAGTAAGTGCTTTAGAAAATTCCTTTGAAAAGAAGAATTCGGCGAGGAAGTCGATTTGACAGAAATATGTATTTAGGTGTGCTCATAGGTCGCCCTGCGGAGGAAATGCCTGGGTCAACGGGTGACCAACTTCCCGAGCTGGTGCAATTGCTCGAACGTGTTCGGCAGGCAATGAGTGGCGCCGTTCATGCTTTATGGCCATCCGTCTCCCTGCCCGAGGGCCTTGGTGAGCTTGCTGAGAAGCTTGGAGCACGCGGCGCCTCCGTGTGTGGAAGATATCGGCTGCCGTCGAGGCGCTTAGGGAGGCTGGGCCATGGTGAAGACGCGTTACCCGAAGGCTGACCCAAACCACATGGCCGAGGTCGGACTGCGGGGCCCGATGGGAAGGAGATCCTGTGAGCTTGATGTACGGCCAAGTAGGATTGGCGCGAAATATTCCCAACAGGACTGTAAATTAGACAGCACTGTTAGATGGGATTGAGGAGGAGTACAATCGGTCGGTTTGACGATGTAATTTGAAATGACATGTAAAATGCCTTCTAGCGGATTGTAGATCGTTTGTCTTTGCGGACCGTTTCGCTTCAACCTCGGGACCCAACAGTCCGGAGTGTGTCCGAATACCCTTACGGTTATAAAAGAACCGTGGCATGCATGGAGACAAGGCGTCGGGGTCATAATTGCTTTATCAGACAAGTGCCCAACTATTTATGTTGTATTACATGGTTAGTAAGAAACATCTTCCGGGGAGAATAGTTACATTAAGGGTTCCTTTCTCGGGAGGCATGCCCTAAAGTGCAATGTCGGACCGCGAAAATAGCGTAAAAAGCATCTAGGGGCAGATAAATAAGTAAGTAATAAATCATCTTTCAAGTCACCGACCGAATATTCTCTTAAGAATGCTAGCTTTCGGCTTCACCCAGTCTGAGGTACACATCCGGCTGACCCGGGAGTAGCAATCATAGAGGTGCTCCCTTTACCTCCTAGCCGAGCAATCGGGAACATAGGGGTAAGCACATGTGCCAGGCAACCCAGCTTGGCCAAAACTGAAGTCATATTGATGCATACAATGGTGAATAAAAGGTACATGCGAAGTATGACACATGTATTGGGCATGAAGCCCGTTAATAAGCTTCATTAAAGAAGCCCCTGTATAATGAGTGCGGGAGCACATCAAGTGTGTGCGAACTAAGCGCAAATCAGCCTATAAAAGGTATTGAAAAAAGGTGGGAAGAAGGAGGGGGACAAGAGACAGTAAAAAATATAAAAATGTGGACGGGGGAGTGAGACGAACCCGGAATCCCGCGTTAGGCGTAGAATCTTCGGAGACGGGCTGCGTTCCATGGGTTCGGCTCGAGTCGGTTGTCAGATGCGTTACGTAGACGGTATGCTCCGCCGGTCAGGACTTGGTCGATTATGAAGGGACCTTCCCACTTGGGCTTGAGTTTGTCCTTTTTCTTGTCCGGCAGGCCGGAAACAAACCCATGTTTTCCCTCCGCACGAATCCGTTGAATGGATTCTCTATGAATAACCCTCGGAGCTGCGTAAGCGGATGTTCATCTACCCGATCCATACTTTTAAAGTCAAGTATCTTACTCTATGGTTTCGACGCAGGAGCTGCGCCGGGACGTGGAGGGCATACGAAGCCTAACTCCACAGCCCGAGGATCCGGAACGATCCCTTGATCCGACCTCCGAAGAGGATCCGGACATAAAGGTGGAGCTAATTGACGGGGTGTTCCACCAACGTAGCATGGACAATGCCCTAGTCGCCATTACGGCTGACTACCCCGGTTTGTTTCCGGCCTCCCAGGTGACTACGACCGAGGTCCTTACACCATCATTTACTCCGTGCTCAATTCTGACCATCCCATACTGACGGTGCATCGCAGGAGGTGCCTTTAAGGCGGGAAGCCGAACCCGCGGCGGCCGACCAACAAGGGGCAGTCCGGCTCAGCGGGAGGAAGAGGAGTGCGATGCGAACCGAAATGTCGCCGCACCGGTACGGAGCGCCGCTATTTTTAAGGGAAGGATCCCCAGGAGGTATATTAATGCTCATAACTTTTCCAGAAGAAGCGCCACGGGCAGTGTCCGGAGAGGTTGCCAATCGAGCCTCCGCCAGCCATGCTCCAACGCATGGTCCGGGAGGGGAGGCGAATACAAGGCATGAGCCGGACGCTCCTCTGACGGAGGACGCCGACAGGCTGTCCGCCACCCGGTCTGAGGTGGAGAGCGCCATGAATCACAGGCGACACCGGACAGTTCTTCGTGGCGTGTTTCTCCCCGAGGCGTTAAATGCCTTTGATGCGGGAAGCAGCACCTCCGTGCCGCTCAAGATGGGTTAACCAGAGCCACGAGCAGTATGTGAAAGACATACGGGTAAGTAATTTTAATAGTTATATATGCCAAGAGTAGCCCCGAGACTTAAAATAGTTGAAATAACTGATTTAAGGATCAATTATTATCTTGAGGATCTTCACGGAGAAGAATACCCATCTGTCCGGGAGCTCCAAGAGTGCAAGGCCCAACTTGAGGCCGCCTTTGGCGCCATGGGGAGCCACAGAGACCCCACCGGTAAGACGTACTTTGAAAAGATAATTATTTAACAAAGTGCGGCATGAATCTGACAATAATATTGCAGAGGGCGCCGGACTCGATACGGACAAGCAACAGCTACTGCGTCAGCTAAAGGCCGGCGAGAGGGTGCTTAAGAAGGTGCAGCAGGAGAGAAACAAGCTCCAAGATGCCCACACCCAGCGAGGAGAAGAGCTGAAAGGTGTTCGGGCCCAGCTGTCTGGCTCCGTGAAGGAGAATCAGCGGCTTCGTCGCGGCATTTATAGTAAGTGCTTTAGAAAATTCCTTTGAAAAGAAGAATTCGGCGAGGAAGTCGATTTGACAGAAATATGTCTTTAGGTGTGCTCATAGGTTGCCCTGCGGTGGAAATGCCTGGGTCAACGGGTGACCAACTTCCCAAGCTGGTGCAATTGCTCGAACGTGTTCGGCAGGCGATGAGTGGCGTCGTTCATGCTTTATGGCCATCCATCTCCCTGCCCGAGGGCCTTGGTGAGCTTCTTTGAGAAGCTTCAGCAGCACGGCGCCTCCGTGTGTGGAAGATATCGGCTGCCGTCAGGCGCCAGGAGGCTCGGGCCATGGTGAGGACGCGTTACCCAAGGCTGACCCAAACCACATGGCCGAGGTCGGACCTACGGGCCTGATGGGAAGGAGATCCTGTGAGCTTGATGTACGGCCAAGTAGGACTAGCATGAAATATTCCCAACAGGACTGTAAATTAGACAGCTGTTAGATGGGATTGAGGAGGAGTACAATCACCGGTTTGACGATGTAATTTGAAATGACATGTAAAATGCCTTCTAGCGGGATTGTAGATCGTTTGTCTTTGCGGACTGCTTTAGCTTCAACCTCGGGACCCAACAGTGGAGTGTGTCCGTATACGCTTACGGTTATATAAGAACCTTGGCATGCATGGAGACAATGCGTCGGTTTAATAATTTCTTTATCAGACAAGTGCCCAACTATTTATGTTATATTACATGGTTAGTTAGAAACATCTTCCAGGAGAATAGTTACATAAGGGTTCCTTTCTCGGGAGGCATGCCCTATGCAATGCCGGATTGCGAAAATAGCGTAAAAAGCATCTAGGGGCAGATAAATAAGTAAGTAATAAATCATCTTTCAAGTCACCGAATCGAATATTCTCTTAAGAATGCTAGCTTTCGGCTTCACCCAGTCTGAGGTACACATCCGGCTGACCCGGCAGTAGCAATCACAGAGGTGCTCCCTTTACCTCCTAGCCGAACAATCGGGAACGTAGGGGTAAGCACAGGTGCCAGGCAACCCAGCTTGGCCAAAACTGAAGTCATATTGATGCATACAATGGTGAATAAAAGGTACATGCGGAAGTGTGACACATGTATTGGGCATGAAGCCCGTTAATAAGCTTCTGTTAAAGAAGCCCCCTAGGTATAATGAGTGCCAGGAGCACATCAAGTGTGTGCGAACAAAGCGCAAATCAGCCTATAAAAGGTATTGAAAAAGGTGGGAAGAAGGAGGGGACAAGAGACAAGAAAAATATAAAAATGTGGGCGGGAGTGAGACGAACCCGGAGTCCGGCGTTAGGGCGTAGAATCTTCGGAGACGGGCTGCGTTCCATGGGTTCGGCTCGAGTCGGTTGTCGGATGCGTTACGTGAGCGGTATGCTCCGCCGGTCGGGACTTGGTCGATTATGAAGGGACCTTCCCACTTGGGCTTGAGTTTGTCCTTTTCTTGTCCGGCAGCGAGAACAAGTTCACCAACATTGTAAGTTTTGGCCCGTACTTCTCTGCTTTGATATCTTCGAGCCTGCTGCTGATAAAGTGCGGAACGAGCCTTTGCCACGTCCCGCTCCTCCTCTAAGGTGTCCAAACTGTCCTGCCGATCCAACTCGGCTTCTCTTTCTTTGTACATGCGCACACGAGGTGAGTCATGAATTATATCGCAGGGCAGAACTGCCTCTGCGCCGTATACCATGAAAAATGGTGTGAATCCGGTAGTTCGGTTTGGCGTGGTCCGCAGCCCCAGTACGGAGTCGAGCTCCTCTACCCAAAGGCGTGTTAGATTCCTTGAGGGACCGCACTAGTCTGGGTTTGATGCCGCCATGATTAGACCATTTGCTCGCTTCGACTTGACCGTTAGTTTGGGGTGATAGAAGCGTAATCGAGCTTGATGCCCATGTTTTTGCACCAGAGCTTAACCTCGTTGGCCGTGAAGTTCGTGCCGTTATCAGTGATGATGCTGTGGGGGACGCCAAAACGGTGTACTACACCGGATATGAAGTCTATCACCGGTCCGGATTCTGCCGTTTTAACCGGCTTGGCCTCAATCCATTTGGTGAATTTGTCCACCATGACCAATAAGTATTTGTACTTGTGGGTTCCCCCTTTAAGGGGTCCAACCATGTCAAGTCCCCAGACCGCGAACGGCCAGGTGATGGGTATAGTTTTGAGGGCGGTGGGTGGCATGTGGCTCTGATTAGCAAAGAGCTGGCAACCGACACATCATTGGACTAAGTCCTGAGCATCCGCCCGGCCCGTCGGCCAATAAAATCCTGTACGGAAGGCCTTGCCTACAAGGGCCCGGGCTGCGGCGTGGTGCCCGCCGAGTCCGGCGTGTATTTCAGCCAGAGAGATTTCGCCTTCCTCTTCGGAGATACACCTTTGAAGGACTCGGTTGTGCTTTTCTTATAAAGTTCTCCCTCGTGGACCTTGTAGGCTTTAGATCGCGAACTATGCAGCGGGCCTCATTTTGGTCTTCGGAAGTTCCTTCCGCATTAAGTAGGCTAGGAATGGTTACATCCACGGGGCAATTACTGCCATTATTTCGTGAGTGAAGGTGTTATTTCATTGGCCGAGCCCGATTGTGTCGTAATGGTCTGAGTTAGGTGATGCACCGGCTCCGGACTGTTATTTCCGGACTCCTCTTCCCATAATACGGATGGCTTAAAGAGCCGTTCCAGGAAGATGTTTGGAGGACGGCGTCTCATTTCGCTACCGATGCGTGCTAACACGTCTGCTGCCCGGTTATTATCCGGGCTACATGGTGGAATTCGAGTCCTTGAACCGCTACCGACATTTTTAGGACGGCGTTGCGGTAAGCTGCCATTTTTGGATCTTTGGCGTCAAAGTCTCCATTTACTTGGGATATTGCGAGGTTGGAATCCCACAGCACCTCTAGGCGTTGAATGCCCATGGAGATTGCCATCCGGAGGCCATGTAGGAGGGCCTCGTATTCGGCTGCGTTGTTGGAGTCCATGTACATTATTTGAAGTACGTATTGGATTGTGTCTCCAGTTGGGGACGTCAGGACGACGCCAGCCCCCAAGCCAGCCAACATTTTGGATCCGTCGAAATGCATGATCCAGTTGTAGTACGCACTGCATTTCTTTAGGGAGTTCGGCTTCGGTCCATTCGGGCGATTTAAGTCAGCGAACCTGCGACTTTATAGCTCGCCGTGGTTTGTAGGTTATATCAAATGGTAAGAGCTCGATAGCCCATTTTGCAATCCTGCCCGTTGCGTCGCGATTTTTTATAATATCGTTGAGAGGTACTTTGGAGGCCACCGTTATTGAACACTCTTGAAAGTAGTGTCGCAGCTTCTGGGATGCCATGAACACCACACACGCTATCTTTTGATAATGTGGGTACCGGGATTTGCATGGAGTTAGAACAGTGGATACGTAGTACACTGGTTTTTGAAGAGGGTATCTGTGCCCTTCTGTTTCTCATTCAACGATGAGTACCGCGCTGACAACTTGATGTGTTGCCGCGATATATAATAACAATAGGTTCGCCCGATTGGGCTATGAGCTGTAACCGGATTTGTTGCCAAGATGGCCTTTATTTCTTCGAGTCCCATTGTGCCAAAGATCCGTCCGTTCGAAATGGTCGGTGCGCCGGAGGAGGCGGTAGAGGGGCAGAGCCTTTTCTCCCAAACGGGAGATGAAGCAACTTAAGGCCGCTACGCATCCGGTTAGTTTTTGTATCTTCTTGAGGTCTTTTGGAATATCCAATTGTGACAGAGCTCGGATTTTGGCCGGGTTTGCTTCAATTCCTCTACCGGATACGATGAAGCCCAAGAGCTTTCCTACCGGTACAATCAAGACGCATTTTTCGGATTGAGCTTAATGTCATATGCTCGGAGGTTGTCGAATGTCACCCTCAAGTCTTCTACTAGAGTTCCGACGTGTTTGGTCTTGACGACCACATCGCTCACGTATGCCTCTACTGTTTTGCCTATCCGGGTAGCGGACATGTTTGAATCATGCGATGATATGTTGCGCCGGGCTTTTGAGTCCGAAGGGCATTGTGTTGAAGCGTAATGGCCCATATGGAGTAATGAATGCCGTTGCAGCTGATCTTTCTCCGCCATCTTGATTTGATGGTATCCGGAGTATCGTCGAGGAAGCACAATGAATCGTGTTTCGCGGTAGCATCGATGATTTGGTCGACGCGAGGGAGGGGGAAAGGGTCCTTTGGACATGCCTTGTTAAGGTCTTTAAAATCGACGCAGAGGCGCCAGGATTTGTCCTGTTTTGGTACCATTACTAGATTGGCTAGCCAGTCCGGATGTTTTATATCTCCTCGATGAATCTGGCTTCTAAGAGTTTGGCTAGCTCCTCTCCCATTGCCTGTCTTTTGGGTTCGGAAAATCGCCGAAGAGTTTGTTTGACTGTCTTGAATCCTTTTAGGATATTTAGGCTGTGCTCTGCCAGCCTGCGTGGGATTCCTGGCATGTCTGAAGGGTACCAGGAAAAAATTTCCCAATTTTCCCGAAGGAACTCTCGTAGTGCGGCTTCGACATCAGGACTTAATTGTGCCCCAATGGAGGCCGTCTTTGTGTGGTCCGTTGGATGGACCTAAAATTTGACTATTTAAATGCTCGCTGGTTTAAAAGAGGTGGACTTGGACCTCTTATCGAGGATCACATCGTCCCTATCCACCGTGGAGCGCAGCGTAGTTAGCTCCTCTGCCGCTAGGGCTTTGGACAATGCCTCTAGGGCCAAGGGCTGTCTTATTTTCAGCGCTGAGTGCAGTCTCGATCATCGGCGAGAGTGATTATCCCGTTGGGTCCGGCATTTTGAGCTTCATATACCCGTAGTGGGGTATAGCTTGGAAGATTGTGAATGCCTCTCGCCCTAACAAAGCGTGATATCTGCTGCCGAATGGGGCCACTTGGAACGTGACCTCCTCGGACTGTAATTGTCCGGTGAGCGAACACTACATCTAGTGTGATTTTTCCTGCAGCGTGCTTCTCGACTAGGGATTATCCTCTCAAGGTTGTCTGCTGCGCTCAATGCGGCTCCATCCAATTTCCATTTTTGAAGGGTTTCCTCATAGATGAGGTTTAATCCGCTGCCGCCATCCATGAGTACCTTAGTAAGATGTAAACCGTCCCACTATCGGACCGAGGACCAATGCGGCCGGTGCTCTAGCTGTTCGGAATTTAGGTCCGTCGTGGCGTTGAAGGTGATAGCCGTGTCGCTCCATGGATTTGTTGTTGCTACTTGGTAGACTTGGCGAGGTCAGGATTGTTCGTTTCCGCATGTTATTTGATGCGAAAGTCTCGAAGACTGTTAATACCATACTGGTACTACTGGGTTGGTTGCCCGGGGCTAAAAAGCCTACGCCACTTTTGGCCACCTGCCGTAGTATCCAACACGCTCGAAGGCTGTGTGTTGGAGTGGCGCCCTCCGTACTGTGGATTTTGCAGGGTTCGTTGAGCCAACCCTCCAGTACGGTTCCGTACCCTTTAGGGGGTTTTGGTTTTTGGTATTCAACCCGGGTGCTTGATAATGATGCACCCTTTTGTTTCGGACTAGGGATGTATTCGGGGCCGGATTATCCCAAAATTTACTTTCGGTTTTCCAGCGCTCTCCATCGCACAAAGACCTTTGTACTATGGTCACCAAGTCAAGAAAGCGTGTTATTTCATGACGACTTATGGCGTTTAGGATTCCCTTGTCCGTGCAATTATTGCAGAAAATTGGGATTGCGCCCTCCTCTCGGCAGTCCTTTATCCTGTTCATAACCGGGAGGAATCGCCCAAAGAATGATGTCTTGTTTCAGCGGGCTCTTGCCGAATTCGAGAGAGATCGCTAATATTTGGGTGGGCGGGTGGAACTAGATCCTAACCCCGTCCAATTTAGGACTCAAGGGCCGAGAAGTTTCCGAACTTGGAAGTTTGGATTTTTGAGTGTTATCCAATGAGTCCAACCCGCCGCCTGACTTTAAGTTCAGGGCTTGATTGACACCCGTCCCTCTGCGGGAATCCGGCATGGAGGGATCGGGAATCCGGACGTAACTAGTCCTTAAGATACAAGAAGAATCGTCGCATTGCTGTTCTATCACAGCAACATGATGGGTAGCCTGGGGAGAGTTGATCTCTCTCAGATCGGTTTTAGGCCCGATCCGGTCGTAGTCTGTGGCGACTTCCAGGGCGGCGATGCGATCCAAGAGCTCGTTTATGGAGGAGAGCTTGATCGGATCTAACTGTTCGGCAAGTTCCGAACTAACCTCGAGATTGGTTTCGATGACTCGAGAGGTCATCGTCGGCGTGGTGGCCGGACTGGCGGTCATAAGAAAACCACCTAGTCAAGAGTTCGGCCAGCGCCAAGGCTCCTTTGGCGATAGTATCGCCCTTAAAGACGAGATGAGGCATCCTACCGATGGCGATTTAAACAGAGGAGCTCTCAATGAAAGCACCAATGTCGGTGTCAAACCGCGGATCTCGGGTAGGGGTCCCGAACTGTGCGTCTAGGCGGATGGTAACAGGAGACAAGGGACACGATGTTTTACCTGTGTTCGGGCCCTCTTGATGGAGGTAAAACCCTACGCCCCGCTTGATTAATATTGATGATGTGTGTTACAAGAGTAGATCTACCACGAGATCAGAGAGGCTAAACCCTAGAAGCTAGCCTATGGTATGATTGTTGTTCGTCCTTACGGACTAAAAACCTTCTGTTTATATAGACACCGGATAGGGTTAGGGTTACACAGACTCGGTTACAATGGTAGGAGATCTACATATCCGTATCACCAAGCTTGCCTTCCACGCCAAGGAAAGTCCCATCCAGACACGGGACGAAGTCTTCAATCTTGTATCTTCATAGTCTTGGAGTCCGGCCGGTGATGATAGTTCGGCTATCCGGACACCTCCTAGTCCGGAACTCCCTCAACCACACACAAGAAAACGGACAAAAACCTCAAAGGAGGGCGGTAGCACCGTGAAGATATGAACCTTGGGTCCAAGACCAACACTCAACTTTGAAGCACAAGTACCACATAAAAGTGGCTGATGAGAAAGATCTTGTCCAATTTATGCACTTATAGGACGAGATAACTCATTAGTTGAGCTAGCTCCCCCTAGACAAGTGCCTACATCTAAGAAAGATATTATATGAGTATGTGTTCATGAGAAAGAATCTCAACCCGAGTTACTTATATCCATGATATTTAGCTCATGCCTTAACTCGCGGAATCTTGCTTCATCAAGTGGCTTGGTAAAAATATCGGCTAGTTGATTCTTAGTGTTGACATGGAGTAGTTCAATGTTTCCCTTTACCACATGATCCCTAATGAAATGATGATGAATCTCAATATGCTTGGTCTTGCTGTGTTGTACTGCATTCTCGGCGATCTTGATTGCACTTTCATTGTCGCACCAAAGAGGCACTTTGTCACATTTGACACCATAATCCATCAAAGTTTGCCTCGTCCATAATAAATAAGCACAACAACTTCCGGAAGCAATGTACTCGGCTTCGGCCATTGAGAGATATATACACTTTTGCTTCTTTGAAGACTAACTTTCCAAAGATCTCCCTAGGAATTGACATGAACCGGAAGTGAACTTGCGGTCAACCTTGTCTCCGGCCCAATCTGAATCCGAGTATCCCATTAACTCGAAAGATGATCCTTTGGGATACCAAAGGCCCAAGTTTGGGGTATGACCCAAATATCGAAGGATTCTTTTCACTGCCGGATAGTGGCTCTCCTTAGGAGCGGATTGTAATCTTGCACACATACACACACACTCAACATAATATCCAGTCTAGATGGAGAAAGGTAAAGAAAGGAACTGATCATTGAGTGATATACCTTTTGATCCACTTCTTTACCATTGGGATCAAGATGAAGTTGGCCGTTTGTGGGCATGGGTGTCTTCATGGGCTTGACATCTTTCATTTTGAACCTCTTGAGCATGTCTTGAATATAAAGAGATTGGTTGATGAAGGTTCCTCCTCTCAACTTGAAAACCGAGGAAGAACTTCAACTCTCCCATCATGCTCATAGAAAATTCCTTAGTCATAAGATTCTCAAACTCAACGTTAATAGCATGGTTATTGGACCCAAAGATAATATCATCAACATATATTTGGCACATAAACAATCATCCTTTTACCCTCTTTGAGAAGAGAGTGGAATCTATCACCCCATTATGGAACCCCTTCTTGCTTAGGAACGCCGTAAGGTGATCATACCAAGCACGAGGTGCTTGTTTAAGTCCATAGAGCGTCTTATGGAGTTCATAAACGTGAGAGGGGTGACTGGGGTCTTCAAAACCGGAAGGTTGCTTGACATACACCAACTCATTAAGAGGACCATTAAGAAATGTGTTCTTCACATCCATTTGATATAATTTAAAATCATGATGAGAGGCATATGCAAGCAAGATGCAAATGGATTCAAGACGGGCAACGGGGCAAAAGTTTCACCAAAGTCCAAACCTTCAACTTAGGTGAAACCTTGTGCCACTAACCTTGCCTTGTTCCTTATTACTTGTCCATGTTCATCTTGTTTGTTCTTGAAGATCCACTTTGTTCCAATGACATTATGATGCTCTTTGGGTCTTTCTACAAGGGTCCATACTTTGTTGCGGGTGAAGTTGTTGAGTTCTTCATGCATGGCATCTACCCAATCAGGATCGTCAAGCGCATCTTCAACCTTGAGGGGATGAACACCAGAGACAAACGAGTGATGCTCACAAAAGTTTGCCAACCGTCTATGAGTAGTTACCCCCTTTTTGATGCTTCCATAGATGTTCTCGGCGAGATGTTCAAGATGCTTTAGCTTGGCAACCACTTTTTGCTCTTTGATTGCAAGCTCTTCTTCACTTGGTTTTCGACTTTATGAAGAAGCTTGACCTTGAGGTCGTTTTAGCCTTGGAGACACCCTTCTGTTTCCAGCCACAATTTCTTGTTCATTGGGAAGTGATGATGATGAAGAACCTTTTGATTGGGTTTGATCTTGATCTTGATCACAAACTTGAGCTTGATCTTGAGCCTCAGTAATTGGTTCTTCGCCATTTGAATGAGCTTGCCCTTGATCTTGCTCAGGAATATGAGGGACTTAATCTTGTTCTTGGATAGGTTCATGATCTCCTGTGGCATCTTGTACAAGTGGTGCCGGTGATGACTTCCCTTATGAAGACTCCACAAGAGGGGCTCTTACTTCTTCTTCTTCTACTTAGACTTGGGGTGTTTCTTGTGGAAGAATGTGGCCTATCCCCATCACCTACAACACTAAGAACAATTTTTTGACTGGGAACTATGGGGCAACACCCCCACAACATATCAAAAACTTTAGTAAGAGAAAAAAGGTACAAGTACAATACGGGGATTACAAGAGGCAATCAAACAAACTAGCCTAAAAAACAAAAAGAAGTTAAAAGGTTAGAACACTAATCCTCAAGGGGGCATAAAATAAACCCATCTCAAGAGATCATCCTTGTAGGCAGCTTTTACTCTGTATTGCATAAGGTTGATATCATGCCAAAAAGCACATCTCCATTTATTAAACCTGAAGAAAGACAACCGGCGCGCGGCTCCCATGGTGACGAGGCACCGAGTCGCGTGCCCTGGCTCGTCCTCTCATGATTTTCTCATGCGAGAATAAGGCACCAAGGGCCATGGGAGGTAACGTGCACGGGAGCTGGCTCGTGAGCCAGAGCTCAGCCTCTTGGGTTTAGCGATGCTACACGGACGGACCCGAGCACAGACATCATGCCCGTCCTTAATCATGATGCGGTCGTGGGTGGGTTTGCAAGGGCGTATGATGTTCATGGTATCGAAGTACCGGATAGGCAGTTAATAATCATAAGGCAGCTCATGGGAGGGGGTAAAGCTAGTCCTGATAGATGCAAGAACAATACATGCAACAGGGACAGGCCCACGCGGCCTGGGGATGATGCAGCCCCAGGGGTGCCCCTAACTGAATAAACTGGAAAATGTCACTTAGCACCGTTGCTGAAGAGGTGTTGAAGTAGCCGAAGACGTGTGCTGAAGAAGTCGCTCCTCACGAGCTGCCTGGGTCCTGAGCCTCAGGATGCTCTGGGGGCTAATGAAGAACCGTTGCCACCTCTGCCAGGACCGCGTGGTGCCTGGCCTCCTGAGCTGCCAGAACGCTCTGTAGGGAATGCTGGAAGGTAACAGCCGCATTCGGCAAGCCAAAGGGCATGCGAATGTAGTTGTGAGGGGGGCCACACACCGACCAACGTGCGATGGCCAGAAGCGCTCCTGGGATGCGACTTTGTTGAGCCCTGGAATGTTGACACAGACGCAGCTCGTTGTCCTCGCCAGGACAAGGAGCCGCGCCAGGTGGTAGCCGGCGGTCGCCGCTCATGGCTCTCGCCTCTTGAAGCTCCTCGGTCATCTTGATGATGAACTCCTGAGCACTCGACACCCTGTGCCTTGTGCCCTCGTGAGGGAAACGTGCGATGAAACACGCCTCCGGTGGTGCCTGAGCGCCTCCTCATGACATTGGCTAAGTTAGAGGCCCTCTAGAAGAGAGCCCCCGAGCCCAGTCTGAGGAGGGCGCCGGGCGTGCCTTCCTATGCGAGAGAGGGAGGCACCCCATCTGTGGGTGCACGTCCTGAGGTGGTGCTGCTGGAGACACCGCTCTCCTGAGGCTCTTGGCAGAGCAGCTGCTTCTTCTTCTTGGGGACAGCCTTAGGAGGGTAGATGGTGCCTTCGTTTTCTGGGTCCTCGACCGCCGAGGCCTGGTAGGCACGCTTGAGAGAGCACACCGCGTCCTTCTCCTCGCAGGCGATCGTGATGATGTCGTGGTTCCCTGGCATCTTGAGGACGTTGTAGCCATGATGGGTCAACGCCATGAACTTGGCCAGGGCTGGATATCCAAGGATGGCATTGTACGGGAGGCAGATGTGGGCGACGTCAAAGTCGATGAGCTCGGTGCGGTAGTTGTCATGCTGGCTGAAGGTGAGAGAGAGGCAGAACTGCCCTATCGGGGTGGTGGAGCTGTCGGTCACTCCTGAGAAAGGCTTCGTGGGCTGCAGCTGATCATATGGCACTTGGAAGCGGTCGAACGTTTCGATGGAAAGAACATTGAGCCCTACACCACTATCGATGAGGGTCTTGGTGACAAGGACGTTGCTGATGATGGGCGAGCAAAGCATTGGGAGGGTGCCGGCAGTTGCCACACACTTGAGCCGGTCGGACGAGCTGAAGGTGATGGTACACTTGGACCACACGTGTGGCCTCGAGCCTGGGGAGGGCCGCGTTCACCTCACAAGCGAACTGCTTGAAGATGCACTGAGAGGCTGGGGCCTGAGAACCACCCAAGATGCAGGCGATAGCGCGTGGCTCCTAGAAGCCCCTAGCCCCCTTGTCCTGGTGGTGGTCTTCGTTCCTTCTTGGTGGTGGTGGCAGCGGAGGGATGCCGGCATTGCCCTGGGGACGGTCCTCACGAGGCTGATCCATCCAGTCGCCCTCGCGAGGTTGGCCCTGCCAGCGTCCTCACGAGGCTGGTCGCGCCACTCCTGGCAGGGGCCACGTTCATCCTATCGTCCTCCACTTCTGCCTCCTCCGTGGTCATAGACCCAATCATTGCGCTCGGGGCGTCGACCGAGGCGCCCATCGCGGATGGCCCTGTGCTCTTGACAGTCATTCATGTTTTGGCTATGTATGTTGTGGAAGACGCAGAATGGATGACTGCCCTTGGATGACTCTGGGTGGTCGCAGCCACGCTTCATCTCTGGTTCAGCCGCAAGCACTGCAGCCCCCATGCGCTTCACGTCCATGGCCTTGGTCTTCTTGTCTTCTAGGGCGGCAGCTGGAAGCTCGAGGAGGGAGAGGCACCCTTCCTCAGCTCTAGCGCACTTGGTTGCCATAGTGAACATCTCCAGAGCCATGCACAGGTCCTCGTGGATGGCGAGCTCCTCCTTCATCTTGACATCACGAACGCCATCGGAGAACGCTGAGATGATGGCCTCGTTCCAAACCTTGGGGATCTTGAAGCGAACACTGTTGAATCGCTAGATGTACTTCTGCAGGGTCTCCCCTAGCTGCTACTTGATGCGCCGCAGGTCACCCGCGGTAGGCGGGCGGTTGCGAGTACCCTGGAAGTTGGCGACGAAATGCTCGTGCATCTCTCCCCAGGAGGAGATCGATCCCGCGGGCAGGTTCAGGAGCCAGGAGCGCACGCCGTCCTTGAGAGCCTTGGGAAACAAGTTCGCCATGACTTTCTCATCTCCGTTGGCCGCCTCGATGCTCAGCTCGTAGAGCTGCAGGAACTCCGCAGGGTCAGGGGTACCATCGTAGCGCGGAGGCAGGTCGGGTTTGAACTTGCCCGGCCAGATGACGCTGCATAGGTCGGGAGTGAAGGCTGGGCAGCCCGCAGTGGTCATGGGAGCCTATCGTGGAGGGGGAGCCTAGTCTTGGCGCTCACACGCTGCCACCGCAAGCGGCGCGCGGTCTTGGCGTGGTGGTGCTGGGAGTGCAGGAGCATCTTATTGCGGCCGCTAGACCTCCTGGCAGCTTTCTTCTTCACGCGCGGGCGCCCTGAGCGGCGGGTCACGCCGTCGGGCCGCGCGCCTTGGTGCAAGGGCGACGTCCTGACGGGGAGGTGGCGGAGGCGCTCCATGAGCTACATCGCCCGCGGAAGGAGGCAGGCGAGGTAGCGAAAGGGACGGTGCAGGAGAGCCCCCAGCGGCGCTGACAAGCTCGGCGATGCGGTCCAGCCAGTCTTTGTAGAGGTCGTCGATGGGGCGGTAGCACAGGAGCTCGCGCGCCATGAGCAGCGCAGCCTGCAAGTCCGCCAGCCCACGACGAGCATGAGACGATGATCCGGTCGGAGTCAGTGACGGGGTGGCGGTTCATCCGTCCCGCTGCATGGAGGGGTGCAGCGACAAAGCTTGTTGTTCGCGCCCCGCCGGGCCAGTGGCGGCGTTAGCGACAGGTGACGAAGAGCGGCGAGCAGGCCCGCCGACGGGTGCCGTCTGGGCGACGCGGGCGGCGAGAGCGGCTCGACGCTCGGCACGGGCTCGGTGAGCATCAGCCATGGAGGCGGTGGAGCAGCGGCGGGTCGATCAACGAAAGAGTGGCTTCGACGCACCCCTACCTAGTGTGCCAAATGTCGGATTCAGGGTTCTGCAGACCCTTGAGAGATTCGAACTCTGGGGTGCATGCGAAGAACTCTCCCCTCCCAGTCTTCCTGCTCAGTGATTCCACGGCCTAGCTCGTCGAACCCAAGGGACAAGAGACACAACAGTTTATCTTGGTTCGGGCCACCTTGCGGTGTAATACCCTACTCCAGCTTTTGGTGGATTGCCTTGAGGGACTGAGGATAAACTAGTACAGTGGTTGAACAGCCTTAGGAGGTGAGGTGTTCTTGAGCTCGATGAGCTGGTGAGCTGGTCAGGGTGGAATTGATCCGTCCCCTCTATGTTCGTGGCTAAGTCCTATTTATAGTGGCCTTGGTCCTCTTCCCTAATGTAGGCAGGAAGGGATCCCACAATGGCCAAATTTGAAGGGGGACAACTAGTACAAGTTATCCTGACAAAAGTAGTCTTCGCCTGCAAAAGGCTCTGGTGGTGACGCTGCAGTGGGCTCCGCGATGACCTCCGTCTTGCCTTCCTGGCGGTCTTGGTCTTGTTGCACCGATATGGAAACCTTTAGCTGATTCCTCGGGACCATGCGCCTGCGCTTCCTATTTAACACCAAAGAGGAAACTGTACACTACGCCCGCTGGCGCCCGCCTGGCCTTGGTCGTCACGGCTCACGTCATATGAACCTTGCGAGGTGCACCTTGCATAGATATCTCCTCTCCTCGGGAGCCAGCTGAGTGAGGCCACCCTCAGGGAGGTCTTGGTGTCATCCGCCTCGCGAGGCTTGGCCCCTCACGAGGGTCTTGAGTCGTTGTTGCTGAAGCTGGGCCGTACGGGGCCGTTGACAGAGCCATGCCGTGGGCCGCAGGCAGGCAAGTCTGGGTACCCCCGTTCCCAAGACACCGACACTCCCAACAACCCCTTTTTTCCTTCTCCTGTCCCTTGTGCCCTTCTTGCACAAACACTACCTTTTGGGGAGGAGGAGGAGTTGGACCGATCTTGTTGCTCTTCTTCTCGTTCTTACCATTCTTGGATGCAGGATCAAACCCAACTCCCTCCTTGGCAACACACTCCTTTTGGTTAATCAAGAGGTCATTAAGGTTTTTCTCCCGTTGGATGCATGATAAAAGCCCTTTCTCAAATTGGGCCTTCAACTTCTTATTATCCTCTTGGAGCGAGGCGCAATCATGAAGAAAGTTAGCCATAAAGAATCATCATTTAAATCCATATGAGGTACGGAAGTGAGTGCCTTAATGGTTGTAGTGCATAAGACTCGGTGAGGGCAATGAGGTCACCTTTGACAACCATGGAACTAGTCACAAGGAACTCATATTCCTCAACAAGTCTCATGTGATCAACTAGAAGATTTTCAACCCGAACATTAAGAGCATCTTTGTTCTCAAGAGCAAGTTGCAAAGAATCATTGGTTTTAACAAATTCAATTTGATGATCCTACAAGGTTTCCTCAAGTGATGCTCTCATGACACTCTCTTCATTTCGTTCGACTCTATCTTTTTCCACTATGAGGAGGTTTTCAACGTTCTCAATGAAGTCATCGCGTTTGGCGAGTGACTTAAGGAGATCGCCAAATGAGCACAAGCTTAACCATGAAGAGTTTTCATGAAATCCATCAAGGATTCCTCATCATTATCCACGCCCTCATCACACTCATCCTCCACTATCTCACATGAGACATTGGGAGTGAGATGGCGGATTTTTAGATTTGGACTTTGTTTTTTACTTCTTTGGCCATAAGGCACCGATGAGAGAAAGGCTTGTCCTCGTTTGGAGAGTCAAAGAGGCCGGTGGAGTAGGAGTTCGTAGTGGCATGCATGGCAATGGTGGCCATGCCCACTTGATCATAATCACCGTCATGTTCATTTCCGGACATGCATTCTTCATGAACAAGAGGCTTATAAATCTTTCCTCTTCGCAAACTTGGTGAACTTCTTCTTGAGCACAAGCTTCTCATATTTATATTCATGTCTTTCATAAGGACAATCATGCACAAAGTGTCTTGGGCTATCACAATTGTAGAAATTCCTTCGTCCAAAAGATCTCCCTTGAAGATTCTTCCCTTTGTTTGCCATGGTCCCGGAGTACTTCTTGACTAAGAGAGCCAAGTCTTCCGCAAAGTCTTTTGTCGGGCATGAGTTGTCAACATCTTCCTCACAAGTCTATTCACTCACTTCTTCATCCCTTGTGGGTTGGCTAATCACTTTCTTGGCCTTCAAAGCAAGATTGGAGTTCTTGGTTGCTTGAGAAATTGCAAAGGTCCTCTTGGACTTGGTCTCCAAAAGAACATGAGTGGAGAAAGTGGAGACAACTTGAGCCACAGTCCAGTTCTGATAATCCGGACGTTGATGTATCATCATGACCATGGTATGTTCCGCGAGAACCATAGCATCTACGAACTTGTCCCTGATGAAATCATCATTTGCCCAAGTGCACCCAAAGGTTCTCAAGTTGACCACAAGGGACTTTAGCCTTCGATAAACCTCTTTCACGGACCTCGCCCTCATTCCTCACAAAGAGATTGACTTCTTGCTTGAGAAAAGCCAATCGAAATCTTCGAATTGCTTAATCTCCTTCGAGAGCCTCCTCAAGGCAATCCCAGAGTTCCTTGGCGGTCTTAAGGAGAGCAATGGAGTCACTACAGTCTTTGGTCACCGCGGTGCGCAACATGTTGTGGGCAGTTGCATTAAGTTGATCATCAATCGCTTCTCTTGGAGTGAGATTCATTGGGTCCATGGGGTTGAATCCATTGACCACAATCCACCAAAGTTGTGTTGAAACACTGCGAATATGAAACTCCATATCTAGCTTCCACTTAGCAAACGCATTAGCTTTCAAAGGGGGCGGAGGCCCAACAGGATTAATGTGAGGATGTTGCAAGGGTTGCGGCGAGTAAAGGGGTCCCACGACATTGTACTTGGGAACTTGAGTATGAGCCAGAGATGCAAGAGGTTCACTCGAGTCATCCGCATCATGAATAGCATTTGGTTCAAATGAGTTTGATGTGGATGTCGAGGGCTTTAAGCGAGCAACAATTTCCTCCTTGACCGAGGAACGTTCAACATAGCGGCTTTGAGGTCCACAAACATTGAAAGAATATCGTTTGTGGTCAAGGGGGCACCCATGTTAACGGGAGCGGTGGGAGCAACGACCGGAGCACCAAGTGCATCGGGCGCGGCGGCGTAGGTTTTCACCATCCTCCGTAATGGGTGTGCCACTTCCCACATTCCCTAGATCGACCGTATCCTCTAAGTTTGCAAAAACTTATAATAGATCACGAGGCTCTAATACCAATTGAAAGGATCGATATGGTCGCTAGAGGGGGGCGAATAGGAGACTACAAATTTTAATATTTCTTGTCAATTTTAAGGTTTAGTGGATAAATAGTGCTCACTAGATATGGAACTAGGTGAACACAACCTATATGACAAGAAAGCTTAAAGCAAAGTATGATAGGCAACAACCTAATTACCAAGCCAACAAGCATACAAGGCAAAGTTAAGTGCAGGAAAACATTAACCACAAGTGAGGCGAGGACGCGGATTTTATCCCGAAGTTCACTCTTCCTTAGGGAAGAGCTGCTCTCTATTTAGAGCGGTGTTGGATCCAAAGCTTGTGGAACACCACAAAGGCTCACTATAGTCTCTTTTGAGTCACCCCAACGGGTGAGCCTCGAATCACTCGGGGTTGGTCTTGAAGCTGACCACCACACCTTTACAAACTTCTCCCGAGCAGACCATAAGCAAGGAAACTTCTGAAGGAACCTCTAACCGCCTAGGAGCCCAAGCTCCAAGAGTAACAAGTCAATGTGGAAGAAATGTTGCGGGGAACGCAATTTGGTTTGGTCAAGATGTAGATCGGGTCTTGCTCTCCCAATCCCCAAAGTTTCAACAAGTTTGGGTGGAGGGATTGAGAGTATTGAGCAAAATGGAGTGTAGCAATGGAGGAGCTCAACAAGATATTAGGGTTAGGGATGGAGGAGGAAGAAGGGGGGCTTTATAGTGTTCATGCCCGGGTGGCCGTTTCTGCCTGTTGGACCCCGTTGCACGGGCTAAGTCAGCCCCGTGCGAATGGGGTACTTAGAGACTTTCACATCACCAAGCGCGCATGGGGTCAAAAGACCCCGTGCGCACGGGGTGCCCAGAGAGTTACACAGTACCCCATGCGCATGAGGGTCAAAAGACCCCATGCGCACGTGGTACCCAGAAACTTTCTGTTGCTAGCTTTCTGATTACCTCAAGCACACACACACTATGGGTTTAAGTGGTAGGAATGGGTAGGCTAGTGTTTATGTTTTCGCAATGACATTCCCACACAACACATATCCACACCGACCTCTCTTAATAGTGCGGTCTTTCCTACGACTCGAACTGAACCAAAAATAAAACCTTCGAATCGCCGGAAGACCACGCCTTTGATCTTTTTTAATTGGGGGTCGCACATCTCCATCAAAAGCAATATATGGAACCAATATCCTGAGATAGATTTTAGCAACCAATATTAGTTCCACTAACCACATTGTCATCACATCAAAATATATTTTAAGTGCCACTTGCACTTTCAAGTGGGCTCATAAAATTGGGGTGCTGCTAGGTGTCCTTGAACTGAAGGGTTAGTGTCGGACACGGACATGCACTGCATCAGGTCGACTTGACAAGGCTATCAAAACGGTTTTGGGCCTCGTGGCAAAGAAGGCTGGGGGCCGGGGTATGAGATACCTTCCCAACCGACATGAGTCGTATAGAGATACGATTAGCAAGGAGTTGCTTACTGGATAGGCATGTTGGCTAGCAGTGATGCTAATGGTCACTAGTCGCATGCGCTGGTCAGATCCTGAATCAATGCGAGTTTGCTGAGGGATGCCGACTTCAGTGGGAGTATTTCTATTTAAGGCTTGAATTACTCTACATAAACACATTACTTAGTGATTGCATATTTTTCTGTTGTAGATCAATGGCACCACCTGCTCAACCCAACTTTGCATTGAAATCATTCTTGGAAAAAGATAAAGTTAAGGGAACAAACTTTACCACATGGTATAGAAATTTGGGAATTGTTCTGAAGCATGATAAGAAGGAACATGTTCTATAGGATTGATGACCCACAAGTATAGGGGATCAATCGTAGTACTTTCGATAAGTAAGAGTGTCGAACCCAACGAGGAGGAGAAGGAAATGACAAGTGGTTTTCAGCAAGGTATTTTCTGGAAGCACTGAAATTGTTGATAACAGGTTATTTGATAGAAAGATAATTCGTAACAATTAACAAGTAACAATGGTAACAGTAAGTACGACAAGGTAGCCCAATCCTTTTGATGGCAAAGGACAGGCCGGTATGGTCTCAGATAATAAGCAATGCGTTCTTGAGGGCACATGGGAATTTCATCTAGTCACTTTCATCATGTTGGTTTGATTCGCGTTTGCTGCTTTGATAATTTGATATGTGGGTGGACCAGTTCTTGGGTGCTGTTCTTACTCGAACAAGCCTCCCGCTTATGATTAACCCCCTCGCAAGCATCAACAACTACGAGAAAAGTATTAAGATAAAATCTAACCATACCATTAAACATATGGATCCAAATCAGCCCCTTACAAAATAGCGCATAAACTAGGGTTTAAGCTTCTGTCACTCTAGCAACCCATCATCTAATAACTACTCCCGAATGCATTCCCTTAGGCCCAAAGGTGGTGAAATGTCATGTAGTCGACATTCACATAACACCACTAAGGGAATCAAAACATACATATCATCAAAATATTGAACACAAATCAAGTTCACATGATTACTTGCAACATGACTTCTCCTGTGACCTCAAGAACAAAGGTAACTACTCACAAATGATATTCATGCTCAAGATCAGAGGGGTATTAAATAGCACAATGTAACATATAATATTCCACCAAATAAACCATATAGTATTCAACTACAAGATGTAATCAACACTACTAGTCACCCACAGGTACCAATCTGAGGTTCCGGTACAAAGATTGAACACAAGAGATGAACTAGGGTTTGAGATGAGATGGTGATGTTGAAGATGTTGATGGAGATTGGCCTCCCAAAGATGAGAGGGTTCTTGGTGATGACGATGGCTTTGATTTCCCCCTCCGGGAGGGAAGTTCCCCCGGCGGAATCGCTCAACCGGAGGGCAAAAGTGCTCCTGCCCAAGTTCTGCCCCGAGATGGCGGCGCTCCGTCCCGAAAGTCCTCCATTATTTTTTCTAGGTCAAAAGACATTATACCAGAAGATGGGCACCGGAGGTGGGCTAGGCTACCCACCACCCACCAGGGCGCGCCTGGGGGGCCTGGCGCGCCCTGGTGTCTTGTGGGCACCAGGCAGCCCCCCTCTGGTAGTTATTTGCTCCAATATTTATTATATGTTCCAAAATAATTCTCCATAAAATTTCATCTCATTTGGAGATGTGCATAAATAGGTATCTTTGACATAGCATTTTGAGGTCCAGAATTCCAGCTGCCAGTATTCTCCCTCTTTGTGCAAACCTTGCATATTATGAGAGAAAAGGCATTAGAATTACCCCATAAAGCATTATTATGCATAAAAACATTATAAATAATAGTAGTTAACATGATGCAAAATGGAAATATCAACTCCCCCAAGCTTAGACCTCGCTTGTCCTCAAGCGAGAGCCGATATCAAAAATCATGTCCACATGTTTAGAGAGAGAGAGAGAGGTGTCGATAAAAACAAAATACGAACATAGTAGCATCATGCTTATTATTATAACAGCAAAAAACTTTAGCATAAACCTCTCGTGTACAAGTAACAATTCATCACAACATCAAAGTAAAAAGCTAAAACTTTATTGAAAATCAACAAACTTTGTTCTCAGTCAACTTTGCAACTACAATTCATCATATTTTCAGGAAGGGTCACGTATCGGAGCCTTTTGGAAAGTCCACGTACACAACCATCATTTAATATTCTATTATTACTAACACTCACATCATACATATGAGAATAAAGTTTCAACCGGACACATAGAAAGATAGGGGCTTATAGTTTTGCCTCCTGACTTATTCACCTCAAGCCTGATATCAACAATAATAACTCATGCTCACTCATATTCAACTGGATATATGTGCCTAGATATTTCCTCACCACATGATTCTTGCCAAATAGAAAATAAAAAGGAATAGAGGAAAAAACTTTGACTCTTGCATAAAGGCAAATACATAAAAGTAAAATATAGGCCCTTAGCAGAGGGAAACATAGGTTGTCATTCGTTTTTTTGGTTTGTATGCACAATCTCTTAATGCAAAAGAATGTCACGTTATATTTCCCCTTATGATAGCAACCTTTATTATGTAGTATGTCGCCTTTATTACTTTGTCATCACAAGTTCGTACAACACTTAATTTCTCTTACACTAAATGATCAAACACATTTAGAAGCAATTTTTATTGCCTTATTGCACCCGATGACAACTTACTTGAAGGATCTTACTCAATCCATAGGTAGGTATGGTGGACTCTTAAAACAATAGTTTGGGTTTAATTTTTTTGGATGCACATCTAGTATCTCTACTTAGTGCGGAATCTTGGCTAGCAAAGATATTGAGCAAGCACCACATGTTGAAGGATCTATGACAATATAGCTTCTATGTGAATTTGAACAAACATAAATCATTATGTTGTCTTCCTTGTCTAACGTCAACAGTTTGGCATAAGATATTTACTGGGGGGCTCACAATCATAAAAGATGTCCAAGATAGTGTATTTGCATGTGAATCTTCTCTCCCCTTATTAATTCTTTCATGAATTGCATCATTGACCAATGCTGTGTTCCTCAACTTCCAAAAAAATTTACCACTTATACTTTTCCTTATGTGATGTCATTACTTACCATAAGATTTGCATATGATATTTTTCATTATTTCCTTTCATTTTGATTGAAACATAAAAGTAAAGAAGCAAAAACTTAAACTAAACTTTATTGCATAACTCTCACTGGATTACATAGATAGATAGATCACGAAACTAGCACTCAAAAATAGTCATACTAAACTTTTATTCAACTAAATCATGAAATAGCTAAAGATCGAACTAAGAAAGGTAAAGTTAGTAAAAGTGATGGTGATACGTGATGCAGCTTGAACTATGTCGGTATTTCCCCAAAGAGGAAGGGATGATGCAGCACAGCGACGATAGCTATTTCCCTCAGTGATGAGACCAAGGTTATCGAGCCAGTAGGAGAATCACGCAACACTACGTAAACAGTACCTGTACACAAAGAACAAATACTTGCAACCCAATGTGTTAAAGGGGTTGTCAATCCCTTTCCGGTAACGGTGCCAAAAAATGTTGAGTTGACGGGATAAAAATATGATAGATTGGATAAATAGATCATGAATAAAAGCAAAATAAAATAAAGTGCAGCAAGGTATTTTTGGGTTTTTGGAAATATAGATCTGAAAATAAAAGCGAATAAAAATAGATCTCGAAGGCAAATATGATAAAGAAGAGACCCGGGGGCCGTAGATTTCACTAGTGGCTTCTCTCGAGAAAAATAGCATACGGTGGGTAAACTAATTACTGTTGGGCAATTGATAGAACTTCAAATAATCATGACGATATCCAGGCAATGATCATTGTATAGGCATCACGTCCAAGATCAGTATACCGACTCCTGCCGGCATCTACTACTATTATTCCACACATAGACCACTATCCAGCATGCATCTAGTGTATTAAGTTCATGGAAAACGGAGTAATGCAATAAGAACGATGACATGATGTAGACAAGATCTATTTATGTAGAAATAGATCCCATCTTGTTATCCTTAATAGCAACGATACATACGTGTCGGTTCCCCTTCTGTCACTGGGATCAAGCACCGTAAGATCGAACTCATCACAAAGCACCTCTTCCCATCGCAAGAAAAATCGATCTAGTTGGCCTAACTAAACCAAAGATTAGAAGAAGAAATACGAGGCTATAAGTAATCATGCATATAAGAGATCAAAAGACTCAAATAACTTTCATGGATAAAAACATAGATCTGATCATAAACTCAAAGTTCATTGGATCCCAAAACACACACCGCAAAAAGAGTTACAACAAATAGATCTCCAAGAGACCATTATATTGAGAATCAAAAGTGTTGGATTCGGAGTTTCGCAGACCCTTGAGAGGTTCAAACTCTAGGCTGCGTGCGAAGAACTCGTCCTCCCCTGTCTGCCTGATCAATGATTCCACGGCCTAGCTCGACGAACCCAGAGGATGAGAGACACGGCAGTTTATCCTGGTTCGAACCACCTTGCGGTGTAATACCCTACTCCAGCTTTGCGGTGGATTGCCTCGAGGGGCGGAGGATGAATTAGTACAATGGTTGAACAGCCCCAGGAGGCAAGGTGTTCTTGAGCTCATTGAGATGGTGGATGAGAGGATGATCTGAATGATCCGTCCCGCCTTCCCCTCTATGGTGGTCGCTAAGTCCTATTTATAGTGGCCTTGGTCCTCTCCCCAAATGTAGGCGGGAAGGGATCCCACAACGGCCAAATTCGAAGGGAGACAACTAGTACAAGCTATCCTGACAAAAGTGGTCTTCGCCTTATAAAGCCTCTGGTGGCGACTCTGCACTGGGCTCCGCGATGACCTCCATCCTGCCATCTTGGCTGTCTTGGTCTTGTTGCACCAATATGGAAACCTTTGCTTGATTCCTCGGGACCCCGCGCCTGCGCTTGCCTCCTTAGCACCAAAGAGGGAAACTGGTACACTGCGCTCGTTGGCGCCCGCCTGGCCTTGGTCATCATGGCTCACGTCACATGAACCTCACGAGGTGCACCCTGCAGAGATATTTCCGCTCCTCGGGAGCAAGCCTAGTGAGGCCGCCCCCCAGGGAGGTCTTTGTGTCGTCCGCCTCGCGAGGCTTGGCCCCTCGTGAGGGTCTTCGGGTTGTTGCTACTGAAGCTGGGCTATACCAAGCCGTCGATAGAGCCACGCCATGGGCCGCAGGCAGGCAAGTATGGGCAACCCCGGTCCCAGGACATCGATAGTAGCCCCCGGTCCCAAGGCGCGCTCGAACTTGGCTTCAAGGCGAAGCCAAAGGGCAAGTGTGGAGCTCCACGGGCCCCAACCGCCTGCGGCCTGGATTGACGCTATCTCGGCATCCGTTTGACTTGCCGAGACTCTGCTGCATGTAGAAAAAATCCATCATTACGTGCGATCGTGAAGGCTGGCGGTTGGCCTCCTTCCGACTATAAATGGGGGGAGGGGCAGAGCCCTCTTTGCTCATCTCCTTCTTCTTGCCACCCACTCCTTCTTCTTCCTTCTCGCCTCGCCGTCTTGCCGTAGTACCCATGGCGCCGATCAGGAGGTTTTTTGCAGCGGAAAAAGGAAAAAACCCTCGCGAGGAGCAGCGGCTGCTCCCGCCGAAGAAAAGCCTGAGCTGCCCCCAAGATGCCGGCGATAGGCGAGAGATGACGCGGCCTTGGTACGAGCGACCTCCGCCCAGCTTCCCACTACCTCCGTACGCCCAGGTGCAAGGCTCCGGGGGAGGCGGCAGCGCCCAACGCCATATAAGCTGTGGCTGAGGCCGCACAGGCTGCTGGCCCGCGTACTCACGCCGAAGGCTCCTCACACGAGTTCGTGGTGTGGGCGATGATGCCACCGCGCACGTGATCCAGCTCCCGTGGTTCTTCGCTGAGGAGATGCCGCCAAGGGGGGCACTTAAGTTGTGGCTGCAGCACGTCGGGTGCTGCAGTCTAGCCACGGGGGCGGAGGTCGAGGTCGTTCCTCCGGGAAAAATCTTCATGACTCGAGGATGGGGCGAGGCCGCCCGCGCCTGCCATGCGGAGGGGGCCCTCGACTTCCATTTTGAGTATGATGGCGCCTCCACGCTTTTCTTCAAGGTCTTCGACGAGGAAGGTCGCCACCTGGAGTGCTGCCCTGGGGGAAGCCACCAGCATGGCGTGGCAGCGGGCGTTGAACCCGCCTCCGGTCCTGCCGACAGCTCCTCCAGCAGCAGCGACGAATCCTCGAAGTCCACCGACTCTACCAAGCTAAGCGAGTCTCCAGAGTCGAGCGACGACAACTACGTGCCTCCGAGCTCTTGCCGTGCCCGGAGCGCTGCAGCGGCACCGCTCGGTGTCAACCGTGATCCGGACAGGGTTGGCGTCGGCCTCACGTGGCCCACTATTGATGATGGCGTCAATGGCGATGCCCATAGCAAGGGCTCCTTGAGGTTTTTCTTCTTTTGTTTCCTGCGAGGAATCGAGACAAACCCAGTGGGGGTATGTAAAGAACTTGTAATGCTTTTGCTCCAATGTTTATTACTCCTAGCATAAGGTTGCGGGTGCGTGTCTTGGTTCGGCCTTATTCCCCCTTTTCATCCTCATGGTAGCTTAGCGCTCTATGCCAGTAGGTCCCAGTCCCCACGCAAGCCTCGGCTGTCACTGGTATGCCAGGTCACGATTCCATGGTCAAGGCCAGGAGGTGAGCGGCCCAAGGTCCGGTAAGAGATCCTGAGGCGCCATGTTCAAGAGGTCCCCTTTGGCGTGCAATCAGCTTCCTGAAGGCCGAAAGTGAAGGCGGCATTGCCGAAGCAAGGCTACGAGAGTTGAAAATTCCACACAACGGTGTCACGCTAACACGAATAGGTGACTTATCTTAACGTGCCTGAGGTGATTCCTTTGTGCGGCGCCTGATTGCGCTTTAGTAGCGTGCTACCAGGTAGGGCTCGCACCGGCCTCCCCTTTTCTCGCTCATCTAAGTGCTCTACGTCCTCGGGTCCCGACCCTCGAGTGAGGCTCTACCGCCGCTGGTATGCCAGGTCACAATGTCGTGGTCAAGGCCAGGGGTGAGGGCTGGGGAGTCAGTGGGAGC
Source organism: Aegilops bicornis (assembly GCA_021605145.1). NCBI lineage: Eukaryota > Viridiplantae > Streptophyta > Magnoliopsida > Poales > Poaceae > Aegilops > Aegilops bicornis. The sequence continues at coordinate 400,703,044 of CM038670.1, read as the reverse complement.
TCCTGAGGCGCAGTGCCCAGGAGCCCCCCTTTAACGCGCAAGCGAATTGCGTAAAAAAGGGACGGTCGGCGGGGCCGCCTGTAGTTAAGCTCCGGAGATTCATGTGGGTTAGTTAGAGAGGAGAATATAACTCATTATCGCGTTTGATGTCCTGCCGCTGATCTTTCCGCAAGAAAATGAAGGCACTGAGGACCTGGTGAGGTGAAGTGCGCAGGGTGGGCCGCGAGCCAGAGCTCGATCTCTCAGATTTTTCAGCGTTGCAGGGACGGACCCGAGCACAAGCACCATGCCAGCATGTGTAGCCCCCATTGCGGGATGAGAAGAGGGCCAGTCAGCAACGCGGGAGGCTGCAATGGGCAATAAACAATAGGCAAGTTGGTGGTAAATATTCAGCAGTTCATGGAAGAAGGCAGATCTAGTTCTTGTAGATGCAAGAACGATACTGTAACATCCCAAAATTCTAAATTTTGGAATGTTATAATAAATAAATAGTTTTGATTGATTGATTGTTTGTTGTGTGATTGATTGAGCGAAATTGAGTGGAATTTGAAACTTTTTGAAAGTTGAATGAGAGGGAATGAAATGACTTTCACAGACTTTCACTTTGCCTTTTTATATCCATGAATTCAAATTCAATTCAAACACAAAACCCTAGAGAGAAGATGATATGACTTCTTCCATTTGAATAAATGAAAAGGGTTTTGAAAAGATTTGAATTCTGTTTGAAAATATTCCAAATTTTAGAAACTTTATGCAACTTAATGATTTTCATGAGAGAAGATAAAATGACTTCTTCAATTATATGAAATATGAGTTGGAAGTTAAAAAGAATCAAATTGAAAGTCATTTGAAGGTATTTTGAAACTCCCCTTCAAATTTGGAATTATTTGGATTTTATTATTGTTCTCCTAAAAATAAATAAATGGAAATATGGGTAAAATGATTCCCTTCAATGGAAAATTAGGAGAAAATAAATTTGAAGTCATTTTGGTATTTTTAAAATGATTTTTATTGGATTTTATTAAAGAAGAAACACTCTTTGTTTTATTTGAATTTTTGTGTATTTTATTTGAAGCTGGTATAAAGTTCATCGTGTAGGAAATGTTTTTTCTGAAAATTTTGATATATATATGTCCTATATAAAAAAAAATATTATATATATATTCCCCCTCTCCCTAATTCAAAAAAAAAAATAGAAAAAAAAGAAAAGGACCCAGCGCCACCAGCCCGGCCACCAATGGCGAGGCCCACCAGCCTTGACAACCGACCGACCAGCCAAGAGACCCGGCCCAGCCGACCGATCCCCCTTCCGCGCGAATCCTACCGTTCGGTTAACCGCAACACACCTCCCTCCCTCTCGCCGGACAGGTGGACCCCGCCACCTTCTTCCTCCCAAGCCGACGCCACCGCGCACACGGAAATCCCGAGATCTCCGGGATCCTCCCGATCCTCGCCTGACCTGCCCTCCTCCAAGCCCGGCCCCCTATATATACCCCTCGACCCGTTCCGCTCGTTTCCGACCCCCGAAGCCCTCTCTCCCTCGCCGCATCGCTCGCCGGAGACCCGAGCCGCCCGCCATCATTGCCCCACCCCGACCACCTCCGACCGCCCGAGCTCCACCGAGTCGACCAACCAAACCCTCGCCACGCCAAGACTCGCCGGACCTCCCGCCGACGTCCCTGACCACCGAGCCACCGAGCGTCGTCGCCGCGTCGCCGCCGTCGCCGTCGCCGCCTCGATGAAGTCGCCGGAGCTCCGTCGCCGTTCGATCTAGATCGTAGGGTTAGGATAGATCTCCTCAAGAATACGTTTTATTTAGGTTTAGTTTAAGTGAACGGTTTTATTGCGGTTTAGATCGGTTTTTATTAGGGTTTAGTTGGACCGGCCGACGCGGTTTGTTTTCCGTTAAACCGTGTCACGTAGTTTAGTTATTTAACGCTAAAGCGTTAGATAGGCCCATTAGCCGCTTTTTCGTTTTAGTTTTATTTTTAGTTTTCTGTTTTAACAGAATAGTTTCAGTTTTGTAAAATTTATATCTTTTAATCTACTTAATATTTTTAAGTGATTCTTTTTTTGTTAGTTTGCAAATTTGTTGTAGTTTCTGTAGAAAATATGTTTGGCCATGTTTAAATTATTAGAAATTGTTTTATTTTAGTTTTATACAGATTAGTAATTCTGCTATAAAATGAGTTAGGATTATTTTATTTTAGTGATTCTTTTTGTCACTGCTTTGTTTTGACTTTGCCTAGCAGTAGGGATTTATTTGGGTATTTTAGATTTAATAAAAATAGTTTTAATCAAAATCATGTGTTTCTTATTTATTTAACTAGCTATTGTTTTCCTATTGTTTTATTTAGTAAATAATTTTATTTTACCTATGTCATAGTTTATTTTATATTAGTTTCTGTAGTTTAAGAACATGAACTTTTATTTACAATAAATAAAAAATTTATTTTATTTTTTCTTGCTAGAATTGTTATAGGCATAATAGGAGTTCTATAATAGCTTTTGATGTGATTCTTTTTGCTCCTAGTTTGCATGATGTTTTCACTTCTGTTAGTTAGCAAAACCCATTATTAGGTTCAGTTAAGAAAAGTTTTAGTTTTGTAAAACTATTTCTTAGTTGATGATTGATGTGGTGAAAACCTTGATTTGTTTTCTCCGAGTTTTTCTTTAGTAGTTTTGTTGTGTAGTTTTCCTTTGTTTTTATTTGGTGTCCCTTGATTTGCATTTTTAATTGTTGGTTTTATTATGAGTGTTAGAATTGTTTGCTAGGATGTTTGCTTATATGAATGCTATGACTATATAGATTTTCAACGGAGTGACGAATAGATCTACCAAGTCATTATTCGAGAGTGTTGTTATCTTCATCAACTTACCGTGCAAGTTCACTTTGACCATGCTTTCATACCTATGTTTTTATTGCATTTAGTGGCATCTTTGAAACAACCCTACAGTAGTGATATTGAATTCTTGTAGTTGAGTAGTATGCATGAGGTAGGAACCCATCACCCTGTTACCAAGCCCGGGACGATATTTTATTTTAATGCTACGCTATAGTAGACGGGGTTTGGTATGAGTGCACGAGAGTGGTGTGAGAATGGAGGATCTACGCCAATGGCGATAACTCCATGATGGAATCTGCAAGGACTGCATCTTCAAGGCCTCAAGACTTCAAGACTCGAGACAAGAATTCAATACACACCACCGGGTGAAGGATGGTTGACGGGCACCTGGAGAAACCAGTGGTTGGCGGGATGCATGGAGAAGCGCCATGACATCTTGCGGAAAGCTTCACCCAGACTCAAAGAGACGGAAGAATACTTCATGCCCGAAGCTTACCTGCAACCGCAAGTCAATATGGGCTCGCTTGGTTGACCTTAGTTGTGACTCTGGCTGGGACGGTGCTAGCGAGATGTAGAACTACGATAGGATTGGATGAGCACGGACAGTGGTCGAGGGGAACTCTTCGAAGACCATGTTTGGTCATCTTGTTCTCAAACACCACGAAGTGCGAGAACGTAAAAGAGGGATCGAATCTTGCGGGTAAAGTGTACAAACCTCTGTAGAGGGTTTAAACCTAATCGATTAGCCGTGTCCCAGTTACGGACAATTTGAGCATCCGGACTTGGATCTATCTCGGAACTCTCAACACCGGATTGATAACTTAATTGTGGGCAACTTATGATGATTTTGGGCTATGAGACATCGGTTGGCGGAACCATGTCATGATAGAAAACTCCATAGTACAGACTTCATTTATTCCTTTGATGTAGGGAAAATAAATCAGCTTTTACGCAAACAAAACTCGCATACGAGCCACAAAGCCATATTGCATATAGTATAGTTTTATCATCTGCTTTTCTCATGTTGTGATCTTGCGGTACATTCAATGTCTTGACCTACACGGCTGCAACGTATCATGTTGCAGATATTTACTTCCGACGAGTAAGAGTGCAGTACAGTGGTTACGGTCTACACTCAACTCGCCGATGGCGTTGATGGGACTCCACACCCGATTACTTGTTTCCGCCGAGACTTATGAGGTATATATCAGTTTTACGTTAATTATACATGTGATTGCACTTTGATTTATGCATTGATGTACTGTGTGTGCAAAGATCTTGATCCGTGGATGGCACAAAGAACACGTAGGCTTGACCGTCTCGAGGTCGGGTCGCCATGTATATGGTATCGAGCACATGTTGATCAGAGGACGTGACCCTAGAATCGGAAATCCATTAGGATAGGAAATCTCTAAAATTTTACTTTTAAAAAGACCCCTACTTCTCATCTTTTCTGATTTTATCTAATAGTCCCTCTTACCACAAATAGTTAGAACATACCATATCCCCTTTTGACCACTCGGAGGATCAACTGAAGCCACTCCATGAAGGACTAGATATCGGACAACTGATAACCACTTTAGAGTAAAGAGAATTGCATCATTTGAAGACTCCGAAGACTTGAAGAATTTGAAGAATCTGAAGAATTATTTGACCTTTAGAAGACCAAACCCCTGTTACACACTTACGTTAGATGCGGCGATTTGTGAGCGGTCATTTGTTTGATGTTTTTCGACAGCCACAAAATAAAACTTCGCTTTCTTCAAAACTATTGTTTGTATTGTGTGTATATCCTCCCCACCTCTCTCATATCTCATCCCAAAACTTTTGACCCCATAGATGATGAATGAAGTTGGACTGATATTCTCTGGATCAAGACTCACCGGAGGCGAGCTATGGATTCGTAACATGGAGAATCACTGGGAGAAATTTGGTTTCAAGGAAGAATGAAGTATCTTACGCCACAAGATTTTGAAGGAAGTGCTGCAACATGGTGGCAGATGCATCAAGCTATCTGAGGATGGAATGGAGCAAAGACTTGGGAAGAATTCAAGAATACTCGACAAGATCTCGTCTTATCCGGAAGCACCATGATACACCAAGAAATAAACCTTGTGCCTGCAAGATTTATGGAGAAATAGGACACACCAGGAGGAACACAAGGATGGATGCCCTCATTGTGAGGAGAAACACCCAATGAGGAATGCCCAACTAATCAGTGACTTGTTTCTTGTGTGAAGGAACCACCCACTACCCGACTCAAAGTGTCACATTTACCCCATGGTGCAACAAACTATTCAGGAGCAGGAAGAAGGAATGAAAGAAGCCCTCCGAGAAGTTATGAAAGAACATGTGATGAAGGAATGTGTTGAAGACCACGATGGAGAAGGCCTCAACAGATTTTACTCCAATGCACGCTATTCATGTGGAGAAGAAGGACATTTTTCACAATATTGCACCAAGGAAAGAAAAGAGTATTCGGGATACTTCCGACGGAAGCAATAGAGTTTGATCCATAGGGAATAAAAGGTTTGATCGAGCGAAGAAACCCGGAAGAGAAAACAAAGACACCCTCAAAACAACCCAATTTCCGCAAAGAGGGACAAGAGTCATATTACCTGTTTTGAATGTAAGGACGTCGGGCATTATGCCAATCATTGTCTCGAAAGGAAGCAAGGAACTCAAGGAGCAGGCACCATCTCCAAGAAGCCCAAAGACTTATCGAAAGTTATGTGTTTTCATTGCAAGGAAGCAGGACATTATGCTACTAAATGTCCCGACAAGATGAAAGCTGGAGTTGAGTAGTTGGAATTTTGATATTGGAAACAAGAGTAATAGAAAGCAATTTCATTTTCATGAGTTCGATGAGTTGAGTTATGTAATGGGTGCTCAGAGATTGTAATGAATGCATGAATCAATGAAGTTAAGGTGTGATGATTTCATATGTTGAATTTTATGGGTTGTTACTCCATGAACAAAGATTTTGACCATTTTCGAGGATATGAGAAAAATATGGTCTATGGAAGAATTTGTGCATTTTAAGGGTGGTAGTACCTGTGAAGAAGACTAGACTAATGGATAAGAAAATATATATTCCACGGACTGTAGTTCAAGGAAAAAAAAAGTTGGAGTTTTGCTTTTGATATGATGGTATGAAGAAGCAGTACTCTTGGATTTAAAGGAGGTGTAATATGGAACAAGCGAGTTACTCCAAGGATGAGTTAAAGCTGCATTAGTGTTGAAGTGGGCCATAACCCATGTGCCCAGGATTTTGAAAAGGAGCAGATGTAACCTTGATGAAGGAAGAAAAATTGGAAGAATCGGTGATTCAATAGGGCATACATTTCTTAGGAGGTTACGAAAACCCAAGAGTTGTGAAGAACGATAGATGTTTTGTTTGGCTTGCTGAACCAAAGGATTTACTCGAACTCGGTTCGTCATCAACAAGAGAAATTCCGCAATGCTTGTGAGTATGCCCAAGTGTTAGAATACGTGATTCGATGTACGCATATATAGTAATGGTTCAAGTATCGGGATGGATTGTCCCCCATACCGAGACTTCTATCATGAACTATCATATGTTGATGGAAAATCGTAGAGCCTTGAAAACCTTAGAAGAGTGTCAACACGTCAAGCCGTAAAACCATAGAATGGTAGGGCGATGGAACCCTTACAGGCAGTCGATGCCAATCGTAGAATATACGGTGAGATCCAACCCCGACCATATTCCTGCAGGAGAAACCATGAATTGTCGACCACCATGAGATTTTCGATAGTTGTTTAATATTGGCGACAAACCCGTCGGAGATGAAGACCCAGTCTCGGAAGAACCTCACCAGGATGAAAGGACACGTGTTGAGAAAAAGGTTATACCCTCTGAAAGAGCCTCGGTGAAACCCGGAGCGACACTTTGTCCAACCCAAAGGGATGGAGTACACGAGTTCCGTCGGAACCATAACCACCGCTTTTAAGTGTGGTAGCACACTAGACCAATCCGCTCGATGGAATTGCTGGAAGACCCCAAACTCTAACCCTTTCTTGCTAGCCTCTTCGAATCTCGAGGACGAGATTCATTTTAAGTGTGGTAGATTTGTAACATCCCAAAATTCTAAATTTTGGAATGTTATAATAAATAAATAGTTTTGATTGATTGATTGTTTGTTGTGTGATTGATTGAGTGAAATTGAGTGGAATTTGAAACTTTTTGAAAGTCGAATGAGAGGGAATGAAATGACTTTCCCTGACTTTCACTTTGCCTTTTTATATCCATGAATTCAAATTCAATTCAAACACAAAACCCTAGAGAGAAGATGATATGACTTCTTCCATTTGAATAAATTGTCGGGGAGGCTGATCGTACCCACGGACACCTATGGGGCCGGCGGAGCAGGCCCCTTGTGGTTCGGAGGGGGGCGGAGGTCGCACGAAGAGCGGATCGAGGCGATGCACACGAGCGGTTTTACCCAACCGGAGCTCTCCGGAGAGATAAAACTCCTACTGCTGCCTGTTTGATCTATTGTGCTCTTGCTAGGGAGCAATGCGAGCTACAAAACCTAGCGTGAGTGTATCTAGTCTATGGCCAGTCGAATGAACTCAACCTTGCGAAAGACGCCAAACCGAACCCCTTCTACATTGCACTCGGGCCTCCTTTTATATGCTCAAGGGGTCTCCGACAGGTGGCAACATAGGCGGGGGTACGAATGTAAAAACAGGAGTTGGTACACCTACTTGAACAGTGTACAGTGCAAAATACCTAACTCTGACGGCAAGGGACAAAAGCAAAAAATGCCTGTCGTTGTCGCCCAAACAGTGTAAAAGAGACCGTCAGGAGCGCCACCGCTCGCCACGAAGGCGAGCCTGACAGCGCCGCTCATCGCCGCTGCTCTCCGCTGGCCGCCTGGCTGCTCGACGCAGCGCCTCACGGGCAGTCCCATGGCGACACGTCGCTGGGTGAGCTGGAGCGAGACGGGAGGAGTTGCATGCCGGCAAGCGCCTTTGCCGCGACGAATCCTTGTCGCTCGGAGACTTGTCGCGCTCCGAGCCTTCCCGGCAAGCTCCTCTTGCCGGGGCCTTGCCTTCTGTGTGCCTGGAGTGGCCTTCCCGACAAGCTCCTCTTGTCGGGGCCTTGTCTTCTCAATCTAATACTTTGTTCTTGAATGGCTCCAAGGGAGCCATGGAGGAGATTCAGGTGGTGAGGCAAACCTTGCCGCTGGTGTCAGAATCGTCAGGCACGTGCAGCACGGGATACTAGGGTACCCCTACTCTAGTACACCGACAGGAGCCCCGGCTGGGCCGCACAGTCTTGGCGCTTGTCGGCCAGGCCCAATCAGACGGACACGCAGCTGCCTCGACCACGCTGCAACCCGCCCGGACCCACCACGATCCCCACTAACGGCACGCACCGGACGTGGCGTCGTGCGAGAGATCGTGGGCGCGGTCGTGGGGGGTTCTTTATTAATATAAGCGGAACGTCCGCCCCCTCCTCCCCTTTATAAGCAGAGGAAACAGAGGCAGACCGACCACTCCTGCCATTGCCGTCTTGTCAAGGAACCACCGCCGCTCCCCTCGTCTTCTCCGGTGCGAAGAGAGCAACGCCCCGCCCCCTTTCGCCACAAGCACACTCACTGCCGTCGACCTCCTCCACCCCCCTCGCCATGGCCCCGAAGGCCGATAAGGAGAAGGGCGTCAAGTCGGCCGAGCGCAGCGCTCGCGGCGGCTGCGCAAGGAGCGAAACCGTCTTCCCCGCAGCTCGGCGCATGGGAGCTGCGGACGCCTACTATCTTTTCGGTCGACGGAGACTCGGGCGCATCCGGCGCACGAGGGTGCTCCCGCCTCCGCCGCTGATCCGCCCCAACAGGTACCCTTTCTTCGCCCTTTTCTTCTATTGCGGTCTTTGCCCGCGTATTCCGAGTTCTTTTGCGACATAATGAACACCTTCGCCTCCACCTCCTTGATTTCACCCCAACGCCATCTTGACCATGGCGTTTCGCACATTTGTGCGAAAACTTTGTCGGGTCCACCAACGTGGCACTCTTCCGCCATTTCTTTGTCCCCTGCGTCGAGAGAGGAGAGCCCCTTGCCGGAGGGATAGCCTGGGTCTCTAGGATCGGCAAGAAAGAGGCCTACCTAGAGGGGGAGTTCCGGAACAAGTGGGAGGAGTGGAGAGCCAACTGGTGCTGGGTTGTAGAGGAGGACCCACAGCCCTTCACCGCCGTGCGCCAAACCCCAATTGCGCGCGGCAAGGATTGGAGTAACTTGGCTGGAGGATGCGAGGCTGAAGATAGCTGACCAATTCTGCGCCTCGGGCTTGCGGATTAACTATTGGCGCGTTGGCGCAGACTTCATTCGCCGCCGACGCTTCCCTTGCAGAAAGGAGGAGGCCTGCTTGGGAGTTCTGCACGCGGCGGACATCATGCGAGGCTGCGCCGGGCCTGAATTGGAACTTCACCGTCATGGAGCTGGATTCAGTGCTGCTCGAGCTGTTCAAGAACGACCCGAACACCCAGAGTGGTTCAGGTTGCCGCGAGGGGTCGTCCCACTGTGCAACAACTCGGCGCTTGACCGTATCCGCGCCATGATGCCACTGTGCGACTCCCACGGGATCGTCCCGACATGGCAGGAACCCCCGACGAGGTCGTGCAGCAATTCTTTGACAACTTGCAAGAGGTGCCGATCCGCTCCGACGAGCAGAAGAGGCTCACCCGAGACACCACCGAAAGGTGAGATGGTGTGGATCGCCACTGTGGCGGAGGAGGCGGCAGCAGCCGCTGCCGCTGGAGCCTTCGGGTTCACCGTGGAGGAGGCGGACGCGGCGAAGGCGGCAAGCGCTGCTGAGCGAGGGGAGGTCGCCGGCGAGGACGAGCTTGTCGAGCTCGAGGCCGGGACGAGTGGACCCGCCGAGGGTGCTTCTTCCCCGCCGCCAAGCGACTTGCCACCAGTGGAGCCCAGCTCCGCTGAGAGGCGTCTCCAGGGCTGGAGACGCAGTCGGGCGACAGTCGGCCCATACCGCAAAGGCCGCTCGGCCAGCGCTCCACCGCGGCAAGCGAGGTTGCAGCGGGAGCGCCTCTAAACTGCAGCGACAATCGGGCGGAATCTTCTCAGGCCGCCGCCGACGCCTCCGCCAAGCGGCCAAGAGAGCTCACTCCCCCGCCTCATCGCACCGGAGGTGGGCCGGAGTTTGACTTCTCCGCGCTTAGCTCCGAGGAGGAAGGCGAAGAGTAAGCTTCTCGAGATTGTGCTTGTATGTCTTCAATTTTTATTGCTTCATCTTGAATCTGATTTGCTTTTCGACTCTTTCCTTTTCGTGAAGCTGGCCCAGAGCGGCGAAGAGGGCCAAGATCCCGACGGTCTTCATTGAGGACGATTCTCCCGTGTGGCGACGGGGACGCGGCCCGAGACCGCCTTTGCCGACCCGGCAACCCTTCCTCAGAGCAGCCCCAGACAGCCCCCTGTGAGTAAGTGTGCAGTTTTCTTCTTGCTATTGGGCGCAAGGGGTGCCCTTCTTTGTTGATATTTGTTGTGTGCTTGCAGGAGTAGAGCGATCTCATCGGGAGGGCTCGGAAGCCGCCTCCGAGATCCTACCCGCTGCCACTCACGCCGCCAAGGGAGGACTCCCGGCAAGGGAGCTCCCTCCGACAAGGAGGCCACCCGGCAAGGGAGGCCACTCCGGCAAGGGAGGCTACCTGCAAGGACGGCGCCAGCGACCCTCCGGTGGTCGAGGCCATGGTCATGATCCTGCTGCAGGTAACTCCCTTACACGAAAATCTCCCTTGGGCTTGCTTTCTTTTGTTTCTCTTTTTGGACATTCGCTTGTTGCCCCTTCTTCGTCCGACGCAGACCCGATGGAGGTCGAGGCCGCCAGCGCGGAGGAAACACGCGGCAACACCGACGAGGCCGCCGTCGAGGAAGAAGAGGTCATCGTCGTGGAAGAAGAGGCCGCCGCCAACGAGCCTGTTGGCGAGGAGGCCACCGAGGCTACCGACGCAGAGGCCGGCGAGGGGTCGGACGGTCGATCTTGGCCCCGAGGCCGCAGGAGCTAAGCGCTACACCGATACCGACTCTGCCGCCATGGGCGCCAGTTCGAGGAGCCCCACCGGTGCTCACGAAGGCCGGGCGAAGGCGTCTTCATCAAGCTCCCACAGGAGCCGAGCTCCGGGCGCCACGAGGGCGAGACCTTCGACGGCGAAGCTACTCAAGGTCATTGGCCGGGCTGATGCTGGTGGATGCGCCAAGCAGCAGCAGCGGCGAGTCCGAGGAGGAGCAGCTGCTGAAGAAGCTGATGTCTCTCTACCGCACCCGCCAGGCAAAGTTAGAGACCCGGGAAGCCCTTGTCGCAAGGGCGGGAGCGGACATTGAGAAGCGCGCCGAGGAGCTCCGGAGCGCCAACAAAGAAGCGCTCCGCGACGTGGTGGACGCGCGGGCGCAGCTCGCAGAAGAGCGCACGGCCTTCATCCTTGAGAAGGCCGCAGCTGATGAGGAGCAGCGGCTGGCTGCCGAGAAGCTCACCGCGCAGGAGAGCGAGTTGGCGCAGCGGAAGGTCAACCTGGACAGCCATGAAGAGGACCTTGTCGCGCGCGAGGAGTCGCTTGGCGGGGCGCTTCAGGAAGCGAAGGACGCTGCCGCAGCCGCCGAGGCCGCCAAGGAAGAGCTGAAGGCGAAGGTGGCACACCAGGGGGCCACCCTCAAGAAGAGCGGCGAAGAGCTTGCCGTGCTCAAGCGTGAGCGCGAGAAGGACGCCCACACGCTGGGCGAGCTGCAGGTCCGTCTCGGGCCGACAGGCTAAGGAGCTCGACGCCGCCAAGGACTCCAAGGCGGATCTGGAGCTGAAACTGACCACTCTGACGCAGACGTTGGATGGCGCCAGAGAGCGAGAGGCGGGCTTGTTGGAGGCGATCAAGGCCAAGGAGGAGCTGCTGGCGGATGCTGCCTCCGTCCAGAACACCTTGAGGGAAAGCGTGGAGCACTGGACCGAAGGTCTTGTGGACACCGCCGCCGACATCCACAACGAACTGATGGAGCTGGGGATGGCGGACCTTGCGTACTCCACCGACAAGCAACTCCAACCCAGCGTCAAGCTTAGCCTATTCTTCAAAGGCGTAGGACGGGCCTCCGGCGACTCCGGAGGAGGTCCCGGCAAGCTGGCCGAGGAATCACGCCAGTCATGCGGCAGGGCCCTCGAGAAGGTGTTGATGAAGGTGGCCTTCCGCAACCCGGCCTCAACCTCAACGGCGTCCTCGAGATCCTTGCCGGCGAAGCCAACGTGGAGGAGTTTCAAGGCCCTTGTCGCACCATTGTGGACAAGGTGAACAAGATCAAGAGGATCGAGGGCGACCGCGTGGACTAGGCCGCCAACCTTATCTTTCCCTTGTCGCTGCTGGTCATGTTTTAGAAAACTTTGGTAGATCAGCGACAAGTTATTCTGTAATATACTCTATCTTAGGTGAATCGATCAATGCAATGTTATTTCCTCTACTTGATTTCTTCCTTTGTACGTTATTGCCCTACGTTTTTCCGGGAAACTTGCCGGTGCAGGCACCCTGCATTGGCGCCGAAGTGCGGAACCGGCTTCTTTGGCGGGGGTCGCTACCGACAAGCAACCTTGTCGCGGACCAGTCGCAGCTCAATTAAGTTGTTTAGCGGACTCGAAACAAAGTAAGGGCGCGACCGATCACGATTCGGTTCCTCTGCACAGGGTTTTCCATACAAAGTACTATCGTTCGAGGAAGATAACGAAAATTTAAAAATCGATTGCTCAAACTTTGGCAACTTAGCTTTTCGGTCTCTTGCTTCCCGATGAGGTGAATCTTCCTCGAGCGGTGTCTGGTCCATAGTATTATCTCCATAGTATTATCTCCTCCTTCCCCCCTGGTTAACTTGTGCGCGAGGGAGCCTCCCTTTCTTTGTGACAAGAGAAAGAAGAGGAAATAACGTTATGGAGCCCAGTGGCTCGATTCTGCTTACCGGGTGTGGTTGCCGCACAAAGTGTTAGCCAAAACATGCAATAAATTGATGAAAGCATGAACTTGACGGGTTGTGCGCAACACATGGGCTTCTTGATGCACGGGTCTGCGCCCGGCTTTGTACAAAGGATCACATGCAATAGCGGCAAGACTTGTACAAAAGGTGGTTGCCGGACGGGTCCCGACCACCGCGCCTTATGGGTAAAACTTACGAAGATGCTCAATGTTCCAGGAGTTGCTCACTGGAATGCCATCTTCGGTCTCAAGGCGGACAGCGCCAGGCCTAGTGACTCGTTTCACCCGATAAGGGCCTTCCCACTTCGGCGTCAACTTGTTTGAATTCTTGGCGGACTGAATGCACCGAAGAACAAGGTCGCCTTCCACGAGACTTCTGGCATTAACCCTGCGGCCATGGTAGCGACGCAGGGCCTGCTGGTAGCGAGCGGCTCGCACAGCAGCCTGAAGACGATCCTCCTCAAGGAGCAGCGCGTCGTCTTGTCGCAGCTGCTCTTGCTCAAACTCATCATAAGCGAGCACTCGAGGCGATCCGTATACGAGTTCCGCGGGGAGAACTGCCTCTGCTCCATAGACTAGAGCAAAGGGTGCACGGCGGTGGCTCGATTTTGCGCTGCTCGATCGACCAAAGAACCACCGGCATCTCCTCGATCCAGTTTCTTCCGCACTTGTGCAGCACAGCCGAAAGTTCTGGTCTTGAGTCCGCGCAGCACTTCAGCGTTGCCCTCTCGCTTGACCGTTGCTTCTCGGGTGAGCAACGAAGCGGCGAACCTTGGCGCCAAGGTCTTGGACGTCTTGCATGAAGGTGCGATCGTAAATTGTGTGCCGTTGTCGGTGATGATCCCGTTAGGGATTCCAAACGGCAAAAATCGACTGAAGAACTTGGTGGTGACCGTGTCTTTGTCACCTTCCTCATCGCTTCCACTTCCGCCACTTTGTGAACTTGTCGATGGCAACGCATACAAGTACTCAAAGCCCCGACAGCTTCGGGGAAGGGGCCGAGGATGTCGAGCCCCTGCATCAAAATGGCCAGGATAAAGGGATCGTTCGGAGAGCTTGAGCTGGCTGGTGTATCTGTTTGGAATGGAACTGTCACGCTTCACACTTGGTTACTTGTGCAGTTGCATCCTGGAGGGCTGTCGGCCAGAAGAAACCTTGCCGAAAGCTTTGCCGGCAAGTGCTCTTGCGCCAATGTGGTAACCACATATGCCTCCATGTATCTCTGCCAACAGCTTCTGTCCATCTTCCCTGGGAATACACTTCAATTTCACACCGTTGAGTCTTCTTCTGTACAGTATGTTGTCGACAAACTGGTACATACTTGACTGCCGGGCTACTCTTTCCGCTTCTTCCTGCTCTTTGGGAAGTTCTCCTGTCTAAAGGAAATGGACAATCTGCTGCGCCCATGTTGGAGCTTGTGGCTCGACAACAAGGACTAAAGGCACATCTGCTGCTGCGGGAACATCAGCTTCCATGGCGAGGACCTGCGGCCCTGCCGGAGCTTGATGCTCCCCGACAAGCCTGCCGGAGCAAGACTTGTCGGGAGCGTTTGCTTCAACAAAACAAACCACGGGTCTGTGAGCAGATCGCTTCCTCAAAGACTGCTGGTGTTGATCTTGGGGACCTTTGCAACGACGGCTTCGGAAGCTCTGGAAAGTAATCACCAGAGGCCAACTTCCTCTTCTTGCTCTGTCCCGTTGGCGGATTATTACGGTTGGTTGAGTCAGCTTGAGCACAAAGATCCCTGGTTCCATTGTGTAACCTAAGCGCGGCGCACTTCGACAGCCGTCGGCAATATCATTCTCGAGCTCTTGGAACATGTTCCATTTGCGGCCGTTAAAGTGCTCTTCTAGCTTCCTCACTTCATCAACGTAGGCTTCCATCAACGGACTCTGGTAATCTTTTGTTGACTTGGCGGACTGACGAGTTGCGAGTCACCCACGACAATAAGCTTCTTGATCCCAAGGTCCACGGCGATCCCGAGACCGGCAAGCAAACCTTCATACTCTGCGGTATTGTTTGTCGCTTGCTCCTTGGGAAAGTGCATCACGACGACGCATTTGAGGTGCTCTCCGGTGGTGCGCTAAGCAAAGACGCCGCACCGGGCGCCTTTGCAGCGAGAAGGCACCATCAAAGTACATCAGCCACTCTTTGCTTGCTTCTTTGACAGGAATGCTCGTCTCCGGAATCTCTTAAATGCGGTGTTGGCGTCCATTACGCTATGAATTACGCCAATGCTCGCTTTGGATAGTTGATGTGCTTTCAAACTTGAGACCAAAGCTTGACAGCTCCAGTGCCCACTCGACAATCCCGCCTGCCGCTTCGGATTCTGCGGTATCCTCTTCGTGGGAAAGCGAGTGACAACTGTGACCTCATGTGCTTGGAAGTAATGGCGCAGCTTTCTCGAGGCCATGAGGAGGCCGAAAAGCAATTTCTGCACACCAGAATACCTTGACCTAGCCCCTTGCAGGAGGGAGCTGACAAAGTAAACTGGGCGCTGCAACATCCTTTTCTGCATCTGCTCATGCGTCTTCGCGGACTCGTCCTTGTCGGGACCAGAGCTTGTCGTGAAGCCCCCGCTTGTCGCTGGATGTGTTTGCCGTGGTTGCCGGCTCATCATCCGCCTCCCTCTCCGCCACTAACGCAGCACTAACCACTTGATTGGTTGCCGCTATATACAGCAGCAACTTCTCTTGTGGCCTAGGCGCGACAAGTGTTGGAGTGGAGGACAGTATCTCTTCAAGTCTGCAGCCGCAGCCTCCGCTTCGAGTCCATTTCTTTGGACCTGCCTTTTTCAAAATCTTGAAAAATGACAGGCGCGCTCAGCAGAACCTAGAAATAAACTCTTTGAGAGCAGCCACGCAACCGCAAGTCTTCGTGACATCCTTGACGCGCTTTGGTGCTTCAATCTGCTCAATGGCCTTGATCTTGTCGGGATTAGCTTCAATCCCGCTGAGACCACGAAGAACCCGAGAAGCTTGCGGAAGGGACTCCAAACACGCACTTCTCGGGGTTGAGCTTGAGGTTGATCTTGCGCACATTTGCAAAGGTCTCGCCCAAATCTTGAACCAAAGTTGCTTTGTCCTTGCTCTTGACCACTATGTCATCCATGTAGGCTTCTACTTTTGTGTGAATCTGATGCTCATATGCGTCATGGACTACCCTTGCAAATGTTGAACCAGCATTCTTCAAACCGAAAGGCATCCGTATGAAACAGTATGTGCCACATGGTGTGATGAATGCGGTCTTCTCTTCATCTTCTTCATCCATGAAGATCTGATGGTATCCTGAGTATGCATCAAGAAACGAAAGCAAATCACATCCGGCCGTGGAGACGACAATCTGGTCAATGCGGCGGCAAGGGAAATGGATCTTTGGGACAAGCTTTATTAACATCCGTGAAGTCAATACAAAGCCTCCATTTCCCATTTGCCTTGGCGCACGACTACAGGATTGGCCAACCACGTAGGATGGAGCACTCCTCGACAAGGCCGCTTCCGGTTTCTTGATCTCTTCGCTATGAATTCTGGCGCCCAACCGCTTGCTTCCCCGACTTTTTGCTTGACGCCGCGTGCATGAGGACAAACGGCCAGGCGGTGCTCAATCACTTTCACGGGAACACCGGGATATCAGACGGTTGCCATGCAAACACGTTGACATTCGCCCGCCAGAAAGCAACGAGCGCCTTCCTATTTGGGGTCGAGAGAGGCACCGATGGTGAAGGTACCACCGGGCTGTCCTCCTTGGCGGGCACCTTCTTGGTCTTGGCGGAGCCACCATCTTCTTGCACTTGCGGTGGAGCTCGATGGTGCGTCCTCGACGGTAGCGCAGCACTCCGAAGAGGTGCGCTTGCGGAGTGAGCATCGAGCCCTTGCGGACTTGGACTTGGTCTTCTTCCCGGGAGCTTGGCGGCAAGTGTTGAAGGCGGTCTGTCATGCTGCTGCATCCCGGAGAAGATCTTGTCGGCACAGATAAGGGCGTCTTTCTTGTCGCCATGGACAGAGATGACGCTTATCGGGCCCGGCATCTTGAGTAGGTTGTAGGCGTAGTGAGAGGCCGCCATGAACTTGGCGAGTGCTGGACGGCCAAGTATCCCATTGTAAGGCAATGGGAAATCGGCGACGTCAAACGTAACCCTCTCAGTTCTGAAGTTCAGTTCACTGCCAAATGTGACTGGCAACGTAATCTTCCCCTTCGGCTTGCTCCTTCCCGGATTGATTCCTTGGAAGGTTCCGGTCTCTTGGAGCTCACTGTCAGGGATTTGAAGCTTCTGGAGCACCGCGGAGGAGATCAGATTCAAGCCGGCCCCGTCGTCTACTAACATTTTTGTGACCTTGAGGTTGCGGATGGTTGGAGAGACCAACATCGGCAAGCACCCGACCGCAGTTATGCGATCAGGGTGGTCCTCAATATCAAAAATGATAGGCGTGCTGGACCACTTCAGAGGCTTGCGTGACTCTATGGATGGTTCCGCCGCATTGACCTCCCGCATCCATTGCTTGAGTTGGCGGTGGGAGGTATGCAGGGAAGCACCTCCGTCAACGCAGAGAACCTCTGTGGCTTTCTGAAACTCCTGCTCGTCGGCGCTGCGTCTTCCATGTCTTCATCGTCGTCATTATCATCTTTCATCCTTGCCGCGGCCGCTGGAGGTCGATCTCCTTGTCGCTGCTTGACTTTGCGCGGCGTCCTCCCGGCCGGTCGTTCTTGCTTGCTCCCCGCACCTTCCTGGGCCTTCTCCTTGTCGCCGCTCGTACTCAGCTCTCTGTTGTTCGACGAGCTGCTCGACCTTCTTGCAGCTCTGGAGATCGTGGCCCTTAGTGCGGTGGATCTTCTGATCTTGCTTGCGGAGCTGTCACGCTTGTCGGCGGCCGCCATTGATTGTTGGTTGGCGTCGCTGCAACCTCCTTGCCGGAGCCACTAGTCTTGGCGTTCTTGTCGCCGCCTCCGGTGTTGGACTGCTTTCGACAGCTAGCACTTCTCTGCTTTTCTTCTTCTGTTGCCTCGCTTGGCCCTTCCTTGCCGGGCGGAGTCATCACTATCGATCCCGCTTCTGCGTTCTCTCCAGTGGAGTCTCCTCCTTCCTCGGTAGCGATGCACACTTGTCGGCCAGGCGACATAAAGGTAATCGACGTCCTTGACTTTGCACATCGCCATCTCCTCCCTCATCCTGCGGTTCCGCACATTACGATGAAATGCGCTTATCACCGGCCGGGGTGGACGTCTGGGATGTTGTAGTGCACGGCTGAATCTCTGAATGAACTTGGCGAGGACTCTCCCCTCGGGCGAGCAAGTGAAGGTCGCTCTCTTGGCCATGAGGTTTGTGGCCACCGTGAAGGCGCCAACAAACCGATGGCACAGATCTGCCCAAGAGGGTATGGAGCTGTCCGCAAGTGCATGAGCCAAGATCGGCGTTGGGCTTGAGCACGAGCGGAAGTAGTTGGCGAGGATCTTGTCGTCCCGCCCCCGCAGCCTGCACCGCGATGGTGTAGATGCCGAGGAACTCCGACGGTGCGCCCTGCCATCATACTTCTTCGCACGTCTGGTTTGAAGTTTTTCGGCTGGGCCATCGGACTTTGCCGCAGCTCACGAGTGAACGCAGGGCAACCTACCGCGTCACGGCAAGTCGCTGGCCCCTCCGGCGCGTGCATGTCAACAGAAGGCCCAGCGCGCTTGTCGGACTGACGTCGCGCTTCTCTTCGACGCTCGATGCGAGTTCGAGCGTCCTCTTGTTGTCGTTCATGAAGAACTTGGCGCTGGTCGCGGCGAGCGCGCGGATCCGACGACGCGGTGGAGTCGCTGTCGAGATGGATTCGCTGGCTCGGCGATCTTGGCCTTCTTGGTGGAGAGTGCACGGTCGTTGCACCTCCGACAGTCTCGTCGCCACCGGCTCGTGCCTTGTCGTCTCGCCGCGGCAACGATGGGGTTGGTTGCCGTGGGGCGTCGCCGCTGCTGGCAAAGCCAATGAGGCTCTGGATAGTGGCCCTCCACTCGTCGACCTTGTCGGCCGTCGGAGGGTAGTCGAGGAGCAGCTGAGCTCTCGCCAGAGCTTCTGCTGGAGTAGTGGGCGGCATTGGAGAACGGTGCGAGGAGCGGGACGCGCTCGGACTTCTAAATACGTTAGAAGGAGCAGCGCCCCGTCCGGGTGACCGTATCTCACTAGCGCCCGGCATGTTCG
This sequence comes from Aegilops bicornis, assembly GCA_021605145.1. Lineage (NCBI taxonomy): Eukaryota > Viridiplantae > Streptophyta > Magnoliopsida > Poales > Poaceae > Aegilops > Aegilops bicornis. The sequence continues at coordinate 400,684,049 of CM038670.1, read as the reverse complement.
CGCGCATGCTTGGTCTTGAGGGTCTCGATCCAGCGAACGTATGGCGTTGTGAACGCCATGACGTTGTTGGTCCCGCCTCTCTGAGACGGGCGCGGGGATGCGCGGACGCCGAGGTTTGCGGTGCCTTGTCCTTGGACTTGGCAACGCGTCGCGAGCACCTTCGCCGGGCGCCCGTTCCTCGGCCAGCGTCGCACCACCACCCGCTTGCTGCGGTGAGGGTGGGCACGACACGGACGGCTCTGCAGCCGAAGCCTTCTTCTTCGGTGGCATGTTGAGGAAGATGTTGATGACGCTGCTCGTGTGAACGCGGATCAGATTCACACGGCCTCGACGCCTTTACCGGCGCGCCAGAGATGTCGGGAGGCTGATCGTACCCACGGACACCTATGGGGCCGGGAGCAGGCCCCTTGTGGTTCGGAGGGGGCGGAGGTCGCACGAAGAGCGGATCGAGGCGATGCACACGCAGCGGTTTTACCCAGCTTCGGAGCTCTCCTGAGAGATAAAACTCCTTCTGCTGCCTGTTTGATCTATTCTGTTCTTGCTAGGGAGCAATGCGAGCTACAAAACCTAGCGTGAGTGTATCTAGTCTATGGCCAGTCGAATGAACTGAACCTTGCGAAAGACGCCGAACCGAACCCCTTCTACGTTGCACTCGGGCCTCCTTTTATATACTCAAGGGGTCTCCGACAGGTGGCAACATAGGCGGGGGTACGAATGTAAAAACAGGAGTTGGTACACCTACTTGAACAAAGGTACGATGCAAAATACCTAACTCGACGGCAAGGGACAAAAGCAATAAATGCTACCGTTGTCGCCCAAACAAAGGTAACAGAGACCGTCAGTGCGCCTTCGCTTCGCCACGATGGCGAGCTGTCGTCGCCGCTCGTCGCTGCTCTCCGCTGGCTGCATAGCTGCTCGACACGCGCCCATGGAACGGTCCCATGGCGACACGTCGCTGGGTGAGCTGGAGCGGAGACGGGGAGGAGTTGCATGCCGCGGCAAGCGCCTTTGCCGCGACGCATCCTGTCGCGCCCGGAGACTTGTCGCGCTCCGAACCTTCCCGGCAAGCTCCTCTTGCCGGGGTCTTGTCTTCTGTGTGCCTGGAGTGGCCTTCCCGACAAGCTCCTCTTGTCGGGGCCTTGTCTTCTCAATCTAATACTTTGTTCTTGAATGGCTCCAAGGGAGCCGCGGAAGGAGATTTGCGGTGGCGAGGCAAACCTTGCCGCGGGGTGCTGCAACTGCCCGTGCACGAGTACGGGATACTAGGGTACCCCTACTCTAGTACACCGACATAAATGAAAAGGGTTTTGAAAAGATTTGAATTCTGTTTGAAAATATTCCAAATTTTAGAAACTTTATACAACTTAATGATTTTCATGAGAGAAGATAAAATGACTTCTTCAATTATATGAAATATGAGTTGGAAGTTAAAAAGAATCAAATTGAAAGTCATTTGAAGGTATTTTGAAACTCCCCTTCAAATTTGGAATTGTTTGGATTTTATTATTGTTCTCCTAAAACTAAATAAATGGAAATATGGGTAAAATGATTCCCTTCAATGGAAAATTAGGAGAAAATAAATTTGAAGTCATTTTGGTATTTTTAAAATGATTTTTATTGGATTTTATTAGAGCAGAAACACTCTTTGTTTTATTTGAATTTTTGTGTATTTTATTTGAAGCTGGAATAAAGTTCATCGTGTAGGAAATGTTTTTCTGAAAATTTTGATATATATATATATGTCCTATATAAAAAAATATTATATATATATATATATATATTCCCCCTCTCCCTAATTAAAAAAATAGAAAAAAAAAGAAAAGGGCCCAGGCGCCCACAGCAAGCCCACCCGGCCGAGGGCCCACCAGCATTAATCGACCCGGCCCAGACCAGAAACCCGGCCCAGCCAGCGTCGACCGATCCCAGCGCCGAATCCTACCGTTCTGGTCACCGCAACACAACTCCCTTCCTCTTGCCGACAGGTGGACCCCGCCACCTTCTTCCTCCCCAAGCCAACGCCACCACGCCGCGCTGCTCGGAAATCCCGAGATCTCAGGATCCTCCCCGATCCCCTCGCCCGACCTGCCCCTCCTCCAAGCCGGCCCCCCCTATATATACCCCCCCCTCGACCCGTTCCGCTCGTTTCCGACCCCCGAAGCCCTCTCTCCCTCGCCGCATCGCTCGCCGGAGACCCGAGCCGCCGCCGCGCCATGGCCCCACCCCGACCACCTCCGGCCGCCCCGAGCTCCACTGAAGTCGACCAACCGAACCCCCTCGCCACGCCACTTTTCGCCGGACCTCCCCGCCGACGTCCCAGACCACCGGAGCCACCGGAGCCGTCGTCGCCGTCGCCGCCGTCGCCGTCGCCGCCTCGGTAAGTCGTCGGAGCTCCCGTCGCCGTTCGATCTAGATCGTAGGGTTAGGATAGATCTCCCCGAAGGGGTACGTTTTATTTAGGTTTAGTTTAAGTGAACCGGTTTTATTCCGGTTTAGATCGGTTTTTATTAGGGTTTAGTTGGACCGGCCGACGCGGTTTGTTTTCTGTTAAACCGTGTGCGTAGTTTAGTTATTTAACGCCGAAGCGTTAGGTAGGCCGATTAGCCAATTTTTCGTTTTAGTTTTATTTTTAGTTTTCTGTTTTAACAGAATAGTTTCAGTTTTGTAAAATTCATATCTTTTAATCTACTTAATATTTTTAAGTGATTCTTTTTTTGTTAGTTTGAAAATTTGTTGTAGTTTCTGTAGAAAATATTTTTGGCCATGTTTAAATTATGAGAAATTGTTTTATTTTAGTTTTAGACAGATTAGTAATTCTGCTATAAAATGAGTTAGGATTATTTTATTTTAGTGATTCTTTTTGTCACTGCTTTTTTTTGACTTTGCCTAGCAGTAGGGATTTATTTGGGTATTTTAGATTTAATAAAAAAATAGTTTTAATCAAAATCATGTGTTTCTTATTTATTTAACTAGCTACTGTTTTCCTATTGTTTTATTTAGTAAATAATTTTATTTTACCTATGTCATAGTTTATTTTAGATTAGTTTCTGTAGTTTAAGAACATGAACTTTTATTTACAATAAATAAAATTTTTATTTTATTTTTTCTTGCTAGAATTGTTATAGGCATAATAGGAGTTCTATAATAGCTTTTGATGTGATTCTTTTTGCTCCTAGTTTGCATGATGTTTTCCTTCTGTTAGTTAGCAAAACCCATGCTTAGGTTCTGTTAAGAAAAGTTTTAGTTGTGTAAAACTATTTCTTAGTTGATGCTTGATGTGGTGAAAACCTTGATTTGTTTTCTCCGAGTTTTTCTTTGGTAGTTTTGTTGTGTAGTTTTCCTTTGTTTTATTTGGTGTCCCTTGATTTGCATTTTTAATTGTTGGTTTTATTATGAGTGTTAGAATTGTTTGCTAGGATGTTTGCTTATATGAATGCTATGACTATATAGATTTTCAGCGGAGTGACGAATAGTTCTACCAAGTCATTATTCGAGAGTGTTGTTATCTTCATCAACTTACTGTGCAAGTTCACTTTGACCATGCTTTCATACCTATGTTTTTATTGCATTTAGTGGCATCTTTGCAACAACCCTACGATAGTGATATTGAATCCTTGTAGTTGAGTAGTATGCATGAGGTAGGAACCCATCACCCTGTTACCAAGCCCAGGACGATATTTTATTTTAATGCTACGCTATAGTAGACGGGGTTTGGTATGAGTGCACGAGAGTGGTGTCAGAATGGAGGATCTACGTCAATGACGACAACTCCATGATGGAATCTGCAAGGACTACATTTTCAAGGCCTCAAGACTTCAAGACTCGAGACAAGAATTCAATACACACTATTGGGTGAAGGATGGTTGACGGGCACCCTGGAGAAACCAGTGGTTGGCCGGGATGCATGGAGAAGCGCCATGACATCTTGCGGAAAGCTTCACCCAGACTCAAAGAGACGGAAGAATACTTCATGCCCGGAAGCTTACGTGTGCAACCGCAAGTCAATATGGGCTCTGGCTTGGTTGACCTAAGTTGTGACTCTGGCTGGGACGGTGCTAGCAGATGTAGAACTACGGTAGGATTGGATGAGCACCGGACAGTGGTCAGGGGAACTCTTCGGAAGACCATGTTTGGTCATCTTGTTCTCAAACACCACGAAGTGCGAGAACGTAAAAGAGGGATCAAATCTTGCGGGTAAAGTGTACAAACCTCTGCAGAGGGTTTAAACCTAATCGATTAGCCGTGTCCCGATTCACGGACAATTTGAGCATCTGGACTTGGATCTATCTCGGAACTCTCAACAACGGATTGATAACTTAATTGTGGGCAACTTATGATGATTTTGGGCTATGAGACATCGGTTGGCGGAACCATGTCATGATAGAAAACTCCATAGTACAGACTTCATTTATTCCTTTGATGTAGGGAAAATAAATCAGCTTTTACGCAAACAAAACTCGCATACGAGCCACAAAGCCATATTGCATATAGTATAGTTTTATCATCTGTTTTCTCATGTTGTGATCCTGCGGTACATTCAATGTAATCGACCTACACGGCTGCAACGTATCATGTTGCGGATATTTACTTCCGACGAGTAAGAGTAATGCAGTGCAGGGTTACGGTCTACACTCAACTTTGCCGATGGCGTTGATGGGACTCCACACCCGATTACTTGTTTCACCTGAGACTTATGAGGTATATATCAGTTTTACGTTAATTATACATGTGATTGCACTTTGATTTATACATTGATGTACTGTGTGTGCCAGCATACTGATCCAGGGATGGCACAGCAACACAGAGGCTTGACCGTCTGAGGTCGGGTCGCTACAGATACATGCCATGGGGAGAGACCCACACGGCCTGGGAATGATGCAGCCCGAGGGGCGCCCCCAACAGAGGGAATCAAAGATGAAAAAGGATACACATCGCAGTGACAAGCCCATGCAATCTGGGGATGATGCAGCCTGAGGGGCGCCCCCGACTGAATAAACCAGAAAATGTCACCTAGCAACGTTGCTGAAGAGATGTTGAAGTAGCTGAAGATGCGTGCTGAAGAAGTCGCTCCTCATGAGGCGCCTGGGTCCCGAACCTCGGGAGGCTCTGGATGCACAGGGGGCTCGCGAAGGACCGTCGCCATCTCCGCCCGGACCGTGTGGTGCTTGGCCTCCTAAGCCGCCAGAACGCTCCGCAGGTGGCGCTGGAAGGTGACAGCCGCGTTCGGAAGACCGAAGGGCATGCGAATGTAGTTGTGAGGGGGGCCCTCACACCGGCCAACGCATGATGGCCAGAAGCGCTCCTGGGATGGGGCCCTGTTGAGCCCTGGAATGTTGACGCAAACACGCAGCTCGTCATCCTCGCCAGGACGAGGAGCCGCGCCAGGTGGTGGGCGGCGGTCGTTGCGCATGGCCCTTGCCTCTTGGAGCTCCTCGGTTGCCTTGGTGATGAACTCCTGAGCACCGGGCACCCCATGCCTTGTGACCTCGTGGGGGAAACGTGCGCTGAAGCACGCCTCCACGTGGTGCCGGAGCGCCTCCCTCGTGACGTTGGCTAAGTTAGAGGCCCTACAGAAGAGAGCCCCCGAGCCCAGCCTGAGAGGGGCGCCAGGCGCACCTTCCTATGCAAGAGAGGGAGGCACCCCATCCGTGGGCGCAGGTCCTGAGGTGGTGCCACTGGAGATACCGCTCTCCTGAGGCTCTTCGCAGAGAAGCTGCTTCTTCTTCTTGGGGATGGCCATAGGATGGTAGATGGTGCCTTCATTGTCTGGGTCCTCGACCGCTGCAACATGGTAGGCATGCTCGAGAGAGCACACCATCCTTCTCCTCGCAGGCGATCATGATGATGTCACGGTTCCCTAGCATCTTGAGGACATTGTAACCATGATGAGTCACCGCCATGAACTTGGCCAGGGCTGGATACCCAAGGATGGCATTGTACGGAAGGCGAATGTGGGCGACGTCGAAGTTGATGAGCTCGGTGCGGTAGTTGTCACGCTGGCCGAAGGTGACAGGGAGGCGGATCTGACCTATCGGGGTGGTGGAGCCATCGGTCACTCCTGAGAAAGGCTTGGTGGGCTGCAGTTGATTGATAACCCACAAGTATAGGGGATCGCAACAGTTTTCGAGGGTAGAGTATTCAACCTAAATTTATTGATTCAACACAAGGGGAGCCAAAGAATATTCCCAAGTATTAGCAGTTGAGTTGTTAATTCAACCACACCTGGATAACTTAATATCTGCAGCAAAGTATTTAGTAGCAAAGTAATATGATAGTAGTGGTAACGGTAGCAAAAGTAATATTTTTGGTGTTTTTTAGTAATTGTAACAGTAGCAATTGAAAAGTAAATAAGCGAAGAACAATATGTTAAAAGCTCGTAGGCATTGGATCAGTGATGGAGAATTATGCCGGATGCGGTTCATCATGTAACAATCATAACATAGGGTGACACAGAACTAGCTCCAATTCATCAATGTAATGTAGGCATGTATTCCGAATATAGTCATACGTGCTTATGGAAAAGAACTTGCATGACATCTTTTGTCCTACCGTCCTGTGGCAAGCAGGGTCCTAGCGGAAACTAAGGGATATTAAGGCCTTCTTTTAATAGAGTACCGGAACAAAGCATTAGCACATAGTGAATACATGAACTCCTCAAACTATGGTCATCACCGGGAGTTGATAGAAGCAAAGGTGTCCCGATGTTTCGATGAGATGGTGGCTATCGTTTTCTGTGGGAGTCGACCTTGACGATCCGACTACGAACGTGCGAGACGTCGCGCCTTAGCAATCACTAAACCAACTTCCGATGGTTATTGACCACGCCGGAGCACGATCAACCTGACCACGAGGGCCTGTTTCCTGCTAGCAAACGAAGAACAAGCAAGAAACTAAGATTGCAATCTGGATATTGCGAATATAAGAGGAAAGCTTTATTAATGAAGTTGGGGTTCTGTGACACCTTGGTCTGGTCGTTGAACACAAACGAAATGCTGTGAAGTTGCAGCTATGGCGAACTTTTAATCTAAACAAAACCCAAAGTCTAAACCGTCCCTTAAGGGCTGTATATATGGAGGAAGAGGGGGGGGGGGGGAATTTCGTGGCCCTTGGGGAAGGGGTCCGAAACCAACCCTATCTCTTGTTTCCCCACACATACGGACTCTAAAAACAGCCTATACTTATGTATTTCGAAATTATAGGGGCCAGGCCCAATAATAAGGTGACGCAGCACCTAGAATAGCCTCTGGACGAAGTTTATGAAGTGGCATCTTGTATATTTCGTCCAAGGCTTCATGCACTCATTATGGTGGCTTCAAAGTCCTGAAATCATCACTTGTAACTCCGTTCTTGTTCCCCTTAGCATGCCATCAACTCCATGCTTGTTCTTCCTCCAATGTTCATCCCTCTTATCCATGTCAGGCCCTTCATTTGTAAGAAAAACAAATGTATCCAATTTAGGCAGCATCATATTCTCATGAACATTAGAATCATTACCAAGAAACGAAAGTACCTGATAATTTAATTGGCGTGCGCGAGCTCTAGTAATTGGTCCAGTATATGTAGTAGTTGGGGCTGTGGGTGTAACAATGGTATTGATGTCCTCATCATCCTCCCCTTCTTTAAATGAAGTCGTCCACGACGGAAGCTCATCTTCCACACCCAAACAAGGCTTCAAATCTACAATGTTAAAAGTGGGTCGCGATTATTGTTACTTCGGGGTTGCCGGATCATAACACATAGTAGGTGACTATAGACTTGCAAGATAGGATCAAGAACTCACATATATTCATGAAAACATAATAGGTTCAGATCTGAAATCATGGCACTCGGGCCCTAGTGACAAGCATTAAGCATAGCAAAGTCATAGCAACATCAATCTCAGAACATAGTGCATACTAGGGATAAAACCCTAACAAAACCAACTCGATTACATGATAGATCTCATCCAACCCATCACCGTCCAGCAAGCCTATGATGGAATTACTCACGCACGGCGGTAAGCATCATGAAATTGGTGATGGAGGATGGTTGATGATGATGGCGGCGACGAATCCCCCTCTCCGGAGCCCTGAACAGACTCCAGATCAGCACTCCCGAGAGGTTTTAGGGCTTGGCGGCAGCTCCGTATCGTAAAACGTGATGAATTCTTCTCTCTGATGTTTTCTCCCCAAAGTGAATATATGGAGTTGGAGTTGAGGTCGGTGGAGCATCAGGGGGCCCACGAGGCAGGGGGGCGCGCCCTAGGGGGGCGCGCCCCCCACCCTCGTGGCTAGGGTGTGGGCCCCCTAGTCTTCATCTTTTGCAAGGATTTTTTATTATTTCCATATAGATGTTCTGTGGAGTTTCAGGTCATTCCGAGAACTTACATTTACGCATAAATAACACCATGGAAAGTCTGCTGAAAACAACGCCAGTCTGGGTTAGTTCCATTCAAATCATGCAAGTTAGAGTCCTAAACAAGGACAAATGTGTTTGGAAAAGTAGATACGACGGAGACGTATCAACTCCCCCAAGCTTAAACCTTTGCTTGTCCTCAAGCAATTCAGTTGACAAACTGAAAGTGATAAAGAAAAACTTTTAAAAACTCTGTTTGCTCTTGTTGTTGTAAACATGTAAAGCCAGCATTCAAGTTTTCAGCAAAGATTATGACCAACCACATTTGCAATAACTCTTAGGTCTCATGTTTAATCACATCAATGGCATAATCAACTAGTGAGCTATAATAATAAATCTTGGATGACAACACTTCCTCAAATCAATCATAATATGATATAACAAGATGGTATCTCGCTAGCCCTTTCTGAGACCGCAAAACATAAATGCAGAGCACGTTTAAAGATCAAGGACTGACTAGACATTGTAATTCATGGTAAAAGAGATCGATCATAGTCATATCCAATATAAATTAATAGTAATGAATGCAAATGACAGTTAGCTCTCCGGCTAGTGCTTTTTAATAAGAGGGTGATGACTCAACATAAAATTAAATATATAGGCCCTTTGGCAAGAGGGAAGGTGGATTTGTAGAGGTGCCAGAGCTCGATTTTGAAATAGAGATAAATAATATTTTGAGCGGTATACTTTCATTGCCAACATAACAACCAAGAGATGGTGATATCTTCCATGCTACACACATTATAGGCGGTTCCCAAACAGAATGGTAAAGATTATACTCCCCCTCCAACAACAAGCATCAATCCATGACTTGCTCGAAACAACGAGTGTCTCCAACTAGCAACAGTCCTGAGGGAGTTTTGTTTGCAATTATTTTGATTTAGTTTTCATAAAGCATGGGACTGGGCATCCCGGTGACCAGCCATTTTCTCATGAATGAGGAGCAGAGTCCACTCCTCTTGAGAATAACCGGCCTAACATGGAAGATAAGGGCAACCCTAGTTGATACATGAGCTATTCGAGCATACAGAACATAATGTTTATTTGAAGGTTTAGAGTTTGGCACATACAAATTTACTTGGAACGGCAGGTAGATACCGCATATAGGAAGGTATAGTGGACTCATATGGAATAACTTTGGGGTTTAAGGGATTGGATGCACAAGCAGTATTCCCGCTTAGTACAAGTGAAGGCTAGCAAAATACTGGGGAGCGACCAACTAGAGAGTGACAACAGTCATGAACATGCATTAAAATTAATAAACATCGAGTACAAGCATGAGTAGGATATAATCCACCATGAATATAAATATCGTGAAGGCTATGTTGATTTTGTTTCAACTACATGTGTGAACATGTGCCAAGTCGAGTCACTTAAATCATTCAAAGGAGGATACCACCCCACCATACCACATCACAACCATTTTAATTGCATGTTGGCACGCAAGGTAAACCATTATAACTCATAGCTAATCAAGCATGGCATAAGCAACTATAATCTCTAATTTTCATTGCAAACATGTTTATTCATAATAAGCTGAATCAGGAACGATGAACTCATCATATTTACAAAAACTAGAGAGGTCGAGTTCATACCAGCCTTTCTCATCTCAGTCAGTCCATCATATATCATCATAATTGCCTTTCACTTGCACGACTGAACGATGTGAATAATAATAAGAGTGCACGTGCATTGGACTAAGCTGGAATCTGCGAGCATTCAATAAACAGGAGAAGACAAGGCAATATGGGTTCTTGGTTAAATCAACAATAATGCATATAAGAGCCACTTCAGCAATTTAATCATGGTCTTCTCCTATCGACCCCCAAAGAAAAGAAAATAAATAAAACTATTTACATGGGAAAGCTCCCAACAAGCAAAATAAGAACGGGAAAACTTTTTGGGTTTTCTTTTTAATTATTACTACTACAGCAACAAAAGTAAACTAACTAAAAGCTACACTATTTTTTTGTTTTTCTTAAGGTTTAACAAACACACAAGAAGAAAGCAGGAAAAAGAAAATAAACTAGCATGGATATTACAGTGAAAGAGTATGAGCACCGACATCTAGCAATGAGTGTGTGAACATGAATGCAATGTCGGTGGGAAATACGTACTCCCCCAAGCTTAGGCTTTTGGCCTAAGTTAGTTCATTGCCAAGGATGGCCTGGCGGATACCCGTAAGTGTAGCTGGGGTCGTACTGAGATGCAGCAGTTATCGCCTCCTGTGCCGCAGCGTGGCGGCGAGCTGCCTCCGCCCTCCTCTCGTACTCATCTGCCTCCTCTCTGGTAATAAAATGTCTTCCTTTTGCCTGATAATCAAAGAAGGCAGGAGCAGGGAGAGTAAATGTCTGAGACGACATGACGTCTGTCAAAGATTAGCGATATCGGAGAGGTGATTCATTCCTCTCAACAAACTGGTGGTAGACCATAGAATTATAGTCTAAATAAGTAGGAGGCAACTCAATATCATCCTCACGAACATCCACACCAAGTAAATCAGCTAAGCGGGTTGCATAAATTCCTCCAAAGAAATCTCCATTAAATCTATTATGATGCAACCGACGTGCAACAATGGCTCCCAAATTATAAGATTTGTCTCCTAACACAGCACTCCTAAGAATAGTAAGGTCAGGCACACACATATGACATGCTTCATCTTTACCATTTATGCACCTACCTATGAAGAGAGCAAAATAATGTATAGCAGGAAAGTGAATGCTCCCTATGGTAGCTTGTGCTATATCTCTAGATTCCCCCACGGTTATACTGGCAAGAAGGTTTCTAAATTCAGATTTACGGGGTTCACTAACACTACCCCATTGTGGAAGTTTGCAAGCAGAAGTAAAATCCTCTAAGTCCATGGTATAAGATTTTTCATAAAGATCAAACAGGACAGTTGGAGAATTACGTGAAGATGAAAATTCAAACCTCCTCACAAATGAACTAGTGAGTTGATGGTATTGGCTGCACTTCTCTGCCTCGAAGCTCACAAGATCAGCATTATGCAAATATGTGTTGAATTCTTCCTTGATTCCCGCTCGATCCATAAGATTTTCTGAAGGCCATTCACAAGGCCGCACTGGAGAGTCCCTTGGTGGCTCCTCGTCAGCATCACGTATTGCAAGCCTAGGTCCTTGCTTCCTTGAAGAACCACCTTGGAACATTTTCCTAAGCATATTTCTTCTCTGAAAAATTTCTAAAAATTTCAGTAACTTCAAATAAAAGTAGACCAAACTCAACAAAATTGATAGCAACTACTCCTACAAGTTCCTAGAGACTATATCATGCATTAGAACTACTTCGAACCATATAAATTTTACATGAAGCTCAAGAACATGATCACCTAGGCAGCACAAATTTTCAATGAATAGAGCACTAGAACAAAAACTACTTGGACCAATGGAGGAGTCACATACCAAGGAACAATCTCCCCAAGCAGTTTTGTGAGAGGTGCTTTGAGCATGGAGATCGAAAATCACAGCTAAATGAGCTAGAACTTGTGCTTGAGCTGGATATTGGTGTTTGTGGGAGGAAGGAGTGTATGGGTGCAGGAATGAGTGGAGGAGGGCCACTGTGGGCCCACGAGTCAGGGGGGCGCACGCTGGGGAGTAGGGCGCGCCCTCCACCCTCGTGGCTAGGTGCTTGCCTCTCCTGCTGTGTTTTCAGTGCCAGATATTCTCAAATATTGCAGAAAAAACCATATTCCATTTTCAAGGCATTTGGAGAACTTTTATTTTCGGGGTACTTTTATATTGCACGAATAAAACAAAAAACAGACAGAAAAATACTATTTTTACTTTATTTCAACTAAATAACAAAAAGTCGAAAGAGGGTACAGAAGGTTGTGCCTTCTAGTTTCATCCATCTCATGCTCATCAAAAGGAATCCACTAACAAGGTTGATTAGGTCTTGTTAACAAACTCATTCCGAATAACATGGAACCGGAGCAATTTCGAATAACACTATGTTACCTCAACGGGGATATGCACATCCCCTATAATAAGAATATCATATTTCTTCTTGACAGTAGGAAGAGGAAATTCAAAACCTCCAAATATAATCGATGGAATTTTTCCAATAGAATTGATACTGTGAACTTGAGGTTGTTTCCTCGGAAAGTGTACCGTATACTCATTACCATTAACATGAAAAGTGACATTGCCTCTGTTGCAATCAATAACAGCCCCTGCAGTTTTCAAAAAGGGTCTTCCAAGAATAATAGACATACTATCGTCCTCGGGAATATCAACAATAACAAAGTCCGCTAAAATAGTAACGTTTGCAACCACAACAGGCACATCCTCACAAATACCGACAGGTATAGCAGTTGATTTATCAGCCATTTGCAAAGATATTTCAGTAGGTGTTAACTTATTCAAGTCAAGTCTACGATATAAAGAGAGAGGCATAACACTAACACCCGCTCCAAGATCACATAAAGCAGTTTTAACATAGTTTCTTTTAATGGAGCATGGTATAGTGGGTACTCCTGGATCTCCAAGTTTCTTTGGTATTCCACCCTTAAAAGTATAATTAACAAGCATGGTGGAAATTTCAGCTTCCGGTATCTTTCTTTTATTAGTAACAATATCTTTCATGTACTTAGCATAAGGGTTCATTTTGAGCATATCAGTTAATCGCATACGCAAAAAGATAGGTCTAATCATTTCAGCAAAGCGCTCAAAATCCTCATCATCCTTTTTCTTGGATGGTTTGGGAGGAAAAGGCATGGGTTTTTGAACCCATGGTTCTCTTTCTTTACCATGTTTCCTAGCAACGAAGTCTCTCTTATCATAACGTTGATTCTTTGATTGTGGGTTATCAATATCAATAGCAGATTCAATTTCTACATCATTATCATTACTAGGTTGAGCATCATCATGAACATCATCATTAACATTTTCATTAGGTTCATGTTCATTACCAGATTGTGTTTCAGCATCAGAAATAGAAATATCATTTGGATTCTCAGGTGGTTCAGCAATAGGTTCACTAGAAGCATGCAAAGTCCTATCACTTTTCTTTTTCTTCTTTTTAGAAGGACTAGTGGCATCAATATTATTTCTCTGAGAATCTTGCTCAATTCTCTTAGGGTGGCCTTCAGGATACAAAGGTTCCTGAGTCATTTTACCAGTTCTAGTAGCCACTCTAACAACATAATCATTTTTCTTACTATTCATCTCATTGAGCAAATCATTTTGAGCCTTAAGTACTTGTTCTACTTGAATGGTAACCATAGAAGCATGTTTAGTAATGAGTTTAAGTTCACCTCTAACATTAGCCATGTAATTACCCAAGTGTTCAATCATATAAGCATTTTGTTTTAATTGTCTACCAAAATAAGCATTGAAATCTTCTTGCTTAACCATAAAGTTATCAAACTCATCCAAGCATTGGCTAGCAATTTTAGTAGGAGGGATTTCATCTTTATCATATCTATAGAGAGAATTTACCTTTACTACCTGTGTCGGGTTATCAAGACCATGAGGTTCTTCAATAGGTAATGGATTAAGATTATATGTTTCTTCAACAGGCGGTAAATTAAGACCATTTATTTCTTCAATAGGAGGTAAATTCTGAACATCTTCAGCTTTAATACCTTTTTATTTCATAGATTTCTTTGCCTCTTGCATATCTTCAGGACTGAGAAATAGAACACCTCTCTTCTTCGGAGTTGGTTTAGGAATAGGCTCAGGAATTGGCTCAGGAGCTGGCTCAGGAAGTGTCCAATTATTTTCATTTGTCAACATATTATTCAATAGAATTTCAGCTTCATCCGGTGTTCTTTCCCTGAAAACAGAACCAGCACAACTATCTAGGTAATCTCTGGAAGCATCGGTTAGTCCATTATAAAAGATATCAAGTATTTCATTTTTCTTAAGAGGATGATCAGGCAAAGCATTAAGTAATTGGAGAAGCCTCCCCCAAGCTTGTGGGAGACTTTCTTCTTCAATTTGCACAAAGTTGTATATTTCCCTCAAAGCAGCTTGTTTCTTATGAGCAGGGAAATATTTAGCAGAGAAGTAATAAATCATATCCTGGGGACTACGCACACAACCAGGATCAAGAGAATTAAACCATATCTTAGAATCACCCTTTAATGAGAACGGAAATATTTGAAGGATATAGAAGTAGCGAGATCTCTCATCATTAGTGAACAGGGTGGCTATATCATTTAATTTAGTAAGATGTGCCACAACAGTTTCAGATTCATAGCCACGAAAAGGATCAGATTCAACCAAAGTAATTATATCAGGATCAACAGAGAATTCACAATCCTTATCGGTAACACAGATAGGTGAAGTTGCAAAAGCAGGGTCCGGTTTCATTCTATCATTAAGAGATTGCTGATTCCATTTAGCTAATAACCTCTTGAGTTCATATCTATCTTTGCAAGCTAAAATAGCTAAAGAAGCTTCTTTATCAAAAACATAACCCTCAGGAATAACATGCAAGTCTTCATCATCACTTTCATCAATATCAGTTTCAATAATTTCTTTCTCTCTAGCCCTAGCAATTTGTTCATCAAGAAATTCACCAAGTGGCACAGTAGTATCAAGCATAGAAGTAGTTTCATCCTAAGTATCATGCATAGCAGAAGTGGCATCATCAATAACATGCGACATATCAGAACGAATAGCAGAAGCAGGTTTAGGTGTCACAAGCTTACTCAAAACAGAAGGTGAATCAAGTGCAGAGCTAGATGGCAGTTCCTTACCTCCCCTCGTAGTCGAGGGATAAATTGTTGTCTTAGCGTCTTTCTAGTTCTTCATAGGGACCAGCAGATATAAATCCCAAGTGACTCAAAGAATAGAGCTATGCTCCCCGGCAACGGCGCCAGAAAATAGTCTTGATAACCCAAAAGTATAGGGGATCGCAACAGTTTTCGAGGGTAGAGTATTCAACCCAAATTTATTGATTCGACACAAAGGGAGCCAAAGAATATTCTCAAGTATTAGAAGTTGAGTTGTCAATTCAACCACACCTGGATAACTTAATATCTGTAGCAAAGTATTTAGTAGCAAAGTAATATGATAGTAGTGGTAACGGTAACAAAAGTAACGGGAGCAAAAGTAATATTTTTGGTGTTTTGTAGTGATTGTAACAAAGAGTAACGGAAAAGTAAATAAGCGAAGAATAGTATGTGAAAAGCTCGTGAGGCATTGGATCGGTGATGGAGAATTATGCGGATGCAGTTCCTCATGTAACAATCATAACATAGGGTGACACAGAACTAGCTCCAATTCATCAATGTAATGTAGGCATGTATTCTGAATATAGTCACACGTGCTTATGGAAAAGAACTTGCATGACATCTTTTGTCCTACCCTCCCGTGGCAGCGGGGTCCTAGCGGAAACTAAGGGATATTAAGGCCTCCTTTTAATAGAGTAATGGAACAAAGCATTAGCACATGGTGAATACATGAACTCCTCAAACTATGGTCATCACCGGGAGTGGTCCCGATTATTGTCACTTTGGGGTTGCCGGATCATAACACATAGTAGGTGACTATAGACTTGCAAGATAGGATCAAGAACTCACATATATTCATGAAAACATAATAGGTTGAGATCTATAATCATGGCACTCGGGCCCTAGTGACAAGCATTAAGCATAGCAAAGTCATAGCAACATCAACCTCAGAACATAGTGGATACTAGGGATCAAACCCTAACAAAACTAACTCGATTACATGATAGATCTCATCCAACCCATCACCGTCCAGCAAGCTTCACGATGGAATTACTCACGCACGGCGGTGAGCATCATGAAATTGGTGATGGAGGATGGTTGATGATGACGACGGTGACGAATCCCTCTCAGAGCCCGAACAGACTCCAGATCAGCCCTCCCGAGAGGTTTTAGGGCTTGGCGGCGGCTCCGTATCGTAAAACGCGATGAATTCTTCTCTCTGATTTTTTTCTCCCTGGAAGTGAATATATGGAGTTGGAGTTGAGGTCGGTGGAGCGTCAGGGGGCCCACGAGGCAGGGGGCGCGCCCTAGGGGGGCGCCCCCACCCTCATGGCTAGGGTGTGGGCCCCCTGGTCTTCATCTTTTGCAAGGACTTTTTATTATTTCCAAATAGACATTCCGTGGAGTTTCAGGTCATTCCGAGAACTTTTGTTTCTGCACATAAATAACACCATGGAAAGTCTGCTGAAAACAGCGTCAGTCCAGGTTAGTTCCATTCAAATCATGCAAGTTAGAGTCCTAAACAAGGGCAAAAGTGTTTGGAAAAGTAGATATGACGGAGACGTATCACTGATCATAGGGCACTTGGAGGCGGTCGAACGTCTCAATGGAAAGAACATTGAGCCCCGCACCGCCATTGATGAGGGTCTTAGTGACGAGGACGTTGCTGATGACAGGCGAGCAAAACACCGGGAGGGCGCCGGCAGTTGCTGCACACTTGAGCTGGTTGGACGAGCTGAAGTTGATGGTGCACTTGGACCACCTGCCTCGAGCCTGGGGAGGGCCACGTTCACCTCACGAGCAAACTGCCTGAAGATGCGTTGAGAGGCTGGGGCCTGAGCACCGCCTAGGATGCAGGCGATGGCATGAGGCTCCTGGAAGCCCCCAGCCCCTTCGTCCTAGTGGTGGTCGTCGTTCCTCTTGGTGGAGGTGGCAGTAGAGGGAGGCCGGCGTTGTCCTAAGGGCGGTCCTCACAAGGCTGATCTCTCCAGGCGCCCTCGCGAGGCTGGCCCACCTAGTGGTCCTCATGAGGCTGGTCACGCCACTCCTGACGGGAGGTAGCGGTCGTCCCAGCGTCCTCCACTTCGGCCTCCTCTACGGCTGTAGCCTCGATCGTTGCGCTCAGGGCGACGACCGAGGCACCCGTCGCAGATGGCCCTGAGCTCTTGACACTCATTGGTGTTGTTGTTGTGTACATTGTGCAAGACGCGGAATGGGCGGCTGCCCTTGGATGATTCTGGGTGGCCGCAGCCGTGCTTCATCTCTGGTTCTGCCGTGAGCATGGCCGCCCCCTAGCGCTTCACATCCTTGGCCTTGGCCTTCTTGTCTTCTGGGTCGGACGCTGGGAGCTCGAGGAGGGAGAGGCGTCCTTCCTTAGCTCTCGCGCACTTGGTCACCTTGTTGAACATCTCCAGAGCCGTGCACATGTCCTGATGTATGACGAGCTCCTCCTTCATCTTGACGTTGCGGATGCCATCAGAGAATGCTGAAATGATGGCCTCGTCCGACACCTTGGGGATCTTGAGGCAGACGCTGTTAGAGTGCTAAATGTACTTCTGCAAGGTCTCCCCTGGCTGCTGCTTGATGCGCCACAAGTCACCCGCAGCAAGCGGGTGGTCGTGAGTGCCTTGGAAGTTGGCGACGAAGCGCTCGTGCATTTCACCCCAGGAGGAGATTGATCCCGCAGGCAGGTTCAGGAGCCACGAGCATGTGCCATCCTTGAGAGCCATGGGAAACCAGTTCGCCATGACCTTCTTGTCTCCATTGGCCCCCTCGATGCTCAGCTGTAGGGGGTGCCGTCGTAGCATCGAGGCAGGTCGGGCTTGAACTTCCTCGTCCAGAAAACGTTGCGAAGCTCGGGAGTGAAGGCGCGGTAGCCCGCCGTGGTCCCTCGAGCCTGTCGCAGAGGTGGAGCCTGATCTTGGCGCTCACGCTCCACTGCCATAGGTGGCACGCGGTCTTGACGTGGTCGTGCTGGGAGTGTAGGAGCATCGTCTTGCGGCCCCTGGACCTCCTGGCAGCTTTCTTCTTCACCGCGGGCACCCTGCGCGACGGGTCACGCCGTGGGGCCGCGCGCCTTAGTGCGAGGGCGACGTCTTGACGGGTAGGTGGTGGAGGCGCTCCATGGGCTAAGTCGTCCGCGGCGGGCGGTAGGCGAGGAAGCGAGAGAGACGGTGCAGGCGAGCCCCTAGCGGCACTAACAAGCTCGGCGATGCGGTCCAGCCAGTCTTCGTAGAAGTCGTCGATGGGGCAGTAGTGTAGGAGCTCGCGCGCCATGAGCAGCGCAGCCTGCACGTCCGTCCGCCCGTGACGAGCGTGAAACGACGAGCCAGCCGGAGTCAGCGACGGGGTGGCGGTGCGTCCATCGCGCTGCATGGAGGGGTGCAGCGACGACGCTTGCTGCTCGTGCCCCGTCGGGGCAGTGGCGCTGTTGGCGGCAGGTAATGGAGACCGTCGGGGAGGCCCGCCGGCGAGCGCCGTCTGGGCGACGCGAGCAGCGAGGGCGGCCCGACACTCGGCACGGGATCGTCGGGTGTCAGTCATGGAAGCGTTGGAGCGGTGGCGAGTCGTCCGGCGGAAGAGAGGCTCGGACGCACCCCTTCCTGGCACGCCAAATGTCGGATTCGGGGTTCCGCAGACCCTTTAGAGGTTTGAACTCTGGGGTGCATGCGAAGAACACATCATCCCTAGTCTGCCTGCTCAATGATTCCACGACCTAGCTCGAAGAACCCAGGGGACGAGAGACATAACATTTTATCCTGGTTCGGGCCACCTTGCCGTGTAATACCCTACTCCATCTTCGTGGCGGATTTCCTCGAGGGGCTGAGGATGAAGTAGTACAGTGGTTGAACAGCCTCAGGATGTGAGGTGTTCTTGAGCTTGATGAGCTGGTGGATGAGAGGATGATCTGAATGATCCGTCCAGCCTTCCCCTCTATGGTGGTGGCTAAGTCCTATTTGTAGTGGCCTTGGTCCTCTCCCCAAATGTAGGCGGGAAAGGATCCCACAATGGCCAAATTCGAAGGGAGACAACTAGTACTAGCTATCCTGACAAAAGTGGTATTCGCCTGCAAAAGCCTTTGGTGGTGACGCTGTAGTGGGCTCCACAATGACCTCCGTCCTTCCGTCCTGGCGGTCTTGGTCTTGTTGCACCGATATGGAAAACTTTGCTGATTCCTCGGAACCCCGCACGTGCGCTTGCATCCTTATCACCAAAGTGGAAACTGGTACACTGCGCCCGCTGGTGCCCTCCTGACCTTGGTCGTCATGGCTCACATCACATGAACCTCACGAGGTGCACCCTGCATAGATCTCTCCGCTCCTCGGGAGCCAGCCTAGTGAGGTCGCCCCCCAGGGAGGTCTTCGTGTCGTCCGCCTCGCGAGGATCTTGGGTTGTTGTTGCTTAAGCTGGGTCGTACCGGGCCGTCGATAGAGGCACGCCGTGGGCTGCAGGCAGGCAAGTCTGGGCACCCCCGGTCCCAGGACGCCGACAAAAAGTGAGAGAGGAAGCCATCTAGCAACTAACTACGGACCCGTAGGTCTACAATGAACTACTCACGGATCATCGGAGAGGCACCAATGAGGATGATGAACCCCTCTGTGATGGTGTCTAGATTGGATCTGGTGGTTCTGGAACTTGCAGGGGCTGGAACTGATTTTCGTCGACTCCCCTAGGGTTTCTGGAATATTTGGGTATTTATAGAGCAAAGAGGCGGTGCGGGAGGCCACTGATGTGGGCAAAACCCACCATGGCACGCTTGGGCCCCCGGGTGCACCTGGGTGGGTTCTGCCCCCCTCGGGGCACCCCTCTGGTACTTCTCCGGCCCATCTTGTGTCTTCTGGTCCAAAAAAATTCTCCAAAAAGTTTCGCTGCGTTTGGACTCCGTTTGGTATTGATTTTCTGTGAAGTAAAAAACAAGCAAAAAACAACAACTGGCACTGGGCACTACTTCAATAGGTTAGTCCCAAAAAATGATATAAAGTTGCTATAAAATGATTGTAAAACATCCAAGAATGATAATATAACAGCATGGAACAATCAAAAATTATAGATACATTGGAGACGTATCAGCATCCCCAAGCTTAATTCATGCTCGTCCTCGAGTAGGTAAATGATAAAAACAAAAATTTTGATGTGGAATGCTGCCTAACAGTTCATCACATATTCGTTTCTTTGTAGCATGGACATTTGGAATTTTATATGATCAAAGTAATAGTCTAGTTTTGACATGATGTCGGTGCAACAAACCCTGGGTCTACTGCCCAGACTGCGCACAGGCCCAAGATCAAGATTACAACAACCAAGGCCAAACCAAGTTCAAGAGATCAGCTCTTTGAAGAGTCAGAGTGCAGATCAAGAAGACCAAGTCAAGCCAGAGAAGCAAAATATCACCAAGGGGAAACCTCCGTCGCCGGGCAGGCGAGCCTGGCGAGGTCAACGTTGCCCCGGAAGCAAGCGTCAAGACCGTCCCAGTAGGCCTGCTGGGGCTTATGGGGGCGCACTACCCCGCCAAGGCTCCACTGCACCACGTCACAGCGACGCAAGTCACCAATCGGTGCGGTGTCAAGTCCCAAAGTGACTAAGTGGGTGTCTTTCGCCACTTCCTATAGAAACCATCTCCAAATGGCACCCATCCAGAAACGTGCCAAGCAGGCAGGGGCGAAGCTGGCGAAACAGCCCGACAAGGCTTGTCGGGTGCTCCGTGATGTGACACTAAGCGGCGCATTTAATGTGCCATCTTCTGCAAGCAGAGTTACGTATGATAGCATTGTTTTCTATCTAATCAGTACATAATGACTGATTTGCCACTGTGGTGACCCCTTAACCTATAAAAGGAGGCCCATGGCAACCATAGTAAGGAGTCGGACCCTTATTCACTCGTACGCACGTAGCTTCTCTCGCCCTGAGGAAACCCTGTCGGGCTAGAGCGCTACATTTCCACCACCATCCACCATCAATCCACCAAAGCAGGAGTAGGGTTTTATGCCTCGCGGCAGCCCGAACCTGTGTAAAATTGCCCATGTGATCTCTGTCGTGCTGCTCGACACTCTCTGCTCTTTCTGCAATGTGCTCATCCCCGCTACCGAACTACAAGGGGCTCATGGCCCAATAGTTGGTCGTGGTTTCCCACGACATCTTTGGCACGCTAGGTAGGGGGATCACTTGCGTGAACCCGAGAGCATAAGCAACGCGTCATCTTCATCACCATTCTCTTCATCGATGGCTCCATCGACCATGGCGCCCAAGAAGAAGCCTGGTGCCGCAGCTCACCCGTCCACATCGAAGGCCCCGCCGCCCGCGACCGCCGATGACGCGGGGCTACGAGGACACATGGGGATGTGGACTCTGCAGGGGACGTGGTCAACATAGGCGGCATCATTACCACCTCCCCTGCGGCTGAAAGAGGAGCAGGAGACACCAGAGAAGGACAACACCAACAGCATCCTGGCGAGCACGCTCAGCGAGGTACGGGTAGAGAAATTATTCCTTCTGCACCTCTCCGCCCAGCCGAAGGGCACAGCCACAGCAGTGGTACTCGCTCTGGGGTGAACCGCAATCCTCCGCACGCCCCCGCCGCAGGCGTGGCCGCAGGACACGCACTTCCCTCGAGCGAGTTGACCTAGCCAATCCGCCAAACGGAGCCACTGGTCCTGAAGCGCCCCCACCTCATCACCACGCCATCCAAGCGGCTGGCTCATGGCGCCGAGAGCACGACACGATCACTACCGGCACCATCAGAAGCCGAGCAACGTTATGATCTTCATCGACATCCATGCCGAGCACCGCTTTGGAGGCCATGGCACGAGCCCAACTGCTCTTGAGATTTCCCCAGCAGCCGATCAGATGGATGAATGGAGAGCCACCATTCAGGGCCTGATTGGTTTTGCTGAAGCAGGAGGAACACAGTGAGCTGGCCCGCCATGGCCTCCCCAGGCAACGACGATGGCTCCTACTGCTGGTCTTGCGGAAGGGGCTACCCCCATGTTGTAGTCCCCTCCATGGTAGCCGGCGCGGGAGCCACGCAACAAGAGCTCGATGATGCCTTGATGGCCTCATCTGACCCTCGAGCACGCCAAGGCTAGCAAAGCCCTGGAGGATAGGCGGAGGGAAGGCGCGTGCGTCACCGTCGAGTGGTGCTGCGACAACCACCACAGGCCCGACAGGCGCAATGGCCACAAAATCGATGAGCCCGCACTCAATGAAGGTGGGTGCCTGCCTTTCGAGGGTGGGTGCCCCGCCTTCACTCGAGAGCTACAACAAGTCTGTTGGTCGTCTGCTCATACGTCCAAGCAAGAGATACCAGAGAAGTATGTTGGGAGGCTAAACCCGGAAGAGTTCTTGAGCATCTACACCATCGCTATTCAAGCTGCCGGGGGGAGAGATGAGAAGCTTTTCGCCAACTACTTCCCTTTGGAACTCAATCCAAACATGAGGTCTAGGCTGATGCACCTGCCGGAGAACTCCATTTAGACCTGGGCTGACTGTGCCATGAGTTCATTGGCGCCTTCACAGGCGGCCATCAAGAACCGGGGCGACCCAGCGATTTGCAGCCTCTCCCATAAAAGGAAGGAGAGACTCTGCGGAAGTACATGTAGAGGTTCAACCGAGTCGACAGAAATATTCTAGACATCCACCCAACAGCTGTGATAGCCGCGTTCTAGTCCAATGTGCGCAATCATCGGATACGTTCCAAGATGAATGTTCGATTGCCCAAGACTGTGATGGAGCTTTACACTTTGGTGGACAAGTGTGCTTTGGTGGAGGAAGGGAGGAGGCTCCCTGGAGAAGAGGATGGTGTCGACGTCGACTCAGAAGAAGAAGAACAAGAAGCCCAACAAAAGGCGCAAAGATAAATCTGTAATGACCATTGAGGGATCGAGCACGCTTAGTACCGGCAAGAAGGCCAAGACCGAAGCCCCCGGCAAGGAAGTTGCCGCATGCACTGATTGTCGGGAAGCTGCGGCTGCCGAGAAGGCTGGGAAAGGTGATGGTCGTATTGCAAGATCCATCGGACCAAGGGCCATGATCTCCAGGAGTGTCATCAGGTTGAACAGCTCGTCAAGAAGCAGAGGGCTGAGTATGAGAAGCATGACAAGGAGAAAGGTCAGAATGGCGTTGGCGGGAAGGGTCAAGGCGGCGAAGCAAGTCGCCCCGGCAAGGCTCCTCGGAATCAAGGAAAACCCACCAAATTCCATGAGAAGGAGGATTGCTGTGATGACGGTGATGGAGGGGATGAAGAGGAAACCAGCGAGCAGGAGTTCCAGAAGGCAACTGATGCCCTGTGCATTGACGGGGGTGCGTCTCTGCACTCCTCTCACCGCCAACTTAAACAGTGGGTGCGTGAAGACAATGCCGTGGAGCCAGCGGCAGATTCTCGGAGGCCGCTCAAGTGGTCCCGCACGCCCATCATCTTCGACGAAGAAGACCACCCTGACTGCACCACTGCGTTAGGGTGCTTGCCGTTGTTGGTCTCACCATCAATTCGCAACCTCAAGGTCACGAAGATGTTGGTTGACGGTGGGGCCGGGATGAATCTGATTTCTCCAAAGGTCATCAGCAAACTTCAGATAGCAGAGGAATATCTTAAGGTTACTTGCACGATTCAAGGGATCAACCCTCGCAGGAGTCGCCCCAAGGGGAAGATCACGTTGCCCATAACGTTCGGGGGAGAGTTTAATTACCGGACTGAGAAGGTTGTGTTTGATGTGGTTAACCTCCCCCTGCTGTACAATGGAATCCTTGGTCGCCCAGCCTTGGCCAAATTCATGGCGGCATCCCACTATGCCTACAACACCTTAAAGATGCCAGGGCCAATGGGCGTCATTTCCATTCCGTCAGACGAAAGGACGCAATCATTTGCGTAGACAAGATGTACCGGGACGCAGTTGCGGCAAAGGCCGCCGAAGTCACTGCTCCCGCCAAGGAAAGCAAGACAAAGAAGAGAGGTACCAAGGATGCCAGCAAGGAATCCGGGAAATGTATCTCTTCGGAGAATGCTACGCCCGTTGAAGACTTGCCAGAGAGTTCCAACAACAAGAGATCCAAGGCTGTTGCGCCCACTGTGAAAAAGGTCCCGGCGAGGCTGGCTGGTGCTGATGGTACTTTTACTATCAGTGCCACCCTCGATGACAAATAGGAAAGCGCGCTCGTTGCCTTCCTGCGTGAGAATATCGATGTGTTTGCCTGGCCACCATTTGAAATCCCCGGTGTTCCCAAGGAGGTAATCGAGCACTACCTTGCTGTCTGCCCACATGCCCGACCCGTCAAGCAGAAGGTCTGAAAGCAAGCCTTGGAGCGGCAGCAGTTCATTGCCAAGGAGATCAAGAAACTTGAGGCTGCTGGTTTTGTCGGGGGAGTACTGCGTCCAACATGGTGAGCAAATCCTGTTATCTAAACAAGGCATGCCCGAATGATGAGGACATGACTACCTTGGATACGACCAAAAATATTGCATACATGCATATTTGTCAGGTGATTTCTAGTGCAAACTATTCAATAATCTATTTATGTTATCCAGAACAAAAATACTTCACACACTTTTGTGTTTTGTCTAATTGCAGGTGTATGGGACATTTGTACAATTCACATATGAAGATAAGGAAAAAGGAGAAGTTTAGGTTCTGTTCAAAAAGTCCTCTCACGTCACTTTTGGGCCAAGAGAAGATAGAGTCAAGTCTCTCACATTCTGGATTCAGATTCAGACTGCACAGACATACCTGACTCAAAACGCTAAAAACTTTTTCATACAGATGCCGAATTTGGTGATTATTTTTTTGTTGTAAAGTAGATTTCATCCCCTTTCCAACCCAATTGGATTCACCTTTAAATGCATTAGGAGCGTTGAGATATGGGCGAAACAATCTGATGCTGCAGCAGAATCCGAGTCAAACAACAAGTCCAAAGGTGTTGCATCACCTCTACTTGGGCCCATAAGCCTTGTACGACCTATGGTTGGTTTTAGGCTGCCTTGGGACGTTCTCCCACCTACTTGGCCGCCACCCCTTGCTCCTATATAAGTAGGCTCATCTAGTAGCTTTTTCCTTAGGTTTTGTTTAGATCAAAAGTTCGCCATAGTTGCAACTTCGCGTACTCCGTTTGTGTTCAACGACTAGACCAAGGCGTCACAGAACCCCACCTTCATTTATAAAGCTTTCCTCTTATATTCGCAATATCCAGATTGCAGTCTTAGTCTCTTGCTTGTTCTTTGTTTGCCCGCAGGAAACAGGCCGTCGTGGTCAGGTTGATCGTGCTCCGGCGTGGTCAATAACCCTCGGAAGTTGGTTTAGTGATTGCTAAGGCGCAATGTCTCGCATGTTCGTAGTCGGATCGTCAAGGTCGACTCCCACATAAAACGATAGCCACCATCTCATCGAAACATCGGGACACCTTTGCCTCTATCAAGTGGTATCAGTTTTCAGGTTGCTCGGTGAGAATTTCCAGCTTTCCCTAGATTAGATTTATTTTCTTACCTACTGTCCAAGAAAAAGCCACAAAGTTAGATCTATTCATGATTTGTCCAAACTAGTCTGAGCCTTTGCAATTTTCTTTTCATTGTTTGCATAGTTGAATTATTGATTGCATCGTCGTGTCGAGTTGTTGGTCTTAGTGTCTAGTTCGTTTAGAGTTTCGAGTTCTATTCACATTAGTCACGCCACCACTTCATCGTTATCCCTTCCGCTGTCCACCACCCATCCATCAATTTCCTATACATGCTACCCATAGTTCATTGTCACAATCATAGTTGAGGTCGTTCACATCTTTGCTTGATCCAATCTGCATCTTATCTAGTTTGTCTTGGAAAGAGGGAGAGAAAAAAAGACAGAGAAAAAAGAGAGAAAAAAAGACAGAGAAAAAAAAGAGAAAAAAAAGTTAGAGAAAAAAGAGAGAAAGAAAAAGAAAAAAGTATGAGGAAAAAAAAGAGAAGAGAGAAGAAAAAACAAAATTCGGATCTATCTAGACTCAATCTCGTAGTTGAATTCAGATTGGAATCTGTTTTGTGCACTGTTCAGTAAAACAGGCATAACTTCCTCATACGAAGTCCGTTTTGGCTCCGCGAGTACTCAAACGAAAGCTAGCGACTAGCCGCATCTAAATAGTTGCAGAGGCTAGTTCAATATTTGAAACCTCAGAATCGTCTTCTAAATAGGCCTTTTTGCCCTCCGAAGTTCGCGGACACAGCTTATCCAGTTTTTCAGGCCAGTTTTAGAATTCTTTGACTCCTCATTTCAATTCAGAATTGAGTGATTCTTTTTGCATTGGAAAGCTTGAGTTAATAGCATTCTTTGAAAAAAGTTATCAGAAAATTGGCTCAAACTTTTCAAGAGGAAAGTTGGAGAGAGAGTTGTTGTATATCTTGCTTGGCAGTTGTTTTTCATCATTATCTTTACTGCCGTTGTGATCTTCACTTATATCTCGCTGTCCAGAGCTACTTAGTATCCTTCATTGATGCTAGTTGTTGAGCGTTTATTCAACATTGCATCTTTGAATTGATTATTGCTAATATTTTGCTACCATATATAGCCAACCCAGCTCCACATATTTCTGCACCGTGTATACGTATGTTTCCCTGGCAATCGCTTTACACAATCTTCATAGTTATTTGACACCGCTGGTTTCCTGTCACCACCTGCTGCTTGGTAAGAACTTGTAAGATATTGATATTTGCTTTACTGTGAGCGCTTTACCACCACATCCTAGTAGTTCATAGGAACATTATTCTTTAATTTTGTTTCTTGTTTCTACTAATCATTACTTGATCTAGAGTCAATTCATGGGGTTTGTCGATCATGGGAGACGTGCCGTCACCTATGCAAATACCACAACCATCACGAGAGGTGCATAAACACCCAAATGCACATGATCAGGTTAATGTTTCTATACCACCATTTAATGGCCGTTTTAGACCTGCTTTATATATTGAATGGGAGTTTGACATAAATAATATATTTGTTTCCAATAATTTTGATGTACGTAAAAAAAGTTAAGGTTGCGGTTGGTTCTTTCACTGGTTATGATGTAGTTTGGTTGACTGAATATTGTCGATTACACCCTAATGATATACCTACTACTTGGTATGATTTGAAACTTGCCATGCGACATACATTCGTTCCCGCTTATTATACTCGTGACATGATTACAAAGTTGCAACATTTAAAACAAGGTAGTGACACCGTAACGAAATATTATGATACTTTACAAACTACCTTGCTGCATTCCTCTTTAGAAGAAAGTGAAGAAGATTTTATGGATAGATTTTGGGGAGGATTAAATCGTGACATTCAGGAGATACTAATTCATGAAGAGTGTTATCCTATGGACCATTTGTTTCGTCTTGCTTGCAAAGCTAAACAGGAAATAAAACGACGTGTTGCCCACAAGGAGAACAAGCGCGAGATGCACATTCCAAGAGTTGATACAGTTGTCCCTTCAACTACTACGCATACTATGACAACCACATCCGTTATTGTGAGGACTACATCACCTCCACCATGTGACACATCATCACCAAGAGTGCCTACATCATCTGAGTTGATCATAAGAGGTAATGACAAAGGTACTAATCTTCCCCATCCACATGAGTATGATGAATCTCTTGTCAATTTAAGTGCACCATGCGGTGAGCTACCCACTACTTTGATCACACCAGCTAATTTAGAGGACTACGTTGATGATTTGACTTTGCCATGTGATCAAACAATTTTGAGTGAACCCATTGAATTAATTATCGATGCAAAAGAATCAAGTGAATCAGGGAATAAATCAGATTTGGATCAAATATGTTTGAAAATAATTGCGCCAATGTTTAATCATTTTGATATGACCTCTAATCTTGGTGTTGGTTCATCAATGTTGGGATGGTTTAATGATAAGCATTGTCAATCTTTTGATATGAATAAGAGCTTCACTTATATGTGCAAACTGAGTTGCAATATTTTCATGCCTTTGACTTCTTGTGAAAATATATTGGCTTTACATTTCACGACTTTTGAAGGGTGCTCTTGTATAACTGTGTCACATGTGCACCAAATGAGACCAGTAAAAACGGATGCATATACATATACAACGTGTACACCTTGTCTCTTCTCTTAGCCAGATTTCAGATTAAGAAACACCGAGGACGGCTTTGTTTTCAAGAAGGGAAGGATGATGGGGACATGGCCACCACAGTTACACCCATATCCCCTGCTGTTTTACCTCTTAGAACAGTTGCTAGAGATCAGATATGCCAATTAAATTATCACGTACTTTCGTTTCTTGGTAATGTTTCTAGTGTTCATGAGAATATGATGCTGCCTAACTTAGATACATTTGTGTTGTTTGCAATTGAAGGGCCTAGCATGGACAAGAAGGTTGAACATTGGAGCATGGTCAAGCACGGAGATGAAGGTGCGTGCGAGGAGAACAAGAACGGAGGTTCAAGTGGAGATTTCCGGACATTGAAGCCACCATGATGACATACAAGAAGATGGACGAAATATACAAGATGGCCTTTCATAAATTTCGTCTATAGCTTATTATTGGTGTGGCGCGACCTTATTTTGGGCCAGGCCCATGTAATCTATTTTTAGAGTCCATATTGTAGGGGAAACGACTTAGGAGGTGTTTTAGTACCACCTTGCCAAGGGCGGACAAAATCCCCTCTCTTTTCCCTATAAATATAGCCCTTAAGGCATTGTTTAGACTGGGGTTTTGTTTAGATCAAAAGTTCGCCATAGGTTCAACTTCGCGTACTTCGTTTGTGTTCAATGACCAGACCAAGACGTCACAGAACCCCACCTTCATTAATAAAGCTTTCCTCTTATATTCGCAATATCCAGATTGGAATCTAAGTTTCTTGCTTGTTCTTCGTTTGCTCACAGGAAACAGGCCCTCGTGGTCAGGTTGATCGTGCTCCGGCGTGGTCAATAACCCTCGGAAGTTGGTTTAGCGATTACTAAGGCGCGACGTCTCGCACGTTTGTAGTCGGATTGTCAAGGTCGAATCCCACAGAAAACGATAGCCACCATCTCATCGAAACATCGGGACACCTTTGCCTCTATCACCGAAGGATCCATTCCCCTTGTCGCGCATCGATCAGATTGTGGTTTTAACTTCCGGGTGTGATTTGCACTCTTTTCTGGATGCATACTCTGGATACCATCAGATCTTTATGTCCTAGGAGGACAAAGACAAGACCTCATTCGTCACCCCATGTGGCACATATTGCTTCATGCGAATGCCTTTCAGGTTGAAGAGCGCCGGAACCACGTTTGCAAGGGCAGTCCAGATTGGTTTTGAGTCATAGTTGCACTGGAACATTGAAGCTTACATGGATCATATTGTGGTCAAGACCAAGGACAGATCAACCCTCATCCAGGATTTAGAAGAGACATTGGCTATTCTGCACAAGATCAACTTGAAGTTGAACCCAGAGAAGTGCGTGTTGGGCGTTCCTTCCGGCAAGCTACTTGGTTTCTTCGTATCCCATGGCGGGATAGAGGCCAATCCCGACAAGATCAAGGCTATCGAGTAGATTCAAGCACCTAAGACAGTCAAGGATGTGAGGTGTTCGACTGGATGTGTTGCCACGCTTAGCAGATTCATTTCCAAGTCTGTCAAGCGTGCCTTGCCTTTCTTCAAAATCTTGAAGAAGGAAGGTCTCGTGGAGTGAACGCTAGTGTCAGACGCTGCACTGCAAGATTTGAAGGCCTACTTGTCCACTGTGCCCACTTTGGTTGCTCCCAAACCACAAGAGCCATTGTTGTTGTACCTAGCGGCAACTAGTCAAGTTTGAGAGCACTGTCAGCGTCCTGGGAACGAGGGTACCCAGACTTGCCTGCCTGCGGCCTATGGCGTGGCTCCACCAACGGCCTGGTATGCCCACCTTCGGCAGCAACCACTCAAGACCCTCGCGAGGTCCCAAGCCTGACGAGGCGGACGACACCAAGACCTCCTCACGGGCGGCCTCGCTAGGCTGACTCCCGAGGAGCGGAGATATCTATGCAAGGGGCACCTCGCGAGGCCCGCATGACGTGAGCCATGACGACCAAGGCCAAGCGGGCGCAGAGTACCTGTTTCCTCTTTGGTGCTAAAGGGGAAAGCGCAGGCGAGGAGTCCCGAGGCATCAGGCAAAGGTTTCCATATCAGTGTAACAAGACCAAGACCAGCAGGACGGTAGGACGGAGGTCACCCCGGAGCCCACGGTGGCGTCACCACCACAACCTTTGGCAGGCAAAGACGACCTCTTGTCAGGATAGCTTGTACTGGTTGTCTCGCTTCAAAATTGGTCGTTGTGAGATCCCTTCCCGCCTAACATTTGGGAAGAGGACCGGGGCCTCTATAAATAGGACTAGCCAGCACCGTAGTCAGGGATTAGCTCATCATGGATCGGATCCACTCCACCAAGGCTAGCTCACCAGCTCATCGAGCTCAAGAACACCTCTCCTCAGGAGGCTGTTCATCCTTAGCCCACGAGGCAATCCACCATACCACACTGGAGTAGGGTATTACACCACAATGGTGGCCCGAACCAGTATAAACTCTTGTGTCTCTTTTTCCTTTGGTTCAGCAAGCTAGGCCTTGAGATCGTTGCGAGAGTGAGCTAGGGAGAGAGAGATCTTCATGCGCACCGCAGAGTCTGAACCTCAAGGGTTTGCCGGAACTCGTAATACGACATTTGGCACGCCAGGTAGGGGTGTGCCGAAACTTCGCCCCTCCACCAGCTTCACCTCCCTATCCGGCCCCCATGGCCGGTGCCGCTCCTCCGACAGGGCCGATGGAAGCCCGCGACGGTGCCATGTGGCTCAGGGCCCTCACCTCCGCCTTACGGTGGGTGCAGTGGTCGCACTAGTTCAGGCCAGAGATGCCACCCCGCTATGACGGCGCGGCGGATCCGTCGACCTTCCTACTGGCATCCGAGGAAGCCGTTCTGGAGGCTGGAGGCGACGACAAGGTCATGGACACCTGGTTTCCTATGGTCGTCGCTGGCGCGCCACGCGCCTGGCAGCTCAACCTGCCGGGGTCCTCTATGGCTTCTTGGGAGGAGTTGCGCGGCCTTTTCGTCGCATGCTTCGCGGCGCCGGCTCCTGTTGCCATAGCGGCTCTCCTCGGCGGCTCACGGGCACCGCCCTCGGACCGCCATGTCAAGCAGTTCTTCCGCAGATCGGCGCCGCCTCTGTACAACAGGGAGCCCCTCCAGGATGGGCGGCGCCCAAGGCCGACCTCACCTTCGACTCAGGGGACCACCCCGCTACCACTACAGGCTCGGGCACGCTCCCGATGCTCTGCACAACCACCATCTGCAACGTCGCCATATAGACCAAGACCCTCATCAACGACGGAGTTGGCCCCAACGTCCTCTCCGTGGAAGCTTTCGGCTTGCTTCACGTGCCGTACGGCCGACTCTGCCCCGCCAAGCCTTTCTCCGAAGTCGGTAGTGGATCCACCAGCCCCCTGGGGCAAATACGCCTCCCGGTCACCTTTGGTACTCGGGACAACTACCGCACCGAGCTGGCCAACTTCGACATCGCCCGCATCGTCCTCCCATACAACGCCATCCTCAGGTACCCTGCCCTAGCTCAGTTCATGGCAGTGACCCATCCGGCCTACAACCTCATGAAGATGTCGGGCAGTAGCGGCGACCTCACCGTGGCTGGAGACACCAAGGAGGCTCTGACGGCCCTCAAGCTCGCCTTCAGGGCTGCCTCGGCAGCGCGCCCGACCGACGAAGCCGCCCCAGGAGCTAAGGGAGCCGCGCCGGCAAAAAAGAAGCAGATGTTCAATTAGGATCGGGCCGAAACGAAGCAAGTGTCGGTCGAGGAGGATGGATCCTCGGGAGCCACCTTCACCATAGGCGCTAACCTCGACCCGGACCAAGAGGAGGCATTGGTGAAGTTCCTGCGCACGAACAAGGAGGTATTTGCCTGGGAGCCCAAGCAGCTGGTAGGGGTCCCAAGGGGGGTAAGCGAACACCACTTAAGGGTGTGCCCCAATGTGCGCCCTGTGAAGCAGAAGGCGCGGCAACAGTCCACGGAGAAGCCGTCCTTCATCATCCAGGAAACTCGCAAACTACAAGTGGTAGGCGTCATTCGTGAAGTCTGATACCCGGAATGGCTAGCGAACCCCGTCATCGTGCCCAAGAAAGGCGAGAAGGAACGCATGTGTGTCGACTTCACCAACTTCAACAAAGCCTGCCCCCAAGACCCGTTCCCGCTCCCGCGCATCGACCAGATTGTCGACTCCACCGCCGAGTGTGGCCTGCTATGTTTCCTGGACGCATTCTCAGGTTACCACCAGATCAAGATGGCGGTGGAAGACGTGGAGAAGACGGCCTGCTTGACCCCGTGTGGGGTATATCGCTCTGATGCATCTTTCACGCAACGCTGGGGCGACCTTCCAGCGGCTGATGCACATCGGCCTGGGCCAGCAGCTAGGGAGAAACGCTGAAGCCTACGTCGACGACATCGTGGTAAAATCTCGGGAGGCAAGAACCCTCATCTAGGACCTGGAGGAGACTTTCACCAGCCTGCGCCAGGTGGACCTGCGGCTCAACCCGAAGAAGTGCGTGTTTGGTGTTCCCTCTGGCAAGCTTCTGGTCTTCCTCGTGTCGCACAGGGGATCGAGGCCAACCCGGAAAAGGTCAAGGTGATAGAAGACATGAGCCTGCCGCAAACTCTCAAGGAAATGCAGAAGCTCGCGGGCTGCGTGACCTCGTTGGGGCGCTTCATCTCCAAGCTGGGAGAACGCGCCCTGCCATTCTTCAAGCTGATGAAGAAGAAGGGCCCATTTGAGTGGACCCCATAGGCCGACCCGGCGTTTCAAGACCTCAAGAGATATTTGACCAGCCCTCCGGTGATGGTTGCTCCTCCATTCCTCGAGCCCCTGGTGCTCTACCTGGCCACCACGCCCCACTCAGCCAGCGTGGCATTGGTGGCTGTCCGGGAGGAGCGCCAGACCAAGGACGCGCCGCGTAATGCCATACCTTCAGCCGAGACGGTGCAGCGCCAAGACGACGCCACTAAAGCAACGACAATGCTTGCGGATGATCAGGCCCCACAAGACGGTGTTTCTGGGCCTGCGGAGGCCATGATGGTGACCAAGCTCCTGAGGTCCCCCCACCTCGGGAGGCGCCACAACCTCCGGAGGCCACGGGCTCCACCGACGCTCCCGCCCTCGTGGAGCACCCGGTATACTTTCCAGCACGGTGTTACGGGATGCAAGAGCATGATACCCCATGCCACAGAAGCTCTTACTCGCGCTCCTAGTGGCCTCAAGCAAGCTGCGTCATTACTTCCAAGGCTACCCAATCAAGGTCGTCTCGGCCTACCCACTGGAGAGGGTGCTCCGGAGCCCCAATGCTGTGGGAAGAGTCGCTGAGTGGAACATCGAACTGCAAGCATTTCAGTTAGAGTTTAGCACAACCAAGGTCATCATGGGAGCCGCCCTTGCTGACTTCGTGGCAGAATGGAACGACACTCCGGAGCCCGAAGCATGCAAGAGCCGATCCCTCTCGCTAGGAAGTGAAGCACCAGATGGCTGGGTCATGTACATCGACGGCGCCTTTGCACGCCAAGGCGCGGGGGCTGGCGCCATGCTCATCTCGCCCACCCAAGACAAGATCTACTATGCCGTGCAACTCTGCTTCCAGCGGGGCGAGAAGGTCTCCAACAATATCGCGGAATATGAGGGGTTGATCGGCGGTCTCAAGCCTGCGGTGGCCTTGGTACTGAAACTCCTCACCATCAAGGGCGACTCTCAGCACCTCGTCAACTTTTCCAACAATGTGTATGAGCCAAGGGACAAGCACATGGAGGCATACCTTGCGGAGGTGCGCAAGATGGAGAAGCAATTTCTAGGCCTGGAGCTGCAGCACGTGCCTCGCGGCACGAACAAGGAAGCCGACGACATCGCCAAGAGGGCGTCCAAGCGTCAGCCACAGGAACCTGGTGTCTTCAAGGAGCAGCTCTTCAAACCTTCTACGGCCCCTTCGGCTGCGGGGTCCGCACCACCTCGGGAGGAGCTTCCCCCGCCACACCAGGCTCAGGCGCCCCAGCCTGCGGCCCGACTTCAGGAGTGCGCCTGCTCTTTGCGCTCGAACCTCAGGAGGGGTGTTGGACTGAAGAGTTCAGGGCGTACCTAGGTAAAGGAGTACTATTGGAGAAGGAGGAGGACGCGGAGTGCGTGGCCCGGCAGGCTACAGCATACTTCATCCAGGATGGTGAGCTATACAGAAAACGACCAAACGACGTTTCCTTGCGATGCATTTCCAGGAAGCAGGGGTGCGAACTGCTGACCGACATACACGGCGGAGATTGCGGGCATCACGCATCGTCGCGCACCCTGGTGGGCAAGGCGTTCCGCAACGGGTTCTACTGGCCCACGACACTCAACGATGCAACCGAGCTGGTGAGATCCTGCGAGGCCTACCAGTTCCATGCCAAGAAAATCCACCGCCGACTCAAGGCCCCCAGACTATCCCACTCTACTGGCCATTTGGGGCTGGATATCCTGGGTCCATTCCCTCAATCGCCCGGGAGCTACCGCTAACCTCTACGTCACCATCGACAAGTTCACCAAATGGGCGGAGGCGGAAGCCGTCTGCACCATCCCAGCCGGGTCCGCGGTCAAGTTCATCAAGGGCCTCGTGAGCCGGTTTGGGGTCCCTAACCGCATCATCACCGACAACGGCTCGCAGTTCAGTAGCAATATCTTCAATACATATTGTGCTAACCTTGGAACGCAGATTTGCTACGCTTCGGTGACACACCCCAGGAGCAATGGCCAAGCCGAGCGTGCCAACGCGGAGGTCTTGAGAGGCCTCAAGACCAGGAACTTCAAGAATAAGCTCGAGGCCTGCGGCAGGGGCTGGAAAGGCGAGCTCCAGTCCGTGTTATGGTCCATCCGCACCACCGCCACCAAGCCAACAGGCGAGACCCCGTTCTTCCTCGTCTACGAAGCAGAAGCGGTTCTCCCTCATGAGGTCAGGCATTGCTCCACGCGGGTCCTGGCGTTTGATGAGAAGCATCAGGATGCCATGCGGGGGATGGACCTTATGCTCGGAGAGGAACGCCGCCGCCAAGCCTCACTTCGAGCAGCAAGGTACCAGCAGGCGCTGCGACGGTATCACAGCCACAACGTCCGCTCCAGGACGCTCGAAGTGGGTGCTCTTGTTCTGAGGCGGGTGCTCTCCAGGGAAGGGCTGCATAAGCTCTCACCCATGTGGGAGGGCCCGTTTACGATTGCCCGTGTTTCCAGGCCTGGCGCCGCGCCCCTGGAGACGTAAGACGGGATCCCCATCCAGAACGCCAGGAACATCCATCACCTCCAGAAGTTCTACCCAAGAAGCAAGGCCCAGTGCCTGTGAAGGTCTCCGCTCGTGACACTCTCACGTAATAATGAGTGGGGTTGTACACGCCCCGGAGTCTCCGGAGTGCCGCCCTCAGGCCTCGGGGGCTCCCTCCGATGTCCTAGTGGTAGCACTTAGCTCCGCGCTGGTGAGAAGACTAGACAAGGTGCCGGAAGCGGCTGTTCATCTGCTTTCTATATTTGGTTTGCCCCTTTTTAGTGGAATTCAAAGTTTTGGCGTTTCTCGATGGCTTGGTTGAATCCCCTCTTCTCTCTAATTCTTCCCTCGATTATTTGTTTTGTGCCAGGGAGGGCGGCAGTTGCCCGAGGCTCTCCCTCGCATGCCTCGCAAGGGGGCTGGACAGGTGTGTGTGCGTGTGCGCGCTCCCTTGGTCTCCGCAAGGCACCCTCAATTGAGCTTGTGATCGGCGCACCCCGTTTTAAGTCCGTGCCCCACAGGTTCCGCAACATGGTGCACTGGGCCATGATCAGCCCATGCCTGAGGCCTAGCGCAAGGTGGGATAAGGATTTCCTAACGAATTTTTGCAGCTTCGCGATGTCGCCCGAGTCGGCGGCAGGGAAGCCCCACAACATGCCAGGAGGCGCACGCCCTCACAAGGTGGAAGCTGCCCCGGATGTATCAAGCTAAGTTATAACTCTACGCCCGCATAAAGCACAAATTCCACAACACAATCCGGAGACAATAAACATAGCACAAAGCAGCATAAGCACTACGGTTCATTACATGCCCTCGCAGGGCCCCATACTTGTTTCTTGTAATGCAGGAGGAAAGGAAAGGACAGGCAAAAGCGGCTCCTACGGCGCGGCAGTCGGTGTCAAAACCGGCGGATCTCGGGTAGGGGTCCCGAACTGTGCGTCTAGGATCGATGGTAAAAGGAGACGGGGGACACGATGTTTACCCAGGTTCGGGCCCTCTCTATGGAGGTAATACCCTACTTCCTGCTTGATTGATCTTGATGAATATGAGTGTTACAAGAGTTGATCTAACACAAGATCATAATGGCTAAACCCTAGAAGTCTAGCCTGTATGACTATGGTAATGTGTATCTATCTATCCGGACTACGCTCTCTGGTTTATATAGACACCGGAGAGATCTAGGGTTACATAGAGTCGGTTACATCAGAGGGAATCTACATAGTCGTTTGCCAAGCTTGCCTTCCACGCCAAGTAGAGTCCAATCCGAACACCGATACAGTCTTCGGCCTTCATGTCTTCGCAGCCCATCAGTCTGGCCCAATGGATAACAGTCCGGACGCCCGAGGACCCCTTAGTCCAGGACTCCCTCAGTAGCCCCTGAACCTGGCTTCAATGACGAGGACTTCTGCGTCCAGACAGTCGACAATTTGGTTCTTTTTGACTAAGAACCTAGTCGAGAGCTCCCTGGCTGAATCGTCGGGCTCCTGGACAATATGACTCAAGTCATCGGCATCTAGTGGCCGGACATATGTTCCTTGGAAGTTGTCTCGAAAGGCGTCTTCCAAATCTTCTCAGTTCCAAATAGAATTTTCTGGCAAACTGTTTAGCCAGTACTGAGCTGGCCCTTTGAGCTTGAGAGGTAGGTATTTAATGGCATGGATGTTGTCTCCGCGAGCCATGTGAATATGGAGGAGGTAATCCTCAATCCATACCGCGGGATCTGTTGTTCCATCAAATGACTCAATGTTAATGGGTTTAAACCCGTCTGGAAATTCATGCTCCATTACCTCGTTAGTGAAGTAGAGAGGGTGTGCGGCTCCTCTATGTTGGGAACACTATGAAGCACTTCAGGCGGACTCTGTTTACGGTGTTCGGACCGGGCGTGGTCGGCTCTGTTGTGTCCGAATAGGTAACCATCATCACCGGTCGGGGCATGTCCCTGCGATCTGTATATCGATTTTGTGTGTCCTGTTCTACCCTCCAGGTCTTTTTGGATGTCGCGAGTATTCCCCTAAGCTGTTTTGTTCTTGTTTTGACAGCCGGATGGGTTGGTATGGTGCTCTGCTTGGGCTGCTGCTTTATCCGGACCAAACTATGGTCAGCCTGCCGCATTATTCGATGGTGGTGTGGGCTCCAAAGCCCTGCCATCGTATTGAGGGAGCCACCTACTCTTGGGGTGGATTTTGTCTAGGCCGCTAAGGCCGTATTCTTCGGTGGCCAAGACCTCGGTCCATCTATCATTGAGCAAATCTTGGCTCGCTTGAAGCTGCAGCTGCTTCTTCCTTAGGCTCCTTGCAGTGGCTATGAGCCGGCGTTTAAAGCGCTCCTGCTCGAGGGGTTCCTTAGGCACGACAAAATCTTCATTGCTAAGGATCTCCTCTTCCTCGGAGAGTGGGAGATAATTGCTATCCTCTGTGTCTCCATATGTGGCCTGTTCATCAGGGTTGTCTTGCCCGCCTTCCTGTTCCTCCTGTTCGGATCCTACCTCAAAAGGGTCTTCATTGTCCGGAGTGTTATCTTCTCCGGTGCTAGTATTGTTTTCTCTTGAGCGACGTGACTTAGAGCGGCGCCGGGTGTGCCGGTGTTCGGACTATGTACCAAGAGGTTTATCCTCAACCGGATCCTCCTTGTCATCATTGAGAGCTTCATTGGGTGTGTCTACCATACACACGTCGTACCATGAAGTGGCCATCCCGCGTCTAGTGGGTAGTGAGCTCTGGCCTTGCCCCTCATCGTCGTCCATACCGTCGATGTCTTCGGAGCTGAGGTTAAGCGTGTTGGTTGGGTCTTTGACAGTGGCTATGAATTGGGTGGCGGGTGGGAAGAAAAATTCTCCATCGTCCGCCGCAAGTTCGAACCGAACATAGTTCGGCGGCGAGTCGCCTGCCAGGGATAGGTTTTTTAGTGAGTTTAGTACGTCGCCCATGGGCAAGTGTTGGAAGACGTCTGCGGCGCTGAACTTGAAGATCGATAATCGATTGAGTTTGATATGCGCGGACTCGCCGGGTTCAGAATTTGTCGCCGGAGACGAGTCCGGGGTTCCGTTGATGCATATATCGTATGAAGGAGAATCTGTGTGCGGCTCCAATGCCACGGAATCGGTAGCCTCCATGATGGGGTTGAGCTTCCCATCTTCGGGCGACTCGATCTGCTCCGGATCTAAGGCCAGAGTTGTTACGGGAGCTATCTCCTGGATGTGGCCCGATGGCAGGTTTAAGCCATGCTTATCGGGGCGAAGGGCCGCGGTTTCAAATCCGTGAAAGATCAGGTCTCCACAGATATCCGCGACATAGTTCAAGCTTCCAAATCTGACCTGATGGCCGGGCGTAGCTATCAATCTGCTCCAGATGGCCAAGTGAGTTGGCCCGCAGTACGAAGCCGCCGAATACGAAGATCTGTCTGGGGAGGAAGGTTCCTCCTTGGGCAGCGTCATTGTCGATGATTGAAGGGGCCATCGAACCTTTCGTCGATGGCACAGTGGAACTCTTAATGAAAGCACCAATGTCAGTGTCAAAACCGGCGGATCTCGGGTAGGGGTCCTGAACTGTGCGTCTAGGATCGATGGTAACAGGAGACGGGGGACACGTTGTTTACCTAGGTTGGGCCCTCTCTATGGAGGTAATACCCTACTTCCTGCTTGATTGATCTTGATGAATATGAGTGTTACAAGAGTTGATCTACCTCGAGATCGTAATGGCTAAACCCTAGAAGTCTAGCTTGTATGACTAGGGTAATGTGTATCTATCTATCCAGACTACGCTCTTCGGTTTATATAGACACCAGAGAGATCTAGGGTTACATGGAGTCGGTTACATCAGAGGGAATCTACATAGTTGGTTGCTATGCTTGCCTTCCATGCCAAGTAGAGTCCAATCCGAACACGGATACAGTCTTCGGCCTTCATGTCTTCGCAGCCCATCAGTCCGGCCCAATGGATAACAGGTCGGACGCCCGAGGACCCCTTAGTCCAGGACTCCCTCAGCGGCTGCTCACGAGGATCGGCCCCCCGGGCTCAGCCGGAGCCCTCCTCGCGCTTCACTAGGGCACGGTGACGGGACGACCCGCCACCGTTCTTGAAGCGAGCCCGACAATGTGGCGGCTGGTCATAGCCGCCACTGCTGAAGCTTTCGCAGGAGGAGGAGCTGTCATTACCGGACGAGCCGCGGCCGTCGCCGAGGGCGAGTCCACCCTCGTACTCGTCACGGCCGTCGCCAAGGCCAGGCACTTCGTCAACATCGCTGTCTTCAGGGCAGCAACCGGCGCGGCGATCGTCTTCCCCGAACACTCTCACGAAGAGGGTCGCAGCACCGTCGTACTTGAAGTGGAGGGTGCACCGCCTATTCAGACCGCGTGTGCGGGAAAACGTCTGCCAGCTGCGGGCCAGGGCTACGTTGCCCGCGATGGAGACCTCCACCACGACCCACAAAGCCTTGCTGCAGCAACCATCGGCTTGCAGCCAGAGGCCGCCAGGACCCGTGGCTGGCAGCTCGCCGGCAAAGGAGCGTGGAAGCTGAAGCCAGGTGCCGGTCGGCTTCTCCGACCACACGACGAACTCCAGCAGCACCTCCGCCGAGTGGAAGCGCGGCCGGGGAGGCCGAGCGACCATGGCGGACCTCCCTTCGTGGGCAAGACTGCCACGTCTCGGGTGGCTCCCGCCGCGTGAGGAGACGCCGCGCAGCCGCCAGGGACGGTGCCAGACCCCGAAGAAGTTCGTCCACGCCCACGAGGGACCACGGCGGGGGTTGCGGCGTGCTTGCGAGGGCGACCACATCCCCTCTTAGGCGGTGGCGATCCGGGCCCCTCCTGGAGAGCCTTCAACCTCTTTGTCAGCGCCATGAGTGTCGTTGCAAGGCGGTGGAGCAAAGAGGAAGAAGAAGCATGGCGGAATGGTGGAAGAGATGAGCAACGGGGGCTCCACCCCTCTCCCCATTTATAGCCAGAAGGAGGCCAACCGCCGGCCTCCACGATCGCAGGTAATGATGGTTTCTCTTCTGCACACAGCAGGGACACGTCAAGTCGGACGGTTGCTGAGGCAGCAAGGGGAAGTGGAGACGCCCACGTCCTGTCAATCGCCATGCGTCAATCAAGGACGCAGGCGAATGGGGCCGCGGCGCTCCAAACTAGCCCTTTGGCTTCGCCTCGAAGCCAAGTCCTAGCGCGCCTTAGGCCCGGGGGCTACTGTCGCGTCCTGGGAACGGGGGTACCCAGACTTGCCTACCTGCGGCCAAGGGCGTGGCTCCACCAACGGCCTAGTACGGCCCACCTTTAGCAGCAACCACTCAAGACCCTCGTGAGGGGCCAAGCCTCGCGAGGCAGACGACACCAAGACCCCCTCAGGGGCGGCCTCGCTAGGCTGACTCCCGAGGAGCGGAGATATCTATGGAAGGGGCACCTCGCGAGGCCCGCGTGACGTGAGCCACGATGACCAAGGCCAGGCAGGTGCCAGCGGGTGCAGAGTACATGTTTCCTATTTGGTGCTAAAGGGGCAAACACAGGTGAGGAGTCCCGAGGCATTAGGCAAAGGTTTACATATCGGTGCAACAAGACCAACACTAGCAGGCGGCAGGATGGAGGTCACCACGGAGCCCACGGCGGCATCACCACCAGAACCTTTGGCAAGCGAAGACCACCTTTTGTCAGGATAGCTTGTACTAGTTGTCTTCCTTCAAAATTGGCCATTGTGGGTTCGCTTTCCGCCTAACATTTGGGAAGAGGACCGGGGCCTCTATAAATAGGACTAGCCACTACCGTAGTCAGGGATCGGCTCATCTTGGATTGGATCTACTCCACCAAGGCCATCTCACCAGCTCATCGAGCTCAAGAACACCTCTCCTCAGGAGAATGTCCATCCACTGTACTAGTTCATCCTTAGCCCACGAGGCAATCCACCACACCACACTTGAGTAGGGTATTACACCACAACAGTGGCCCGAACCAGTATAAACTCTCGTGTCTCTTGTTCCTTAGGTTCGGCAAGCTAGGCCGTGAGATCGTTGCGAGAGCGAGCTAAGGAGAGAGAGAGATCTTCGTGCGCACCCCAGAGTTCGAACCTCAAGGTTTTGCCAGAACCCATAATCCGACAAGCACGTCAACTATTCAGAGCAGAGCATTGGAAGAATTTATTGCTGAATGGATGCTAACCCCTGATGAAGAAGTGATAGAAACAGTTATCCCCGGCAAGGAAGCACCCCAAGAATGGATCATGTATTTTGATGGTGCCTTCTCCCTACAAGGTGCAGGGACTGGCGTGCTTCTCGTTTCCCCCACTGGGAAGACTTGAAGTACATCCTCCAGATGCATTTTCCCCGGGAGAAGGCTACCAACAATACTGCAGAGTATGAGGGGCTCCTTGCCGGGCTCAGGATTGCAACAGAGTTGGGGTTCAAGAAGTTGATCATCCGTGGAGACTCACAACTTGTGGTGAGACAAGTCAACAAGGATTACCAAAGTCCATTGTTGGAGGCATATGTTGTGGAAGTGAGAAAGTTGGAGGAGCGGTTTGATGGGTTGCAAAAAGAGCACGTACCCCATGCGGAAAATAGCATTGCTTATCACCTGTCAAAGTGCATTGCGCAAAAGC
This sequence comes from Aegilops bicornis, assembly GCA_021605145.1. NCBI lineage: Eukaryota > Viridiplantae > Streptophyta > Magnoliopsida > Poales > Poaceae > Aegilops > Aegilops bicornis. Next base: position 400,642,121 of record CM038670.1, on the reverse strand, counting down.
TCCCTGTGGAACCAGGAACTTTTGTTCTCCATCATCTGACTCAGCCCTTCGTATCCCCGGCAACAATGGCCAGAAAGAGGAGGAAACTGGACTCCGGCAGACCTCTCCTGGTAGAACCTCTCGAGGATCCCGGCAGGGGGCTTACCGAGAACAACTCCCCTTCGGATGCTGAGCTGCATCCTCCCGCCAGACCACCGGTCCCCGTGGTCGAGGAGCGCACTAACATGAATGAGGAGGTGACGCTGGTCCTCGTTGCAGAGCCTCAGGCTCCAACTTGGGCGCGGCACATACTCTATTTCCTCTAAACTGGATAACTTCCCGAAGAGCAAGAAGAAGCTGAAAGTGTAGCCCAGAGGGCTAGTATTTATCAGTTCGTGGATGACACACTATACAGAAGAAGGCTCAACGGTGTGAAATTGAAGTGCATTTGCCGGGACGAAGGAAAGGAACTGTTGGCAGAGATACACAAAGGCATGTGCGGCTCACACATCGGATCAAGGGCTCTGGTTGGAAAAGCCTTCTGGCAAGGATTTTATTGGCCCACAGCCCTCCAAGATGTAGTTGAGCTAGTCACCAAATGTGAAGCTTGCCAGTTTCATTCTAAGAACATCCATCTGCCTGCCCAAGCTCTTTAGACAATCCCTTTGTCATGGCCGATTTCGGTCTGGGGGCTCGATATCCTCGGCGCTTTCCCCCGTGCTATCAGGCGCTTTGAATTCTTCTTCGTTGCAATTGACAAGTTTACAAAGAGGCCGGAAGTAGAAGCCGTGAGAAAGGTGACTACTCAGTCAGCTGTCAAGTTCTTGAAAGGATTGGTGTGCCGCTTCAGAGTCCCTCCCCGGATCATCACTGACAATGGCACCCAATTCACGAGCCAAGCTTTCATGCAATACGTTCATGCCCTCGGAAGTAAGATCACATTTGCCTCTATTGCACATCCAAAGAGAAATGGGAAAGCTGAGAGGGCGAACACTGAAGTGTTGCGAGGACTCAATACGAGAACATTTGATAAGCTGCAGAAGTGTGGCAGACGATGGATCGACGAGCTTGCGGTGGTTCTTTGGTCCCTCGGAACGACACCAAATCGAGCTACCGGGCAGACTCCCTTCTCGCTAGTCTATGGGGCAGAAGTAGTTATCCCCACAGAACTCATTTACAGCACCTCGAGTGCTTGCCTATGATGCAGTAACGTAGGAACATTCCCGTTGTGTCGACGCTGTGCTTCTCAAGGAGAACCATCTCCAGGCTGCTATGCGCGTTGCACGCTATCAGCAAGCCTTGCATTGCTATCACAGTGATAGAGGCGGGGTGTCCCGATCTTTTGATGAGATGATAACTATCGATTTTGTGGAGACGACTTTGACGTCCGACTACAAACGTGCACGACGTTGCGCCTTAGCAATCGCTAAACCAACTCCGAGAGGTTATTGACCACGCCGGAGCATGATCAACCTGACCACGAAGGTCTATTCCTGCAAGCAATCAAAGAACAAGCAAAAATATGATTAAGCAATCTAAATATTGCGAATATGGATGAAGAATTGAGAAAAGTGGGGTTTCATAAGCGGTCTTGGTCTGGTCGTTGGACACAAACGAAGTACATGAAGTTGCAGCGATGGCTAACTTTTCCAGTCTAAACGATGCCTTAAGGGCTATATTTGTACGGAAAAGAGAGGGGATTTCGTCCACCTTAGGCAAGGTGGAACTAAAACACCTCCTAAGTCATTTCCCCTACAATATGGACTCTAAAAATAGATTACATGGGCCTGGCCCAAAATAAGGTGGCGCAACACCAATAATAAGATATGGACGAAATTTATGAAAGGCCATCTTGTATATTTCGTCCATCTTCTTGTATGTCATCATGGTGGCTTCAAAGTCCGGAAATCTCCACTTGAACCTCTGTTCTTGTTCCCTTGGCATGCACCTTTATCTCCGTGCTTGACGATGCTCCAATGTTCATCCTTCTTGTCCGTGCTAGGCCCTTCAATTGCAAGCAACACAAATGTATCTAAGTTAGGCAACATCATATTCTCATGAACACTATAAACATTATCAAGAAAAGAAAGTACCTGATAACTTAATTGGCGTATGCGAGCTCTAGCAATTGTTCCAAGAGGTAAAACAACAGGGGATACGGGTGTAATTGCGGTAGCCATGTCCTCATCATCCTCCCCTTCTTGAAAACAAATCCGTCCTCGTCGTTGCTTAGTCTGAAATGTGGCTAACAAAAGAGACAAGGTGTACACGTTGTATATGTATATGTCATCCATTTTTACTGATCTCAGTTGGGGCACATGTGACATTGTTATAGAATAGCACCCTTCACAAGTCATGAAATATAAAGCCAATATATTATCACAAGAAGTCAAAGGCATGAAAAATATTGCAACTCAGTTTGCACATATAAGTGAAGCTCTTATTCATATCAAAAGATTGACAATGCTTATCATTAAACCATCCCATCATTGATGAACCATCACCAAGATTAGAGGTCATATCAAAATGATTAAACATTGGCACAATTATTTTCAAACGTATTTGATCCAAATTTAAGTTATTCCCTGATTCACATGGTTCTTTCGCATCAATAGTTAATTCAATGGGTTCACTCAAAATTGTTTGATCACATGGCAAAGTCAAATCATCAACAGAGTCCTCTAAAATAGCTGGGGTGATCAAAGTAGTAGGTAGCTCATGGCATGGTGCATTTAAATTAACAACGCATTCATCATACTCATGTGGAGGTGGAAGATTAATACCTTTGTCATTACCTATTTTGGTTAACTCAGATGATGTAGGCACTCTAGGTCTAGGTGGCGACAGGTCACGTGGTGGAGGTGATGTAGTGCTAACAACAATGGATGTTGTTGTCATAGTAGGCGCAGTGGTGGAAGGAACAACCGTTGCAACTCTTGGGATTTGCACCTTCTACTTGTTTGTCTTCTGGGCAACACGTCTTGTTATCTCCTGTTCAGCTTTGCAAGCAAGACGAAACAAACGGTCCATAGGATAACACTGTTCATGACTTAGTATCTCCTGAATGTCACGGTTTAATCCTCCCCAAAATCTATCCATAAAATCATCTTCAGTTTCTTCTAAAGAGGAATGCAACAAGGTAGTTTGTAAATCATCATAATATCTCGTTACAGTGTCAGTACCTTGTTTTAAATGTTGCAACTTTTTAATCATATCACGAGTATAATAAGCGGGTACGAATGTATGTCGCATGGCAAGTTTCAAATCATCCCAGGTAATAGGTATATAATCAGGGTGTAACCGACAATATTCACTCCACCAAACTAATGCATAAGCAGTGAAAGAACCAACCGCAACCTTAACTTTTTTACGTTCATCAAAATTATGGGAAGCAAATATATTATTTATGTCGAACTCCCATTCAATATATAAAGCAGGTCTAAAACAGCCATTAAATGATGGTATAGGAACATTAACCTGATCATGTGCATTTGGATGTTTAGGCCCTTCCCAGTGCTCCACCGTGGACAGGTGCTAAGCATGCCACATAAGCAAAAAAGTGATATGTCACAACATTTAAAGAGGGGAGAGAGTACTTTGATGACCCCAGGAAGAACCAATGCCAAGCGCGAGAACCTAGGCAAACCACTTAAATGAAATAATTTGGCCAATGCATGAAAGACTTTAGGTGCTAACTCATTAAATAAAGTGTGCTTAGCAACAACAAGTTAAGCATCTATGCATTGGGGACTTGAGTTGCTAAGGTATTTAATGCACTTAGCACCTCATCTAAGCACCTTTGCATTGGGAGAGGTCTTATGCACCTCTCGTGATCGTTGTGGAATTTGCATAGGTGGTGGCACGTCTCCCGCGATCGACAAAACCCATGAATTGACTCTAGATCCTGTCATGATTAGTAGAAACAATAAACAAAATCCAAAAATGATGTTCCTATAACTACTAGGATGTGGTGGTAAGACGCTCACAGTAAAGCAAATATCAATGTCTTAACAGTTCTTACCATGCAGCAGGCGGTGATCGGCAACTAGCGATGTCAAGTAACTCCAAAAGTTGGGTAAAGCGATTGCGAGGTGAACGTATGGATACACGGTGTAGAAATATGTGGAGCTGGGTTGGCTTTATATATGTGGAAAAAAATGCTACCACCACGTTAATTAATGCAAGCTGAAAATTTATTCAAAGTGATCGAGTGCTTGTCCTAGGCTAGACTGTACTAGAGACGCGAGCCTATGACACAAATGAATATTCACGCAAAGAGAAAATAATGAGCGTACGGAGACAGACCGAGTTGAAACGCCAAAGAAAAATAAGAGTTGATGCACTCTTCCTTTGTTTTTTCAACCTTTCCAAACGAACCAAAACTGAACAACATGTATTCTTCTTTTCTTTTCTTTTTTGTCTCAATATCTAGAACGCCTCCTTTCCCTTGCAAAAGTATATGGACCAACTGCCACAAACCACTGCGCACTTTCCTTTTTTTTACTTGTTTCCTTCTTCACGTTGGAGCAAAGCCTCCTCTTAATGCTCTCTTTTTTTTCAGAAGGAAAAGTCCAAGGATGTCTTTCCTCACGTGAAACAATGGATCGGTCCAACAAGAGGAAAAAAAAACCTGCCAACAGATCTGCACCGAAATTATTCTATGCCAAAACTAAATTAAAGATCCAAACACTCCAACAAACTCTCTTTCACGTCTTTTTAATCTCTATTATTTTTCTTCAACAAAATCTTCCAGCCAAAAAATGATTTTTGTGCACCCGGTCAATATTTCTTTCCTTTTCAACCGATCCAAAATTTGGATGTAACATCCCAAAATTCTAAAATTTGGAATGTTATAAACAAATAGATAGATTTGATTGATTTTTTAATTGATTGTTTGATTGATTGACTGAAAGTGAGTGAATTCGAAACTTTTGAAAGTTAAATGAGAGGGAATAAAATGACTTTCCGAAACTTTCATTTTTCTTTTATGATCTTCGGGAATTCAAATTCTTTTCATCACAAAACCCTGGAGAGAAGATGACATGACTTCTTCCATTTATTTAAATGACAAGGGGTGTTGAAAATATTTGAATTTCATTTGGAAAACATTTCCAATTCTAAAACTTTATGCAACTCAATGATTTTCACGAGAGAAGATAAAATGACTTCTTCAAATTATATGAAATATGAGTTGGGAGTTTCAAAGATTTAAAATTCAAAGTTCTCTTGAATTTATTTCCAATTTGGAGTTATTTGAGTTTTATTCAAATTATTTTTCTTCAAAAATAAAATATATGGAAAATAGGGTAACATGATTCCCTACCTCAGAAAAATGGAGAGAAATAAATTTGAATTCATTTTGATATTTTTAAAATGATTTTTATTGGATTTTATTGGACCAGTAGCACAGTTTGAATTATTAGAATTTGTGTGTATTTTATTTGAATCTAGAATAATGTTCATGTTGTAGAAAATCTTTTTCTGAAAATTTTGATATATTATATGCCTATATAAAATTTTTATTTCTTTGGTTTTATTATTTTTTGTCTCTGTCTTAAAAAAATGTTTTAAAAAAAAGGACTCTCGCCGACTGGGCCGGCCCAGCTCCTGTGCCGCGGCCCAGCCACCTCCTCATCGTCCCGAGCTCGGGAGGGACTCCCGAGCCAAGACGCTGCTGGCCGTGGCCTCCACGGACTCCCTCGCCTCCGTTGCCCCTCCTCCACGCAAGAGCCGCCACCTCCTCCCTCTATATAATCCGAGCCCCGGACCCCACTTCTCCTCCTCGCGCCCGCCCTCGCCAGATCCGCGCCGCTGGCGTCTGAGCACGCCGCCCGGCCGCCTTGGCCGCTACTCAGACTCCACCACCACCGCCACCTCCGCCCCTGCCGCCCTTGACCGGGCCACCGCCCTGCTTGAGATTCGAACCGCCGCCCGTGTCTCCGTTGACCGCCGCCGGCCGGACCCCGTTTAGCCGGTAAAAAAACCGCCCGGCCCGATCCGGTTTATTTTCCTGTTTCGTTTTTTTTAAAACCCGGTTTTGTTTTTTTTAACCTAGTTATTTAGTGAATGATCGCTAGGTTAGATCTGTTAGTGAACGCTTTCGTTCATTAGGTCTCGGTAGCGAGCGTTCGCTCGATAGTTTTTTTCTTTTTATTTTCTATTCAGGGACCTATTTGTAGTAGTTCTTTTACAGAATAGCCCCTAGTTTTCAAACGTTAATAACTTTTTACTCGTTAGTCCAAATCCAACGAAACCAACGCCCACTTCTTCGTTATGATCCCCTCTATCCAGTAATCCAACTCAAACATGTTTTTGAAAGTTTTAAAATTAGAATTCAAACAGATTTGTATTCAAACTTCGTTTGATTGTAACTTGAGTTCGTAACTCCGATTTAGTTGATTCTTTTTGCAAATCGAAGCTCTTGACCTAAACTTTCTGATAAGGCCAAATCCATATAATTTTGGTACTGTTAGAAATTGTTTTATGTTGCAAGAGTTATTTGATTGGTTTTGATGTTTTCCGAATTGTTTCTTCGTTCTTTTTGATGTTTTGAGTGATTGCTTATGTGTGGCTATTGTTGATTGCTTACGATAGATTGACCGGAGTGTGACGAGTAGAACTATCAAGAGTTTTGAGTGCGAATCATCTTCATCAACATTGCAGGCAAGTAACACTTGATCATATCTTTTTCTACCCAGTTTTTATGCATTAGTTTCAACCCTCAAACATTGCATGATTAGGATGTCATTAATTTGTGGGTTGGGAAGTAGATGATGAGGTAGGAACCTATTGCCATGTTACTTTCAAACCCTGGGGAGTTACTTCTACGTTATGCTTATACTGCCATGCTATGCTCATAGACGCGGTTTGGGTTTGAGAGATATTCACGACAGATGTGAGATTGTTAATTAATGGTTAACTATAAGGTGGCAACTTAAATACACATCTGGGTGGATTGAGGCACCTGGGGAACCCAGTGTTGTCTGTTTTCTTGGAAATCCCGGGGTACCCGTGTGATCTTCCTATGGACCGCCACCCAGGCTCAAAGGGAACTGAGATTATTCATGCTAGGAACTTCCGTGTGCAGCCACAAGCTATTATGGGCTCTAGCATAGTTGAGTAAGTTACGTGAAGCTCTCAAGAGGTAGATCGGCAGGTAGTGGGTTTTATAGGTTTGGTATGATCTATCCAGTAGAGAGTTAATGTTTCGAAAGGCGTGTCTCGGTCATCCGTCTCTCAAACACCATGTAGTGCGAGAAACCAACGGAGGCGATCGAGTCTTGTGGGGAAAAGTGCGCAAACCTCTGCAGAGTGTACAAACTAATCATGGTTAGCCATGTCCCGGTTATGGACGTTTCTGAGTATCTAGTACTTGAGTATTCACAAGTATCCCATCACTCTTAACTAATTTTGCTGGGTTGTTAATTACCTTAATTGGGATCATCTGAGTTGGGGGGGTACCTTCTCAATGATGTTTCAACCACCATGATAGTTAAATAAAATTTATTCCTTTGATGTAGGGAAAAAATGGCTTTTTGCAAAACTGTAACCATAGAGCTTTCCACCAGCCATATATGCATGTAGTATAGGCTTATTCCTTCATTATTCTCTATGTGTTACTTTGCCAGCATATTCCATGTGCTGACCCGTTTTCGGGCTGCAACGTTTCATGTTGCAGACTTTTCAGACGTCGAGAAAGTGATACGTTAGTGTTACGATTTCCTATACTCAACTTTGCCGATGGTGTTGATGGGAATCCACAACCTTGTTGCTTCCGCTATCTTTTGGATTGAGGTAATAGTATTTACGCTACCTTATACATGTGATTTACCTCTGTTATAAATTCTTCGAGTACTGTGTGTGTCAGCATACCGATCCAGGGATGACACGAAAGCACAGAGACTTGATCCATTCGGGTCGGGTCGCTACAAGATGGTATCAGAGCACATGTTGACTATAGGACGTGACCCTAGAAACTGACAAGCCCATAGGAAAGATTTTTCTCTACAACTTCATTTTCAAAAGATCTTTTACCTCTCTTCTCTTCTGAGCTTATTCAAATATTCCCTTTTAGTGAAGACCATACCCCTTTTCCCTTTTGACCACTCAAAGATTCGACCGATGAGACCACTCCAAGGAGACAAAATATTGGACAACTAAGACCATTTGGAATGAAGAGGATTTTTCCGTGTAAATGGAAACTACAACTGTTGAAGACTCCGAAGACTATGAGATTTTGAAGACTCTAAAGTATTCGCAGATCTTTATGACCAAAGAAGGCTACACTTATGGAACTTGGCAGACTATGGAAGCTGTCAATACCCGAGATCAAGGTGTATCGGAGAAAGACCGGAACATGAAGTATAGAACTCAAAAGTTCTGTCAAGGAAAACCCTAAGGTAGGAGATATCAACTATGGAATGATAGCTCATGGAAATGACAAGAGCAGAAACACGCTATCCATGATGTTATCGCTAGCTTATGCTATTGTCACCATGCGGAGTTAAGTATGCAGATACATGGAAGGATGGATGGTAGAAGGCTGATGGAGCATCTGTCAGCAAAAGATGTAGTTTAAATCTTAGCTGGTGTATCACCAGGATGCTGAGTGTTACATCGGGAAGTTAAGATGGACCTACAAGAAGCAATATTTGACAAGAAGGCAATTGGTGAAGAATTCAGGAACTGGAACCGAAAGTAGACAAGTCAAGGAGAAAAACATCGAGATACTGTGGAGATTCATCGAATCAAGGACATAGGACCGTGGTTCATGCCAAGGATGTTGAAACCCAGAAGTTTGAAATGCAACTTCAAAATATTAAAGACGGTACGAGAGACCTCGCGACAACAGAGATGAGCTGGCAAAAAGGACTTGAGAAAGACAAGCACGATCGGAAGAAGCCATTGGAGACATGATCAAGACTTGAAGAGTTTGATGACCTTGAAGATTTATTGACCTTTAGAAGACCAAACCCCAGTTTCATACCTACGTTAGATGCGACGATTGTGAGCTGTCATTTTGTTTGATGTTTTTCCGACAGCCACAATAAAATCTGTTTTTCAAAAACTTTTGTTTGTATTGTGTGCATCCCTCTCGATCTCTCTTATCCCACCCCAAACCCATGGACCCGTTAGAAAATGAATGGAGAAGAGCTTGGACTTTCTGGACCGATGAGTCAATTGGAGACGGACCGATGGATTCAGAACATGGAGGATCACATGGAGAATAACCCTATAGCTGAAAAGTATATAGCCCAGCAAGCTCTTGAGTGCTTTGAAAGAGGTGCCAATACCTGGTAGAGGATGTTTAAAAGCATCAATGGATGGCAAAGAGTAAACACTTGGAAGGAATTTAAGTTGACTTTGCCAAAGTCTCGTCTTGTGTCCCAGAAATTGAGGCCTTATGGAAAAGGATATGAAGAAAACTTGTGCATACAAGCTTTGTGGAGAAATAAGACACAACCATAAAGAAAATAAGGATGAATACCCTCATAAGAAGAGGATTACCAAAGGAGTTAGCCGAGGATTTTCAGGGAACTTCAATTGGAGATTGTTCCCAAAAGGTTTTGTTGCAGTAATGGAAGTTCAGTCTACATTGTTGGAAGAGATCAGTGAAGCTCAGAAGGATGACACAGAGATTGCTGAGGTAAAAGAGAGGATGAGCAAAGGAAAGGCCAAAGGCTTTCGTAAGGATAAGCACGACACCTTATGGTTTGAGGACAATGTACATATACCCAATAATGCAAAGATCAGGAAGTTAATACTTCAGGAGGCTCATGGCTCACCATACACGATTCACCCTGGAAACACCAAGATGTATTTGGATATGAAGGAGTGTTTTTGGTGGACTGGTATGAAAAAGGATATTGTCGAGTATGTAGTCATATGTGACGTATGTCAGAGATTTAAGGCAAAGCATCAGAAGCCAGCAGGATTACAACAGCCTATGCCGAGACCCGAATGGAAGTGGGATAAGCTTGGCATGAATTTCATTACCGGATTTCCCAGAACCCGATTGGGATATGACTCTATCTGGGTAGTAATTGACTCGCTTGACCAAAGTGTCTCACTTTATCCCAGTGAAAACCATCTATACAAGTGAGAAGTTGGCCAAGATATATTTGACAAGGATTGTATGTCTGCATGGAGTTCCGAGGACCATCATAGAGGAACACAGTTTACCTCAAAGTTTTGGAATCAGCTGCACCAGAGTTTGGGTACTAGGCTAGAGTTCAGTACAGCCTTTCATCCGCACACAGATGGACAAACTGAGAGAGTAAATCAGATTCTGGAGGACGTGTGCGCTAGAATTATGGATCTAGTAGTGATGATAATCTACCTTACGCGGAATTCTCATACAACAACGGTTACCAAGCTAGTTTGAAGATGGCCCCTTTTGAAGCTTTGTATGGGAGAAGGAGCCAGACACCGTTGATGTGGGATGAAGTTGGAGACCGTCAGTTGTTTGGACCAAATGTGATCAAGGAGTCAGAAGAAAATATTAAGTGGATTCGAGATAGACTGAAGGTAGCTCAGTCCAGGCAGAATAGTTATACATACTCAATAACGCAAGGAGGTAGTCTATGAAATCGGAGACAGAGCATATCTTCATGTGCCCCCTCTGTGAGGAGTTAAACGATTTGGAGTTAAGGGAAAGTTAGCCCCGAGATCTGTGGGACCATACTGAGTTTTGGAGCGTATGGGAGAAGTGGCCAACAAATTGGAGTCACCCGAAGGACTGTCAGGAGTTCATGAAGTGTTTCACGTTTCCCAGTTGAAGAAGTACCATGCAAAAATGGCCAATATTCCCCTGTAAGGACGCTTGACCCTGGAAAGGATAATGATGTTCCACGAAGTGGAGTATGGACTTCATAAGTATAAGTCTTTATCTCGGTAGGTGGGATATCCCACGAGGATGAAGAGATGAATTACTATTGGATATAAAGGAGGTATGATGTTGGAAATATGGATCAATGGAAATTCCATGATGAGTCTAAGTAATCATGTCCTAGTTTGGTGCCAATAGAAGGAAGGGAGACAATAAAATTGGATGGATTTCAAGTATGCCAGGAAGTTGGATGTTGGGATAATGATCAGTTGCCCGCGATGATGATTTCAAGGTTTACAAGTGATGAGGTGGGCCATAACCCACAGGCCCCAGGACCTACCAAGAAGCAAGCACATTCTTGCTGAAGGAAAAACCCTGGAAGAAGTTATGATTTTATCGACAGACGATCTTATAGGAGTTTACGCAAAACCTGAGAGTTGTTAAGGAACGATAGTTGTTTGTTTGGCTTGCAGAAATCAATGGATTTTCCGAACTTGGTTCGTCGACAAGAGAAATTCTGCAATGCTTGTGAGGATGACCAAGTGTTAGAATGTGAGATTTGCTAAACCATGTACAAAGTAATGATTTGGGTGCGGGATGGACTGATCACCATACCGACTTACTCTTATTATTCGCTTTGCTATATGGGATGGTAAATCTGAGTGACTTACCTATGGTAGAGAGACGACGATTAAAACCCTGTCCAAAACCTTAGAATGGTATAGGTATTTTTTTCCCTTGTACAAGGCAGCTTTTGCCAACCGTAGGTTATACGGTGAGGTTCAACCTGCACTGCTTTACGCAGGAGAAACCATAAATTGTTGACCACCATGAGATATCAATAGTTTTTTAGCATTGGCGCCAGACCCGTCAGCTATGAAGACCCAGTCTTGGAACAACCTTACCAAGAAGTAAAGAACAAAAGGATTGAGGAAAAGGTTATGCCACTACCAGAAGAGCCCAGAGAAGGAATTTTCCTTACGATCTGAGAAGACCGACACTGTTAGTAATAAAGGATGGAGCATATGAGTTTTGATGGAACCGTAACAATGCTTCTAAGGTTGGTAGCACCCCAGACCCCTTGTGATGATCGATGGATTTTGAAGACCCCCAAACCCTAACCTATTTCTTGCTAGCCTCTCCGAATCTCGAGGACGAGATTCATTTTAAGGTGGTAGGTTTGTAACATCCCAAAATTCTAAATTTTGGAATGTTATAAACAAATAGATAGATTTGATTGATTGTTTGATTGATTGACTGAAAGTGAGTGAATTCGAAACTTTTGAAAGTTAAATGAGAGGGAATAAAAGGACTTTCCCAAACTTTCATTTTTCTTTTATGATCTTGAGAATTCAAATTATTTTCATCACAAAACCCTAGAGAGAAGATGACATGACTTCTTCCATTTATTTAAATGACAAGGGGTGTTGAAAATATTTGAATTTCATTTGGAAAACATTTCCAATTCTAAAACTTTATGCAACTCAATGATTTTCACGAGAGAAGATAAAATGACTTCTTCAAATTATATGAAATATGAGTTGGGAGTTTCAAAGAATTAAAATTCAAAGTTCTCTTGAATTTATTTCCAATTTGGAGTTATTTGAGTTTTATTCAAATTATTTTTCTTCGAAAATAAAATATATGGAAAATAGGGTAACATGATTCCCTACCCCAGAAAAATGGAGAGAAATAAATTTGAATTCATTTTGATATTTTTAAAATGATTTTTATTGGATTTTATTGGACCAGTAGCACTGTTTGAATTATTAGAATTTGTGTGTATTTTATTTGACTCTAGAATAATATTCATGTTGTAGAAAACCTTTTTCTGAAAATTTTGATATATTATATGCCTATATAAAATTTTATTTCTTTGGTTTTATTATTTTTTTGTCTCTGTCTTAAAAAAATGTTTTAAAAAAAAGGACTCTCGCCGACTGGGCCGGCCCAGCTCCTGTGCTGCCCAGCCCACCTCCTCATCGTCCCCGAGCTCGGGAGGGACTCCTGAGCCAGCACGCCGCCGCGCCGTGGCCTCCACGGACTCCCCTCGCCTCTCCGTTGCCCCTCCTCCACGCAAGAGCCGCCACCTCCTCCCTCTATATAATCCGGAGCCCCGGACCCCACTTCTCCTCCCCTCGCGCCGCCGCCCTCACCAAATCCGCGCCGCCGCGTCTCGGAGTCGCCGCCGACGCCCTTCGCCGCTGAAGCCGCTACTCCGCCGCACTCCACCACCACCGCCACCTCCGCCTCGGCCGACCCTGTGGCCACTGCCGAGTTCACGGAGCAACCGCTCGCCTCATGGAGCCGCCGCCCGTGTCTCCGTTGACCGCCACGGCCGGACCCCGTTTTGATAAAAAAAACCGCCCGGCCCGATCCGGTTTATTTTCTGCTTGCTTTTTTTAAAACCCGGTTTTGTTTTTTTAAACCTAGTTATTTAGTGAATGATCGCTAGGTTAGATCTGTTAGTGAACGCTTTCGTTCATTAGGTCTCAGTAGCGAGCGTTCGCTTGATAGTTTTTTTTCTTTTTATTTTCTATTCAGGGACCTATTTGTAGTAGTTCTTTTACAGAATAGCCCCTAGTTTTCAAACGTTAATAACTTTTTACTCGTTAGTCCAAATCCAACGAAACCAACGCCCACTTCTTCGTTATGATCCCCTCTATCCAGTAATCCAACTCAAACATGTTTCTGAAAGTTTTAAAATTTGAATTCAAACAGATTTGTATTCAAACTTCGTTTGATCGTAACTTGAGTTTCGTAACTCCGATTTAGTTGATTCTTTTTGCAAATCGAAGCTCTTAACCTAAACTTTCTGATAAGGCCAAATCCATATAATTTTGGTACTGTTAGAAATTGTTTTATGTTGCAAGAGTTATTTGATTGGTTTTGATGTCTTAGAATTGTTTCTTCGTTCTTTCCGATGTTTTGAGTGATTGCTTATGTGTGGCTCTTTGTTGATTGCTTACGATAGATCGACCGGAGTGTGACGAGTAGAACTATCAAGAGTTTTGAGTGCGAATCATCTTCATCAACATTGCAGGCAAGTAACACTTGATCATATCTTTTCCTACCCAGCTTTTTATGCATTAGTTTCAACCCTCAAGCGATTGCATGATTAGGATGTCATTAATTTGTGGGTTGGGAAGTAGATGATGAGGTAGGAACCTATTGCCTGTTACTTTCAAACCTTGGGGAGTTACTTCTACGTTATGCTTATACTCGCCATGCTATGCTCAGAGACGTGGTTTGGGTTTGAGAGATATTCACGACAGATGTGAGATTGTTAATTAATGGTTTAATATAAGGTGGCAACTTAAATACACATCTGGGTGGATTGAGGCACCTGGGAACCCAGCGTTGTCTGTTTTCTTGGAAATCCCGGGGTACCCGTGTGATCTTCCTATGGACCGCCACCCATGCTCAAAGGGAACTGAGATTATTCATGCTAGGAACTTCCGTGTGCAGCCACAAGCTATTATGGGCTCTAGCATAGTTGAGTAAGTTACGTGAAGCTCTCGAAGAGGTAGATCAGCAGGTAGTGGGTTTTATAGGTTTGGTATGATCTATCCGGAGTAGAGAGTTAATGTTTCTGAAAGACTGTGTCTCGGTCATCCGTCTCTCAAACACCATGTAGTGCGAGAAACCAACGGAGGCGATCGAGTCTTGTGGGGAAAAGTGCGCAAACCTCTGCAGAGTGTACAAACCAATCATGGTTAGCCGTGTCCCCGGTTATGGACGTTTCTGAGTAGATAGTACTTGAGTATTCACAAGTATCCCATCACTCTCAACTAATTTTGCTGGGTTGTTAATTACCTTAATTGGGATCATCTGAGTTGGGGGGTACCTTCTCAATGATGTTTCAACCACCATGATAGTTAAATAAAATTTATTCCTTTGATGTAGGGAAAAATTGGCTTTTTGCAAAACTGTAACCATAGAGCTTTCCACCAGCCATATATGCATGTAGTATAGGCTTATTCCTTCATTATTCTCTATGTGTTACTTTGCCAGCATATTCCATGTGCTGACCCGTTTTTGGGCTGCAACGTTTCATGTTGCAGACTTTTCAGACGACGAGTAAGTGACACGTTAGGGTTATGATTTCCTATACTCAACTTTGCCATTGGTGTTGATGGAAATCCACAACCTTGTTGCTTCCGCTATCTTTTGGATTGAGGTAATAGTATTTACGCTACCTTATACATGTGATTTACCTCTGTTATAAATCCTTCGAGTACTGTGTGTGTCAGCATACCGATCCAGGGATGACACGAAAGCACAGAGACTTGATCCATTCGGGTCGGGTCGCTACATTGGATCTCCTTTTTTTCACTTTTGTCTTTCAAGTGTTTTTTTCCTTATCCAACGTTACCAAACCAAGATCCGGTCTGATTTTTTTTCAAGACTTCATCCAAGTAGTATAGCACACCACGTCCTCCTGTTCTTCTTTGATTTTTTTTCTCCGTTATTTTCGCCAAGAAAAGTGCCAGACCTTGGAAACCACCAACCGAATCTTTTTTTCTTTCTTGCCTCTCCCCAAGAAAAACTCCACGTGGAAACAACAACTCTCTTGCCAAATGGGGAAACAACCACCTCCCCTTGATTTACGTGCAGATTTCCATTTAAATACTTATCTCCTTCCAAAAGGAAACAACTCACGTGGGATTACTTCCAAATGCAACCGATCTGGTTTTTTTCGGATCAAAACCTGCCCTTTTTTTTTCTTTCTAAACTTGAGCTTGCGAAGTAGTACTTTTGGAAACCAAACCAAGAGATCAGATATTTCTCAAATTGGCTCAAAGCCCACACGTGATTCCCTCCTATTTTTACACAGAAAACTTCCAAACAAACAATTAGATCGGCACCTTCCTTTTTATTTGATGAGCCGATCCAAACTTGCCTTCTTGCTGACTTTGTTTTTTCCGCTTCTATTCTTCTTTTTCACCTATGAAAACCTTCCAACTTAATAACACAACCAACGTGGGAGGGGATCACGTCCCAAATCCCAACAACTATGCCCCACTTCCTTTTTCTCCTCCTATTTTAGCACGAAAAGATATAGATCTCCAAAGCAAAAATGAATCTGCAATCAACTCTTTTTCCCCTTCATTGCTTTTCTTTCCTTATTATTTCTCTGATTTTTCTTCTCACGTAACCAATCTGTTTTCTTTTTCTTGAAATCACTGTCCTTTTTCTCGTACGGCAAACAACCAAAAAAAATATTTCTCCGCTTCTTCAAGATGAAACAAGATGGGACGAACGACGACAATGGATAAACGGTGGTGATGGCGGCAGTGGTAGCGGAATATGACAGTGAGGTGGATGATGGTGTATGTGGATGTGGCATGAAGAAAACGTGACTAGAACTCGAAACTCTAAAAGACTAGACACCAAAACCAGCAACTCAACACACGATGCAACTGAAAATTCAACAATGCAAAAACTAAGTGATATTAGCGAAAGGCTCAGACTGTCTGGGACACGGATAATCTAATCTACAATGTTTTTTTGGTGGCTTATTCTTGGACTCTAGGTATGAAAAATAGATGCAATCTAGACTACAAAAAACTGGAACATCTCACCGAGCAACCAGAAAACTGATACCACTTGATAGAGGCGGGGTGTCCCGATCTTTCGATGAGATGATAACTATCGATTTGGTGGAGACGACTTTGACGATCCGACTACAAACGTGCACGACGTTGCGCCTTAGCAATCGCTAAACCAACTCCGAGAGGCTATTGACCACGCCGGAGCCCGATCAACCTGACCACGAAGGTCTATTCTTGCAAGCAATCGAAGAACAAGCAAGACTATGATGAAGCAATCTGAATATTGCGAATATGGATGAAGAATTGAGAAAAGTGGGGTTTCATAAGCGGTCTTGGTCTGGTCGTTGGACATAAACGAAGTACACGAAGTTGCCGCGATGGCTAACTTTTAACTAAATAGAACCCCAGTCTAAACGATGCCTTAAGGGCTATATTTGTAGGGAAAAGAGAGGGGATTTCGTCCACCTTAGGCAAGGTGGGACTAAAACGCCTCCTAAGTCATTTCCCCTACAATATGGACTCTAAAATTAGATTACATGGGCCTGGCCCAAAATAAGGTGCCGCAACACCAATAATAAGCTATGGATGAAATTTATGAAAGGCCATCTTGTATATTTCGTCCATCTTCTTGTATGTCAGCATGGTGGCTTCAAAGTCGGGAAATCTCCACTTGAACCTCTGTTCTTGTTCTCTTGGCACGCACCTTCATCTCCGTGCTTGACGATGCTCCAATGTTCATCCTTCTTGTCCGTGCTAGGCCCTTCAATTGCAAGCAACACAAATGTATCTAAGTTAGGCACCATCATATTCTCATGAACACTAGAAACATTATCAAGAAACGAAAGTACCTGATAACTTGATTGGCGTATGCGAGCTCTAGCAATTGTTCCAAGAGGTAAAAAAACAGGGGATATGGGTGTAATTGCGGTAGCCATGTCCTTATCATCCTCCCCTTCTTTAAAACAAAGCCGTCCTCGGCGTTGCTTTGTCTGAAATGTGGCTAACAAAAGAGACAAGGTGTACACGTTGTATATGTATATGTCATCCATTTTTACTGATCTCAGTTGGGGCACATGTGACATGGTTATACAAGAGCACCCTTCACAAGTCATGAAATATAAAGCCAATATATTATCACAAGAAGTCAAAGGCATGAAAATATTGCAACTCAGTTTGCACATATAAGTGAAGCTCTTATTCATATCAAAAGATTGACAATGCTTATCATTAAACCATCCCAACATTGATGAACCATCACCAAGATTAGAGGTCATATGAAAATGATTAAACATTGGCACAATTATTTTCAAATGTATTTGATCCAAATTTAAGTTATTCCCTGATTCACATGGTTCTTTCGCATCAATAGTTAATTCAATGGGTTCACTCAAAATTGTTTGATCACATGGCAAAGTCAAATCATCAACAGAGTCCTCTAAAATAGCTGGTGTGATCAAAGTAGTAGGTAGCTCATGGCATGGTGCATTTAAATTAACAAGGCATTCATCATACTCATGTGGAGGTGGAAGATTAATACCTTTGTCATTACCTATTTTGGTTAACTTAGATGATGTCGGCACTCTAGGTGGCGACAGGTCACGTGGTGGAGGTGATGTAGTGCTAACAACAATGGATGTTATTGTCATAGTAGGTACAGTGGTGGAAGGAACAACCATCACAACTCTTGGGATTTGCACCTTCTACTTGTTTGTCTTCTCGGCAACACGTCTTGTTATCTCCTGTTCAGCTTTGCAAGCAAGACGAAACAAACGGTCCATACGATAACACTCTTCATGACTTAGTATCTCCTGAATGTCACGGTTTAATCCTCCCCAAAATCTATCCATAAAATCATCTTCAGTTTCTTCTAAAGAGGAATGCAACAAGGTAGTTTGTAAATCATCATAATATTTCGTTACAGTGTCACTACCTTGTTTTAAATGTTGCAACTTTCTAATCATATCACGAGTATAATAAGGGGGTACGAATGTATGTCGCATGGCAAGTTTCAAATCATCCCAGGTAATAGGTATATAATCAGGGTGTAACCGACAATATTCAGTCCACCAAACTAAAGCATAAGCAGTGAGAGAACCAACCGCAACCTTAACTTTTTTACGTTCATCAAAATTATGGGAAGCAAATATATTATTTATGTCGAACTCCCATTCAATATATAAAGCAGGTCTGAAACGGCCATTAAATGATGGTATAGGAACATTAACCTGATCATGTGCATTTGGATGTTTATGCACCTCTCGTGATCGTTGTGGAATTTGCATAGGTGGTGGCACGTCTCCCGCGATCGACAAAGCCCATGAATTGACTCTAGATCCTGTCATGATTAGTAGAAACAAGAAACAAAATCCAAAAATAATGTTCCTATAACTACTAGGATGTGGTGGTAAGACGCTCACAGTAAAGCAAATATCAATGTCTTACCAGTTCTTACCATGCAGCAGGCGGTGATTGGCAACCAGCGGTGTCAAGTAACTCGAAAAGTTGGGTAAAGTGATTGGCAGGTGAACGTATGGATACACGGTGTAGAAATATGTGGAGCTGGGTTGGCTTTATATACGTGGAAAAAAATGCTACAACCACGTCAATTAATGCAAGCTGAAAATTCGTTCAAAGTGATTGAGTGCTGGTCCTAGGCTAGACTGTACTCTAAAAATACCTCCTAAGTCATTTCCCCTACAATATGGACTTCAAAAATAGATTACATGGGCCTGGCCCAAAATAAGGTGGCGCAACACCAATAATAAGCTATGGACGAAATTTAAGAAAGGCCATCTTGTATATTTTGTCCATCTTCTTGTATGTCATCATGGTGGCTTCAAAGTCCGGAAATCTCCACTTGAACCTCTGTTCTTGTTCTCTTGGCACACCTTCATCTCCGTGCTTGACGATGCTCCAATGTTCATCCTTCTTGTCCGTGCTAGATCCTTCAATTGCAAGCAACACAAATGTATCTAAGTTAGGAAGCATCATATTCTCATGAACACTAGAAACATTATCAAGAAACGAAAGTACCTGATAACTTAATTGGCGTCTGCGAGCTCTAGCAATTGTTCCAACAGGTAAAACAACAGGGGATATGGGTGTAACTGCGGTAGCCATGTCCTCATCACACAGCCGCAGGGTTCATGCCCGGTGTTTTGAGGAAGGCGACCTTGTCCTTAGGCGCGTTCATTCCGCCAAGGGTACAAACATGTTGACGCCAAAGTGGGAAGGCCCTTACTGGGTAGTACAAGTGATGAGGACATCAATACAATTGTTACACCCACAGCCCCTGCTGCTATACATACTGGACCAATTACTAGAGCTCGCGCACGCCAATTAAATTATCAGGTACTTTTGTTTCTTGGTAATGATTCTAATGTTCATGAGAATATGATGCTGCCTAAATTGGATACATTTGTTTTGCTTACAAATGAAGGGCCTGTCATGGATAAGAGGGATGAACACTGGAGCAAGACCAAGCATGGAGATGATGGCATGCACGAGGGGAACAAGAACGGAGTTACAAGTGATGATTTAAGCACTTTGAGGCCACCATAATGAGTGCATGAAGCCTTGGAAGAAATATACAAGGTGTCACTTCATAATATTCGTCCATAGGCTATTCTAGGTGCTGTGTCACCTTATTATTGGGCCAGGCCCATGTAATATCGAAATACTTAAGTATAGGCTGTTTTTAGAGTCTGTATGTGTGGGGAAACAAGAGTTAGGGTTGGTTTCGGACCCCTCCCTCAAGGGCCACGAAATTCCCTCCTCTTCCTCCATATATATACAACCCTTAGGGCGTTGTTTAGACTTTGGGTTTTGTTTAGATTAAAAGTTCGCCATAGCTGCAACTTCGCGTACTTCTTTTGTGTTCAACGACCAGACAAAGGCGTCACAGAACCCCACCTTGATCAATAAAGCTTTCCTCTTATATTCGCGATATCCAGATTGCAATCTTAGTTTCTTGCTTGTTGTTCGTTTGCCTGCAGGAAACAGACCTTCGTGGTCAGGTTGATCATGCTCCGGCGTGGTCAATAACCTCTCGGAGTTGGTTTAGCGATTGCTAAGGCGCGACGTCCTCGCACATTCGTAGTCCAATCGTCAAAGTCGACTTCCTCCAAAATGATAGCCACCATCTCATCGAAAGATGGGACACCTTTGCCTCTATCATGTGGTATAAGATTTCCAGGTTGATCGGTTAGATTTTACAGTTTTTCGTAGTTTAGATCGAGTATGTTCTTCATACCTACAGTCCATGAAAAAGCCACAAAAAAATTAGGGTTAGTTCATCATATCTGAACCAATCTGAGCCTTTGCATAGTCTCTTTAGTGTTTTGCTTTGTTGAATTTATTTGCATCGCCGTGTCAAGTTGCTGGTCTTAGAGTCTAGTCTTTTAGAGTTTCAAGTTCTGGTCATAAGTTCTTACGCCGCCGCCGCACCATCATCATCGCCTTGCCATCTACCACCACTGCTTATCCGCCACCGCTCTGAATCTGTATCCATATACCACCACCAATCCGTACCATATACCACCACCGCTGCCATATCCTACCACCATATATCCACCTCCAATCTGAGTTCTTTTCATATTAGGTTTGTTTTCGAGATCCATCTATTTTCTGTTTCGTGTTTCCTTGCCTGAGTAGGTCTCGAAAAAAAAGGTCTGGAGACCCCTGGGCAGTTTTTAGGCCAAAATTTCGGCGACCAAAAATATTTTTTCCCTATCCTATTTTTAGGCTTTTCTGAGTCTTTTGAGACACTCACCATCATAGTGATTTTTTGTCGCACTTTTTCGCCGTCGCTGCCCTGATTTTTGAAAAAAAAATAGTCAAAAAAATTTCGTACCCATCCTGTCAGTTTGACTTGGAAGAGTTTTGAGACACTCGCCATTATAGTGAATTTTCGCAAAAAAAGAGCAAAAAAATAGAGCGAAAAAAAATCCAGAGTGTGCTTTTCCCTTGTTTACGTGCATCGCTGTGATTTTGTTAGTGTTCTAGGCTCGCATCTCTAGCACGGTCTAGCCTAGGACCAGCACAGTACCGTCGTTGAGCGTTTATTCAACTTTGCATCTCTGAATTGATTTTTACTGACCCATTTTGCTACCATATTGTTAGCCTTCCCAACTCCACATACATCTACATCGTGCGTTTGACCCTCCCTGGTAATCGCTCTATCCAAGCTTTGAGAGTTTTGCTTACATCGGTTGCCGATCACCGCATGTTGCTGGGTAAGAACTCGTAAGAATTTGAGATTTGCTTGACGGATTTGTGACACCCGCCACCACCACCACTTGTTAGTAGTCTGTAGGATCATATTCTTGTGTGTTTCTATTGCTGCTAATCATGCTAGGATCATAAGCCGACAAGACTGACTAGGAGAACTTGACGAACAAGGAGCTTCATGATAAGTTTCAGCAAATGATGAGTGGACAGGTGCAAGATGTGCTAAACAGATTTGAAGAGGCCATGGAGAAGATAGATGGCATGGAGAAGACGTTTGAAACAAAGCTCGATAACAAGTTTGTTGAATTGCTTTCACGTTTTCCACCACCACCGCCGGCTACACCTATCGCACCTCTACAACGACAACAACAACGCCCCCTTCCGAATCAGTTCGGATGAGCGAAGCGTGTTCCTCTTGAGGATGGTCAAACTTCTGGAGCTGCTGTACCTGGTGTTGATGCTTCTGTAGCTCATGCTGCTACTGCAGAGGTGGAGGACCATTACGAGGATGAGGTTGATCAAAATCAGAACTACGTGCAACCACCAAAGCACCACACCACTGTGTCGTCCTCATGCATATCATCGCAACGGTAGGGATGCACCACCACATGAGGTACGAGATCATGACCATCTTCCTAAACTGGAATTGAATATTCCACCATTTCAGGGTAGATATGTTCCTGATATATATCTTACTTGGGAGTTAGAAACTGAACAACGTTTTACATGTTTACAATATCCCGAGGAGAGACGTCTTCCGTCATTGCTTTGTGCTTTCACTAGTTTTACATGTGTTTGGTGGTCTGAACATTGTAAATTATATCCTATTCCAGCTACTTGGGCTGCTTTGGAAACTGCTATGCGTACTAGTTGGGTTCCACCATATTATCAACGTGAATTACTTCAAAAATTGCAGCGCTTAAGACAAGGAAAATATTCCGTAGAAGAATATTATCAGGAATTACAAACTGGCATGATTAGATGTGGTATTTTTGAGGAGAATGAAGCTATACCCGCACGTTTATGGCTGGATTAAATAGAGAGATTCAGACCATTCTAGAGTATAAGGATTATAATAATATCACTCGTTTATTCCATCTTGCTTGTAAAGCTGAACGTGAAGTGCAGGATTGACAGGCATTGGCGCGGACTAACTTTTACTCGCAGTCGACCTTCATCATGGACACCACGTGCATCCTCTACTTCCACTGCACCATCACCTCCATCAGGTGCCACCTCCAACCATGATATAAGAAAGCAGGCACAACCACCACTATCTGCCAAGAGCACACCTGCCGGGACTGCACATAGTTCTTCTTCTTCCATGGCATCAACAGGGCACACAAGTGATATTATTTGTCGTCGTTGTAAGGGAAGAGGACATTTTGCGAGAATGCAAATCTTAGGGTGTGATGATTGCTACCGAGGATGGTGGGTATGAGTCCGCTAGTGACTACGACGAGGAGACTTTGGCTCTTATTACACGTGAAGAACACGGTGGAGATGATTCTGATCATGAGACGCAATACATGGCTCCTGAAGATGCTGACAAGTATGACTGTTTAGTTGCTCAACGTGTTTTGAGTGTGCAGGTCACACAAGCTGAGCAAAATCAGAGGCTTAATTTGTTCCATACAAAGGAATTGTGAAGGAACGTTCTGTTCGCGTCATCATAGATGGAGGGAGCTGTAACAACTTGGCTAGCATGGAGATGGTGGAGAAGCTATCTCTCTCCACACGACCACATCCACATCCTTACTACATCCAATGGTTCAACAACAGCGGCAAGGTTGAGGTAACACGTACTGTTCGTGTGCATTTCAGTATCTCTACCTATGCTGATTATGTTGATTGTGATGTGGTACCCATGCAAGCATGTTCCTTATTATAAAAATTCTGTACACCATGGTAGAAATAATCAGTATACTCTTGTTCATAAGGATAGCAATATTACTTTGCTTCCTATGACTCCTGAATCCATTTTGAAAGATGATATTAATAGAGCTAATAAAGCAAAACAGGAGAAAAATAAGAGTGATAATCAGATTGTGGCAAAAGAATTTGAGCAACAAATGAAACCTAATAATAAACCATCTAGTGTTGCTTCTGAAATTAAATTGAAAAGTGCATGTTCACTTGCCACAAAATCTGATATTGATGAGCTAGATTTTAGCAAATCTGTTTGCTATGCTTTTGTGTGCAAAGAGGCATTATTTTCATTCGAGGACGTGCCTTCCTCTTTGCCCCCTGCTGTCACTAACATTTTGCAGGAGTTTGCTGACGTCTTCCCACAAAACGTGCCACCGGGATTACCACCTATCCGATGGATTGAGCATCAAATTGACTTTGTTCCCGGTGCATCGCTACCCAACCGTGCACCATACCGTACCAATCCAGAGGAGATGAAGGAGATTATGCGTCAAGTACAGGAGCTGCTCGACAAAGGTTATTTACGTGAATCTCTTAGTCCTTGTGTTGTTCCTATTATACTAGTGCCTAAAAAGGATGGTACGTCGCGTATGTGTGTTGATTGTAGAGGCATTAATAATATTACTATTCGTTATCGTCATCCTATTCCTAGGCTAGATGATATGCTTGATGAATTGAGTGGCTCTACAATATTCTCCAAAGTTGATTTGCATAGTGGATACCATCAAATTCGTATGAAATTGAGATGAATGGAAAACAGCATTTAAAACTATGTTTGGCTTATATGAGTGGTTAGTCATGCCTTTTAGGTTAACTAATGCACCTAGTACTTTCATGAGACTAATGAACGAAGTTTTACGTGCTTTCATTGGACGATTTGTGGTAGTCTATTTTGATGATATACTGATTTATAGCAAATCTTTGGAGGAACATTTACGTGTTGTTTTTATTGCTCTACATGATGCACATTTGTTTGGTAACCTTGGGAAGTGCACCTTCTTCACCGACCGAGTATCTTTTCTGAGCTATGTTGTTACTCCACAAGGAATAGAAGTTGATAGAGCCAAGATTGAAGCTATTTAGAGTTGGCTGCAGCCCAAAACGGTCACACAAGTGACGAGTTTTCTTGGCCTCGCTGGATTCTATAGGCGTTTTGTGAAAGATTTCAGCACCATTGCTGCACCTCTCAATGAGCTTATAAAGAAGGATGTGCCTTTTGTTTGGGGTACTACACAGGAAGAAGACTTCACGGTATTGAAAGATAATTTGACATATGCTCCTTTACTCTAACTTCCTGATTTTAATAAGAATTTTGAGCTTGAATGTGATGCTAGTGGAATTGGATTAGGAGGTGTGTTATTACAAGAGGGCAAACCCGTTGCATACTTTTCTGAAAAATTGAGTGGGCCTAGTCTGAATTATTCTACTTATGATAAAGAATTATATGCTCTGGTTCGGACTTTAGAAACATGGCAACATTATTTATGGCCCAAGGAATTTGTTATACATTCTGATCATGAATCTCTGAAACATCTTAAAAGTCAAGCTAAACTGAATAGTAGACATGCTAAATGGGTTGAATTCATTGAGACTTTCCCTTATGTCATTAAACACAAGAACGGTAAAGAAAATGTTATTGCTGATGCATTGTCTTGTCGCTATACTATGCTTTCACAACTTGACTTCAAAATATTTGGTTTGGAGACCATCAAAGATCAATATGTGCATGATGCTGATTTTAAAGATGTAATGCAGAATTGTAAAGAAGGAAGAACATGGCACAAGTTCGTTATTAATGATGGCTTTGTGATCCGTGCTAACAAGCTATGCATTCCAGCTAGCTCTGTTCGTCTTTTGTTGTTGCAGGAGGCGCATGGAGGAGGATTAATGGGACACTTTGGCGTGAAGAAGACGGAGGGCGTACTTGCTACACATTTCTTTTGGACAAAGATGAGACGGGATGTGGAGCGTTTTGTTGCTCGCTGCACTAAATGTCAAAAAGTTAAGTCACGACTCAATCCTCATGGTTTATATATGCCTTTGCCTTTACCTAGTGTTCCTTGTGAGGATATATCTATGGACTTTGTTTTAGGTTTATCTCGAACAAAGAAGGGGAGGGATAGCATATTTGTTGTCGTGGATAGATTCTCGAAAATGGCACACTTTATACCATGTCATCAAAGCGATGATTCTGTTAATGTCGCTGATTCGTTCTTTCATGAAATTATTCGCTTGCATGGTGTGCCAAATACTATTGTTTCAGATCGTGATAATAAATTTCTTAGCCACTTTTGGAGATGTTTATGGGCTAAGTTGGGGACTAAACTGCTTTTTAGTACTACTTGTCACCCCAAACCGATGGACAAACTGAAGTAGTCAATAGAACATTGTCTACTATGCGTAGGGCTATTTTGAAGAATAATAAGAAAATGTGGGAAGAATGCTTGCCTCATATTGAATTTTCTTATAATCGTTCATTGCATTCTACTACTAAGACGTGCCCTTTTGAAATTGTGTATGGTTTCCTACCTGGTGCACCTATTGATTTCTTGCCTCTTCCATCTTCGGAGAAGGTTAATTTTGATTCTAAAGAACGTGCTAAATTGATTTAAAAAATGCATGAGTTAACTAAGGAAAACATTGAGCATATGAATGCTAAATATAAACTTGCTGAAGATAAGGGTAGAAAACATGTTGTGTTTGCACCTGGAGATCTTGTTTGGTTACATTTGCGTAAGGATAGATTCCCTAAGTTGCGCAAATCAAAGCTAAATGCCACGTGTTGATGGTCCTTTTAAGGTGTTAGAGAAAATAAATGATAATGCATATAAACTTGAGCTGCCTGCAGATTTTGGGGTTAGTCCCACTTTTAACATTGCAGATTTGAGGCCTTATTTGGGTGAGGAAGATGAGCTTCCGTCGAGGACGACTTCATTTCAAGAAGGGGAGGATGACGAGGACATAAATACCATTGTTACACCCACAGCCCCTGCTGCTATACATACTGGACCAATTACTAGAGCTCGCGCACGCCAATTAAATTATCAGGTACTTTCGTTTCTTGGTAATGATTCTAATGTTCATGAGAATATGATGCTGCCTAAATTGGATACATTTGTTTTGCTTACAAATGAAGGGCCTGTCATGGATAAAATGGATGAACGCTGGAGCAAGACCAAGCATGGAGATGATGGCATGCGCGAGGGGAACAAGAACGGAGTTACAAGTGATGATTTCAGGACTTTGAGGCCACCATAATGAGTGTATGAAGCCTTGGACGAAATATACAAGATGCCACTTCATAATATTCGTCCATAGGCTATTCTAGGTGCTGCGTCACCTTATTATTGGGCCAGGCGCATGTAATTTTGAAATACTTAAGTATAGGCTGTTTTTAGAGTCTGTATGTGTGGGGAAACAAGAGTTAGGGTTGGTTTCGGATCCCTCCTCAAGAGCCACGAAATTCCCTCCTCTTCCTCCATATATATACATCCCTTAGGGCGTCGTTTAGACTTTGGGTTTTGTTTAGATTAAAAGTTTGCCATAGCTGCAACTTCGCGTACTTCGTTTGTGTTCAACGACCAGACAAAGGCGTCACAGAACCCCACCTTGATCAATAAAGCTTTCCTCTTATATTCACAATATCCAGATTGCAATCTTAGTTTCTTGCTTGTTCTTCATTTGCCTGCAGGAAACAGACCTTCGTGGTCAGGTTGATCGTGCTCCGGCGTGGTCAATAACCTCTCGGAGTTGGTCTAGCAATTGCTAAGGCGCGACGTCCTCGCACGTTCATAGTCGGAGCGTCAAAGTCGACTTCCTCCAAAACGATAGCTACCATCTCATCAAAATACGGGACACCTTTGCCTCTATCAACAAGTCACCAGACCTGGCGCAGTCCATCTGGAGACCGGAGATGACATTCAGTTGCAAAACTCATGGAACATTGAGAATCTCTGCCAGTTCTACCCGTAAGGCGCGGCTATCGGGCCCTACCCAGCAGCCACCCTTTTGTACAAGCCTTGCCTCTATTGCATGTAACCCCTTGTACAAAGCCAGGTGCAGACCCTGAGCAACAGAGAAATAAATGAAGCGCTGAGGGGGCCCTGACAAAATGCATGCATGCATAAGCATATCATGAGCATTGCATGTTCATGTGGATCAGATCACATCTGGCATCATTTTAATCTGCATAAACTGCAGGCTCCTGCCGTGGACTTGATCCCAAAGAGGAGAAGAGAAGATGAGCCTACATTTTGATCCCTAGCAAACTGAACAGATAAGTTCTTACTTTATCCATACGCATTATGTAAGTAGAGACTTGTGCATAAGAAAACCTCGCTGCCTTTGAAACTTAGGTGCTCCCATCCCGTGACTCGAACGTTGCTTCGGTCAGGAAGGTTGCAGTGGCCTTTGGTGAAAAGGTTAGCAGGGGGCTAGTCCCTCTTTATGATTTGTGCCCGGTAGGCCAAGCTTCGCGGCAGCAAACTGAGGGTGCCGACAGGATAGCTTGCCGGGAAAACATGTTTACTTAAAAGTATAGAGGCATCCCCCCTCTGCATGGACACATTACATGCACAAGTGCCCGGCAAGGTTTATCTTTTTCATTAATATGCTGACCAGTAAGTACAAATCTTACAGAACGCAAACGTGGATAAAGGAGATTACATAATTTGAACTAAAGTTTGGCAAGTGCCTACAGATTTTAGATTGAAAAAAGATAAGTGCCCTGTGATGCCCTTTCTTGTCCCTCTCCTCCTAGGCACTGCGGTAGGAGGTGAGGAGGGCAAAAGGGGGCGCCTAGGCAGAAGCCCGACCTGACTCTGACGGGCTCCAGGAAAGGTAACCAGACAAGACCGAGAAGGCGCAGGCGAAGGTGATGGTGAAGAGAATGGTGGAGATGACCCGTCAACCGCCACCACCAGGGCCAATAGGACGCGGCAGGTCGAACGAAGCTGCAGCCCACGAGGAAGCCTGGTGAGGCCTAGCTGGAAGGCTGATGGAGGAGCCCGGGGCACCATCCCCACCCCTGCACCCAAGTCCCCAGCAAATCACCTTGCCGGAGAGGAGATACAGGTGCAGATGGTGGTGCCGCCACCTAATGGTAATGGTGTGGCTGGAGATCAGCCAGAGTCAGAGTCGTCGCCCACCCGGTCGGTGCTGTCGTCATCGCCGTCATTGTCCTCCTCGTCGCTATTGCTCGAGGAGGAGCTTTCGTCGTTGGCCGAGCTCTCCCAAAAACCTTGACGGAGAGGAAACTGGCCTCCATTAACTTAAATTAGAGGACATGCCCCTCTGACAAACTATGGGCGCTGGCAAAAGTCTTCGAGCCATGGGAAAGTACATGACCTGAGCGGCGGGAAAATCCACATCCACACGTATGCTGCCATTCCCGCAGCCCCTCATGTGCAGTCTCAACGCACGCGGCTGTTCGAGCTCCATCGCCCTTGCGAATGGAGTCGGGAGATGGAGGCGGCCACGCGGAGGCTTATACAGCCTAATGACAAACTCCAGAGGCTGGTCTTCGACATGGCCTTCCATCGGGGGAGGAGCGGCCGATGGAGGCGCGATTAGAGTGCCACCTCGTCCTTCTCGGCCCCGTGTGCCATGACGACCTCGACCTCGCCCCCTCCCGCCTCCTCTCACGGCTGGCTCCGCCCCCGCATCCTTGGAAGGAGGACGGAGACGCTATCGAGCAAAAGTTCTTGTCGCCATTGAAGCAGGGACGGACTCTCGACCTCTCACCGTGATAGACGGGGATCACTACTGGAATGGAGAAGGAAGAAGATATGGAGAGCACTTCACCCCATGACCCCTTCAATAGACGGGCGGAGTGGGGGGATGGTTTTTTCTTCATGAAGGTGATCGCCCCACTCGACCAATCCAGCTTCTCCTCACCATTAACGGCTCGAAGAATCAAGGCCGACCCTCTGCTCCAATCCACGACACCTAGCTTTCTGCCATGGCACCCTTTCCCGTGCCCTCCGCATCCGCCACCGACCTGCGCAATGCATGCAGTACGCATGGCGGAAGCGCTTGGAACAGGAAGGGTAGTGGATTGGCAGTTTTCATCCCGTGAACGTGGGACATGGGCGCTCCGCGAGTCGTGGCCCATTATCTCCCTCACTGCAATTTGCATTACATGACTCGCGGGAGAACCGGAAACTGACCTGGGCTTAGGTTAATGAAGAAGCAAAGAAGATCTCAAAGGACGAGCAGCTACTTCTGTCTCGCCTATGCACTGGTTAGGGCCTACCCCGACGACGCCCAGCAGCGAGTTCGGGCCAAGCCCGGGGGCTTCAGTGCAACAAACCCTAGGTCTATTACCAGACCGTGCACAGGCCCAAGATCAAGATTACAACAACCAAGGCCAAACCAAGTTCAAGAGATCGGCCCTTTGAAGAGTCAGAGTGCAGATCAAGAAGACCAAGTCAAGCCAGAGAAGCAAAATTTCACCAAGGGGAAACCTCCCTCGCCGGGCAGGCGAGCCTAGCGAGGTCGAGGTTGCCCCGGAAGCAAGCCTCAAGACCGTCCTGGCAGGCCTGCCGGGGCTTATGGGGGCGCACTACCTCGCCAAGGCTCCACCGCACCACCTCACTGTGATGCAAGTCACCAATCAGTGCAGTGTCAAGCCCTAGAGTGACTAAGTGGTTGTCTTTCGCCACATGGCAGCCACTTCCTATAGAAACCATCTCCAAACGACACCCGTCTAGAAACTTGTCAAGCAGGCAGGCGCGAAGCTGGTGAAACAACCTGGCTAGGCTTGCCGGGTGTTCCATGATGTGACAGCGCATTTAATGCACCCTATCCCGCTTGTAGAGTTAGGTATGATAGCACTATTTGCTATCTAAACAGTGCATAATGACTTATTTTCCACTATGGCAACCATAGTAAGGGGTCAGACCCTTGTACACTCATACATGCGTACCTCCTCTCACCCTGAGGCAACCCTGCTGGGCTAGAGCGCTGCATTTCCACCACCATCCACCATCAATCCACCAAAGCAGGAGTAGGGTTTTACGCCTCGCGGCGGCTTGAACCTGGATAAAATTTCCCGTGTGATCTCTGATGTGCTGTGCGATGCTCTGTGCTCTTTGTGCAATGTGCTCATCCCCCCTGCCGAACCACAAGGGGTTCATGGCCCCATAGGTGGCCGTGGTTTCCCATGACACATGAAGATTTTAATACTCAAGCATATCAACAAGCAACCATGTCTTTCAAAATATCAACACTAAAGCAAGTTATCCCTAGCCCATTATGCTTAATCATTGATCCATTCATGAAACACACTCGCATTTTAACATATAATGTGGCTAGCCAACTCGTCTCCTTGGTTGTCCCTCATTTTGTTTCCATTTGGGTCGTTGGATGAGGGTCAAACAACAAATTTTTTCGTTGGTTGACGTTGGATCTTTGGTCATTTTTGCTT
Organism: Aegilops bicornis; assembly: GCA_021605145.1. Classification (NCBI taxonomy): domain Eukaryota; kingdom Viridiplantae; phylum Streptophyta; class Magnoliopsida; order Poales; family Poaceae; genus Aegilops; species Aegilops bicornis. The sequence continues at coordinate 400,611,175 of CM038670.1, read as the reverse complement.
TGACAGCGGGGTGAGTTCATGCAGACCATGACCTGTGGGCTCGACCTCTCAACCGATTGGCTGGGTGAGCCTTTTTTGGGTAACTGGGCGGCCGATCCTGCCGCGCCGCCTGCGCGAGCATCACGGGGTCAGATTTACTCGGGCCACCCAGTCCTGCAGCGTTGCGTGTCCCATCACGCGGAGTCAGCGTCATCCGGCGTGAGCCAGCGCTTATGCACCCGGTGTCTCCGCCCGCGGCTGCTGACTGGTGGGCCGGTGCTGCGTTGGTCTCGTTCATCGGTTGCACCAGTGCATGTCCCACGGTGTAGGTGTTGGCTAGAGTTTTTTGGGGCCAACCGCTCTTGGCGGACGCTCTGGCATCTTGACCGCGTCGTGCGTTGTGGGCAGCTGCCGCAGTGGGGGCCGGCAGTGCGTGTGCACTCGGTTTCTGCACCCACCTTTGGGCTTCCGGGATGACGGGTGGCCCGGCGCTGCTCTTGGTCCCGCTCGTCGGTTGCCCTGGATGTCGTTTCGTCGGGGTCGTGGTGCGAGCGGAAGTCTGACGTGTGGCCTAGACGCCAAGGGGAAAGTACGATGCGTCGTGCGGCCCGTCGTGGGCAGCCTCGAATCACAGCAACCACGTCTCCCTCCCTGGTTCCTCCCCTGTCTACCGCCGCACCCCCAATGTTCTCCTCTCTCTCTCTCTCTCTCTCTCTCTCTCTCTCTCTCTCTCTCTCTCTCTCTCTCTCTCTCTCTCTCCTGCGACGTTCCTCCTTCACGCGCGTCGCCCCGTCTTCCATCCTCATGTTCTTCTTCAACACCCCCTCCTCGGCTAGATGGAGCCTCTGGGGGTGAAGGGGCAGGGGAGGGCCAAGAGGCCAGCGGTGTGGGGTGGAGCAGCGAGGCCGGTGACCTAGGCGGCGGACGCCTCACGGGGTGGAGGAGAGGCTGGTGACTACTACCTCTTGAGCATGCGTTGGTTTTCCTTTGAAGAAGAAAGGGTGATGCAGCAAAGTAGCGTAAGTATTTCCCTGTGTTTTTGAGAACCAAGGTATCAATCCAGTAGGAGGCCACACGCAAGTCCCACGTACCTACACAAACAAATAAGAACCATGCAACCAACGCGATAAAGGGGTTGTCAATCCCTTCACGACCACTTGCAAAAGTGAGATTTGATAGAGATGATAAGATAATATTTTTGGTATTTTTATGATAATTGTTAAAGGTAAAGATTGCAAAATAAACGGCGACAGAAATAGCTAGTTGACGGAAGATTAATATGATGGAAAATAGAACCGGGGGCCATAGGTTTCACCAGTGGCTTCTCTCAAGATAGCATAAGTATTACGGTGGGTGAACAAATTACTATCAAGCAATTGATAGATAAGTGCATAATTATGAGAATATCTAGGCATGATCATGTATATAGGCATCACGTCCGCAACAACTAGACCGACTCCTGCCTGCATCTACTACTATTACTCCACACATCGACCGCTATCCAGCATGCATCTAGAGTATTAAGTTCATAAGAACAGAGTAACACATTAGGCAAGATGACATGATATAGAGGGATAAACTCAAGCAATATGATATAAACCCCATCTTTTTATCCTCTATGGCAACAATACAATACATGTCGTTTCCCCTTCTGTCACTTGGATCGAGCACCGCAAGATTGAACCCAAAGCTAAGCACTTCTCCCATTTCAAGAAAGATAAATCTAGTAGGCCAAACCAAACTGATAATTCGAAGAGACTTGCAAAGATAACCAATCATACATAAAAGAATTCAGTGAAGATTCAAATATTGTTCATAGATAATCTTGATCATAAACCCACAATTCATCGGATCTCGACAAACACACCGCAAAAAGAGTTACATCGAATAGATCTCCAAGAAGATCGAGGAGAACTTTGTATTGAGATCCAAAGAGAGGGAGAAGAAGCCATCTAGCTAATAACTATGGACCCGAAGGTCTGTGGTAAACTACTCACACATCATCGGATAGGCTGTTGATGTAGAAGCCCTCCATGATCGATTCCCCCTCCGGCAGAGCGCCGGAAAAGGCCCATTGCGGCGATGGAAATAGGGTTTCGTACTGCCCCTGGTTGGATTCGGGGTACATGGGTAAATATAGGAGGAAGAAGTAGGTCGGTGGAGCTGCGAGGGGCCCACGAGGGTGGGGGCGCGCCCAGGGGGGCAGGCGCGCCTCCCTACCTCGTGGCCTCCTCGTTGATTTCTTGACGTCCACTCCAACTCCTCTGGATCACGTTTGTTCAAAAAATCACGCTCCCAAAGGTTTCATTCCGTTTGGACTCCGTTTGATATTCTTTTTCTGCGAAACACTGAAATAGGCAAAAAAATAGCAATTTGCACTGGGCCTTGGGTTAATAGGTTAGTCCCAAAAATAATATAGTAGTGTATAGTAAAGCCCATTAAACATCCAAAACAGAATATATAATAGCATGGAGCAATCAAAAATTATAGATACGTTGGAGACGTATCAAGCATCCCCGAGCTTAATTCCTGCTCGTCCTCGAGTACGTAAATGATAAAAACAGAATTTTTGATGTGGAATGCTACCAAGCATATTCTTCAATGAATTTTATTTATTGTTACATGAATGTTCAGATATGAAAGATTCAAGATAAAAGTTTAATATTGACATAAAAATAATAATACTTCAAGCATACTAACCAAGCAATTATGTCTTCTCAAAATAACATAGCCAAAGAAAGCTCATCCCTACAAAATCATATAGTTTGGCCATGCTTCATTTTCATCACACAAGATGCTCTCATCTTGCACAACTCCGATGACAAGCTAAGCAATTGTTTCATACTTTAGTAATCTCAAACTTTTTTCAACTTTCGCGCAATACATGAACGTGAGCCATGGATATAGCACTACGGGTGGAATAGAATACGATGATGGGGGTTGTGTGGAGAAGACAAAAAAGGAGAAAGTCTCACATTGACGCGGCTAATCAACGGGCTAGGGAGATGCCCATCAATTGATGTCAATGCAAGGAGTATGGATTGCCATGCAACGGATGCACTAGAGCTATAAATGTATGAAAGCTCAACAAAAGAAACTAAGTGGGTGCATCCAACTTTCTTGCTCATGAAGACCTAGGGCATTTGAGGAAGCCCGTTGTTGGAATATACAAGCCAAGTTATATAATGAAAAATTCCCACTAGTAAATGAAAGTGACAAAACAAGAGACTCTCTATCATAAAGATGATGGTGCTACTTTGAAGCACAAGTGTGGAAAAAGGATAGTAGCATTGTCCCTTTTTATTTCTCTTCTTTTTTCTTTTTTTTTCTTTTTTTCTTTTTTTTGGGCCTCCCTTTTTTTTATTTGGCCTCTTTTTTTTTATTTGGGACAATGCTCTATTAATGATGATCACCACACTTCTATTTATTTACAACTCGATGATTACAACTCGATACTTGAACAAAATATGACTATATATGAATGCCTCCGGCGGTGTACCGGGATGGGCAATGAATCAAGAGTGACATGTATGAAATAATATGCATGGTGGCTTTGCCACAAATACGATGTCAACTACATAATCATGCAAGGCAATATGACAATGATGAAGCGTGTCATAATAAACGGAACGGTGGAAAGTTGCATGGCAATATATCTCGGAATGGCTATGGAAATACCATAATAGGTAGGTGTGGTGGCTGTTTTGAGGAAGATATAAGGAGGTTTATGTGTGATAGAGCATATCGTATCACGGGGTTTGGATGCACCGGCGAAGTTTGCACCAACTCTCAAGGTGAGAAAGGGCAATGCACGGTACCGAAGAGGCTAGGAATGATGGAAGGTTGAGAGTGTGTAAAATCCATGGACCCAACATTATTCATAAAGAACTCACATACTTATTGCAAAAATCTACAAGTCATCAAAAACCAAGCACTACACGCGTGCTCCTAGGGGGATAGATTGGTAGGAAAAGACCATCGCTCGTCCCCGACCGCCACTCATAAGGATGACAATCAAAGAACACCTCATGTTTCAAATTTGTTACACAACTTTTATCATACGTGCATGCTACGGGACTTGCAAACTTCAACACAAGTATTTATCAAATTCACAACTACTCAACTAGCACAACTTTAATATCACTATCTCCATATCTCAAAACAATCATCAAGTATCAAACTTCTCCTAGTATTCAGTGCACTTATATGAAAGTTTTTATTATATCCAACTTGGATGCCTATCATATTAGGACTAATATTATAGCCAAAGCAAATTACCATGCTGTTCTAAAGGACTCTCAAAATAATAAGTGAAGCATGAGAGATCAATAATTTCTATAAAATAAAACAACCACCGTGCTCTAAAAGATATAAGTGAAGCACTAGAGCAAAATTGTTTAGCTCAAAAGATATAAGTAAAGCACATAGAGTATTCTAAAAAATTCCGATTAATGTGTGTCTCTCCCAAAAGGTGTGTACAGAAAGGATGATTGTGGTGAACTAAAAAGAAAAGACGCAAATCATACAAGATGCTCCAAGCGAAACACATATCATGTGGTGAATAAAAATATAGCTCCAAGTAAAGTTACCGATGGACGAAGACAAAAGAGGGGATGCCTTCCGGGGCATCCCCAAGCTTAGGCTTTTGGTTGTCCTTGGATTTTACCTTGGGGTGCCTTGAGCATCCCCAAGCTTAGGCTCTTGCCACTCCTTGTTCCATAATCCATCAAATCTTACACAAAACTTGAAAACTTCACAACACAAAACTTAACAAAAAATCTCGTGAGCTCCGTTAGCGAAAGAAAACAAAACACAACTTCAAGGTACTCTAATGAACTCATTCTTTATTTATATTGGTGTTAAAACTACTGTATTCCAACTTCTCTATCGTTTATAACCTCCGATACTAGCCATAGATGCATGAAAATAAGCAAACAACACACGAAAAACAGAATCTGTCAGAAACAGAATAGTCTGTAGTAATCTGTATCAAACGCATACTTCTGGAACTCCAAAAATTCTAAAATAAATTTCTGGACGTGAGGAATTTATCTATTAATCTTCTGCAAAAAGAATCAACTAAATAGCACTCTCCAGTAAAACGTTGTAGGACGATCAAAAAGACTTCACCCAAGTCTTCCCAAAGGTTCTACTTGGCACAAACACTAATTAAAAAAATAAAAACACATCTAACCAGAGGATATATCAAAGATTTATTCCTAAACAAAACCAAAAAGGAAGAAACAAAAATAAAATGGGGTTGTCTTCCAACAAGCGCTATCGTTTAACGCCCCTAGCTAGGCATAAAGGCAAGGATAGATCTAGGTATTGTCATCTTTGGCATGCAATCCATAAGTGGCTCTCATAATAGGTTCATAAGGTAATTTAATTTTCTTTCTAGGAAAGTGTTACATGCCTTTCCTTAACGGAAATTGGAATCTAATATTCCCTTCTTTCATATCAATAATTGCACCAATCGTTCTAAGGAAAGGTCTACCAAGAATAATAGGACATGAAGGATTGCAATCTATATCAAGGACAATGAAATCTATGGGCACATAATTCCTGTTTGCAACAATAAGAACATCATTAATTCTTCCCATAGGTTTCTTAATGGTGGAATCCACAAGGTGCAAGTTTAAAGAACAATCATCAAATTCACGGAAACCTAACATATCACACAAAGTTTTTGGAATCGTGGAAACACTAGCACCCAAATCACACAAAGCATAGCACTCATAATATTTAATTTTAATTTTAGTAGTAGGTTCCCACTCATCATAAAGTTTTCTAGGGATAGAAACTTCCAATTCAAGTTTTTCTTCATAAAATTGCATTAAAGCATCAACGATATGTTTGGTAAAAGCCTTATTTTTACTATAAGCATGCGGAGAATTTAGCACAGATTGCAACAAGGAAATACAATCTATTAAAGAACAATTATCATAATTAAATTCCTTGAAATCCAAAATAGTGGGTTCATTGCTATGTAAAGTTTTGACCTCTTCGATCCCACTTTTACCAATTTTTGCATCAAGATCTAAAAACTCCGAATCATTGGGACGCCTTTTAACTAAGGTTGACTCATCTCCAGTCTCATCATTATCAAGATTTATATTGCAAAACAAAGATTTAATAGGAGACGCATTAATCACTTTTAGATCTTCATCCTTATTATCATGAAAACTGGAAGAACACGCTTTCACGAAGCAATCTTTTTTAGCACGCATTCTAGCGGTTCTTTCTTTGCACTCATCAATGGAAATTCTCATAGCCTTGAGAGACTCATTGATATCATTCTTAGGTGGAATAGATCTAAGTTTCAAAGAATCAACATCAAGAGAAATTATATCCACGTTCCTAGCCAATTCACCAATCTTAGGCAGTGTACTGTGGAATTTATGCTCGGACCCACCACCGAGGTGCAGGTCTGTAGGAAAAATGCTGAACTATGGGTCGAAAAAGACTTCCCAAGCTGGATAATTACGCAGGGTACCTCGGTCAAGAGGATGTCCCGCATCATAAAAGAAAAACACACAAATAGATCAAAAGTGCCATAAGCTGAAAAAACCAAAAAAATTATGCGGAAACTTTATGTCCGAACTAAATCAAGTTTTCTTGGTGCCAATCGGGAAATTGGTCTTAAAATTAGTTTGTGCTTCTGTCGTGCTTTAACATGACACATCCGATCTCAAGACTTCGAGTGGGTCAGCCTTCGGCTTCAACCTCCTATCCCTAAGGCGGAGTGCTTCTCAGGCCAGTTTAGCGAACTAAACTCGAGCGGTTTTAGAGAGAAACCGGGCTATCCGACTATTGACCACATACTCGAGTCGAGGAAGGAGTGATAGAAAAAGACTTTGCAACGAACAAGAAGAAAACACATTTATTATAAAACAACTCAAATAAATTTTAAGAGCCCCCAGTTAACATGCGTAAAGGGAGTTTCTTTTAACAAACAACTCACGTGAGCATGGTCAAACCCAACACAAATTAAAAAAAAGTAAAAACTTTGAGCATGAAAGCGACTTAGGTGATTAATGTGTTCGCCGTTGATGACGCTGGTCGAGCTTGTAGACGGTCGAGGTCCCAGCCTCGAAGCCAACCCCGAGGTGTCCGAGCGAAGAGCTCGACTTGATGAAGTGGAGATGCCGCACGGTCAATGTGACAAGCCGAAGCCCCTGGTCCGGCCGAGGTGACGAAAACCCTCATGACCGATGTGACAAAAAAAGAAGTGTTCGACAATCAATGTTTGAATGAACAACTTTATTGTTTAACACAAGTATAATGTTTGGTTGAACCGAACGAGAATTAATAAATTTAAAGAAAAAACTGAGCATGGAGGCGACTTAGCTGGTTAATATACTCGGTATTCTTGACGAGGTCCGAGCTCATGCCGGGACGAAGACGTATTCCGCAGCCTAGCCAAGGTCCAAGCCCCCAAGCCCGAGGTGGCCGAGCGGGGTGCTCGGCTTCATGAGGTGGTGATGCCGCACATTCAATGTGGCGAGGCGAAGCCCCCCGGTCTAGCTAACGTGACGAAGCTAGTCGCCTAGTGACGGCGAAGTCACCGGAGTAGGTTGATGAAGAGATGGCGAAGCCCCCCGGTCTAGCCGAGGTGACGGGGCAGGTTGGTAGTGTGATGTTTGCAGCACCATGCTACCCGAGGTGTCGAAGCAGGTCGGCGTGGTGGACATCAACTTGGTTGGCCCGATTAGTATCTGGGATTTCTTCGGAGTCGTCCTCCAGTACAATGGTGCGAGGGGCGAGCCCGGCCAGGGTTGACTCCTGGTGTTCGGACGCCGAAGTCGTGTCAAGAATTGAAGCTAGATTCGGGATAAGAGAGGTGAGTCCGGCCAGAATTGACTCCCGATCTTCGGACGCAGAGGTCGCATTCAGGCTTGAAGAAGCAAGAGTGTAGCGATGCCGACGCAGGCCGGATTTTGTGACGCGGTCGACGCCCGCTTGCTGAAGTGACCATGCAGCGACGCCTGGCGATGATGTTGGTTATTATTTAGCCTTCACGATTCCGAACTCTTGTTCGGCTTGCCGAGATGATGATCCGATAAGGTTGGGCTCGGTCGATGAAGCGACGATCCTTCTGGCGCAGGTCGGCAGCCATGCAGCAATGTTACCGGACAGGTTTGACACCAACATGATGGTGAAGAGTACCTCGGAGAAGGCTTAAAAATTTATGGGCGTGTGTTAAGAACAACGCACAATACACTGGAAGAAATTTCCATTTAAAAAGGTTGTCCAATAACACGTTCATAAAGAAACATGAATTCGGGTCGGATCTGTATTCGCGCGGAAAACAGATCAGAAAATTGATCCACTCATCGGAAGGTTCCCAGTGTTTGAACCGTCGGGTCGAGCTAAAATTTTGAGGGATGGTAGATATGGGAATTCCGCAGCTGATGAATGGTTGGATCTTCCAAAGGAACTCCGAGCTGGGCTCTGGAGACCATGCCCTAAACTCGTCCAGATTCCCGTCCAAATTTGACAGGGCTCTAGTATATTGTAGATTGCCGGAGATTCCTCCATCGGAACTCGACTAATTTTGCACAGTTGTTGTAGACTTAATTTCGCACAATTCCACTGAAGCAATCGTTAAAACAACACTCGAGGAGGCGGTGGCGGTGGATACAAACTCGTTGTCCAGAAAAATAGCACGGTCGCTCAAGGGCAATGTTAACGTTGAGCCCCCGGGCTTCATGAATGATTCCTCCATTATCTTGAGAGAGATCAGAGTTGATTTTGATGAAGGTCATCGTCCGAACATGACGATCTGACGCGGAGTGCAGTCCTCGGTTGGTCCAAGGTGACTAGTTGAGCTGGTGATGAAGATGCCGACGTCGCAGTTAATCTGTAGACGAGCCATCGATCCTTCGTTGATCTCACAGCGGAACTCTCAATGAAAGCACCATTGTCGGTGTCAAAACTGGCATATCTCGGGGTAGGGGTCCCAAGCTGTGGATCATGGATCGATGGGTAAGAGGAGACAGGGGACATGATGTTTACCCAAGTTCGGGCCCTCTTAATGGAGGTAATACCCTACTTCTTTCATGATTAATCTTGATGAATATAGAGATTACAAGAGTTGATGTACCTCGAGATCATATGTTGTGGTCTAAAACCTAAGGGTATGATGAATAATTGATAATCCTATATCAACTAGCCTGGCCCCGGCTTATATAATGTACCAAGGGCCTAGGATAAACAAGAGTCCTAGTCAAATACATTGGTGGAGAGGAGTCCTTGTCGTGATCACCAAGTTTTGCGGAATCTTCCTCGTGTATGTATTGGTTGTCCGAATTGGCCTATGAGTAAACAACCATGGGGGTCCTCAGCCCAATCCACCTACTCTGGAGACGACATTGTGAGTACCCTCTAGTCCAGGACACCGTCACCTTTGTCGTACTCTCGTGCAATGACAAGTGAATAAACACTTGTCTTGAGAATAATACATCTAGCATGGAAATATATCAGCCACCCCCTACCATTTCATGAGCAGTACGAGCACACAAAAGAGAAGTTTATTTTGAAAAATTAGAGATGGCACATACAAATTTGCTTAGAACGACAAAAGGATATCGCAAACTTAGTGCAAATGAAGGCTAGCGAAAGATCTAGAAGCATCCAACCAAGAAACAAAAAATTTCATAAGCGAGCATTAAGCATAACTAACACTGAATAATGCACCACAAGTAGGATGTAGTTTCATTGCAAACTATTGACTTTCGTGCTTGCATAGGGAATCACAAACCTTGACACCAATATTCTTACTAAAGCATTATTACTCATCAACATGACTAACATATTATATCATCATATCGCAAAACTATTGCAAGGAATCAAGTTTATTTTGTCCAATGATCATCATGAAAGTTTTAATTATATCCCTCTTGAATATCAATCACGTTGGGATTAATTTCATATGTTGCTTTTGATAGCTCAAACAAATCTAAGTGAAGAACATGATCATAAAAGTTTTCTTCTCTCAAAATAATTTCAGTGAAGCAAGAGAGAATTTCTTAAAAAAATCTACTAACTCTCAAATAAATCTAAGTGAAGCATGAGAGCATTTCTTCAAAAATACTAAAGCACACCATGCTCAAAAAGATATAAGTGAAGCACTAGAGCAATTCCATAGCTCAAAAATATTTAAGTGAAGCATAGAGAGCAATTCTAACAAGTCATAGCATAATTTTGGCTCTCTTAAATAGGTGTATCCAGCAAGGATTCATGACAAAAAATAAAAATCAAAACAAGCAAAGACTCGTATCATACAAGACACTCCAAGAAAACTCATGATATGTGACGAATAAAAATATAATTCCAAGTAAAATACCGATGATCGTTAGACGAAAGAGGGGATGCCACTCGGGCATCCCCAAGCTTAGTTACCTGCTTCTCTTTAGATAATAGCTTGGGATGCCATGGGCATCCCCAAGCTTAGGCTCTTCTTACTCCTTATTCCTTCATCCACCGTGTTCTCACCCAAAACTTGAAAACTTCAATCACAGAAAACTCAACAAAACCTTCATGAGATCCGTTAGTATAAGAAAGCAAATCACTACCATAAGTAATATTGCAAACCCATTCATTTTTTATTTTTGCATTATATCTACCGTATTCCAACTTTGATATGGCTGAAACCCCCCGAAAGAGTCCATAGATTCATCAAAATAAGCACACAACACAAAGAAAACAGAATCTGTCAAAAAACAGAACAGTCTGTAGCAGTCTGAAAACTTTTGATACTTCTGTAACTCCAAAAATTCTGAAAAATTAGGACAACGTGGAAAATTTGTATATCAATCTTGTGTAAAAAAACTGAGACTTTTTCGTCGCTTTAATGATTTTTCAAAATTATTTTACTGGACGCAAAAGTTTCTACTTTCCAACAAGATCAAAGAAACTATCACCCAACATGATCCCAAAGGCTTTTCTAGGCACAAACACCAATTAAAACATAAAAACACAATTATAATAGTAGCATAATTGTGCAAACACTCAAGCAAAGAAAGAAAAATACAAAAATAAATTTTGTTCATTGGGTTGCCTCCCAACGAGCGCTATCATTTTATGCCCTCATCTTTGTTTCTAGATCCATAAGATGCCCTCATATTGATTCATATGGTGGAGTAATCCTTGTTCTCGGGAAGTGTTCCATACCCTTCCTTAGTGGAAATTGAAATTTAATATTGGCTCTTTCTTATCAATCAAGGCACCAATAGTGCGTAAAAATGGTCTACCAAGAATAATTGGACAAGACAGATTGCAATCAATATCAAGAACAATATTGCAATATCAAGAACAATAAAATCTATGGGCACATAATTCCTATTTGCAAGAATAAGAGCATCATTAATTCTTCCCATAGGTTTTTTAATAGTAGAATCCGCCGGGTGCAAATTTAAAGAACATTCTTCAATATCGGTAAGACCAAGCACATCGCATAAAGATTTTGGAATTGTAGAAACACTAGCACCCAAGTCACATAAAGCAAAACACTCATAATTTTTAATTTTGAATTTGATAGTAGGTTCCCATTCATCATGTAATTTTCCAGGAATTGAAATATCTAATTCCAACTTTTCTTCCAAAGCTTTCATCATAGCATCAACAATATGTTTAGTAAAAGCTTTATTTTGTTCATAAGCATAGGGTGAATTTATCATGGATTGCAACAAAGAAATACAATCAATCAAAGAGAAATTATCATAATTAAAGTCTTTGTAATCCAAAAGAGTGGGCACATCACTAGTTAAAGTTTTGACCTCTCCAAACCCACTTTTATCAATTTTCTCAACAAGATTTTCACCCTCCGAATTATCGAGACGCCTTCTAACTAAAGTTGATTGTTCTTCAGTCCCTTTTTTTATCGATTTTTATTTTACTAAACAAAGAATCAATAGAAGAACATTAAACCATCTTCTTATCATTAATGCAATAAGAACGATGACATGGTGTAGAAAAGATCTATTTATGTAGAAATAGACCCCATCTTGTTATCCTTAATAGCAACGATACATACGTGTCGTTTCCCCTTCTGTCACTTGGATCAAGCACCGTAAGATCGAACCCATCACAAAGCACCTCTTCCCATGGCTAGAAAAATTGATCTAGTTGGCCTAACTAAACCAAAGATTAGAAGAAGAAATACGAGGCTATAAGTAATCATGCATATAAGAGATCAAAAAATTCAAATAACTTTCATGGATAAAAACATAGATCTGATCATAAACTCAAAGTTCATCGGATCCCAACAAACACACCGCAAAAAGAGTTACATCAAATAGATCTCCAAGAGACCATTGTATTGAGAATCAAAAGAGAGAGAGGAAGCCATCTAGCTACTAACTACGGACCCGTAGGTCTACAATGAACTACTCAGACATCATCGGAGAGGCACCAATGAGGATGATGATCCCCTGCGTGATGGTGTCTAGATTGGATCTGGTGGTTCTGGAACTTCCGGCGGCTGGAATTGATTTTCGTCGACTCCCCTAGGGTTTCTGGAATATTGGGGTATTTATATAGCAAAGGGGCGGTGCAGGAGGCCACCGAGGTGGGCACAACACACCAAGGCGCGCTTGGGCCCCCAGGCGCGCTTGGGCCCCCAAGCACGGCAAGGTGAGTTGTGCCCCCCTCGGGGCGCCCCTCTAGTACTTCTTTGGCCCATCTTGTGTCTTCTGGTCCTGAAAAATTCACCAAAAAGTTTCGCTGCGTTTGGACTCCGTTTGGTATTGATTTTTACGTGAAGTAAAAAACAAGCAAAAAAGAGCAACTGCATGCGGGCACTATGTCAATAGGTTAGTCCCAAAAAATGCTATAAATTTGCTATAAAATGAATGTAAAACATCCAAGAATGATAATGTAACAGCATGGAACAATAAAAAATTATAGATACATTGGAGACGTATTAATACGATATCGGGGCATCTCCCCAAGCTTGGCAAAAGCCAAGAGGAGTGCCCATACCCGTGTACTCAAGTCTCATTTTGTGGGGAAGATGACGACGATGGTGGTGATGAGGTAGTAGTGTCACACTTCAGGCTCAAAAGGTACTCCAATCTACGAATGATGCTCCGGAGGGTGATAATTTATTCTAGTAACAGAATAGTTTCACGAGTGAGATATTTATTTTGAACACAAACTGTTTCAAAGGCCCTAACGACTTCAATTTCAATAGGGGTGAGATGATTGTAGGATGGTTGAAGGACATCTTCTTCTTCTTCTGCCAGCATGGCCTGCCCTCCTGTTTGAACTTGATCTCCCATAGCTTCCTTGCACTTGTCCTCCTTGATGGCTTCTTTTGGTCCCTCTCTTTTCAATTCCGTCTTCATCAGCCGAGCATCTTATTCCATGTTGTTGACGGGGCAGAAACATGATGCCTGGCTTGATGGATCTGAAAGAGAAACAACACGAAAACAAGAAATAGGATTTCTCCGCGATACGGTGGTTAAATCATCTGGAAGTATATATAAATATTTTTTTTAACTTGGGAAACAAGCATACGAAAGGAAACCAGAACTGGGAAGGTGCCCGAGGGGCCCACCACCCACCAAGGCACGCAGGTGGGGCAAGCGCGCCCTGGTGTCTTGTGGGGCCTTCCCGGTTGTTTCTTATTTTCCTATTTTTTCTAATATTCCAAAACTGACTGAAATATTGTTGCAGATTTTTTGGAGTTTGTTTACTTACCGTATCACGTACCTCTTCCTTTTCAGGGTTCTGGAGTGTTCTGAAAGGTTTCTCTTATGTGTTCCTCTGGTGTCATGGTTTGAATAATATTGGTTTCAACATTAATAGGCATGCCTGACATATAGTGTATAATTCTTTGTCCATTAACCGCCTTCAGGTTAGTGCCTTCGGAATTATTGATCTTAATAACTCCAGAGTGATAAACTTCTTCGATGATATATGGTCTTTCCGATTTGGAAAGAAGTTTTCCTGCAAAAAATCTAAAACGAGAGTTGTACAATAGAACATGTTCACCAATTTTGAATTCCCACTTTTGGATTCTTTTGCCATGCCATCTTTTAACTTTTTCTTTAAATAGTTTGGCACTTTCATATGCTTGGATTCTCCATTCATCTAGTGAGCTAATATCAAATAACCTCTTTTAACTGGCAAGTTTGAAGTCATAATTGAGTTCTTTGATTGCCCAATATGCTTTATGTTCTAACTCAGCAGGCAAATGACAAGCTTTTCCATAAACCATTTTATATGGAGACATACGCATAGGATTTTTATAAGCTGTTATGTAGGCCCAAAGTGCATCAACTAATTTCTTGGACCAATTCTTTCGGGACCTATTGACATTTTTTCTAATATTAATTTTATTTCTCTATTTCTAAGTTCAACTTGACCACTAGATTGAGGATGATAAGGTGATGCAATTATATGGTTAACATCATATTTAGCAAGCATTTTAGGGAAAGCACCATGAATAAAGTGTGAACCACCATCAATCATTAAATATCTAGGGACTCCAAACCTTGGGAAAATAAATTATTTAAGCATTTTAATGGAGGTGTTATGATCATCACTACTAGTTGGAATAGCTTCTACCCACTTAGTGACATAATCAATAGCAACCAAAATATGTGTATACCCATTAGAGGAAGGAAAAGGTCCCATACAATCAAAGCCCCAAACATCAAAAGGTTCAACAAGTGAATAATTCATAGGCATTTCCTGACGCTTACCGATTTACCTATTCTTTGACATTCATCACAAGACAAGACAAACTTACGGGCATGCTTGAAAAGAGTAGGCTAATAAAAACCAGATTGTAATACCTTGTGAGAAGTTCTATCTCTCACATGATGTCCTCCATAGGCTTCGGAGTGACATTTCCGTAGGATTTCTTCCTGTTCATGCTTAGGTACACAACGTCTAATAATACCATCTAATCCTTTATAAAGATGTGGGTCATCCCAAAAGTAATGTCTGAAATCATAGAAGATTTTTTTCTTTTGTTGGCATGTGAAACTAGGTGGTATAAATTTAGCAACAATATAATTAGTGTACTCAGCATACCAAAGAGTATTATGAGAAGCATTTATTACAGCTAGTTGTTCATCAGGAAACCGCGACCACCTATGGGACCAAGAGCCCCTTTTTGGTTCGGCGGGGGGATGGCATGTTGCACAAAGAGCGGATAAGCATGGAACAGCACGGCGGAGATCACACGGGCAGTTTTAACCCAGGTTCGGGACGCCATGAGGCGTAAAACCCTACTCCTTCTTTGGTGGATTAATGGTGAAAAAGATGGTGGTGAGCGCAGCATGTTTGCCAGGCAGGGTTGTCTCGGGACGAGAACGGTTACGCACATATGAGTGTGTGAGGGTATGAATCAGCCAGCCCTTTCTTGGTTGCCTTGGGCCTCCTTTTATGGATCAAGGGGTCACCACAGTGGCAAATCAGTCATTACGCACTTATTAGATAGCAAACAATGCTATCATACCTAACTCTATAGGCTGACAGAGCGCATTAAATGCGCCGCTCAACGTCACATCATAGCTCGCCCGGCAGGCCCTGCAAGGTTGTTTTGCCAGCTTCACGCCTGCTTGGTTGACACGTCTCATGACGGGTGTCGCTTGGAGGTATTTTCTGTAGGAAGTGGCTGCCATGTGGCGAATAGCAGCCACTTAGTCACTTTGGAGCTTGGCACCACTGATTGATGACGAGCATCGTGATGAGGTGGTGCGGTGGAGTGGTTTTGCCTCTGTAAGCCCTGGCAGGCCTGCCGGGATGACCCGAAGGCTTGCTTCCGGGGGCAACCCCATCCTTGCCAGGCTTGCCTGCCCGGCAAGGGAGGTTTTTCCCTTAGCGATATCTTGCTTCTCTAGCTAGTCTTGGTCCTTTTGTGCTGCACATTGGTCCTTCGAAGAATTGATCCCTTGTGCTTAAATCTGATCTTGGTGTTCTGATCTTGTTCTTGTGCATGTGCATAGTCTGGGCAATGGACTCAGGGTTTTGTTGCACCGACAGGAGCCCCCGTGGCCCGATCGCACTGTCGGGCGTCGTCGGGGTAGGCCCTAACCAGTGCACGGGCAGGGGCATAGAAGTTGCTAGCCCCTTGAGATCTTCTTTGCTTCTTCATTAACTCGAGTCCGGGCCAGTTTTCGGTTTTCCCATGCGTCATGCTGAGCATTATGGAAAAAGCCAAATCGTGGACCGTGCATTGCCCACGCCCCACGATCATGGGGTGAAAACTGCCATTCCACTCGCCTCCCGCATCAGGTGTATCCGCCACATGTGCCTCATGCGTTGGGTATGGTAGGCGGTGGATGCGGAGTGCGCGGGGATGGGCACCATAGCAGAAAATCAGGTGTCGTTGGTTGGCGTAGAGGGTCAGTTCTGATTCCCCGAGCTGTTGAAGGTGCATGGTGGCCCTATTAGAGGAGCAGGGCGGTTGCTTCCTGGGTGAGAGGCCAGCCCCCTGCATCGTCCCTCTATAAAAGGGGGCAGGAATGATGCATTTGCTCACACACTTTCCTTCTCCCCTTTCCAACTTTCCCCGCTTGCCATGGTGAGAGCGCGTGGATGCGGTGGCGCTCCAGTGGCGGCGACGAGAGCTTCTGCTCTACAGCGTATCCCTCCTCCTCTAGACAACACGGAGGTGGAACCCGCCGCGAGAGGAGGAGGGAGGGGGCGAGGTCGTGGTCGTTGTGGCACTCGAGGAGGGGGAGGACGGGGCGGTGCTCTGATTGCGCCCCCGCCGAACACTCCTCCTCCGCTGGAAGGCCATGTCGGAGATCAGCCAATTGCGTTCGCTATCAGGCTACAAGCCTGTTTGCGGCTGTCTCCGCCTCCCTACCCCATTCGCCAGGGAGATGGAGCTCAAACAGCCTCACGCACTGAGATTGCACATGAGGGGTTGCGGGAATGGCAGCATATGAGTGGATGTAGATTTCCCCGCCCCTCACGACATGTACTTCCGCCGAGGCTGGATGACTTTTGCTCATGCCCGTAGCTTGTCGGAAGGGCACGTCCTCCATTTTAAGTTAATGGAGGGAAGTTTCCTTTCCCTCAAAGTTTTTGGGAGCTCGGGTGCTCGCTTAGGGTGCTGCGCAGAGAGCTCGACCGATGACGAAAGCTCCTCCTCGAGCGATAGTGATGAGGAGGACAGTGACGGTGATGATGACGGCATCGATCGGGAGGGCGACGCCTCTGACTCCGGCTGAGCATCAGCCGGACCGTCACCATCAGGCGGCGGCAGCACCATCTGCATCTGCACCTCCTTTCTGGCAGGGTCATTTGCGGGGGAGTTGGGAGCAGAGGTGGGGGTGGTGCCTCCGGCTCCTCCAGCAGCCTTCCAGCTGGACCCTGACAGGCTTCCTCACGGGCTGCCGCATCCTGCTGGCCCTAGTGGTGGCGGTTGACGGGTCACCTCTGCTATGCTCTTCATCATTGCCTCCGTTTGTGCCCTCCCACCCCCTCTAGGCTACCTCTCCTGGAGCCCGATAGGGTCAGGCTGGGCTTCTGCCCAGGCACCCCTTTTGGCCTCTTCACTTCCTACTACAGTGCCTATGAGGAGAGGGACAAGAAAGGGCATCACGGGGCACTTATCTTTTTTCAATCTTAAATCTGTAGGCACTTCCCAAATTTTAGTTCAAATAATGTAATCTCTTGAATCCATGTCTATCTCCTGTAAGGTCTGTACATGTTTGATCAACATATTAATGAAAAAGATGAACCTTGTTGGGGACTCGTGCATGTATATGTCCATGCAGAGGTGGAATGCCTCTATATTTTTAAATAAATGAGTTTCCCCCGGCAAGCTATCCTGCCGGTACCCTCTATTTCGTTGCCGGGGAGTTAGGCCTATCAGGCACAAATTGTGACGAGGAACCAGCCCCTCGCCAATCTTTTTTTCATCAAAGGCCACTACGACCATCTTGACCGAAGCAACGTTCGGGTCAAGGGATGGGAGCACCTAAGTTTCAAAAAGCGGTGAGGTTTTCTTATGCACAAGTCTTCACGTACAGAACACATATGGACAAGAGATAGAACTTATCTGTTTGGCTAGCCGGAGATTGCTGTGTTGGCTCATCCTTCCATCTCCCATTGGAGGCCAAGTTTTCGGCAGCAACCTACAGTTTTATGTAGATGGAAATGATGCTAGATGCAATCTTCTCTACATGACCATGCGATGCTCATGAAATGCTTATGCATGCATGCAACTTGTTGGGGGCTCCTAGAGCTTCATTTATTTCTCCTTCGCTCATGGTCTGCGCCTGGCTTTGTACAAGGGGTTACATGCAACTAAGGCAAGGCCTGTACAAAAGGGTGGCTGCCGGGTAGGGCCCGACAGCCGAGCCTTACGGGTAGAACTTGCAGAGATGCTCAATATTCCATAAGTTTTGAAATTGAATGCCATCTCCGGTCTCCAGACGGACTGCGCCAGATCTGGTGACTCGTACTACCCGGTAAGGGCCTTCCCACTTCGGCATCAACTTGTTTGCACCCTTGGTGGACTGGACGCGCCTAAGGACAAGGTCGCCTTCCTCAAAACACCGGGAATGAACCTTGCGGTTGTGATAACGACGCAGGACTTGCTGGTACCGTGCAGCACGTGTAGCAGCCCGGAGACGGTTCTCCTGGAGCAGCACAGCGTCGTCACGCCGGTGCTGATCCTACACTACTTCATCATAGGAAAGCACTCGAGGCGACCCGTAAATGAGTTCCTTGGGGATAACTGCTTGTGCCCCATAAACTAGGGAGAAGGGAGTCTGCCCGTTAGCTCGACTTAGTGTCGTACCAGAGAACTACTGGCAGCTCATCGATCCATCACCTGCCACACTTCTGCAGCGTATCAAATGTTCTTGTCTTGAGTCCTTGGGACACTTCAGTGTTCGCCCTATCAGCTTGTCCATTGCTTCTGGGATGTGCAATAGAAGAAAATGAGATCTTGCTTGCGAGGGCATGAACGTATTGCATGAAGGCGCCGCTCGTGAACTGGATGCCGTTGTCGGTGATGATCCGGGCAGGGTCCCCGAAGCGGCACACCAATCCTTTCAAGAACTTGATAGCTAACTGAGCAGTCACCTTTCTCATGGCATCTACTTCCGGCCACTTTGTAAACTTGTTGATGGCAACGAACAAGAATTCAAACCCCCCGGCAGCTCGGGGGAAAGGGCCAAGGATATCGAGCCCCTAGACCGAACACGGCCATGACAAAGGGATTGTCTGAAGATCTTGTGCGAGCAGATGGATGTTCTTGGAATGGAAATGGCAGGCTTCAAACTTGTTGACTAGCTCGACCGCACCTTGGAGGGCTGTGGGCCAATAGAATCCTTGCTGGAATGCTTTCCCAACTAATGCCCTTGATTCAACGTGGGAGCCGCACATGCCTTTGTGTATTTCTGCCAGCAGTTCCTTTCCTTCTTCTCGGCAAATGCACTTTCACACCATTGGGCCTCCTTCTGTATAGAGTGTCATCGACAAACTGATACATACTGGCCCTCTGGGCTACTCTTTCATCTTCCTCTTGCTCATCGGGAAGTTCTCCAGTTTGGAGGAAATGGACTATGTGCCTCGCCCAAGTTGGAGCCTGGGGCTCGGCAACAAGGACTAGCGGCACCTCCTCATCTGCGGGAACGCGTTCCTCGACTGCGGGGACCAGTGGCCCGACAGGGGGGCGCAGCCCGGCAATCGATGGGGAGTTGTTTCCAGCAGGGTCCCTGCTAGGAGCCCCGGGAGGCTCTACCAGGAGAGGCTTACCAGAGTACAACTTCCTCCTCTTTCGGGCCATTGTTGCCGGGGATACGGAAGGCTGAATAAGATGGAGAACAAAAGTTCCTAGTTCTATAGGAAGTTTTTGCGCAACACACTTTGATAGATGATCAGCTATGCTGTTTTTCGCACGGGGTACGTGCTCTGTTTGTAATCTGTCAAAGTGCTCCTCCAATCTTCTTACTTCCTCAACGTATGCCTCCATCAATGTACTTTGGTAATCTTTGTTGACTTGTCTCACCACAAGCTGTGAATCTCCTCAAATGATCAGTTTCTTGATTCCCAATTCTGTGGCGATCCTGAGCCCGGCAAGGAGCCCTTTATACTCTATTGTATTGTTGGTTACCTCCTCCCGGGGAAAATGCATCTGGACGACGTACTTCAGGTGCTCTCCAGTGGGAGCAACGAGAAGTATGCTAGCCCCTGCACCTTGTAGGGAGAATGCACCATCGAAATACATGATCCATTCTTGGGGCGCTTCCTTGCCGAGGGTAACTATTTCCAGCACTTCTTCATCAGGGGTTGGCGTCCATTCTGCAATAAACTCTACCAATGTCATGCTTTGAATTGTTGATGTGCTCTCAAATTTCAGGCCAAAGCTGGATAACTCCAAAGCCCACTCCACTATTCTGATGGTATCCTCAGGGTTTCAAAGTATCCTTTGCAACGGAAAGCGGGTGACAACCGTGATCTCGTGGGCTTGGAAGTAGTGGCACAGTTTCCTTGAGGCCGTGATCTAGCAACTTGTAACAGGGAACTGATGAAGTATATTGGGCGCTGCACCACTTTGTTCCCTGCCACATCCTTGGGGTTGCCCCTGCTGCCGTGCTCCTCTTTGTCCTGATCCTCATCCGGTCCCCCCGCGCTTTGCTCACTCTCTGTTTCCTCTACTTACCGTTGTGCCACTAGGGCTACACTAACCACTCGATTAGTTGCTGCTAAGTATAGTAGCAACGGCTCTTGTGGTTTGGGAGCAACCAAAGTGGGCACAGAGGACAAGTAGGTCTTCAAATCTTGTAATGCTGCGTCTACTTCCGGGGTCCACTTCATGGGCCCTGCCTTCTTCAAAATTTTGAAGAACTGCAAGGCCCGCTCGGCAGACTTGGAGATGAATCTGCTAAGTGCGGAAACACACCCTATCAAATCTCACAACTTTAACTGTCCTGGGTGCCTGAATCTGCTCGATAGCCTTGATCTTATCGGGGTTGGCCTCGATCGCATGATGGGACACAAAGAACCCAAGTAGCTTGCCGGAGGGAACGCCAAACACACACTTCTTCCAGTTTAGCTTCAAGTTGATCTTGCATAGATTAGCAAATGTCTCCTCCAAATCCTGGATGAGGGTTGATTTGTCCTTGGTCTTGACCACAATATAATCCATATAAGCATCAATGTTTCTCTACAACTGTGGTTCAAAACCAAGCTGGACTGCTCTTGCAAAAGTGGACCCGGCACTCTTTAACCCGAAAGGCATGCGCACGAAGCAGTACATACCACATGGAGTGATGAACGAGGTCTTCTCTTCGTCTTCCTTGGACATAAGATTTGATGATATCAAGAGTATGCATCCAGAAAAGAGAGCAAATCACAACCTGAAGTGGAGTCCACAATCTGGTCGATGCGCGGCAAGGGAAATGGGTCCTTCAGGCAAGCCTTGTTGAGATATGTGAAAACTATGCAAAGCCTCCCCGTTAGCCTTGCGTACGACCACTGGGTTTGTTAACCATGGATGAAGTACTCCTCTGACCAGACCATCTGCCTCAAGCTTCTTAATCCCTTCGACAATGAACTGTTGCCTCTCCAAGGCCTGCTTTCGAACCTTCTGCTTGACGGGTCGGTCACGTGGGCAGATAGCAAGGTGGTGCTCGATTACCTCCCTAGGAACACCGAGCATATCATATGGTTGCCAGGCAAACACATCGATATTCGCCCGCAGGAAGGCAACAAGCATGCTTTCCTATTTGTCATCAAGGGTGGCACTGATAGTAAAGGTACCATCAATGCCAGCCAGCCCTGCCGGGACCTTTTTCACATGTGGCGCAGTAGCCTTGGATCTCTTGTTGTTGGAACTCTTCGGCAAGTTTGTCGGTGTCAAAACCGGCTGATCTCGGGTAGGGGTCCCAAACCATGCGTTTCAGGATCAAAGGTAACAGGAGACGGGGGACACGATGCTTACCCAGGTTCGGGCCCTCTGGATGGAGGTAATACCCTACTTCCTGCTTGATTGACTTTGATGAGTATAGGGGTTACAAGAGTTGATCTACCTCGAGATCGTAATGGCTAAACCCTAGATGTCTAGCCTGTCTGATTTGTGATAGCCTCTACGGACTAACTCCTCCAGTTTATATAGACACCGGAGGGGGATAGGTTTGTACAAAGTCGGTTTACAGAGAAACGAAACTACACATCGAACGTCAAGTGTCTCCCACGCAAGGGAGAGTCCCATTCGTCCACGAGGGAAGGTTTTTTTATCTTGTATCTTCACGGCCCATGCTATATAGCCTGGACGCCTGAGGACCCCGTAATTCGGGACTCCCTCAATAACCCCCGAACTTGCCTTCAATGACGACATAGGAGGCTGTATTGGCGAGATCCAAGGGTTCACAGCAGCACAAAAGAAAAACCGCCTGGAAGTCCGAGGACCTTTAGTACCGTACTGAACCAGCAGCCTTCGCGCCAAGCGACGACCGCCCTTGTCCCTTTCATTTTTCCATTCAGCCTACTTCTTAGCTTTGTTCCGTTAGTCAAAGTCAAAGCTTAAGTGGTTTGCCTACCTTACCCACTTGATGAAAGGGAACGAACTTCGTTTCCTTGGCGGCTTTATGGATGGATTCGGTCAGAAAAAACTCCTTCCTTTTGAAAAAAGTGACGCTTTGCGTCTTCGCTTCGATAGGTTCATACATCTTGTAGTCGGTGCAGTTCTGGGAAGGAATGGGCTAGTATGAGTTCTGGTTTAGTCAGTAGTTCACTTCTCCCTTCTTGTCCACAAACAAACTCGACGAGGCCTCTACGACAGAAGATATTCTTCCCCGTTTCTGCCCGGACGATTCCATCAAGTAAATAAAAAGAAAAGTGAATAGGAAAACGCATAACCAGAAGAAAAAGATATTGTGATGTAAAATGATCATGGGGACACATTGTTTTAGGACCGACAATTTCCTGCACTGCTTAAACCAAGAAAAAGATACGCTCATCCAAACCATCATTTCTTTCTTCCATCCCGGAACGGAGATCTGACCCAAGGAAGGAATTTCCTTCTTTCTCATGCCAACCAGATGGATGTGGCCCAAAGCTGAGTGAATTCCCTCTGGGTGAGCGCTATGGAGATAGGCCAGGATCAATGAAAATAACCGAGATCGATCGGTATCCATCGCTCAGAGAGCTGCTTTC